>OY757541.1:33100977-33118477 GCA_963584105.1 Alviniconcha strummeri | reverse complement strand
TATTTTGCCCGGACTCTGTGTTCGTCTTTCTGAAGGAAATGAATGTTTTTAACAAGTTGTAATTGGATACGTGTTGGTCCCGTTAATTTTGTTTTATACTTACTAGAACTGTTGAGTTGTTAGACTTGTATTGGTTTGAGAAAATAGATGAATTAGTGCTCATGTTCAGATATATTCTGCTATGCCATGATATGACCCACCAGGTTTCAAGACTGAGCGTCAACAACCAATTACTTACTTACTGAAGCATGCAGTAGGTCAGAATATTTAGCTAATTATATATGCAATACTTATTTTTGTGCTACATATATAATGCCGCGGTTTCTGTCTGTATGATTTCTGCCTTCGTCTAATGTCGGAGTTTCTATCTATAATTGCTGACTTCGTCTAATGCCAAAGTTTCTGTTCTGTACAGTTTCTGCCTTTGTCTAATGCCGACATTTCTGTCTGTATAAATGCTGCCTTTGTCTAATGCTGGGGTCTCTGTATAATTTCTGCCTTCGTTTAATGCTGGATTTTTCTGTTCTGTATAATTTCTGCCTTCGTCTAATGCCGGAGTTTTCTGTTCTGTATAATTTCTGCCTTTGTCTAATGCCAGAATTTCTGTCTGTTTAGCTTTTGCCTTCCAGGCCTTCTTGGCCTTCCGTTCAACTTCATTCTTTCCCAAGCCTCTTTCCTGCGCAAAGTGACACATGTTGTGAACTGTGAATCAGACTTTTACGTGTGCAATAATGAACTGTGTTTCTCTCTGCTTTGACCTTTGCGGTGTTACTCCAATGGCCAAGGGGCTCGATTCCTCAGCTGAAGTGACATGGCGGAGGATCGTTTCTCAGTTCTTCCGATTCAACTCTTGTGCTGACTCGTCAGCGCCTGCCTCGCCTTGCTGTGCACAGCACACACTAAGATCGCTGTGCACGTTTGAAGTCCCATGCCCACATTTTGATAAGAAAAAGCCAAACGGCCGATGGCACGTAAAGACAGATACAGCCTGGTGGTAACACGAACAGTGGCAGACTAATCAAACTGATGGCTACTCCTAATGGGAGAAGCAGAAGAGGATGTCAGAGCGCGGACTGGGCCGCCTCAACCCCACTGTCACCACCGCCCTGTCCCCGATCCCGGGAGAGTAACCTCTCTGATCCTCCCGACCCCTCACCCCCACCCACCTCCCCAAACCCCGATCCCCTTTGAGTCACCATGACACGTCCTCTGACAGGCTGGGGTAGAGGATCTGGCAGTTGATGGCACCCCATCGCACTTGTAACCACTAACATTCCGCTGATTGGGGTGGGGGTGGTAGTAGGGGTAGGGGATTGGTGTGTGTTACTGATTCCATCAGAACAGATTACACCCCAGCACCCCCTGGGAGCCGCACGACGGCGGTGACTAATTGGGTTCCAGGAGGAAATGCGGCGTGAAACAGTACCGCTGTGTCGTCAGGGAGACATTTCGCTGCTACCATTTCCCGCTTTTTTTTTTCTTTTCTTTTTTTTCTCTTTCCCTTTTCTCTTTTTTTTTTTTGGAGGGTGAAGCTCCGGTAGTCTCGTACTTAGTAAGGCTTGCAGATGGTTTGGGAAGCTGGGTTGTTTCGCGGAGTAAATTGAGTCAGTGCGAACTCCCACAGTCTCGCAGTGTCGGTTTTAAGACCTGGATAACGTCTCCCGCTCTTCCTGGGCGAACAAGCTTAAATTCAGTCATTTAGTTCGGTGCGGGGTGTAAAGTGGATGGTGAGAAGTGAGCATGGTAATTTTCGTATTGTTACTGAGCGTGTTTGGCTTTGGACATCGGTTCGATTCCGCTTCGGCTGTCCTTTCTCTTCAAAAGTTCTGTTGGTAGATACTGCCTGATTGTGCTTTGTTCCTGCACAGTGAATGGATTATATCAAAAAGGCCCTCCCCGCCGCCTTCCCACCCTAATGCAGGTGTCATCCATAGAGAATGAATATCAAAAAGGCCCTCCGGGGTCATCCGTAGAGAATGAATATCAAGGCCCTCCTCGCTTCCCATCCGAATGTAGGGGTCGTCCATAGAGAATGAATGTGAAAAAGGTCCTCCTCGCTGCCCATCCTATGCAGGGGTCATTCTGGTGGTTTCAGGTGACAGTGTAGCGTTAGGTATAGTTTTCCCACTTCCCCCGCCTCCAGAGACCTCGCTCCCTGGCAGTACCTCTCCGGAGTCAGCTGGGCGTTGATCAAGTCTAAAGAACGAACGAGTCTTGTGGTCTCACCGGTGCTTGCTTCCAACACGGGGCTGCTGCTGAAGTTTGCTGTCTAGGTCGAAGCTTTCTTGGTTTGGTGGGTTATTCCCAGCATGGTGATGCAGTGTTTTCTGCTTCTGGTTTCTTCTCCTGCAGCCCATCATCTTTTTTTTTCAGAATAATTTAAAACGTAATATAGTCATGTTATGTTCTTACAAAGCCTAAGACGGGAGTACTGGCCAAGGGAGGGAGGGAGGGAGGGAGGGAGAGAGAGAGAGAGAGAGAGAGAGAGAGAGAGAGAGAGAGAGAGAGAGAGAGAGAGAGAGAGAGAGAGAAAGAAAAGCACACCTGAACACGCCGCGCGTACATGGGTACTTGGACGGCGCCACTCCAACATCCCACCTGGCTTGGACTGAAGCCGTGGCTGACCCAGTGTCGTAGACTCTTTCACCTCGCTGACCCACTTCCAGGCGAGCAGGTGTGCATTTGTTGCCGTGCCTTGCATACTGCCTGAGACCGTTGAGAGGTAGACGGTCGAGATCGAGACCCCCCACGGAGCGGCCATGCGGGGCACAAAGAAACGGGTGAGGATAAACAGCCGCTGCCCCGTGCCCCGCTGCCCGACTTCAGATCATCAGTCCACACAGCCTGGGCCCGCAAGCCTCCAGGTACACCAGCACACACCAGTCGGTACCTGGGTCCCGAGTCAGCCCGCCCCTTGGCAGTGACAGGACCCACGGACCCATGGACCTATACATACAGGTCCATGCATGGAGCTACGTTATTATACATAGGTCCATGACTGCACCCATGGACCTATACATACAGGCCCATGCATGGAGCTACATAATTATACATAGGTCCATGACTGCACCCATGGACCCATGGACCTATACATACAGGCCCATGCATGGAGCTACATAATTATACGTAGGTCCATGACTGCACCCATGGACCCATGGACCTATACATACAGGCCCATGCATGGAGCTACATAATTATACATAGGTCCATGACTGCACCCATGGACCCATGGACCTATACATACAGGTCCATGCATGGACCTACATAATTATACATAGGTCCATGACTGCACCTATGGACCTACATAATTATGAATAGGTCGATGACTGTACCCATGGACAAATTATACATAGGTCCATGACTGCAGCCATGGACCTACATAATTATACATAGATCCATGACTGCACCCATGGACCTACATAATTATGAATAGGTCCATGACTGTACCCATGGACAAATTATACATAGGTCCATGACTGCAGCCATGGACCTACATAATTATACATAGATCCATGACTGCACCCATGGACCTACATAACTGTATATAGGTCCTTGACTGCACCCATGGACCGACATAATTATACATAGGTCCATGACTGCACCGATTGAGTCGTGCTGCCCTCGCTCTGGCCTTCCACACCCGGCCAGGTGCGCGGTGTTCGGAGCCAATTGAGAGTGATGAATGCATGTACCTTGCGCTGCAAGATCAAAGGGCAGTTCGAGAGGACCACCTCATCACTTTGTGTGCGTGCGTGTATAGTGTATTGTAGTGTGTGTGTGTGTGTGTGTGTGTGTGTGTGTGTGTGTGTGTGTGTGTGTGTGTGTGTGTGTGTGATACATTGTAGATTACGGAGATGTATGGAGAGGTGGGAAGCGTACGTTTAAAAGCGGAGGTCAAATAGAAGTTGAAATAGATAATACGATTGCCTGAACAGCGAAAACACCCAGCGCATTAAGCATGTTTACACGTCTCACTTCCGCACACCGTTACGGGGCGTTGTGGAGGTGGACTACCCTGTCATCACGAGCTTGTACCCCGGGTGGCGCGTGCAGCGTGACAGCCCGGGGGCACGAAGAGGCTTGTGTAATGGCCGCGGGTACAACCTACCCGGTGGGTACCGGCTTAGCGCCCGGGCGACGACAGTGGGCTTGGGAACGCGAAGAGAGTGACGCCGTCAGTGGGTGACACTTTCTGACGAGGTGATTGAGGTTCACTCACGGTGGGGCGATGGGCCTGCTGATAGTGGGGTTGATTGTGGCCAGGCTTACAGCTATTCGGCTTCGAACGACGTCGGTTTATTGCTGACGCAATGATTAGATAGGGTGCTTCAGCAGTCCCTGCCCCCCCCCCCCTCTCTCTCATGCAGGTGTGTGTGTGTGTGTGTGTGTGGGGAGGGGGGGGGGGGGTTGTACTCCGCTTTTTGAGTTACAGCTAAGTTCGTTTTAAACAGGCAAATGGATATAATTATTGTTAACTAGCTGGACTGATTAGAAAAAGAAGAAAAACAACAACACAACAACATAAAGTCACGGCCTGCTTTGACTGTTGACCGCTGCATGGGGAAACGTGATGTGGATGGTGTGTGTGTGTGTGTGTGTGTGTGTGTGTGTGTGTGTGTGTGTGTGTGTGTGTGTGTGTGAGAGAGAGAGAGAGAGAGAGAGAGAGAGAGAGAGAGAGAGGGTGGTGGTGGAATGCACCGATTCAGCAGAAGGCCGGCGCTTCACTCACTTTTATCCATTTCCTTAAAATAGTTTCTCCTTGTTTTCTTTGCGTCAGATATGCACGGTTAATAAGACTGGAAGAGCTGCAGCGAGCAGGGGGTTGGGCGTTGGGAAGAGGAGAAAAACACACACAAAAAGAGACCAAAAGTAGAACTCGATATCACGCAAATGTGCCATCGCTCAGGGCTCTCTCTCTCTCTCTCTCTCTCTCTCTCTCTCTCTCTCTCTCTCTCTCTCTCTCTCTCTCTCTCTCTCCCCCCACATCGCCCTCTTTGGGGGTGGGGGTGGGAGAGGGGGGTCTAACAACAGAAGAACTTTTTATCAGACGTTCACGTCCTCATGGCAGTTCAGTCTGTCCCCAGAGCGTCAGTTGTGTCGGCAAACCGCAGTCCCCAGAGAAGGCAAGGGGCGAAGACTGCACGTCACCGCTGGCCCCCTTCATTGAACCCTCTCTGTTGCTTGTATTGCCTGTTTCCCCTTTCTTCCCTTTGACTTGCACTGGGAGGGGAGGGGTGGCTTTGCTGTTCAGCTGGTTTACCTGCCAGCCACCACACCAGCATTGCCGGCCCGCCAGCTGTAGGGAAGCACCGGCTGACGCAGTATTTAATGCACATAGCCGTTTCTTTTTTTTCTTTTTTTTTCTTCGTTTTTTGTGTGTGTTTTTTCTCGTTTCTTTCTTTCTTTTCTTCCCCCAGTCACCTCATAGATCTTATCAGCGTATGAAATGCGTTTTAAACTACGTGATAGAGACACACACACACATAATACGCACGCTCTCACGCACGCACCCCCCTCCACACACACACTCTCCCCTTTCTCGTATGCATGCTCACACACTCAAGTACATACATCATGCATGCTAGTACTCGGGTCACCCTTTTACAAACTCGCATTTATACACACCCTATACACGCACCCCAGCCAAGCTCACGAATGACCCCCCTCCAACACACACACACACACACACACACACACACACACACACACACACACACACACACACACACACACACACACACACACACACACACACACACACTCTTCACGTACGCGTGTTGTACGCATGCTCACACACTCAAGCACGTACATCAGGCATGCCGCTAGCACTCAGGTCCCACTTTTACAAACTCGCATTTATAACACCACCCCCCCCCCCCCGCCCCTCCAAAACAAACACACATACGCGCGCGCGCGCGCGCGCACACACACGAAATCATACCCCTCTGCCCTCCCTTCCATCACTAATGAAGTAATAAGCAATCATTGTGCACTTCTATTTCTAAGACCCGATTGTCCGTGCTCCTTGCCTCTGGTCACACTGGCGGCACTGAGCTTGGAGCAGCTCTGCGGCCGCCACTGAGCCAGGACAGCGGCTACATTTACAGTGATAGTTCGGTCGAGAAGGTCGCCAGGAAGCTGCCCGCGATCAAGCTGCAATTGCGACCCGGATGACTCCGGGATGACCGAAGATTGGTCGTGGGGCGAGCCAGGGATTCCAGAGGCCTTGTTCCTAATCCACGAGCTCTTCCCGCCTCCCTTGCCCCGAGACTCTTCTCCAGACGTTGAGACTGGAGGATGTGGAGGGTTGGGAGGGGGTGGGTGGGTGGGGGGGCTGCTGATGGGAAGTAGGGGGGAAGGGGGTGGGGGGTGGAATTTGGCAGCCTTTTCTCGTCGTGGTGTTTTGAATGAGGAGAGCGCCCTCAGATCTGTTTTTATTCTCTCGTTCTTCACTGCTGTCAGCCGGGGTGGCCTTCTGTGATAAGGAAGACCGCGGAGAGGAATTTTGTGAAGATCCTTCACCCCACCCCCACCCCCACCCCGCTACCCCCCTTCCCCGTTTGCGAGGTACAGTGGACGCAGACGTTCGTTCGTTCTTGAGAGAGAGAGAGAGAGAGAGAGAGAGAGAGAGAGAGAGAGAGAGAGAGAGAGAGAGAGAGTACATGTGTCCGTGCGTGTGCGCTTTCGCGATTTTTTTGATTTTTTTTTTTTGGGAGTGGTGTGTTTCACAGACCAAGACGTTGCCACACTTACTGATGTTGTGATGCGTCTCTGTGTTCAGCGAATTTTCGCTGATGCTGCAGTGATGTCTTTGTGTACAGGCATTGATGATGTTGTGTGTGGGTGTACGGGTACTGATGTTGTGACGTGTCAGTGTGTGTGTGAACAGGTGCTGATGTTGACATGTCTTTGTGTGAACAGGCATTGATGCTGACGTGTCTGTGTGTGAACAGGTATTGATGTTGATGTGTCTGTGTGTGAACAGGTATTGGTGTTGACGTATCCGTGTGTGAACAGGTATTTATGTTGACATGTCTGTGTGAACAGGTATTGATGTTGACGTGACCGTGTGTGAACAGGTATTGATGTTGACGTGCCCGTGTGTGAACAGGTACTGATGTTGACGTGTCTGTGTGTGAACAGGCAATGGCTACTGTGTGGTGACCCCAGAGATGTATCACCTGCCCACCACAGCGGACCCGTCTCTGGCGTGCACAGCGTCCTGGCTTCCCTACCATCCCATGTACATCCCCGTCTTCCCACAACAACAGCAACCACCCTACCGGGCGCCCACACGCTCCATTTCATGCCAGGTGGGTAGAATGGACCGGACATTGTAATGTAATGTAAAAGAATATTTGTAATTGTATTTTAACACCAGACAGCTGCATAGAATTTTTCCTTGCAACTGGATCCATTCCGTGAGCTCAGTTTTATGTCAGGAAGAATAAACTGGAACACCATTTATTATTTTAGAGCAGCTGCTAGCAATCTGCATCCCAGATAGAATAGACTGCACATTTTGATCCACATCAAATTTTGGATTTTTTTGATTTTTTTGATTTTTTTTTTACTAGCAGAGCTTTGTATTTGATGCCCCATAGGTAGAATAGGCTGGATATCCACTTACAGATTTGTTTTTGTGGAAATAGAGGTTCTTCATAGAAGTTTCAACAGCAGCTGCAATCTTTCTGTGGGACTTCCACCCATTCTTATGATACTGGTTTTTGTTGGGCAAGCTGTGGACCTCCCCAAGCAGGTACCTATTTCTCAGCGTGGACCATTCCATGGTGTAGAGGATGTATGTGTTGCAAGTGTCTGGAAAAGTTGTGTCTTCAGCTGCTAACGCAATTGATTTTAAGGTTACAGTGAAAGTTGAAGCTCAGTGGAACCATTCGTTTGGAGAATAGTAGAGACTATCTTGTGTACACAGTCAGGGATAATGGTCTTAAAGAGGGGTGGTGTGTGGTCGGGATTTCACTAACACGGAAATTTATGTGAAGGGAAAGTTTCAGGAAAGGTTGTTTTAAATGAGGGCTGGCCTGTCATCAGTGGTCCCTCCTTAGGTCTCACCTGTAATGGACGTTTTGAAATACTCCTCAGGCAACAGGAATCAGTGTGTTCAGTTTTGGAATTTTATACAGACATAATTATTACCATGTGATGCTAGAGAGAGAACAAATCTGCCAAATTGTGGTGATCATAAACTGGAAAAATATGCCCCTAGAAGCTGTGGAAAACCCCCAGAAGCTGTAGAAAACCCCCAGAAGCTGTGAAAAACTTGACAGTTGTCAATTCAGGACTGATTAGCTGTACAAAATACAGGAGAACCCCTCTTTTAAGAGGATCCTACTGCATGTACATATACAGGAGAACCCCTCTTTAAAGAAGATCCTACTGCGTGTACAGATACAAGAGAACCTCTCATTGAAGAGGAGTCTACGGATACAAGAGAACCCCTTGTTCAGGAGGATCCTACTGCATGTGCAACTACAGGAGAATCCCTCTTTAAAGAGGATCCTACTGCATGTACAGATACAGGAGAACCCCTCTTTAAAGAGAATCCTACTGCCTGTACAGATACAGGAGAACCCCTTAAAAATTGAGCAGCAGTGGTCACAAAAGGGGGTGGAGTGTCGGGGTCTAGATGAGGGATTTGTTTTCATGGAAACTGATAAAAAGAAGAAGGTCCTGGAAGAAGTGGTGTTAAGTAAAAGAAGAGTGGCCTGCCATCTGGGCGGTGTTTTTCAGGGGTTCTGCTGCATGTGATCCCCTTTGAAGCGTCTCACTGGGATTTGCTTATGTGTTGCATCCGCTGCATATTCAGGGACCACTAAATATTCACAGAATGTGACATGCATTTGTAGAAATGCCCTGTCTGTTAACCACATGTATACTACTTGAGTGCCCTATTACCATAGAGTTATTTCAGAAAAATGGGTATGACTTTACTGTTTGTAACAATGTTAGATGTTTTGTATAATAGTTTTATTAATACTGATGTTATAACTTCTATTATTAAATTGATTGTAGTACTGTGGATAAGGTAATATAACTTACTAATACATAGATTGGAGGGGGTGGGGAGGATGTCTAAGATCACCTTGCTGTGAACAGCTTACCTTTTGAGTGTCTGTTATAAGTTTACTTTTTGTTTTGGTCATATTTTATTCCAGTTTTTGTGCAACTTACAGCAATATTGTGATAGTGCTTATAATAAACTAAATAGTCATCAGCAAAAAGAGTTCATAAACATAACAAAAATGAACTATATTGGGAAAAAATAGGAGAGAGAGAGGGAGACAAACACACGCACATGCACACATGCATGCACGCATGCACGCACGCATGCATGCACACACACACAAACAATTCCAAACTAAAATTCAAGCAATTAAACAGCCCAGAAAACAGATCAACGACGATCCTAACAACAAATTATTATAAGTTTACTTGTTTGACGCTTCAGAAAATATTGTGTTATCATCTTATGATATGCTTTCATTAATAAAAATTGTTTAACCCAACATAAGACACTGACTGATTGATCCTACAGGTGACGCAGATTGAAGAGAAGCTGAGCTCCGAGGACAGCCAGCACGCAGGGAAGAAAAAGACGAGGATGCGCAGTCACAGTGTGCGAGCGTGCCGTGGCAAGGACAAGGCAGCCCAGGCAGAGAAGGAGAACACTGACTTTAAACGCTCGTCATCTGCACGCTTTAAGACGGAGAAAGCCAAGGCCATGACGAAAGATTTGAACCTGAAGACCAGCAACCTCAACCAAGACAAAGACAAAGGTGCGCATACGTTGTGCATGTTTTGATGTGTAAGAAACAGCTTTAGAGTCTCACTCTGGACTTTGTTTCATTGTAGGAAATGTGACCTGGGGGGGGGGGGGGGGGGGGGAGATAAAGCAAAAACATTATTAGCTTGAGATACGGCATCAGTGAATAGGACCCAAGTTTTATGTGGGGTTAGTTGCTAGGTAGTTTGCAGCACAAGGGAAGTAACTGCATTTTTCACATGCCTCTGCAGACTATGCTCCCTTGGGTTGATTTTTGTTTGTTGTTTGTTTGTTTGTTGCTAGCACTGCTTGTCATGAAAATCCTGATGAGTTAGGAGGACATTATGTAAGGCATTGATGTTTGTGTCTGTTTTATCATGATAAACCACGAGTATGAGGATCAGCATGTGTGTGTGTGCGCACACGTGCACGTGTTTATTCAAGGATGTGACTAGTAGACATTAATTTTACTTCTGTATAAAAAAAGACCACCCCCCACTCCCGGTCCTTCCACCCTAAAAAAAGAAGAAGAAGAAAGAAGAATGAAACAAAGAATTAGAATAAAAAGTGTTTATACCGAGAGAAAGGTAGAGGGAGAGGGTTTAAAAACACACCAAAAAACCCACTTTAATTACAATCTGGCATGCACAGGTTCGAGTAATTGTCAACAGTTGTACACAGTTTCATTTGCGTCGTGTTTCAGGAGAGAAAATGTCTCTCTTCAGCAAGCTCTTTGGACGGAAAAAGAAGCTGACCTCAGCAGGAACAGCCACCACTATCTCAACATCCTCAGGGGGAGCCAACCAGTCCACAGAGGCGGAATTTGCTACCTTCTCCGGACAGTTCCCTCCCCCTGAGTGGCTGTGGTACCAGCAGCAGCTGGAGCGCCAGCGACGCACGGAGGAATGGGTCTCCCAGCAGCTACCCAAGTCAGCCACCTGGGGCCACCTGACCGCAACAGATGTGGTGCCATCGTCGGGAGTGGCTGAAAAGGGATCTCTTGAGATGACGCTGACGGAGTCGTCTTCTCACCCGTACTCCCAGCCCCCTGCTGCCATTGGCGGCCAGCAGAAAACCTTGAGGTCTCAGGGCCACGTGTACGCCACCCTGGGCCACATGCAGGCTGGTCCTGCAACCGATGTGGTAAGAGGGGGTAGGGAGGATGAGCGGCGGATGAAGCAGCAGCATCGCATGAGCGGCTCCCACACCAGGAAGGGTCACAGCCACTATCAACATCAGCACCACCATCGTGACCGTGATTATCACCACCACAAGCATGTGGATCCCAGGAAGACGCTGCAGGAGAACAACTACGACATCCCTGTGAGGCAGTCCAGGCACTACGGGACCGTGAGTGCCAACCCTCACATGGACGTTTCTCCACGCAGCTTGGAGGAGGACAATATCTACTCCACGCCAGGCCCCGGTCAGTATGGGCAGGGCATGCCGTGGCACTCCACCCCCTGTTATGACATCCCACCTGCTCAGTTCGACAGTCTGGCCATGCCCAGCCACATCATGCACAACAACACCACGCAGCAGCAAGAGCCGTCTGATGCTGGAAAGATTCAGTCCAGCCACAACCCACACCACCAGCGTCGTGCCCATCGCTCCAAGCGACGTGGACACAAAACGTACAGTATGTTTGATGCCAGCGCTGGCAACGACATCAGTATAGAGTACAAAGGGCGCATGCCAAAGAAGAACTCGACGGTGGCGCAGTCGCGGGACAGTGGAGTGAACTGTATGGGGTTGCCACAGAACCGACAACACTACCTGGAAGAGCCGGAATTGCACATGACCCAGGAGGCCTCTGCCTACCTGCCATGCCGAATGGAACATCCCGTGCCCAACAACACAGCAACGGCATCGTCGCTCCAGCCTGACACCATGTCCACCCAGCGAGGCACGCCCTACACCTCCATGGAACAGCGTGACCCGGAGGGGTGCTCTCAACGCCAACCAATCATCAACGCCATCGTCAATCCCATCAGTTCGAGCAGCACAGAAATGAACAGCGGGGGGTCGCCCAACAGCGATGACCCGATGCACAGAGATGGTGGCCCAAGCGGTGCCAGCGGGGGAGGCGAGGAGGAGGAAGAGGGGCGAGGGTGTTCGACCCACGACCAGCAGCCAGGCTTTCCTCAGCTGGAGGACCGATCCGAGGGTGAGGGTGTGAGCCACAGCGCCACTCCGCTGTACGTGGCGATGTGTTCGGATGTCAGCAGCTCGGCGAGGGGCCCTGACTCAGACACTACTCCCCAGTATGTTGCCATGAGTTACTGTGACAGCAGCATGGGGGAGGAGGGGGCGGGGGGAGGAGAGGTGCTTCTGTGCCAGGCCGAGATCAACCAGTTCCAGGTACCGCAGCTTGTCCTGGACACAGAGTCTCGGCTGGACTGTGGCAACCGCTCCAGTGAACCAGACATTGCTCTGTCCAGTGCTGGCAGCAAAGACACACTTGACCGCACCGCTGATGAAAGTGAGCGAAGTGTAGAGACTGTCGTCCGTTCCCCGCATTATTCAGGATTGGAGCCGAAGAGTTCTGACAGGCTGCAGGGTTCTGGTGATGGCCCTCACTCTCAGCAGAGCAACACAGTGGCGGCTGATGCTACTGAGACCACCCAGGGTGGAGGGGAGGGGCAGGTGGAGCGCTGTGTGATCAGTGCATTGGGCAGTGAGTTCAAGGAGATGGGTGTGGTGGACAGTGGGTTCAGTTCTCCCCGGAACAACGATGACAAGGAGAACCAGCAGCAGCAACCGGCACCCTCGAGAAAGGCTAACCAAGCTCGGCACGTCCACCTTAACGCCCCTGCAGCCAGTGAAGTGGCTGTGGAACACTTGGCAATGGAGCACAAAAGCAAGCATGACAGAATCAAGGCGTTCGTCAAGCAGAGCAACCAGCTGCTGGAGCAGCGTCAGTTCACAGGACACGGGAACGTCCCTTTTGGTGGTGGCAGCATCCACTGTGCTGCAGAGCATGACAGCAGTGTTAACTACCTTCCCCAGAACACACATCTGCAGCAGCACCCACACCCCTACGCCCCCTTCACCAAACCTCTTCACTCGGCAGCAGCTCATCATCAGCAGGTGGCGCCACAAGCACCCATCCTGCTGAACAATCAAAAGCATCACCACCACCAGCCTTCACGACCCCTGTCAGTGCACAGTGGCTTGAAAGAGCGCTCAAAGTCACAGAATGTGTGGCCGGGTCAAGGCCAGGGCATGAACCCAGAGAAAATGTCGCCCAACGACCTGAAGGCCTTCCAGGAGCAGCAGCTCAAAGGCAAAAAGTTTGGACTCAACGGCGAGTTTGAGGTGGTGGGTGTAGTTTGAGGTGCTCACCGCTCAGCTGTGTATTTATGGCTCATTTATTTATTAATGGTGCATATGTGTGGATTGGGACAAGCAAGAAGATGAAGCAAATATGGAAGTCTTGTAAAACTTGTTTGAGTCAGTGTTTCATGAACAGGTGTGATTTTATGAAAAATAGCTGCCAATCTTGTCACTGTGTTTGGAGGTACAAATTAATATTTGATGATGATTACCATAATGCCACCACCAGAAGAACATTTTGATTTAATTTACTATTGCATCAGTGTGGTGGAAGCTGAGTGCCACTGGTTACTATCATATATATTTATATATGTCATGTCCATAGAAAAAAATGAATTGGAGAGCGGAAAGGTTTGACCTGACTTGACAGTATAAATTTATATGAACTTTTTTGCGCACATTTTGGTCAAACAGTTCCAGTTCTCAGAGCCAAGATAAAAAGTGAACATTTCAAAATTAGAAACTAAACTGTGTGTTTCAAGTTTCAGAATGGTGACAATGGAGTGAAGCCACAAGTTAAAAAGCACCCAAAATGACAGTCTGGTGCTTTTTTTGTCGCAAAATCTCCCGAGCAAAGTATGACAAAGTACACTCATGTGACTGGGTGTATATATTATATATACACACAGCAGTAGTTTGGTTTTTTATAAATGAAGAACTGTAGCACTCTTCAAAGCCACCTTTGATCTATATTTGTGTTTGTGCGGGAATGGTATGTAACTGTAAGCTTGCCTTGTGATGGAGTGGTCCTTTCCTCCACAAAATGTTTTCTGTGTCAGTGTGTGTGGAAAATTAGGATGCTTCTTCTGTCTGTTGGGCTTAGGACTGTGACATTGTGAGCGTAAAACTAAGAGTAAGACTCTGGAGTGGCTTCAACTGATTCAGGTCTCTTTCTATATGCTAGTTACTAGTACAGTACTAGTACTACATATTGTCATCATTTTTAGTCAGGTTTTGTGCACTTTATTTTGAATGATTTTCAGTTTGTGAGTAGTACTACAATACTATGTACTACAGATGACTAATAGTCCAATGGAAAAAATAATTTACATGCAGGCCACTGAGTTGTGATACCAGCGCTACTTTGCAATAACTGATAAGCCTCTGATGCTTACTTTTATGGCATATGCAAGGCATGGAGATGGAAAGTTTCAGCTGTGTTTGAATAATGAATAAGTGCCGAACTTGGAGAAATAGCACATTGAACTTGCAGCATGCATTCGCTGGAGCTGTGGTGTAGTTTTGATCCCAAGACTCCATTTGTCTCAACTTGTAAGTATTTGTCTCACCAGGAGAAAACAACAACCATGGTTCTTTTGATCATCTGATGCGACATAATCTGTCTGTGTTTTGCAGTTAGTACTACCATGTGCTTAGTCGACTGATCTTTTGAATGGCTGTGCGGAAAGTACGATACAGCAAGACACTGATTTGGACTTTTAGTGACATTTAAAAGGACTATAATGGTGTGCACAGCAAGACAGTGATCCAGTGGAACCGCTAATGGGTAATCACCATTTTATTTGTTACAGCCTTTTCTGAAACCTTTCATACTTCCATGTAAATGAACTTTCTGAGGGCCACCCCTCTTTGAAGACTGTTTTCTGGATATTGAGGGGGAGGGGGGGTAAAAGAGGTACCACTGTAGTGGCACTGACAGTGATGGGCGCTTGGTAAAGCCAGACAGCGGTGCTCAGTGAGTCATGGCATGCACTGTGCCTGTGGATGAAAGAGTGCCAAAGAAAAATGTTTTAGTTAGACCCCTGGGCCCATATGCACGATGAGCAAATGAAGTTAAAGGTGGATAGCCCCTAATCCTGATTTGCTGAAGAGTCCATGAGTCCGACTCTGCTTCCACATGTGCAAGTTGTCAATAGCCAGAGAAATAGCTACTAGCTTGTGTTTATTTTTAGATTGGGGAACCCCTTGTTTTAACCAACAATGCAGCACAGATTACCTCAAAAGCTAAGACACAAAAGTTCAGGTTAAAAGTACTGGACACATTCCAATTTGTTCAGTGTCATTATTGTTTAAAGATAAATGTGATTCGAGGGGCTATTTGCTCACCCTGCATATGGGCTCTGGACCCCAAGAACCAGCCTGCTGTGTGCCACTAGCAGTCCTGTGTGTGATTGTTTGGGTTTCTGTGTTGCTCATGGTGGATTAAAGGAGTACAATCTGTTTTTATTTTGCCACTTTCAGTTGCATAATTTAGCTGTGTATTTAATATGTTTTGTTTATACCTTGGTTATTAGTGGTAGAGTTGCTGTAGGGAGTATCCAGCCTTAGTGCATTGCCACTATGTCCACTCCCTGACCCAACAGCATTGTCATCAGCGTGTGTGGGCTTGCTGATTCTGATGCAGTGGGAGTATCTGTACATTGTACATTTTTATGAAGGGCAGCTCAGAAGCTAATGCTTTTCTTTGAATTTCAACTGCCAATGGATCTTTTTGTCTTGACATGTAAGCAGAAGAACATGATGGGTTCAACATGTGGACTTGCTGATTTTAATGCAGTGAGAAATACATTTTTATGAAGGGCAGCTCAGAAACTTATGCTTTTCTTTGAATTTCAACTGCCAGTGGATCTTTTTGTCTTGATGTGTAAGCAGAAGAACCTGATGGGTTCAGCATGCTTTTTTGAGGCACTAGCAAATCAGTCCAGTTTGCTGCCTGACTAGTCTTACAGGCAAAGTACACTGTATTGCAAGATAGAACTGAGTTGTGCTCAGCTGTATGGAAGCCAGAACACTAGCTCACATAATTATTATCAATGTAAAGTTTCATTTTTTGCTGTTTTATTTTTATTTTTATATATATATTTTTTTTAATGCCAGATTGAATCATTGATTCATTTTTGTAGAAACTCATTTGACCTATCATGCACATTTCATGGTGGAAGAAAGTGACATATATGCATCTGCAATAATTAATCTAAATGGTTGTATTATCTCTTGTAATGTTACATAACCATTGCTGAACAGATGCAGTTTGTGAGCGGGATTATGATAAAAATGAAATGTATATAACATGTTTATCTTTGCATTTTGTTTTGACAGCATGATGTTGCCAGACAGTTAACTTGGAACATGCAAGTTTATGGGTAGTATCATGTAATATTTTTGTTTTTATGGCAATGGAAACTCTGAAGGATATACATGTGTGTATGTTTGTAATTGTAAAGATGAAGAATAACAAAAACCACTGCCCAAAACCTACGTAACATAAATTAAAAATTCATTTTCAGAACATGCGCAATTACAGGGTCTTCCTGTAGACAGCATACTGGAGCAGATGCCTGACTTGCAGTACTTAGTTGTCTGCAGAGATGTAATTGCTAACATGCTCAGCAGAACTGCTACACTTGTTCTCCATTTTCACTTGCAGTTTTTAGATGCCGTGGCTAAAATTGCCTGAATCAATGAATGGGTAGTTAGTGTTTTATTTAACTGCTGTGTAATTAATACAGTGTATGTGCATCATGTGCAGCTGTACAAGTTAATAGGGTTAAAAAACAAAACAAAAAAACAACCCACACTGCTTGCCACCAATGTCAGGAAAAGAAAAATATGGTGAACTGGAGATGTGGAAACCAAAGCCACTTTTTAGTTTTTGTTTGAACCCTTTGTCTTTTTGGGAACAAACAACAAAACAAAACAAAAACCAGGCACACTGACAAAGGTGACTCATTTAGACTGTCAATTTGAAAAAGTCTTTGTCCCAGTATGGCCTTTTTTTAAATTGTTCAGATGATTTTTTTTTTTTTACAATACAATAAAATATAACTTTATTGCCAAGTGTCAATACACTGATTGCACGAGGAATGTTTTGTGGTGCCAAGTACACTTATCACACATTCACTCCAATCATAAAACATTTAATTACAACAGCAAATAAACATCCTGGTAAAAAGTCATTCATAGATAAAAACATGAGAAAATCCCACTGGCATCAAGCTGTGCATATCACATAAAATAAAATTGCCACTTCCCGAGGACCCCCCTTCAGCAGACAGTCAAGTTTATGACCTACACAGTTAATTTGTATAACAGAAATTTAGTGTAAGTGGTTTAACTTGAGAGCAACTGGATGCTAGTTCTGATGAGTCAACACAGCCAGTTGCTAGCCAGTGAAAAGAGTTGACAGGCTAGTTCTGATGCTGCAGTACCTGTATTACTTGGCATAATTCTGTCTCTTGGTGGTATGCTTATTCTGGAAGTGGGGCAGATTTAACCAGTCCCACGGTTTATGCATGGCCTACTTCAGACATGCTGCAGCACAATAGTGCTCTGCCCTATCGGATATTGTAGACTAGGCTTTGGTCTTAAATACATATAGACCATGTTTTGTCTGAGGCTCTAACTGATTGTACCGAAATG
>OY757541.1:33090977-33093477 GCA_963584105.1 Alviniconcha strummeri | reverse complement strand
AGACGCCCTCAGAAAGTTTTCATTAGAACGAGACTTGGACCATCGCCACAAACGGCGAGTCTTCCCTTCCGGCGAGCCGCTGGCGGCTCTGTGATCTCTGTTGTCTTTCCTGGGCGATGTTTCCCTGGTCAGTGGTCTGACATCTTGCCGCTCGTGCCCGTGCCGCGTGCCTGCTTTCAGCATCTGCTCCTCGCCACGAGCACACGTAGTGCCGGAAGACCCCGGCGTGGTCTTGCTATTGCCTCCGTCTGCTGATCGCTGCCCGCTGTGGGCTCTGTCTTTGGAGCACGAGACAGCAGAGCCGCTTTCGTCGTCATCACTGCGGTGAACTCGGATGACTTTTCTCGCGGATGTTGATTCACCTGAAGAACTTTTGCTTCTTTTTCTTCTCCCCGCGGGAGACACTCTTCTCTCCGAGTCAGTGTTCAAGTAGAGCTCAGGGTCCTTGTTACGGTGTGGACGCCTTCCTCTTTCCCGGCCCGTGTGTTCTGACGTGGAGTGGCTGTGAGATGGACGACGCCTAGTCGTGAACTCACTCCTTCTCTCGTCTGACTTTGGACCATCGTCTCGGTGTTTCGTTTGTGCCTCTCTGCTATTGACTGGAACTGATTTAGCCGCGTCTCTTCGTCTCTCAGAAGAACAGTGTCTAGTTGGCACCGTCGGCGAATGTCGACGACACGTGTCACTGGGTACGTAATCTGAATGTCGGAAACATTCAGCTGGCTTCGCTCTGCGTAGTTCGTGTCCGTTTTCCTCACGACGTCCGTGTCCGTGTCCGTGCCTGTGTTCCAAACTTTCATGAGTTCGATTTCGGGTTGAATCCCCGTATCCACGGCAACTGTGAGTTTTGCTGAGTTCCCAGTCAGAACTTCTCTTCGTCACTTCATGCAGGTCTTCTCTGTAATGGTCACGGGTTCTTTGCTCATACAATCTGTCCCACGAAGCGTGACGGCTTCCCCACCCCAAGTGAGAAGGTGATTCGTCCCTGGACCTTCGCCTAGCGGAGAAAGAAGACCTTCCACAGAAACCGGTACTGAAATTATCACGCGACCTGTGGCAGAAATCGGCACCGTAGTCATCACGTCTCGCTGCTCTGTGCACATTCGGGAATTCACGGTCTCGTCTCTCTGATCCAGTCTTGGCACTCTCTCTGCTCGCAAAGTCATAGTGTGTAGCGTTCGTTCGACGAGGAGAATAGCAGTTTCCGCTCGTTCTGTCCCTAAGAGAATCGAACTTGGAAGAGTTCGCACAACGGGGAGAAAAATCGCGGGTACGATGAGCAGCCTTGTGGGAGGAGCTCGCGCGTTCTCGCGAATATCTCGACCTTCGCGTCGACTGATCGTGGCCCTCGTCCGGTCGACGTTGCGACGAATCGACGGCTTTATCAGGCACATCGTCATGGAGACAAGGGCTCCGGGTTTTCTGTCGCTCCTGCTGCAGCCCTGCACGAGGGCTGTCAGCCACGTCCAGACTTTCTTCCTCCGGAAGTTTTATCGACTTTTCTGCGGGGATTGCTCTCAGCGTCTCTCCTCGGCTTCCATTCTGGTTTGGTTCCCGCTGCGTCTTTGTCGCTGTGTTGCTGTGATATACGTCCTCGTCGTCTTCTTCGGAGTGCGTGGATGAGCTTCTCACAGGGGCTAGCCCCGATGCCTTTGCTGCCGACGTCCTGTCTTTGCTCAACACTTCGTCATCCGGTGGTGCGCTCGGTCTCAGGTTCGCTTGCCGACTGACCGCCGTGTCGGACATGCCCTCCTCGGACTTGATGGGTGTTTCGCCAGATCCGTTTCCCGGTAGTTCAATGTCTTCGAGACCGACAGTGACATCCATCGAGTCGTCCACGGGTGGATTTCTCGACGACAGTCGCCGCGATGTGCCTGAACCAGAACCAAACGCCCCACCCGCTGTAGACCGCCCTGCCGAAACTCCCGGAGAAGGCGCACAGGTATTGGCAAGGTCCTGAACGTCCGGCTTCCTGTCAGTGCCGCTGCGCTTCTCCCGCTGCTGCGAGACCTGCACAGAAAACGCTGGCGATTTCCGCGAGAGGGAAAACCGGATGTGCGTCCTGCTTACGTCAGACAGCGACAGCTGCGCTTGTCGGCGATCGGCGACGCACTCGGCCCCGGAAACCTCGCTGTCCGTGTCCATCTCTTCTTCGTGCGCGTCGACGTCTGGAACTGCCGCCACGCTCAGTTCTTCCGTCGCGGCGTTGGACGTGGAGTCTCCGAGGGCAGTGACAGGTTCAGACTCCGCGTCGGTGTTGCTGTCCAGCTGGACAGGGTCGCGTGACGAAGGCGGAAGGTCAGCTGGAGTCCCGTGTCCGGTGTCTGGCTGGACATGGTCGCGTGACGAGAGCGGAGGGTCAGCTAGAGTCTCGTGCCCGGTCTCTGGCTGGATAGAGTCGCGTGACGAGAGCGGAAGGTCACTTAGGGTCTCATGTCCGGTCTCTGGCTGGACAGAGTGGCGTGACGAGGGCGGAGGGTCAGCTAGAGTACCGTGTCCG
>OY757541.1:33080977-33085977 GCA_963584105.1 Alviniconcha strummeri | reverse complement strand
TGCTGTGTGAGAGTCGAGGTGGCCGTCCTGGGCTCCTAGTCCCTAATAGTCTGTAGGTCTCTGCAGACGTAAAGCAACACTGAACTCGAACTTGGATATGCGGGAGAATACATGTGTCATTTTTAGTGTCTTCCCAAGAGCCACAAGACCATTCACAGCACTGTACCCTTCCGGGCATGACTCCGGCCTACCGAACTACTCAACCAGAGCTTATAAGGCCAGTGAGCGGCTACAATGCTTTCGTACCGGAAACCGGAATGGATAACTCATCTGATTGGGTGGAACATGAGGCTTAACCATCATTCAGTCAGATCCAAACACAAAAAAGTTCAAACGAACGCTTATTTATTTTGACACGGACATACAGTATGCAAATTTTCGGGGAAATCCCCTTTGTCAGGCCACAAAACGACTCTTAAACAGCAGATAAACGGTTAAAAACGATGAAAAATGAGATTACTTTTTTTTCTTGTTTTGTTGAGTTTTTGTTGCTTGTTCCGTGCTTGGAAGATTGTTTAAAAGCTAGCAGCCATTTCTGTTTCAGATTTTTTTTTTTTTCGTCATTCAGTCAGTCACGGCCATGGACAGACTGGTCGGAAACTGGACAGGACTCGTGTTAGCGTCGGTTTGGACGTAGACACCACCGTAGTAACTGTGGAAAGAATTACAAGAGAGGACCAGGCAA
Organism: Alviniconcha strummeri; assembly: GCA_963584105.1. Taxonomy (NCBI): domain Eukaryota; kingdom Metazoa; phylum Mollusca; class Gastropoda; family Provannidae; genus Alviniconcha; species Alviniconcha strummeri. The sequence goes on along the minus strand of OY757541.1, from coordinate 33,085,292 downwards.
AAGCAGACAAAGAGCTGAGAATACCCTGCGTGCTCAGACGGCAGTGACGACTGTCCCTCCGCCGTTGCCAATGGCGGCCGCTTTTTAGGCGAGACGGACAGCAAGGTGGAGGAAGACGACGACGACGATGACGACGTGGACGATGACCCTCTCTTGGACCACTTGCTACGTCTCCACACCCTGCGATGCCTTCTCTTCTTCGCCTTGCGGTGCGACCCACCTCCACCCTCTCCATCCTCTTCCTCCTCTTCCGAAGAATACCGACACCTAGAATCGTCCGAGGATGCTGACGACGCGTGCTTCTTGCAGTGACGACAGTGGCGACACCGGTCGCGACGTCGGACACGGCGAGAGGACGAAGCTTCAAGGCGAGAGGACGATTTCTGAGGACGAGGGGACGAGTATGGGGACTGACTAGCACCGCTCCCGCCGGAATGTCGCCGACTGCCCGAGGATGTGTCTGAGCCCGACGAGGTCTGGCTGCGGCGTCGTCGTCGTCGTCGTTGTCGTCGTCGTCGTCGTCTGGAGCGATGGCGATGTCCTCGTTCATGACGTTCGCTTCGTCGCGAGTGATGATGTCGACTTGAACACCTGAGAAAAAATAAGTTTGAATTAATCAAAGGGAGAGAAAGGAGAAGGAAGGAGCCTATTTGTATGGAGTGTGTCTGCAGTGGAGGGAATATGTGCAACTGGGGCGCATCCTTTATTGAGGATGTATCTCCGGTGGAGTTTATGCACCTTGCAACTGGGGCACATCCTTTTATTGAAGATGTATCTCCGGTGGAGTTTATGCACCTTGCAACTGGGGCACATCCTTTTATTGAAGATGTATCTCCGGTGGAGTTTATGCACCTTGCAACTGGGGCACATCCTTTATTGAGGATGTATCTCCGTTGGAGTTTATGCACCTTGTATTTACTCGCATATCAGGTGAGAGCTACCGTAGGTGATTCCGGACTTTGTGTTCTGTTCGCGTTTCGTCTCTTGAGAGCTAATTGATTCCATTTTGTTGTTGTTGATTTCTATCGAGGGAAAGATCAAGACGAGGAAGGGTACAAATTATTTTGATGCAAAGAAAAAGAAGAAAAAAAGAAAAAGAAGAAAGTATATATATATAAAGAAGAAGAAGAAGAAGAAGAAGAAGAAGAAGAAGAAGAAGAAGAAGAAGAAGAAGAAGAAGAAGAAGAAGAAGAAAGTATATATATAAAAAAGAAGAAGAAGAAGAAGAAGAAGAAAAAAAAAGTATAAAAAGAAAAGAAAAAAGGGGTGGTGGTGGTAGTGGGGGGGGGGGGGGGGGGGGGGGCGTGGGGGAAGAAAGTGAGGGAGAAAGACTATTTGCACCATAGCAACGAAAAGATGGGATAGGAAGGGAGTGAGGGAGGTGTGTGTGTGTGTGTGTGTGTGTGTGTGTGTGTGTGTGTGTGTGTGTGTGTGTGTGTGTGTGTGTGTGTGTGTGTGTGTGTGTGTGTAGGGGAGGTTGTGGGGGTGGGGGTGGGGTGGGGGTGAGGGTAGGGTGGAAGGGGGACTTGTGGTGTGTTGGTGGGGTGGTAGTGGTGTACTCACGATAGCGGAATCAGAAACAGACGGAATGATAACATGTAATAGGCCAACAGCTTATTTTACAGGCAGTGGAACATGAAATGAAACGAAATGCACACATGCAAACATCCCTCCACTCTCCCGTCCCACCCCCCAACCCTCCTCACACCAAACACGTCATCATTGCACACCCGCAGACCTCTCACCACATTTGCAAGGTAGCAAATCTTTAGAATTTTGTTTCTATAACTCATAAATTCAGCTGATACAAGATTAGAGATTTTATGTCCGGCGCTGATAAGTAGTGAAGTGCATTAAAAAAATGACAGATTTTAACACACATATAGATTAAAATAAAGTTCCTTTTAACCGTTTTTGTGTTTGGATCTTGTTTTAGAACGCTAGCAGTCATCGGTGTATCACTTTTCTTCCCACAGTTCTCCGTAAGCCACATTAAAGAACACAAGGCAGCCAAAACAACAACAAACAACAACAACAACACAGAAACAAACAAAGAAACCACCCCATAACAATGTTTTTGCGGTTGTTATGCAAAATAATGTAGACATTTGATCATTGTTGCGTTACGCTAGGCTGAGCGACTCGATCGCAATCGGTTTTCCGCTGCGAAAGGTGACCACATTGTTTCCCTTTAAAATAACTGTTTAGATAATGTCTGTCTGTCTCTCGGCGCGCGCGCGCGCGCGTGTGTGTGTGTGTGTGTGTGTGTGTGTGTGTGTGTGTGTGTGTGTGTGTGTGTGTGTGTGTGTGTGTGTGTGTGTGTGTGTGTGTTTGTGTGCGTGTGTGTGTGTGTGTGTGTGTGTGTGTGTGTGTGAGAGAGAGAGAGAGAGAGAGAGAGAGAGAGAGAGAGAGAGAGAGAGAGAGAGAGAGAGAGAGAGAGAGAGAGAGAGAGAGAGAGAGAGAGAGACTAGAGAGAGAGAGAGAGAGAGAGAGAGAGAGAGAGAGAGAGAGAGAGAGAGAGAGAGAGAGAGAGAGAGAGAGAGAGAGAGAGAGAGAGAGAGAGAGAGAGTGTGTGTGTGTGTGTGTGTGTGTGTGTGTGCATGGCTGCAGGTGTCAGTGTGTGTGTGTGTGTGTGTGTGTGTGTGTGTGTGTGTGTGTGTGTGTGTGTGTGTGTGTGTGTGTGTGTGTGTGTGTGTGCATGGCTGCATGTGTGTGTGTGTGTGTGTGTGTGTGCATGGCTGCATGTGTGTGTGTGTGTGTGTGTGTGTGCATGGCTGCATGTGTGTGTGTGTGTGTGTGTGTGTGCATGGCTGCATGTGTGTGTGTGTGTGTGTGTGTGTGCATGGCTGCAGGTGTCAGTGTGTGTGTGTGTGTGTGTGTGTGTTTGTGTGCGTGTGTGTGTGTGTGTGAGTGTGTGTGTGTGTGTGTGATTCTGTGTCAGTGTGTGTGTGTGTGTGTGTGTGTGTGTGTGTGTGTCTGTCTGTCTGTCTGTCTGTCTGTCTGTCTGTCTGTCTGTGTCTATGTCTGTGTCTGGGTGTGTTTACTGAATAAGCGTGTACTTTACAGCCGCCAGGCGATGTCTGTGACCCAGAGGTCAATGCCGCCACTGATAAACAACTCGACGCGGCCACTGGCAGGGAAAGTCATGACCGGATACAGGGGGTGAATTAATTTACCAGTGTGGCCACAGAAATTAGTCAACGCCAGTTGGAGGGGATCCCGCCTTTGATAAGACCGGAGACTGGCCAAGGACACCGAGTAAATCATGGAGCTATGTCTCCAGGTCCATGGAGTAAACAGTAGGCCAACTGCCCACGGCTTCGGGTTTGTCGGCGAGAAAAAGTAAACATGGTGCTTAACGTCCACAAAATGCCGTGAGGCTTATTAGGGACGGGGACAAGGTGGTGGGGGGGGGGGGGGGGGGGTATGGAGGAGGGGGAAGAGGGAGACTCTTATACCTATCGCTATACTGTCACTACCAGAATGACTCCTGCATTAAGATGGGCAGCGATGAAAGTCATTTTAATGTTTCATCAATTATTGTGAGGGACAAAGTCACAACCGGACAGACCACACATTTTTTGAAGAGAATGGAGAGCCGAAGCGGATTCGAACCGAGGTCCCTCTGCTTACCAGCCTAACGCCTTACCGCTAGGCCAAACCGGCTCACAGTGTAGGGGAGTTGGAGGTGTCATCTGCATAACCCGTCCATCGAACAAGAGATACTGTAGTGAAATGTGTCTGGTTGGATGGACACGTACTCCACGTAGGCTGTTGTCACGTTGTCACGGTGGCAGCCACGTCTGTCTCTCCTCCTTCATGCCTCCTTTCCTTTCCTTTTCTTTGTATGTGTGTGTGTGTGTGTGTGTGTGTGTGTGTGTGTGTGTGTGTTGGGGGTGATGGGAGGGATACTGGGTGAACGAGGTGCAACCTTTTTTAGTTGCACAGGAGGTGTCTTGGAGTTGTTACTTATTAATTTTGGCCACACCCACACGGCATAGTAAAGGTGCACCTCTGTGCAGGTACACAGGAGTTACAAGAAAGGTACCGTTTACGCTCCGCCCCAAAGATAGGAAAAAGGTGTCCGCTGGGTAGTGAAAAAGTGTCGTGCCCCGAGGGGAATCAAAAGCCGAGGAAATAGAGGAATAAAATTTGAGAAGACAGAACGGTTACTCACCTTCGGAGAACGGACTTCAGACAACTGTGTTTCTGGGGTTGAACTAGACAAAATCACTGGCTGCTTGGCCTACTTACAGTAGTAAATAGCATGCACGCCTGTTCTGCTCAGGTTTTCCTGAGTCTGGTGCATTTCCTG
>OY757541.1:33058409-33070909 GCA_963584105.1 Alviniconcha strummeri | reverse complement strand
AGAGAAATTTGAAACAAAGATGACTGCCAGCGCTCTCAATCAAGTTCAAAACACATAAAACAACGATCATTTTTATTAGACAATACAAAACATGCTGACATGTGAATTCACAACACCCTTTTCAAAATTGTAATTGGCAACACCCTGTCAGAACTTCTTTCTCTATTTATCTTGCAGTTGATTGAAATAAGAGCAAGAAAAATAACGCGTGTTGTGCAGATACCAAGCAGGATCGGGAATAATGCTGATAGTAATTGTTTCTCGAACAAAATAACAATAAAAACCAAACCCGAAGAAAACTAAACAAAACAAAACAAACAAACAAACAAACAAACAAACAAACAAACAACAACAACAACAACAACAACAACAACAACAACAACAACAACAACAACAACAACAACAACAACAACAACAACAACAACAACAACACAAAAACAACAACACAACAACACACACACAAACCAACAACAACAACAACGAAAAAGCGAAAAGGAAAATTAATTCCTTCCCCAAACAACAACAACAACAAACCACCCGCCCACACACCCACACACACACAAGAACAAGAACAACAAAACAACAACAAACATACACAAACAAACGTACGTTAAAATGCCAGATTGAAAATAGATTACAAAATCAATCGATAAATAAATAGTAGGTACAATAGGATTAATGGGTTGATGAGTAGGGGAACAAACTACACAAAAATAACAACAAAAGCGATTTAATACACAGAAATATATTCAGATACTCAAAGAGGAAAAGAAATTAAGAGGGCAAGAGAGACAGTAAGTAAGTTGGTGTTTTACGCCCAGTCAGCTTAATGGTTATATTAGCGCGAAACATATTCTGTTTTCATATAGTAGCAAGAGAGACAGAAACAGTACTAAACAAACATAAATAATCAAGTCAAATATTAAAACCTTTTTAAAACAAGAAACAGACAAATAATTAACACTAACAAGTGATGAAACGAATGAAATCTAATTAGTTATCTTTCGGTTACTGGAGAAGTTTGCTGTAGAATGTGCAGACATTACATTCTGTCTGTTGCCTGAGAACGGTGTTTCCTTTGAATATTTGCGCATGTTTGGTATTGTCCAATTAAAATAGTCTTCTTTTTAGCCTCTTGTGTGCTTTGAGTTTGTATCACAACAAGCAAGCAATTAACTTTGTTTAAAAAAAAAAAAAAATTATATGAAAATAAGCACAGAGCAATAATGACATTTTACTGATTTACAACTGATCGTAGACATATGCGGCAAAGCTCATTAGGATGTATTCAAGAGTATCTCTATTTAAAAATGAGAAGATCAAAACACAACTGATCAAATCACAATCAGCGATCTGAATCACTATCATCACACACACACGCACGCACGCACGCACGCACGCACGCACGCACGCACGCACGCACGCACGCACGCACGCACGCACGCACGCACGCACGCACGCACGCACGCACACACACACACACACACACACACACACACACACACACACATATATATATATATACACACACGCGCACGCGCTGAAAACCCCAACAAAACAAAAACGAAAAACAAACGAAAACAAACAAACAAACAAACAAACAAACAAACAAACAAAAAACAACTATAATAAAAGCAACAACGAAGCTTTTATGTTTTTGTTTGTCAATTATTTTTATATATTCCAGGTCAGTTTTGGTTTGCTAGGTATTAGCATTAGATTAATGCCTTAGCGTAGGCTATGTAGATTGAGAGACAGGGGTTGTATGTCTAAGAGTGTGTACGTGTGTGCATTTCATGACTTTGAATTGTTGAGATATGTGCAACTCAATTCTTCGTTGTGCGTTAATGTATAATATCAAACGACAGCCTCAATTTCCCACTGGGATGAATAAAGCATATTGTTACTGTTAACCCCGATGTTTTGGAGCATACATGTGTGTATTTCCGTGACTTTTCAACACTGGAACCTGCATTAGTCGCTACTGACGACAAACAGGGTGACCTATTTTGTTTCCAGGGCCGAGACGGGTAACTGCGTTGGCCATAATTATCCAACGCAGGTAAAAACTGGAGAGTAAGTAAGTAACTTGTTGTTTTGCGCCCAGTCAACCGGTGCGGTTATAGCAGGGTGAAAAACTGGATATATATACATATAAAATAAAAAGGAAGAGAAAAAAGAAACTGAATGACTAGTGAGGAAAAGCAGTCAAGGCAATATTCTGACCTACTCCATGCATCACCCATTCTTTGACCTCAGAACATCATCATTATGATGTCATTGGCAAAGTACTTTCCATCTATTTACAGGAAGATCCGTATAATTTCACGGTTTTATATACCAACGTTGTGGGCCGGTTTGGCTTAGCGGTAAGGCGTTCGGTTGGTAAGCAGAGGGACTTCGGTTCGAATCCGCTTCGGCTCTCCTTTGATCTCAAAAGTTGAGGTCTGTGGACACTGTCTTGTGACTTTGTCCCTCACAATTAAAGGAACATAAAAATGGCCCTCATCGCTGCCCATCTTAATGCAGAAGTCATTATGGTGGTGACAGTGTAGCGACAATGACACGATCTCCCCCTTCGCCACCTTTTCCCGTCCCTAATAAGCCTAATGGTTTCTGTGGACGTTATCAACATTTCGTGTATTCACACGCGAAAGAAAGTTATCAAAAAGTGGCAGTCTGGGTCAGCTTAACCTTTTCTCGAGACTGATCTTGGGAGGAAACTGCATCAGAAATGCAAAACTGTTGGCAGCAAAGGGTTAAAGGAGAAAATCTGTGATAGTTTAATTGAGTTTTCATCAGAGGGGAACCGCTGTTTCTTCGTCCGTGGTACTCCCGGCGGTAATGGTGTTCAGAGATACTTCACAGCGTGAAAAAGATGGCTGCAAATTTGGGAAATGCGAGGCAAGTAAATCGATTTTTTTTATTGGAGCCTTAATTTTTCTCGATTAATTGACAAAATAATATTTAACTCCCAGACAAAGAACCACCCCGAAGGTAGGCTGGGAAATGTCTGATGTTTCTTCACCCCCATCTGGAATGTCAGGGTTGTCATTTGATACCCTTTTCTTATCTCTCTCTTGTTTTTCTGCCTAGTCCTCTTGCTCTTTCTGTCTTAATTGTCATTTTTCTGCTAATGATCCATGCTCCTGACTTTTCCCCCAGAAAACTCTCAAGTATTTTTCATTAAGAGTTAGGCTTTTTTGTATGGCTCTTGTTGAGCAGTTAGGAGATGATAGTTGGTAGGTGGTATGTGCAGCTTGCTGCCATATGGAATCGGTATTTGCCATGATGCATTTATATAATGGTTAATTTTTTGTTTTGTTTCTGTTCATTCCTTTTAAAAATATTTTTCTTTCCTCTGGTTTCAATAAATTAAACGGTCTCTTTAGAAGTGTCAACGCGTGGAAATAAAGTGAAAATTAGTCTGAAAGGTCTCTGTAAAAAGTGTCCTAAGCGTGATAATAATGTGAACAGAGAATTAGATCCAAAATAAACGAAATGCACGAGTGAATAAATAGATAAATGCATTAATACGTAGTGAACTAACCAACTAAACAAGCAAGCGACCGGCCTACCGACTAACTAAATAGCTAACTAGCCAACCAACTGCCTAACTGAAAGTGTTGGCCAGTTGACAATTTGCTGTTGTTGTTCTCTCTCTCTCACTCATTCTCTGTCTTAAAACAACAACAACAACAACAAAACCACACACACACACACACACACACACACACACACACACACACACACACACACACACACACACACACACACACACACACACACACACACATACATACACACACACGCACACGCACGCACGCACACGCACGCACGCACGCACGCACGCACGCACGCACGCACGCACACACACACACACACACACACACACACACACACCACCAACAACAACAACAACAACAACAAAACCCCAACTAAATCCAATCTAATGCTGACAACTTATGTCCATTACAATTTTTTTCAGAAACGTGGACAATTTGCTGCAGCAGCCCAATATCCTGTAACAAATTATACAGAGTAAACCTGCCATCTTTCAGTATTCATGCTTAGGCAGAAGTGTTAAACAAACACACAAACCAACAAACAAACCAAAACCAAAACAACAGGAACAAGAACATAACAAAGAAACCAACAAGAACAAAGCCAAAAAATATAAACCAAACCAATCGAACAAACAAAGCGACAACAACTTTGGATACGTTTTTCTCTCTTACCGCCACCCCCACCCCCCACTCCAAAATTGGCTGACCTTTTAGTAGAAACAGAGCTGGATTGATCTTATAAATGAGTGTAGATGTATTACGTAAAACAAGCAGAAGGAATTATGCAAAAAGTATAAACAGTGAGTGACTAAAATACATGGTAATGGATGGCTGCATGTTCTTTGGATTAAAGCCCGACCAATAATATACCTGACAGACAAAAACAAAAACAAAGACAATGCAACTTAATTGCTAAGTGTCACGGTCATTGCACAGGGAATGTGTTATGGTACCAAGCACAACCATTCACACGTTCATGCCAATATTAAATCGACAAAATCATGTAACAACAAAACCTCAAAAATAAATAAGTAGATAAATAAATTTTAAAAAGAAAGAAAGAAAGAAAGAAAGAAGAAGAAGAAGAAGAAGAAGAAGAAGAAGAAGAAGAAGAAGAAGAAGAAGAAGAAGAAGAAGAAGAAGAAGAAGAAGAAGAAGAAGGATAAAAAAGATTAAAAACAAAACGTCTAAAATAATGCCCCAATAAATCAGCAAATGAAGTATTAAACACAGAACGGACAACTGACCGACAGAACGAATGAGTAGACAACAGACAGGTAGAGAGATGTAGTATTTCTTGGTGTTCATGCTGTGTTCCCTCCTATGGGTAAAAGATGGCTATCAGTTTACTAACACTCTCAGACAGTGACTGTAAGCATGTCCGTAAGCATGTCCTACCTCTCTCTGACATCAGAACAGTACTACGAACTAAGCGGCTCGCAGCAAGCACACTGACCAGAGCAGGCTCAGTCTCTGACCATTGACACCGTCCACAAAACATCAAGTACTGAACTTGCAGCAAGCGATCGACTCACAATGGCAGGCTCTCCGAGTGTTGACACCGTCTTCAAAACATCAACAGGTACTGAACTTGCAGTAAGCAATCGACTCACAGTGGCAGCTGGCTCTCTGAGTGTTGACACCGTCCTCAAAACATCAACAAGTACTGAACTTGCAGCAAGCGGTCGACTCACCATGGCAGGTTCTCGGCTGACCATTGACACCGTCCTCAAAACATGAACAAGATCTAAGCTTGCAGCAAGCGCACTCACCATGTCAGGCTCTCTGAGTCTTGACACCGTCTTTAAAACATGAACAAGATCCAGGCTTGCAGCAACCAGACTCACCATGTCAGGCTGCGTGCTGACACCGTTTTCAAAACATAAACAAGAGCTAAGCTTTTCAGTAAACAGACTCACCATGTCAGGCTGTCTGCGTCTTGATACCGTCTTCAAAACATGAACTACAACTAAGCTTGCAACAAGCAGACTCACCATGTCAGGCTCTCTGATGGTTGACAACGTCCCCAAAGCATGAGGAACTAAGCTTTCAGCAAGCGATCGACTCACCATGGCAGGTTCTCAGCTAACCGTTGACACTGACCATCCTCAAAATATGAAAAAGAGCTAATATCGCAACGAGTAGACTCACTACGTCAGGCTCTCTGAGTGTTGACACCGTCTTCAAAACACGAACAAGAACTAAGTTTGCAGTAAGAGGACTCACCATTGCAGGTTCTCTGATTGTTGGCAACGTCTTCAAAACACGAGTCAGAACTAAGATTCATCGGTGCAGTAAGCAGACTCACCACTGATACACCGTCTTCAAAACATGAACCAAAACTGCCCGCTAAGCTTGCAGTACATAGAACTCACCATGGCAGGTTCTCTGAGCGTTGACACCGTCCTCAAGGCCACCCGCCATGTTTCATGACCCGCAGGCATCATAAAAAAGCCGACACTCGCAGCATCCCCTTCACCACTTTCTCCTACACGGGTGGATGGCCATAATGCCACCTTGTCGCTGGATCTTCAAAACCCATCGCCGAGAAAACCTCCGTACCCATCTGTATGCGGACATGCTCAGTCACGGTCACTCAACTTCCCCAAACGGATTATGCCTCCGTATCACTGCTATCGGCATTCGCTCTCTCAATGTCAGGGTGGGACTAATACTCCATCGACAAATTCGATTATTTTTGTTCAACAAACAAGTGCCGACAGCCAGTGTGCGAAGACCTGACGCACAACGCCGGGCCTGTCATGGAGACTGATACATCGTATTTTTCGGCAGGGTTTCCACATTCGCCCGCAGACGTATTCTGCTGGCATCCGTTTGATTTGTTGGGAAAAGTGTGCACACTAACCAGCCGTCACACACAGAGGCGGTGCAGGCTTCTTGACGCAGGAGTTTATGGGTGTAAAAATCAACGGCCACAGAGGGGAAAAACAGCCGTTTAGCGCGCACACACACGGCGCTAGCGGGTGTTGTCCCACAGTCAGAGGAATCCGTACCTATTTGCACCGTTTGCTTGGCAGCTCTCTCCGTACCACTCTTTCTCGCCAGCCCCGGCAACCCAGACTGAGACGAACGAGACAGAAGGGGGAAAGGGAGGAAAACGGCGAAGAAAACAGGAAAACCTGGGCGTTGGTTAGACGTCGGTGTGAGGTCAGAAGGGTTCAGTGCCACTGAGGGTAGAATGGCAGTAACGTCCCGCCTGCAGCCGGTGATGAGGAAGCCAGCTGTCCGCGGCAGCTTTATGTCTGGCCAGTTGACGAAAACAAAGAAAAGAAATCAGAAAGAACAGAGAGAGAGAGAGAGAGAGAGAGAGAGAGAGAGAGAGAGAGAGAGAGAGAGAGAGAGAGAGAGAGAGAGAGAGAGAGAGAGTGTGTGTGCTGGCTTTTTGCCCAGTCAAGAAAGAATTGAAAGAACAGAGAGAAAGATTGTTTTTGGCTCCCAGTAAAGAGTGAATGAGAAGAAAGAAATGAAAGAGAAGAGAGAAAACGTTTCGCTGTTTTCATTTAGCTCACGGAAAGGAAGGAGAACAAAAGAAATGAAAGAAAAGAGAAAGCTTATTTTTATCTGACGTCCAGTCCACAGAGAGAGAGAGAGAGAGAGAGAGAGAGAGAGAGAGAGAGAGAGAGAGAGAGAGAGAGAGAGAGAGAGAGAGAGAGAGAGAGAGAGAGAGAGAGAGAGAGAGAGAGAGAGAGAGAGAGAGAGAGAGAGAGAGAGAGAGAGAGAGAGAGAGAGAGAGCAGATTCAAACGCCCCACCAATGAAGAAGAAGAAGGAAAGATAGAAAAGAGATAACTAGTTTTGGAATCTTATCAGCCTTACAGTCCTTCAGTTTTGCGTTCTTGGTACCTATCTTTTCCGGCGGGTGGATGAACTGGAACCCAAACGGAAACCTATTGTGGGCAGGCAACTGACCTCTCACCACCCTCTGATCGACAGATGAGCTTTAGCCAGTCAACGCCTGCGTACAAGCACACCTCCTTAGACAATCCCGCGGTCTGTCCAATACCATTGTAAAGTAATCAAAAGCACATGCCCGTTCAGTTTTGGAGAAACGATCATCAAGCGCCAAGGGTCTTTGCAGCTGGAAGAGTGAGCTCGAACACGTTATATCGTTTAATCCGCTTGCCAAAGTGGGCGGGGCTATGGTTAAAACCGAGAGGTCGAACACAGGCTGAGTTGTTTACTCTGCTTGTCTAAGTGGGCGGGGCTATCTGGCTAAAAGCGAGAGGTCGAACACACTTATATTGTTTACTCCGCTTGTCGAAGTGGGTGGAGTTCTCTGCTTTAAAGCGTGATTTCGAACACATTAAAAAAAAAAAAAAAAAAATCCGCTTGCACGGTCTAAGTGGGCGGGGCTATCTGGCTAAAAGCGAGAACACACGTTATGTAGTTTACTCCGCTTGTCTAAGTGGGCGGAGTTATCTGTTTAAAAGCCTGAGTTCGAACACATTAAAAAAAGCACACACCCCAAAACCACGAACCCCCCCCCCCCCAAAAAAAAAAACCAAAAAAAAACCGCTTGTCTAAGTGGGCGGAGTTATCTGCTTAAAAGCGTCAGCTGGAACAAATTATATTTTTACTCCGGCCACTTTACGCCCATTTACTCTAAGTGTGCGGGGCTATCTGGTTAAAAGCGAGAGGTCGAAAGCAGGTTATGATGTTTACTCCTCATATCTAAGTGAGCGGAGCTATCTGCTTAAAATCGTGAGTTCGTATAGATTATATATTTTTTAAATCCATGACTTGTTTAAGTGGGCGGCGCTGTCTGGCTAACAGCGAGAGGCCAGCCATGACGATGTAGGGTTATGGTCTGTGCCTTTGACCAGTTCCATCGGAAAGCTTGTCCACGGTTGATGCGGACGGATGGTGGCAGGTACTAACATAGCCTACCTGGCCTTGCAGGTGTGAGGACTAACTTGGTGTTTTACGCCCAGCCAACCATTACTGTTATGTCAGGGCGATAGCGATGTGAGGGAGATTCAGAGGTAGTTCAGATCAACAATCGCCATACCATGTTAACGTCACTCACAACTAAATATAAGCAAACTCCGGAATGGCATATTGGGGAATGTGATCTTTGGTGGAGCTTTTCTACTTTGCATTTAGCCGCATGCCAGGAGATAGTTATCGCACGTGACTGAGGTCTCTGTTGGAGTGTAGGCTTTTTTCTATTTTTTTTGCTAGATGTGTGAAAATGACGTCTTTTGAGCGCTATAAACACACGCTCAGTGCTGAAAAACTGAAGAAATGTTCTAGATAAACTTGCAAGAAGGCAGCAATTTCAGTTGCAGATTAAACTGAAATGCCATCTCTTTTCTTCTTGTACTGACGAAACTATCCCAGCTGAAAAAAATACATTATTTTTGCATATTCATGGCTACAACATACTTATTAGCAGCTTAGAGAAGACGGGGAAATAGGTATCAGAGCAGGAAGGGTCAAATGAGGGCAAAAGAAAATGAATCACACCACAAGTACTGTCTGATTCAATATTTTTACATTTGCAGCTTTATGTCTGTGAAGCATTTGGACAAAGATGAAGTTGAATGAACGTTGAACGCAGAAATGATCAAGGCGGAATTCCCGGCAGTAAACAAAGCATGCACGCTGTTCCAAATAGTTGGAATAGCAAACTCCTTGGCACGCGCTGCTGTCGCTGTGTCACTGGTGTCACACACACACACACACACACACACACACACACACACACACACACACACACACACACACACACACACACACACACACACACACACACACACACACACACACAGACACACACACACACACACACTCACACAAACAAACAAACAAACACACACATCCTTCACACACACAGACACACACAGACACACAGACACACACAGACACACACAGACACACAGACACACAGACACAGACACACACACACACACACACACACACACGGTACACACACACACACACACACACACACACACACACACACACACACACACACACACACACACACCATTTGTTTCTTTCTTGAATCTTTCCTTTTTTGGCGGATACTGCTTGTTTGCAAAATTGATTCCACCATGGATTTCCAGATTGTTCTCTTATTTTCTTATGTTTAATTCTAGGGATCGATTGTTCAGCTGCTAATAAAATTGTCTTGGTAAAATTTAAATAGTACAACGAACAGACAACGCTTAATGTCATCTCTGTGTACTTTCCAAATGGACGAAAAGGTGACAACACAGACTGGCTAAAAGACATTGCACTGTCAAACAAGAGTTATGTGATTGTGGGAGATTTCAACGCACATGCACCTTTTTGGGAAAACGGATGTACATCAGTGACTTGTAACAGACTTGTTGAAAATATTGTGGACTCTAGTTTATGTCTACTAAATGATGGAAGACTAACTAGGATACCAGATGTTTCCACACATAAGGCAACTGCTATAGATCTTTCTCTTGTTACACCTGATCTTGTTACACCTGATCTTGTTACACCTGATCTTGCAGTGAACTGTACATGGTATACAGAAGACGATTGTCTGGGAAGTGATCATCTTCCCATTATAATTGAGTTAAATGAAAATATAAAAGATGATGAACCAGAAGATGAGGATAAAATTCCAAAGTTCAAATATAAGCATGCTGACTGTGAAGCATATCAGGCATTCCTTATATCTTCTGATATTAATTCTATTATGAAGATAAATGAAGATAAACACACACACACACACACACACACACACACACACACACACACACACACACACACACACACACACACACACACACACACACACACACACACACACACACACACACACAAAGACGAAGGCCAAAGCCTGGCTGCTGCAGAAACCGGCTCTAAGCGTGTGGCTGTGTTAATCCCACCAGGCAGCCATGGCATAACTCACCAAGCTACACCGGAACGTCACATAGCTGTCGTGCGACTACAGTCTTTAGGCGGAGCCAGCCAGTTCTTCTCTCCGCCCCTTGCATGCTGCATTCCATGCCGGCGATGCCGTACCATTCTTGCTTGACGTGTTGGCTCCCGTGAGCGCGTCATCTGAGCGGTGATCTCTGTAAAGCGTCGTAAGAGTTACAGCGATACACCCGTGGTGCAAGTTTGGTTAAATGTGTTTAACGCCGAGTTGTCTCCGGAGAAGTTCGCAGAGTTCAGGAGCTGTGTGAGAGTCGAGGTGGACGTCCTGGGCTGTCCGTCCTAACGAACCTTCTGGTTTCCGTGGACGTAAAGCTATATTGAACCATGCTTCGGCATTGGTCTCAGCTTGTTCCTAATATGTCAACCGACATCTGAGGACATTAAGCAACACAACCGAACCGAACCGGAGAGGTGCAGACGGGGACCATGATCCCAGGAAGTTGGAGCCGGGAAGAAGGAGACTGTTCCTAACGCTACACACTGTCACCACCAGAATGCATCTGCATTTCGGCAGATGGGCAGCGATGTGAACCGTTTTAATATTTCATTAACTGTGAGGGGCAAAGTCACAAGACAATGTCCACACATTTTAATCAGTTTCTGAAGAGAAAGAAGAGCGGCCGATGCGGAATCGAGCCCAGGTCCTTCTGCTTACCGGCTGCCTAACGCCTTACCGCTAGACCAAGCCGATTCACTGCATGGTACAAGCGGTGTCTTATTTAACTAACGGACATTCACATTCCAGTCTCTATGGAATCATTATTGATACTGGGTTAATTCTGATTGTGTCTGCCGTTAAAATCGCGATACAGGTCTGGTTGTTCAGCCTTCTGATTCCCTGCAGATTTTAAAACGAGCGAACTAGCTTTCTGATTGGCTAACCGGATGACCTCATCTTACCCGTACAATGCACCCGCGCCAGGAAGACCAACCGCCATTTTCTTCCCGTTTTCCATCGGCAGACCTGAGCTCAGTTTGAGGGTACACAGGGCATTGAAAAGTTTACAGGAAAGTGAGCTCAGGGCTGAAAACACTGAGAAGTAACACGAATGGACAGGGTGGCATTCTTCTTCTTCAGTTCTTCCTTTTTGTTTAAAGTCTTTTCACAAAGAGAGGCCGGATGGCAAAGCCTTGAATATGGGAAACAATCTGAAACAAGAATGACTGCTAGCGTTCTAAAAGAATATCCAAACACATGAAAGATTGAAAAGAACGCTTGTTTACTTCAAAGATAAGTTACTTCACCTCTCATAATTTTTCATTGTTTTTAACCCTTTCACTCTTGTTTAAGTGTCGTTTTGTGGCCTGAAGAAGGGGATTTCCCCGAAAATTTGGATCGTGTTGTCGATGTCATAAGGAATAAGCGTTCTTTTGAATCTTTTGTGTGTTTGGATCCTGAACAGGGAAGAAAGAAAACAATGATGCTTAGGGGTAAAACCCTTCGTCAGCAAAAATCCCCAAGACAGGTCAGCAGCGGCGAGAACAGCCTCTTCTGTCAAGTAAGAAAGCACAAGTGGAAGACAGCATCTGATTGATGTCTGTGAAGCCCACTGGTTTCCTTGGGCATCTTACCTCGCCCCCCTCCTCGGAAATAAATCACGCAAACACATTACCTGCGTTGAGGCTGCTGAAAGACTTCCAGCCGTTCCGGTTGGCCGACAGTCTCCCTGACACCCCTGATACTCGAGCCACCATGGTCTGGGCTGTGTCAAAACTCATTCACACCAGTAAGAAACACCAAGGCTACGCTACAGTCTTGTTCAGCGTTTGGCCGTTCGGACACCGGTAAAAAACTCCAAGACTACACTGCAATCTTGTTAGGCTATTCACCGCATAGTTATGTGGGGGTCTGTGGACACTGTCTTCTGACTTTGTCCCTCACAATTAATGAAACATTAAAATGGCTCACATCGCTGCTCATCTTAATGCGGGAGTCGTTCTGGTGGTGACAGTATAGCGATAGACATACAATCTCCATCTTCCCCCCCCCTCC
>OY757541.1:33038335-33053335 GCA_963584105.1 Alviniconcha strummeri | reverse complement strand
CCGTAGCTGAATTCACATCTTCAAGAAATCCCGTAGCGGAATTCACTTGTTCAAGAACTCCCATAGCAGAATTCACTTCTTCTAGAACACCCATAGCGGAATTCACTTCTTCAAGAACTCCCACAGCGGAAATTCACTCTCTTTCAAGAAATCTCATAGCGGAATTCACTTCTTCAAGAACTCCCACAGCAGAATTTGCTTCTTCAAGAACTCCCACAGCAGAATTCACTTCTTTAAGAACTCCCCAAGCGGAAATCACTTGTTCAAGAAATCCCATTTGAAACCGGCAATCCAAGGAAACGCCCAAGATGGATTCAAAACGACGTTCCTAACCGAAGCTGCGTGATAACTTATCATCACATGTC
The DNA here is from genome assembly GCA_963584105.1 of Alviniconcha strummeri. Taxonomy (NCBI): domain Eukaryota; kingdom Metazoa; phylum Mollusca; class Gastropoda; family Provannidae; genus Alviniconcha; species Alviniconcha strummeri. The sequence goes on along the minus strand of OY757541.1, from coordinate 33,052,970 downwards.
CACAACACGGCCCGTGTTATAGTTCCACAAAACCTAGAATCCATGGGCTGAGAGAGGAAGGAAAGGAGTGCCGTGGTCAAGACTGAAAATCTGGTGGCACTGGCGTCTGCCTGGTGGATAGCTGCCTCCACTTGTGGAGGGAAGAACCGACTTAGTGGCGCGAGTCTTGATGACACCGCAGTTATTTCTGTCACAGACCGGTTATTGATTCGCTTGCTATCGATTGGTTTATGCAGCCGTTACCTGGAAACGGGTGGCTGACTGCCTGAAGATTTCAGCGGTCGTGTTCATCAGCGGTTCTTTTCCTCAAGAGCACGGTTCCTGCTACAAAACGGATTTTAGTTGAAGCCTACAAACCGCTCCTGACTTGCACGTGACAATTAATACGCCCACAGCCTTTGACCTGGAAATTGCTAGTAATTAAAAGTCTCAAGGTACAACGTCAATCAATGTTTTAGTTTATGTCTGTTCACAGCAAAGTGGTATTAGATCCCCCCCCCCACCCAAAAAAAAAAAAAAAAAAAAAAAATCACACACACACACACACACACACACACACACACACACACACACACACCACACACACACACACACACACACACACACACACATCATATATTAGCATAATCATTATATTAACTTACCTACATTACTATGAACAATCAATTTAACAACATAAGTTTTTTTGTTTTTGTTTTTCCCCCTGAAATATCTCTGTGGTATATTAGCAGCTAGAGTAAACTTTGTGAAACCAAAGCTTGATTCGGGAAAAGTCAGGATTTGTATCAAGTGCGCTGGAAACCTAGAGCCTAGTTTTTGTCGTTGTTGTGCTAAACAAACATCCCTCAGTTTTGTCATTCTGTTTACATTTTCAGGAATCAAAGACTGGCCAGCCCTCAAGAAGCCTGCATGGAGACTCGAAGTTTGTTTCAGACAACTCTTCTGTTTTGCTGTTTTTGTTTGGTTTGAATGATCCAGGAGCGGGCGTGGTTCAAGGCGGGTACAAGCGTGTGTGTGTGTGTGTGTGTGTGTGTGTGTGTGTGTGTGTGTGTGTGTGTGTGTGTGTGTGTGTGTGTGTGTGTGTGTGTGTGTATGTGTGTGTGTGTGTGTGTGTGTGTGTGTGTGAGTGGGCGCGCGCGAGCGCGTGTTTGTGTGTGTGTGTGTGTGTGTGAGAGAGAGAGAGAGAGAGAGAGAGAGAGAGAGAGAGAGAGAGAGAGAGAGAGAGAGAGAGAGAGAGAGAGAGAGAGAGAAGAGAGAGAGAGAGAGCAGGCGATTTACCGGGATATGACTCCTCGTAAATTCCCTCCAGTCACGTTATTATCACACGCGTTCATCATGCATCATCACCATCGGTCATCATCACCATCACAGCAGCACCACCAACCACAATTTTCGTCACCACCACCACAATCTTCGTCATACAATATCACCATTAGCATCGTGCTCACAGCTCTTTTTCAAAACCATCCATACCATAGATACACGAAAACTATGGCTTTGTGTGTCAAATGTCGAATAACTTTATTTCACCGAACACTGATGCAGAATCCGAGTACGCCTAATACAAAATCACCGCAGTCAGTCAGACAGACAGACAGACGAAGAAGGGGAAACGCAATACAGCGGTCTTTTTGTTGTGCACAATAGCAGTGTATTGGGCATTATAAGTGACCAGTTAGTATTTGGAGTTTGACAATAGCAGTGTGGAATGTACTGGACGTTCTAAGTGACCGGTTAGTATTTGGAGTTTGACAATAGCAGTATGTAATGTATTGGGCATTGTAAATGACCAGTTAGTATTTGGAGTTTGACAACAGCAGTGCATAATGCACTCACTGTGCGTTGTCAGTGAACAGTTAGTATCTGGAGTTTGACAATAGCAGTATGGAATGTACTGGGCGTTGTATGTGGCAAGTTAGTATTTGGAATATGACAATAGCAGTGTGTAATGTACCGTGCATTGTCAGAGAACAGTTAGTATTTGGAGTTTGACAATAGCAGTGTGCAATGTACTGGGCGTTGTAAGTGACCAGTTAGTATTTGGAGTTTGACAACTGCATGTACTGGGTGTTGTCCGTGACGAGTTAGTGTTTGTAGTTTGACAATAGCAGTGTGTAATGCACTGTGCGTTGTCAGCGAAAAGTTAGTATTTGGAAATTGACAATAGCAGTGTGTAATGTACTGGAGTTTGACAATAGCAGTGTGTAATGTACTGGGCGTTGTTATCGAACAGTTAACGTCCCGGCAACGTCAAGTTAAATAAAAACAAAAAACAATTAAGTACTTCATGTCATTATTATTTATTTTGTTGCTGTTGTTGTTGTCGATCAATCAACAATGCTAAAAACGGATGCACGTGTTGTTCAGTTCTGATGTCTGTACCGTTGTGGATGTGTGTGTGTGTGTGTGTGTGTGTGTGTGTGTGTGTGTGTGTGTGTGTGTGTGTGTGTGTGTGTGTGTGTGTGTGTGTGTGTGCTGTAGTTATTGAACCTAAAGGATCGACCTGATGCATTGACGAACGCCATACGTGGCTTGCTGAACTATTGCCATCAGTTTCAGACAGCAACCGGTTGCTTTCCCTCTCCTCATCTCTTTATAAAAATATCTTTCACTCACAGTCTTTCGCAAATCAATAATAAGACACAACAGCAACAAACGAATGAAAAAGAATTGCATTGGCGTGCTTCAGATCCAGGAGGAATGTAACACAAACAAAAATAATTAAGCCATGCTTCGGAAACCAAATTTAAGAGAACAATTATAGTTGAATCCAAAATACAGAATTTAAAGGAGCATTTACAATTAAATCCAAAGTACAAGTTCGTATATGCATTTAAAATACAGCTTCCATAATGATCAGTTGCACCACCTTTACTGAACGAGGGAAACGATTTTTTTTTTTTTTTAAAGCAAGGAAAACAACAACAAAACCGAGAAAGTAACGATTAGCCTGTCGAACTAGCTCATGAAACATTAGGTCAGTAAACGCACAATACTCCTTATATTTTACTCTTTACGACTATAAATCAGAAATGATGATGTGTCTTATTAGTTGAAAAACGAAGAGTAGTCTATTGCATACAGCTTAGCCAGCATTCAGTCAAGGACCTGTCGCTTTTAGCCAGATAGCTCCGCCCACTTAGACAAGCGGAGTAAATAACATAATGTTTCGAACTGAACAGACCCACAGGCGCCTGATCATTGTTTTGAAAACATCATGGGCGCGTACTTTGTTTACAAAGCTGTCTACTTGTTTGTGTTGATCTCGTCCCTGTTGTTTGTGCGAGTGGATACGAGCGTTTCCCATGTATTTATTTATTAATGACTTTTTACCTGGATGTTTGTTTGTTCTAGCTGTTCGCCCTGCTATAACCGTACCGATTGACTGGGCGTAAAACACCAACTTACTTACTTGTTGTAGTCGTAATTTAGTGATGTTTTATGATTGGAGTGAATGTGTGATGAGTGCACTTGGCACCACAGAACATTCCTTGTGCAATTGTATTGACACTTGGCAATAAAGTTGTGTTGTAAATGGTTTTGCACAGCTTGTCTAAGGAGATGTGTTTGTACGCAAGCGCTGGTTGGCTAAAGCTCATCTGTCAGTCAGAGGGTGGCGAGAGGCCAATCACAGCCGTGACTGAGCAGAAACCGGCCCACTTTCATGGGCAGGCTCGACAGGCTAGGCTCACGAGTCAGATTACACCAGTTACGGCAACTGGTTCAAGTGAACAGCTCATAGACACAAAGCAACACATCGCAGACATTGGCTCAAATCAGTTCAAGTCCAACACTGAAGCTGATTCGGGGCAATGCAGACCATAATGATGGCTTATATAATTACGTGCATTAAACGTCAAAAGCAGATTTTCTTCTCTTTCAAGCGTGCAGAGGATGACACTGACTACAAAAGCCACACAGACACAGACACAGATTCAGAAGTCGGTTGCAGACCGTTTCTTGATGCTACCCCCCCCCCCCCAAAAAAAAAAGTCACGAAAACAGTTGTACTGAAAACCCCTTTCCTTTCCTTTTTTAATTTAATTTTATTTTATTTTTAAAAGTGCATATTAGTCACCCGCTGCACTTTATGATGTATTTGGTATTTCGCTATATTTTATTCCTTATCGGTATCTACATGTTCTGTTAAAGCAACATACTCCCCCAGTGAACTGCCAAATCAATGACAATGAAATCCATTAAGTTAGGAAACAATTCATCCGCCTGGGCTGTTTTCGTTTTGTTATTCGAGGGCAAATGACTTTATTACCGTCTTTTTGTTGTTGTTGTGGAAAACAAGTCGACATTTTTGCTTGAAATACAAAATACCTAGAATTGTTACTCAGAATCGAATATGTACTGAAAATACTCTCAAAGTGCCCTTTGTATAGCTGACTGTCAATAGTCAATGTTTTGGAAACTTTCATTTTCCCATCGTTCTGAGTGGAGCAGTCCCTCATCATACATCTCACAACGGTCATCACATTTTCTTTACTTCATATTTTAACAAACATTTTTTAACTACATCAATTCACTTAGCGTCACAAGACAGTTCCACGTAAGCACAATACAAAATAATAATAATATTATGATGCATCGTAATACCAAAGGTATATAGTCCACATTCTCGCTTCAATACACTGCATAATATTATGATGTAATAGTGGCTGAACACTATGACGACATTCGCAATCTTTTAGTTTAAACACTAAGCGACAGTTCTTAACGGACATGCACAATGATCATTAAAGAGAGGATCCACTATAGACCATTCCTGATAATATTCATGACGGAGGTTACGTCAGGTCACAAAATCGAAAGCGAGACAGGGCACTGAACTAGGTCACGGCGGGTCAAGCGATCGAAAGCGAGGCAGGCATGTGCAAAAATGGCGTTCCACCCTCGCTTTCGATGTCATTACCCGCCGTGACTAGCTCATTAAGCATGACCCCAGGGTCCAATCTCGCTTTCCATCTCGTGACCTGCCGCGACCTGTCTCATTAAGAGTGGTCCACGCACGAGGACAACTTAAGCTAAGGGGTCAACATGGTAACATTCAGACGAGCCAATAAGCTGTTAGTAGACTAAAAAGCGATTTTCATAATGCGATCCTTCCCATTCATTTTTTAAGAAGCCACACATCTAGGTTCTATCCGGTTCCTGTCGAGGTACTGCTGTAAAACAATGACAAGATACGCGCATTGGAAATAAACCATATTTTGAAGGAAAAAAGTCTTTGGTTTAGCAGTATTGTCCTCAAACGGATAGCAGATAGTGGAAAACTTCTTTTTTCTTCTTCTCAAAACGGTAACAAGAAACGATGACATTAATCTGGGAGCGTGAGAGTATAACGACACCAGCTCCAGAGTTTATTATCCTTAATGCTGTCATTTTTTCAAGAGTGGAAGAAGCTTAAGAACACCTTAACCTCAATCTTAAAACATTGCCCTATATTCCATCAACTCTGTAACTCGACAGGATTTCCATTATTCCGAGGTAAATTTACTGCATAAGATAGGAAACAATGAAACAACTCTGCCAAAGAAACCAAGACAGACGAAAAAGGCACAAAACGTTATCATATAACAATTAAAAACAAATCGACTATGCTGCCATTTGTAAATCTACAAACAAGAACAAGACACTGTCACAAATTCTACTGGCAAATCTGAGAAGCATAGTTATTATGTCTTGAACTTAATTTCTTTAGTAGCTTTTCTGGAAGAACAGCCCTCAGACTGATTTAAAGCCTGCATCTAAATGTCAAATTAGAGATATTTCTTCGTACAAATGTATATATGGTTTTATGGGGTTATATTATTTTGTTTCCACGGGACACAGAGAGCAGTCTTGGGAAGCCAAGAGGAGATCGGCGCGTGTTAATGGTATCTATGGCAACCCTGGGATTTTAAGCACTGATCGTCAGCGTAATTCTTCTTCTTAATCATCATCAGCGTCGTTGTTGTTGTTAATGTCTTCGTCGTTCTCCGTCTCCAACTTTTTTAAAACCTTAATTGATCTGTAACTCGACAGGATTTCGATTATTCCGAGGTAAATTCACCGCATAAGATAGGAAACAATGAAACAACTTGCTGATATTTCGTGATGCAGAAGTAGTTCTGGTCTTCTTTACAAATAACGGATTTGAAACTAGAATCGCAGATTTATCTATGAAAATAAATTTACTTCCGTCAGAAAGCGGTACATGAAAAAGTTTCACCATTAAACATGAACAGCAAACGAGAAGCTGGCCCATATTAAAACTAGGAAACCGTAAATTTCACTTTGCTTTTCAAACTCGCTCGTTCTTTCAAAACGCTCATTCACCTTTGAAAATAGGCCAAGGTCACAGAAACCTGAAACCTGTTGGAGGTGTACACTTGGACAGAGATTACTATCATGCAGTGTTTTAAGAATCTTGCTCAGAGAACACCGAGAAAACTCCAACATTAATGTGTATATCACACTGAGGCAAGAAAAGCGCAACTGCCTCCCTTCAGTTTCCTGTAAAGTTACAGAGAGTTCACCATCACAAAGATTATGTTCATGGCCCCGTCTACATGTCTCAGAATATTTTTAATCTAGACTCGATGGGTTCAGAACTTATAAAAAATACCACTTTCAGTTCCGGGGCATGGCTAACGAATCTTTTCGTGTTCATTCTGTTTGAACGAAATTATCCCCAATACTACGCATTTCTCTAAACTTGAAAGAAAGCACCACACCAGAATCAGAATTGATCAGACGTTAAATATTTGGAGAACATAGAGAGAAAAGAAGCATCGTAATAATGAAACAATGAGAATAATTATGATTAAACACTTCTTGTTTAAAATGCCTGCAGTCACATGCGCAGACGACTGTACATTCACTTCCGCCGTACATATTATGTCACGTCACCAATGAGTACAAGAACAACACAAAGTACAGCAATTTCACTGCCGAAGATCAGTACACAACGCGGGTGATGAGATTTAAACAAAAGAAGAAGAAAATGACTCTTGTTCATGTAGGGCATTTTGCCAATCAACTGTTTGACTACTGTTTATCTCAGCAAGAAAAATATCTATGTCGTGTCGTTACAATGGTTGAGGGCAGTGGTGGGGGGGGGGGGGGGGGGGGGGGGAGGGGGGGGGGGGGGAGGGAGGGGGGGGGGGAGGGGGGGGAGGGGGATGGGGGAGGAGAAGGGGGAGAGAGGAGGGGGAAGTGGGATGACATTAATTCCCCCATACTCGCGCCTGTTATTGGTGTTCAGTGGATAACACAACTGAATGCAAAACAGGGAGTTCCTCTGACATTTGGTACTCGGGCGAAGTCTGAAGGTCATAGGTAAAGGGTCAATACTTCAACAGATCACATGACTGGAACTTTTTGTCAATACGAAAGAGAGCGACTGAAACAACAGAAATGAGTCATAATACGGCTCACGTTGGGCAACAAAGAGGCTAACTGGCGTTGATGCGATGGCAAGAACGGCCAAGTGTGTGTGTGTGTGTGTGTGTGTGTGTGTGTGTGTGTGTGTGTGTGTGTGTGTGTGTGTGTGTGTGTGTGTTGTGTGTGAGTGTGCATGAGCATGCGCACATGCCTGTATCAGATGTCTGTGTGCCAGTCTGTGCGTGCGTGCGTGCGTGCGTGCGTGCGTGCGTGCGTGCGTGTGTGTGTGTGTGTGTGTGTATGAAATGTGAATACGCGCATCCGAAGAAAAAGGGATAGCAAGATGGTAGTGAGGGGTGGGGTGGGGTGGGTGTGGGGTGGGGGGTATAAGAATTTCAGTCAATTTGCCACTCTGTCCAAAACTCTCAGTTGCGAGCCATCATTTCCAAAAAATGCTGCTACAAATCATTTCCCATCACTTCAAGCTCGTGTCGTGTCAGTTCCATTGCACACTTTTCTTGTTTTGGTTCTCCACAATCCCCTAAACCCATGTGACGCAACAGTGGTGACACTGGTCACAAGGTGAAGACACCACAGAGAACCAATCGCTATCCTCAGTATTGTACCAAAAGCCCTCTGACTGCCGATGCCAGACACTGGTGCCACAAAAAGCAGAATTAGGAACAGGATCGGTGAGCATGAGATGCCGTGCGTGTTAATGTACACGTACGCACAACTACTTTATATTCAAAACAGTGCAGTTCTTTTGACCCCCTGCTAAAAAGTACGTCCGTTTTATATGGACTGTCTTTATGATAGGATCACTACCGCGGATTCGTCTCAAGTCTTTTTTATTCTAAAGTTAGACTTCTCATAGTCACACAGACGCACATGTATTAACACATTCGTAAAACGCGGTTATATGTAACAGGAACAGAAAAGAACACCTAACACACATTTAGCTCAAATGTTAATGCCTGAAAGACGTGAAAATCTTTCTTGAAATCGAACATTCAGGTCCCTTCTGTAAGATTCGACGACGCGTTTAATAAGACCGTAGATGGTTAAGTAACGACGTGTTCACAAAAAATTGAAAGGAAAGTTACATCGCTGACCTTAACAATTGTACAGATCCATAAAAGCTCAACCACGCCTTTGACAAATGATCGGCTAACAAGACAGAGAGCACCACGTACGGATATTCACACAAACATTTCACCAGTAACAAAGAACATCTGCAGAAGGACAAAGAATGGCCGTAGGACACAGTGTGACAAGCACGTACACCACGAAGCAATCGGTCTGAGGCAGCGGTTATCCAGTCAAGTACAGTGCGGTTTATTCCAGACTGTCTTGTCAAAGGCGAGATCAGACTGCAAGCACTGCATTACCAGACACTCCATCCAAGCAGAGACTGCCATAATTGGTCATGCCTTAGATGTCCGATGACTGTCAGCTAACTGACAATTTCCATTGCTGCTCAAATGGCAGCAGGTGTATAACAGACAATTCAAATGATATCCGGCGTTGCTTCTATACCCCTTCACGGTGATTACGCAGCACAAAATTAACCCGAATCGTTGGAATCGAGACGGAACCCTTCTTTCTTTTTCGGTTTTTGTCTTTTAATCTGGGACGGGTCCGCTTCGACGCTATGTTTGTTCCCAGTCATGGCGCCCAAACGCTTTGCAGATCTTTCATAGAGCGTCGACAGCGTACCCATTCAGTAGCATAGCCAGTGTTGTGATGGCAGAGTTTGGAGGAAGGACGCCGAAAAGCGAGAAATTGGAGCGTGAGGCTTGTACTTTGGAGAAGAAACAACAGAGGGTTCCGCGAGTTCGACGAGACCGCGCCTCCATTAGTAAGTTACATTCCCACGAGCTTTAAACCTGACCACCATGCTGAACAGTGGCTGATTCCAGCGTTCAACTGAATAATGCAATCTTCCTCATTTGACAACAGCTGATATATGTCGCCATCAATGAACGCGTGCCAACAGGCTACTTAAGTTTGAAAATTGTGTTCGGATTCCACCATTCTTTCGCTCTCTTGCTATGCTTCAGCCCGTGTCCCCCAAAATGGCAAACTTCGGGCTTTTTGCGCAGAATATTATTCGTGACGTTCTTATTGGCTGAAACCGCTCGGATGATTGGCAGCCCGGAACCCTGTGTATACACTGCATGCACACAGGCATGCACACGTTCCGTTATACCAAAATATAATACAGAACCATTATAATCTCCATTAGATCCTCCAGTACTTCTTGTCGAGTAACAAAATCAATGCTTGTTCTCTTCCATTTTGCTGGAAGCCTGGTTTCAACGAAACTTGCTCTCACCATAATGCAAATGCTTTCTCGCCATTGACCAAGCACAGAATCTTCTCAGTTTATACAAGAAAATCTGACCAACACAGGAGTTGACAGATGAACTACATTAAAGGCGTAGGCGAGATTGTTACGATTATGAAGGATGTCCGCTTGCAGTGTATTTGGCTGTGATTACACTGTTTGGCTTTGTGCTTCGCTTAGCTGATGGACCTATTCCGTGCAGAAGCGGTAGAGAGAGTACGAAGTTCCTCATAAGTACAAACAGGCACACATATAATTATTATGAAACCTTGACAGTGTCTTATTTTCTTGAGAGTGCGCAACACATGTGTACGTTCAAATGACAGAAATGCGAACATCTTTAGACTTGTGTGTCTAGTCAACCGGCCGTAATAATGTACACAGGAATATTTCCAATCTGGGTCACCTGCACATCAGGTAGTTTTCCACTGACACTTCTGATCACCAGCAGCAGGCATCTGGACCGGGACTATTTAGCAAATGGTCCAGGACAATATTTGGCAATTGGCAAAGGTCTATATTTCTTCAGGTCAACAACGGTTGGTTGTCCTCACGTGTCATCCAGTGTACAGTCATCACTGACAACATGTTCTTCAGTTCTTCTGGTCGCCTCGTCTTCAGGCCCACGAAAGTCTGGTTCTTTCACAGTTGTTTCTGTGATACTTTCACGTTGAGCGTGTCGCTCTGTTTGTGGGTTTATCTGCAGGACGTGCAGGCTGGAAAACTACACCATGGCATGACTGTCAGGAACATTTCCCGGTCCAAATTAACGGAGCAGATCATTATTATTATAAGAGAGTACTTGGAAACTTGGGTATTTTGAACGTGTCCATGACCACGGAACGAAACGTTCGTGGGGATGGAGCTGCTGTGGCCTGGGTTTACCACCACACCACCATCACCACCATCACCACCGAGCTTTGTTTATCGCCCGAAGGTGGAGTAGGAGTGAGGACTGGCCGGGGCATGAGCCGGCTGTTGCCTGGGGAACGTTTGATGCTGCTGCTGCTGCGAGTGGAGGGGCGAGTGGTGGTGTTGTGGCGACTGGGCCTGCTGGATGTGCGTCAGCACGAGGGGCGAGCCGTGGGGCGTGGTGGGGCGGGGCTGGGGCGCGTGGTAGTGGTCCTGGGGGCGGATGGTGACGGTCTCCGTCAAGGGACTCTGGCCTGGCTGGGAGGGGGCACGGTACAGCACCACGGGCTGCACGGGGGCCTGCTGGGGGAAGGGGACGCACACGTCGTCGTCTCCGGGGATGGGGTTGGGGTAGCCGTGGTAGGACGGGGTCTCCGTGGGTCGTTCCTCCTCGTAGCACAGCAGCTGCTCCGGGGGTGGGGGGTCTGGGAAGTTGCCCGAGTCGGGCCGCTGTTGCTGCTGCTGCTGCTGGTGTTGTTGTTGTTGGTAGTGTTGGTGCTGGGGTCCCCACTGCGGCTGCGAGGGGTAACCGACAGGTCCCGGGTACTGATATCCACCCGCCAGGGCTTGTCCCCCGTCTGCTGGTTGGTGCGGATTCCCCGGGTAGCAAGCCTCTCTGGCCAGGCCGCCGTAGTTGCCGTAGTTGGCGGGGGCTACGGCGGAGGGTGGGGCGGGCGGCGGGGGCATCTTGGGGTGGCCGTACTGCTCGCTGCGACTCGTGGCGCGCCAGTCCCTGTCGTAGTTGTGCTCGGCGTAGGCGCTGTGGGCCCACGACCTCTCCCGGTCACCGCTGTTGGCCGAGGCGCTCCAGGTGTTGGCGTGCTGCTGCTGCAGCCCGTGATGCTGCTCGATCTGACTCTTCAGCGCCCGCTGCTTCCGCACCCCATCACTCCCCATCTCTTCCTCCTCCACCACTCGCATGTCCTCGCTCCACGTGGCGCTCTGCTGCACGCGCCACTCCTCCTGCACGTGCTGGCTGGCGAACAGGGGCGGGTGCTTGCTGTGGTTGTACACCCCTGCGAACTGCTTCCCCTGCCCGGACGACTTGCGCCGCCGGGATGGAGAAGCCTGGGAGTCTCCCAGAGCGGGGTACGGCGTCGGGGAGGACAGCTTCCTCTGCTGCGGGGAGGACGCTGACGATGACGATGACGCTGCTCCTCCGGCGGCCGACGACGCGGGCCTCTGCTGCTTGGGACTGACGGCGGCGTTGACGGCGGCGATGGCGGCAGGGGAGGGGTAGGGGCCCGAGATGTGGGGGGTGCTCGGCCGACCCTCAAAGGGCGAGGCCTGCGTGCAGTGCGTGGAGCGACTCTGCAGGGAGGCAGAGCGGTGGTTGGCCGCCAAACTCTCGTAGCCTGGGGGTTTCGCCACGATGCGTCCGGCCGCCGCCTTGGCCGCCGGAAGGGACTGCTGGGCGCAGGCCATCATGATGGAGCCGATCAACGACACGGCCAGCCCGAAGTCGCACAGCGCGTGCCCCCAGGAAAGCCGGTTGAAGTCGCCCTCCGTTTCGTACTCGTCGATGCTGTAGAGGACCATTCCGGCGATGCCTAGCAGTTCTGAAACAGGCGGGAGAAGGTGGTGTTAGTTTGGTTGGTTGAAGTGTTGCTTTACGTCCACAGGCTTATTAGGGACGGGAGCCCCAGGACGGCCACCTCGACTTTCACACAGATCCTGAGCTCCGATCAGTTTGGCCGAGATTTTGTATTTGTAGTGCGACAGAATTTTAACAGCTCGACAAAGGCATTTGTCACGTACTGGTACAATATATATTGTCTACATTATTATTTTCAGTATACATGTTGAGATTAATAATGCAGACTTGCCGCCAAAACACTTAAACTGGATACTGACATTGTTTACAAAAAGAAACAATGAAAGTGCACCTACAAAGGGAGAGAACTAGATATATCTGAAACAGAGAGTAACGTGCTCTTTTTGATGAACTAGATCTGGTACCTTGTGTGCATTTACAGCTAGTGGATGAATGATACTCTTTAAAAGCTGTTCCGCACCCGCGCGCGCGCGCGGACACACACACACGCACGCACGCACGCACGCACGCACGCCGCACGCACGCACGCACGCACGCACGCACGCACGCACACACACACACACACACACACACACACACACACACACACACACACACACACACACACACACACACACACACACACACACACACTACCTGCAAAGAAGGCGAAGACCTCCGTCTTCCGTCCCGCTAGACAGCAGGTGTAAAAATTGGGTGAGCAGCAGTTTTCCCGCAGTGCCATGGCGAACGTCACGAGGTACATCAACAGACAGCCTCCCAGCACAGCCCGAACCGCCAACAGCAGCACTGAAAATAGCCAATAACGTCATTATGACTATTGTCATTTTAGTATTACGTCACGGGGTACATACACCAACAGGCAGCTCTCAGCACGCAGCGCACCACCAAGAGAAGTACCGAAAATAAATAATTGCTACTAATATTGTTTTAATGCACATGGGAATTGAAAATGACATTACTTGCTCTTTTTGTCGACAAGACCGAGACTCAATTAACCATATATTTTCGTCATGTACATACGTGAGGTCATTTTGGGAACAATTCCAGATTGTACTTAATGCTGGCTGTCCAAATGCGACATCAGTTACACTTAATGAAAATATTGTTACTGTTTGGTCACGACATCCATTTTAAATCAGATAGCACTTTTGATTTGATTATTTTGCAAGCAAAGTTCTTTATTTATAAATGCAAAATTAACAAGACTATACCACAATTGCATTCGTTCAAACGTTATTTAAAAACTAACTTTGAGGTGTACAAATATAATGCAAAACTGAATATGTCATATGATAAGATTGTAATTGAATGGTGTCCTTACCAGCAGCTGATTGACGTATAGACTATGTCATAGATAGTAAATGTTAAGTGACACGATGTACAACATACATACACGCATTCAGACACTCATACATTTTTCGCATGCACATGCTATGTAAGTACTATTTTGTTAGGATCGTCTTTGATCTGTTTGTTGGGCCGTTTAATTGCTTGAATTTTAGTTTGGAATTGTGTGTGTGTGTGTGTGTGTGTGGGGGGGGGGGGGGGGGGTGCGCGCGCGCGTGCGTGCGTGCGTGTGTGCGTGCGTGCGTTCGTGCGGTGCGCGCGTGCATGAGTGCATGCGTGTTTGTCTCCTTCTCTCTCTTCTTTTTTTCTCTCCAAATATAGTTCATTTTTGTTATGTCAAAAAATAAATAAATTATAAAACAAAATGTACTGAAAATAACAGTAACGTTCTTCTTACTGTCGTCATTTTACTATTACGTCATGAGGTACATCAACAGACAGGTTCCCAGCACAGAACGCAGAGCCAACAGCAGCATTGAAAATAACCAGTAACGTCATTCTTACTGTCGTCATTTAAGAATTACATCACGATCCTGACAGTACAGAGAACAAGAACAAGCGTCAGGTGTGTCACTGTTACTAGAATTATTACGGTATATAACGATGTGTGTCTATAGTTTCATAACGCTGGACTGTATCGCCAACATCTATATTTTAGTACAAGTGTTGGAGACGCTAGTGCTATTGTTATCACGTCACGAGGTTAAATCAGCAGACAGTTTCACAACACTGGCCGTACAGCCAATATCAACAAAGATAAGTGTTATGACGTCATTGGAACCGTCATCATCACTTCACTGTCAGGAGACAGACTCTAAGCATTGATAATACCGCAAACAACAGCGCTGAAAAATATTCGTATATATTTTTCCGTGTACATAGACTCTCTCTCTCTCTCTCTCACACACACACACACGCACGCACGCACGCACGCACGCACGCACGCACGCACGCACGCACGCACGCACGCACGCACGCACGCACGCACACACGCACGCACGCACGCACGCACACACACACACACACACACACACACACACACACACACACACACACACACACACACACACATGTACATTCTCATTCTCTCGCAC
>OY757541.1:33030835-33033335 GCA_963584105.1 Alviniconcha strummeri | reverse complement strand
TGTGAAGGAGGAGGAAGAGAGGAGGAGGAAGAGAGGGAAGATGTGAAGGAGGAGGAGGAGAAGGAGGAGGAGGAATAGGGAGAGGAAGAACACGAAGAAGGAACTAAGAAGAGGAACAGACACAGACAGACATGAGATGGTAGACAGGTAGCTTCCGAAGAAAAAGCCAGCCAACAGCAAGCCGGACAAACATGCAGGCAATCCGTTTTTACTAGCCAGTATTCCACACAGGTCACACCAGCACAAGGCCCAAACTCCATGCCCGAGTTTACGAACCCCCCCCCCCCCTCCCCCCATTCCCCTCTTCCATGGAGGAAGCGTGCCGAAAGCGAGGTTTGGAGTGTGGACGAACCATTACATGAATCTATCAGCTACACAGTCAGTATGAAACACGTGACAACAACAAGCAAGTCCAACAAGCAGAAAAAGAGGAAGAGGGCATGGAAGAAGATAAGCAGAAGAAGAAGCAGAAGAAAGAAAGAAAGAAAAGAAAAGAAAGAAAGAAAGAAAGAAAGAAAGAAAGAAAGAAAGAAGAAGAAGAAGAAGAAGAAGAAGAAACTGACTAAAACAAAGTGGTATTTAGCGAGTAAATAATTGTGTCAGCTGAACAGATAACTGTCACTTACTATTGTTCATATAATTATTATACTTGTTCAGCGTTTTGAGCCGCAGGGTAGGCGCTTTACAAATTTCCATACTACTACTGCTACGACTACTACTGCTGTTGCTGCTGCTGCTACTGCTGCTACTACTACTTTTTCCATTCACCGGACCTACTCGGCATAGCCCCATTTCTACTACTACTACTACTACTGCTGCTGCTGCTGCTGCTGCTGCTGCTGCTGCTGCTGCTACTGCTACTACTACTACTGCTGCTGCTACTCTTTCCAGTCACCGGACCTACCCGGCATAGCCCCATTATTATTGCTGCTGCTGCTGCTGCTGCTACTGCTGCTGCTACTACTACTACTACTACTACTCATTCCATTCACCGGACCTACTCGGCAAATTTCCATTACTACTGCTGCTGCTGCTGCTACTGCTACTACTACTACTACTACTACTACTACTACTACTACTCATTCCTTTCACCGGACCTACCCGGCATAGCCCTAGTGTGGCCGCCAGACGGTCCATCGGCACGCATACCAGTCAGTCTGGTAGTGACTTTTTACAAAATAGCCTAATTATGCCCGTCCCATTACGGACAGCTGCATTGTTTCCTCACAAGTCAAGTGGGTACTAAATCATTGCACAGCGTATCATTATGCCGTCGGTCGTGTTTCTAGAAGTCGAGCTGCGAAAAAAGGGCGTGCAGAATTAGAAGCAACAGAGAGAGAGAGAGAGAGAGAGAGAGAGAGAGAGAGGAGGGGGGGTGGGGGTGGGGAGGGGAATCGAACTCGAACATTTTATATTACAAGGATTGTAGTTTAGGGTCAGTGCTAAGCTAATGATGAGTTTAAAAAAAAAAAAAAGGGGGGGGGGGGATGAAGGGAGGAGGGAGGGAGAGAGAGAGAGAGAAGAGAGAGAGAGAGGAGAGAGAGAGAGAGAGAGAGAGAGAGAGCTAGCTCGAAGATTTTCTTTTGCAAGAGAGAGAGAGAGAGAGAGAGAGAGAGAGAGAGAGAGAGAGAGAGAGAGAGAGAGAGAGAGAGAGAGAGAGCGGTTGGGACGCAAAAAATGTCCCCAGCTACAAGGTTTTGCTCTTCTTCTTTTTTTTTTCTTTTTTTTTTTTTTTTTTTTTTTTGAGAGAGAGAGAGAGAGAGAGAGAGAGAGAGGAGAGAGAGAGAGAGAGAGAGAGAGAGAACGGCTGGGACTCAGTATGCAAAAAATGTCCCCAGCTACCAAGGTTTTGCTTTTTGAGAGAGAGAGAGAGAGAGAGAGAGAGAGAGAGAGAGAGAGAGAGAGAGAGAGAGAGAGAGAGAGAGAGAGAGAGGCTTGGACTCAGTATGCAAAACAGTCCTAGCTACCAGGTTTTGCTTCTTTTTTCTTCTTTTTTTTGCTTCCAAGCGGAACGCTAGTTATTCGTATTTCCATGACCTCCCAGCCTGGCTTGCAGCTGACTCCCTCATCGCTGTTTCCATGCAAATGTTCCTAACTGCACGATTACCCTCCCTGGAGATTACCTCCCTTGCAGCAAGATATGATCACTAATCACAATCCGAAAACTGAGGCGGGCAGATGGCGGAGTGCAACTTGTCTCAAAATGACGGCGTCCATTGGCTCGAATTTACAAGCAGAGTTGTCCTCCCATTCGCTGTCTGCCTTCTCGGAATCAAGGAAGACAGTATTCTACGACCGCTGTAAACTGCTATCAGACTATGCTTGGTTTTCGTTGATGCAGATATCGAACCGCAGAACTGTCTCAGACTGGGGAGTAATTTGGGTGCAATCTCTGTGAGGCCAGTCTTATGTGATGTAGATGAATGTCGTCTAGGCGAGGGAAGAGTACACGTGAATGACTCCAGGGGGAAATGCCGGGAATGGGTTGACTCGTACTTCG
>OY757541.1:33023940-33030635 GCA_963584105.1 Alviniconcha strummeri | reverse complement strand
ATCCGTCTGAAGCCGGCAGTGTCGGGACGGGCAGACTACGCGATGCACGTGCATTGCGGGAAATTGGTTCACGCTGCTGCCGGCTTCGTTGCACTGTCTGCTTCGTGACTCCAGTGTTCGCGCATCGCTCCGAGGGTTACTGCTTCAGGTCGTTGTGTGAATAGTCATTTGCATTCTGTATGGAGAATGGGGTGGGGTGGGGGTGGGGGTGGGCGAGTGTTGCCAGTTTTTAGTTCTTTTGTGTGTGTGTGTGTGTGTGTGTGTGTGTGTGTGTGTGTGTGTGTGTGAGTGCACGCACGCACGCGCATGTGTGTGTGTGCGCACGTGTGTGCGTGCGTGTGTGTGTGTGTTAGTTCGTGTATGCGCGTGTGTTTGCGCGTGTCTGGGTGTGTGTGTGTTAGTGCGCGTGTGTGTGTGTGCGTGTGCGTTAGTGCGTGTGTGCGTATGTGTGTGTGTGTGTGTGTGTGTGTGTGTGTGTGTGTGTGTGTGTGTGTGTGTGTGTGCCTGCGCGTGTTTGCTGTCAGACCTACTTAATGCCGAATGCTGACAGGTTTCAAAAAGACTTCAAATAAAGTAAGCCGCGTTTTGAGCGTAAAGCTGTAACTTCAACTAAAATTGATTAGGCAGTTTTGTACAATTTGGTTGCACAGTCGAACTGAATGTTCTCTCATTTGTCGGTGTTTTTTTCTTAACATATTGCTCCCCCCCCCCCCTTCAACCCCCCCCCCCCACAAAAAAAACAAAAAAAAACGACCCCCCCCCCCCCCAACTTTCCAGTTCCCCGAACGAAGGGAACTAAAAGTCATTAAAAAGTCATAAAAATGAGCCAGTAACGATACTCTCTTGCGTTTGCATATCCCGTAAACTTGTCTTTGCAATTTTCCACCCTGACGAGGAGCAGTAAAACAGCTCTCTGGTCGGAGAGGAAAATTCACCCCTGCACTCACCGCTTTGCAGATACCTTCTACTCTATAATGCCAGGCTCCGTATCTGTCAGGTCTGATTCCCAAGCGTGACAGTTCAATTTTCTGTCAATTCAATTTTGCCCAAATTTGCGATGCAAAATATCCCGACCTTCTGTTCCCAGTACTGACGTGCCTGAGAACTGGCCGACAGACGTTTGGTGTTGTGGAGTCTCTTGAACTAGCACCATTGATAAATAATGAATATTCATCGAAGGAACCATTCCACTTTGTCTTCTAACTTGGTGGACACTCACGATAAAAGTCTTTGGCTGCACACAATGCACACATCAGGGGAAAAGGCAGGGGTAAAAGAAACAGGAGACAGCTGATGTCAACAATTTTTGTGACGGCTAACGTGCTGGCTTTGGTCGAACAAAAGGGACAAACAGACAGAGAGGCAAAAAGATATATAGAGAGGCATCTAGACAGATTGACAAGGAGGAAGGCAGACAGAAAGATAAATGCATAGACAGGCATCTAGATACACTGACAGGGAGGCAGACAGGCAGACAGAAAGAAAGAAAGAAAGAAATATATATATATATATATATATATATAGAGAGAGAGAGAGAGAGAGAGAGAGAGAGAGAGAGAGAGAGAGAGAGAGAAGCAGGCAGGCAGGCAGGCAGATGTTCGCTTTGTCTACGTCGAGCAAGCTATGTAAAAACAAAATCAACTGTGGTTGATTGATCACACGATCTAAATAACTGTCCAACAAAAAGGACCCAAATTTCCTACTATAACTTTCACCTGGCATGGGAGTAAACACACGGTACATAAACTCCATAAGAGGTACATCTGCGGTGAAAACCGACATATATTTTCACAGCTAAAAGGGCAAAGGACAGCGCAGCGAAACATGTTCCTAGAACAAAAGAGCATGTGGTCCTTTTTATTTGTAGCCATGCAACATCATCAGCCCCTCCCCTCCCTTTTGCCCATCATAGTTGGTTGAGTGTTGCTTTACGTCCACAGAAACCGCAGGCTTATTAGGGACGGGGAGCCCAGGACGGCCACCCCGATAGTTCAGGAGCTGTGTGAGAGTCGAGGTGGCCGTCCTGGGCTGTCCGTCCTAACGAGCCTTCTGGTTTCCGTGGACGTAAAGCTGTATTGAACCATTCTTCGCCATTGGTCTCAGCTTGTCCCTATATGTCAACTGACATCTGAGGACATTAAGCAACACTACCTACCTAAGACGGCCACATCGAATTTCACACAGCTCCTGAGCTCTGATTGCTCAGCATCACCACCATCACCCCTTTGAGCTGGTGAGTCAGTAAGTAAGTAAACATGGTGCTTAACGTCCACAGAAACCACGAGGCTTATTAGGGACGGGGAGAAGGAAGGAAGGGGGTATGGAGGGTGGGTGGGGAAGAGGGAGATTATATACCTATCGCTACACTGTCACCACTAGAATGACTCCTGCATTAAGATGGGCAGCGATGAGAGCCATTTTAATGTTTCATAATTGTGAGGGACAAAGTCACAAGACAGTGTCCACAGACCACAACTTTTGAAGAGAAAAGAGAGCCGAAGCAAATTCGAACCGAGGTCCTTCTATTTACCAGCCCAACGCCTTACCGCTAGGCCGAACCGGCTCACACTGGCGAGTCATCAGGAGATTCCATTCAAGTGATTGGAGATTCCATTCCATTCGCTACGAGCATCTGAACCTGTTGTTGATATCTGACATTTTTTCGACGACAGATTCTTATAACAAACTCTTTGAAGATGCTGTGTAGAGATATTCCCATGGGCTTTCGACCTTCTCAAGGAAATTAATGCTTTTAACAAATTGTAACTGATTAAGTGCTTCTCTGGCTTTTATTTTTTATTTTTAACTTTTACTTAACACTGTTGGATTGTTATATTTTTATCGGGTTTTAATACAACTGATGAATTTTACGAAGACCATGTGTCAAAAGCGCTTGTGTTTTTAATTGTTCTTTATGTGTCGTCGTATAGGTGAGTACATTTCTCTAGAGCTGTTCTGTGATGAATTAGTGTTTGATGTTGATATAAATCTGATTTGCCCAGATAAGATCTACAAGGTTCACTGGGCGTTAAAAAAAGTTCTTTACTTACATACTTACTTACTTACTCGATGACAGCTTTGTTGTGGCTCTTGGTCAACCGTCGGCTACTTACCAACCCCTCCATCCTCTCGCTCCCCTCCCCCCCTCCCCCCGTCATCCCCAGCCAGCCTGCATTTCCGGAACACGCTGCGTTGCCAGGACGGCTCGGTCTGCCATTGCCAGCCACTGAGTTGTGACGAAACACGACAAATTGAAGTATCCAGGGGAACAGCTATAACTCCTCACGCTGTTTCCCGATAGCTGACCTTTGTCTCCGTTGTGCAGCAGCGTCCTACTGCTGCATCCATGTCGGTTGCGCTGCATTGACGCCCTGTTGCGTGGCGCTGCTCTTGCGCTGAACGGTTTGTTGCGTGCGGCTGCAGGCGGGATGCGGCAGAAAGCGAGCGCAATGGCCCCGCAGGGAGAGAGCAGCATCCATTGACTTCGGGCACCGGGCGTTTCAGCTATGAGAGCGGGGCGGGCTGGAAGGTTTGGGTATTGATCCGCCATTGACAACGATCGTTAGGGGATTTCCGTCACAGCCAATCCCCCCCAGGGCTCCAAAGAGAATTGGTGTCTTGTGCATTTTTCAAAACTCTGTGTTGCGCTGTCTGGCGGCAGCGTTTGGCCCTGCTATTGCTCTTTTTGTCTTCTTTTTCTCATCCGGGAAAACGTTCCTGAAGGGGCTTCATGACAATAATTATATTATATCTGTGCATAGATGTTCGGTGGTTTGCACGTGCAGGCCCGTGTGTTCGAATGCACAGCATCCGGTTCTCTCTTGGTGTGCAATAGGCGATTTACAAATTAATGCCATCATGTCTTAAAGGCGATTTACACATGATGCCATCATGTCTTCATTAGTAATAGTAATAATAAATGTATTTATACAGTGCGAAATCTTGTCCGTAGAGACTGTTCCAAGTGCATGTCTTCAAACTTCTACTTGTTCCAGTACTGCTACTACTCTTACAGTTGCTCATACTACCAGCTGCTACAACTACCACCGCCACTACGACCACCACCACCACCACCACTACCACTACCACTACCACCAGACAGACAGACAGACCGGCAGACAGGCGGGCAGATAATCCAAAAAAGCACACATGTTAACTGGCGCAGACAAACCCGCGGCCAAACTCCAAGCACTGGTTTACGACATCCTTCCTTCAACCACTGCCGTATTTAGTTACGCCATAGGGTCCAGAAAACTGTCAACTAACGAGCAGTTTTTTGTTGGTGCTCAAAACAGTAGCAAGTTTGTTACAAACAATTCAGATAAAACAAGGCGTGTCATTTATAACAGCCAACAAAGTTTACACCAGCACAAATAAAATCACAATCGTTTGAATCGAGACGGAACTCCTTTGTTTTTACCCGGGTGGATGCGTCTCATGTTTACGTGCGTGCTTTGGCGCTAGGTTGCTTCTACAGTCATATTAGTACCCGAATCTTTCGGAGGGCGCTGACCGCGTCGCTGGACAGCTGCGCGGAGATAAAGAGTGCCCCTTCAGTGGCGTAACTAAATCTGGCAGAGTTTGGAGGAAGGTGCCGGAAAGCGGTGCTCGGAGTGTGACCCGCGGCATGCTGCATGCCACACTCAGAACACCGTTTTCCTGCACCTTCCTCCAAACTCTGCCAGATTTAGTTACGTCACTGAAGGGGCGCTCTTTATCTCCGCGCAGCTGTCCACCGACGCGGTCAGCGCCCTCCGAAAGGTTTGGGTACTGATAAGACTGGAAACAACCTAGCGCCCAAGCAGGCACGTAAACATGAGACGCAACCACCCCGGAAAAAAAGAGTTCCGTCTCGATTCAAACGATTTTCATTTGATTTGAGCTGGCGTAAGCAACATGGTCAGTTATAAAACAAACGTCTGATATAATCTGAGTTGTTTGTAACAAACTTACCACAGTTTGAGCACCAACAAGAAACTGCTCGTTAGCCGACAGTTTTTTTTAGACCCTATGGCGTAACTAAATACGGCAGTAGTTGAAGGAAGGATGTCGTAAACAAGTGCTTGGAGTTTGGCTACATGCAAATCGGAAAGCACGGGAGGAGGGGAAAAAGCAGAAACGTTCCGAACACTCCGGAGGGCACGTTTTCTGGTGACAATAAAGGTTCACGTACATGCAAGGGATAAGCTCATTATTCCGAGATCAACGTTCGTGACACATAACTTGCATAGCTCGCATGTTACTGTCACGCAATAAAATGTCGGGCAGATCATTTTACCAACGAAATGGCCATCATCTGGCATCAAATTCAGAGCGAGTTACCAGCAGTTGTGAAAGGTACGAACGCGCGCATGTCGCCTTTCCTGCGTTTCTGCCAGCCGTAAATCTCATCCAGTTGAACCGGACACTGCAA
Source organism: Alviniconcha strummeri (assembly GCA_963584105.1). Classification (NCBI taxonomy): domain Eukaryota; kingdom Metazoa; phylum Mollusca; class Gastropoda; family Provannidae; genus Alviniconcha; species Alviniconcha strummeri. The sequence goes on along the minus strand of OY757541.1, from coordinate 33,025,222 downwards.
CTAACCGTTCGTGGCCCGCACAGCATCGGATTACCTGCCGGCAAACACAGCTAAACTCTCCCGCAAATCACTAGTAAATTGGTGATTTAGCGCATGTTTTGTACCAGGACAAGCAGCAGGATACAGAACAGTTTAAAGGAACCAGCGTTCTCAAAACGTGTCCTGTCCGAAAAGGCCAACCTTTCTCCAGTAGACTCCTTAGACTAGTTCTTGGATTTTTGCGTCCCGTGAATCACACAGGGTCATCTCACGACGAATCACACATTCGCAGTTACCCCATACAGGGCAAATCATACGTTCACAGTTACCAGTCACTAAATGCCAGGACGAATCACACATTCACAGTTACTCCATACCAAGACGAATCACACATTCACAGTTACTCAATACCATAACAATGACACATTCAGTTACCCCATGCCAGGACGAATCACGCCTTCACAGTTACTCCATACCAGGACGAAACGCAAGTCACCAAATCACAAATAAAAAGCTGGCTCACAGTTCTCCACACAACAGAATCGACAGCAAACGTATACCAATAGCCAAAACAGTCAATAATTAACACACATAAGTATGTACATTTCACTTGTTTACAACTGAAGAAGATACTTCCAGATTCCGTGAGACGTATTGAAGCACAACTGATCACATCACAAGTATGTTTAATTCACTGCTATGATGCACAATAATACGTGTTTCGGTTCCTGTTGGAGAGATCGAAGAAAAATAATAACTGAAAATCGACGATTTTGTACTAAAATGCTCCGTTGGTTTGATTTTCAAGTTAGAATTCGACTTGTGTCAGTGACAAGTTGTGGGACTGGATGTAAAACAAAACAAAAAGCCGAGGAATCACAGCAAGTCGAACGGCTATCTGCTGCTTCTTTGAGTTCGTTCCTCAGAGGCGTGAGCACGGAACTCTCCTGCCCGATATCAAAGATGCATTCGTGCAACACGAGAGAGCTAGGACACTTGTCGTTGAGGAGTGCATGCAGAAAATCCCGCTAGTCGTCACTAACTCCCCTAGTTGTCACTAACTCCTCTAGTCGTCATTATCTCACTAACTCTACTAGGCGTCACTAACTCCGCTAGTCGTCACTAACTCTGCTAGTCGTCACTAACCCCACTCGTCACTAACTCCGCTAGTCGTCACGTCACTAACTCCGCTAGTTGTCACTAACCCGCTAGTCGTCACTAGCTCAGTTAGTCGTCACTAACTCCGCTAGTCGTCACTAACTCTGCTAGTCGTCACTAACTTCGCTAGTCGTCACTAAGTCTG
>OY757541.1:32975302-33018740 GCA_963584105.1 Alviniconcha strummeri | reverse complement strand
TATCCCTTAAGGCTGGAAAGTGAAGAATCCAACTGGACGTGGCTCGATATCCAAGCTGGTAAGGCCTCCGGCGTGTGTCCTAATTATTTTTCAGGACTGTTAATGTTACGCTATAATCCTATAAACAAGCCTTCTTTATTGTTCTGGTGTCGGGTGGTGTGCTGGGTTATCGGGATTAACTCGTGTTTGGTACAGTGCTGGGTCGTTCCCTCCACACACAGATTATTTGTCTGAAAGCTGCACCAGAGCTATCTAGCTACACCCGTGTCGTTGGGAATTGAAACGCGGTTCAGGAATTGTATCGGAGTGTCACATTACTACACACCGCAACAGCACGCGGAGCACCCGGCACGTACACTTCTCTGAGTGTTCTACCCTTCGACAGGGAGCCACAGAGAAGCTTCATCGTTCACCAAATGTCACAAGACACACAGGGGTTCTCTCACTTCAGGGCCTGTTGGACTACGATTTCACTGCAGTGACAGTCACAGGGGTTCAGACCCTACTCTGCTAGTTTCCAGAGAGAGCAAAGAAGCTTCATCATCCACCAAACGTCACAATTCACACAGGGTTTTTCTCACACCAAAGCCTCTTTGACCACGATTCCACTGCAATAACGGTCACTAGGGTTTAGATTCTACAGAGCTATCCTTCCACAGAGAGCGAAAAAGCTTCATTATTCACCACTGAATTAATGCCACCAGTCACATCCGACTTTCTCTCACTTCAAGACCTGTTTGACCAAAAGATTCACCGTGATTATTAGTCACTGCAGTTTCAGATGCTACATGGTTCTGTCTGTGTCACATAGTCGCTACAGCTTCAGAGGCTAAACGGTTCTCTTCGTGTCACATCTTCCTGCTGCGGTCTTTCTGCTTGACGTGTCTTGTCACTCAGAAATAATTACACCTGCTGTCGTTGTCACTTCCTGGATGTCACCGCGACACCAAGCCTCCCTACGCTACACCAAGACCGAACGGCAGCGTGTCTGTTTCATCTACCTTTCTGAAACCTCTCACACGAGCAACCCTGATTCCATCCGGCCAAACCGCACGAGCCAGTAAAAACAGACGAATTCTGTTCAATGCCAGTCTTTTCTTCTCAGTTTTTTTTCTTCTTTCTGTCTCTCTTCTTCATCTTCTTCTTCTTCTTCTTCTTCTTCTTTTTAAAGGTGTATTTCGAGCTAATTTCCCTGATCCTAAACTCGCTAACCCCTAACGTCCACACAACGACAGCAGCGCCAACGACAACAAAAGACCACAGCAGCAGCGCAGCGAAGAGAGTGAATGAGTGACGCACTGAGCTGACTGGTGACTGGTCGCTGCTGTTTCACATTGCGCGTGTAAAAGGGAGAGAGAGAGAGAGAGAACGGAGAGCGAGAGAGAGAATCCAAGTCCTAAACGAAGCTCGGGTCTCGTTAAGTCGTGCATGCGCGTGCCGAGCGCGTGCCGTGTGTGCGCGTGCGAGCAGGAGAGAGGCTCGATCATTCAGGAATGAAAGTGTCGGAGTCGCCATTCCGCTTAGTTAATCGAATTTATCTTCTCTTCTCGTTTCTGTTTCCGTAGGCTACTTGCTGTTAGTTAGTTAGTTAGTTAGTTAGTTAGTGCTTGGATTTTAATGTGCCGTCAGCTGGACAGAATCACCTCAGGACGATTGCTCATTTTAGTAGCAGTGAAAGTAAACACACGCACGCATACACATACACACGACACACACAAGACACACAAAGGTGCGTGTGTGAGTACATACAAGTGTTTAACTACTGTTTAAGAGTTGTTTTGTAGCGTTAAAAAGGCCTTATCCCGAAATTCGCCTGTTGTGTTTTGTCATACTAAATAACGTTCTTTTTAACCTTTTACCTGTTTGGATATTGTTTTACTTGTGAAAACAGTTACTCAAAAGCGCGTTAAATCATGGATGCTTTACTTTACGAGTCAGTTTAAAAATCGACACAGAAGCAATGATCATTTAAAAGAAAATCTTTTTAGTTTTGTTTATTTGTTTGTATTTTGTTTGTTTTATTATCTCTTTTATCCATGGAGCTAAAAACTAAAACAAAAAGAAACAAAATAATAAAACCGCCTCTAACACACACACACACACACACACACACACACACACACACACACACACACACACACACACACACACACACACACACACACGCACGCACGCACGCACGCACGCACGCACGCACACACGCACGCACGCACGCACGCACCACCACCAACAACAACAACAACAACAGCGCCCCAGTCTCCATCGGAGAAGGCTTGTTTCTTCGAGGGAGTTAACCCAAATTGCGTGCATGTTCCTAGAGGGAGATCACTCATCGATAGCCCACAAAAGCCTGCACATGATACGGAGGGTCGTGTTACAGCAGTCTGGCAGGAGCTGCTTACGACTGGAGCTGGTAGGCATCGATTACTTCCCCTGAGCAGAGCACGGGGTGTTTGACTTCCTGGCGATTGAAGCGTTGTTGTTTTGCCTTGGAGTGCTTTTGTATGTTAAATTGCCGTCAGGGCGTTCATCAGTCAGAAAGGATGCTGGCTGTTAATGTAGGCTGTGATGCCCTGCATTAGGCCGCACGTCTCACCACAGTCATGCAATGCTTGTCACAGGGTGGGCGGCGTGCACACACACACACACACACACACACACACACACACACACACACACACACACACACACACACACACACACACACACACACACACACACACACACACACGTCCCCCCCCCTCTCTCTCACACACATTCTCTGTCTGTCTGTCTGTCTGTCTGTCTGTCTGTCTGTCTCTCTCTCTCTCTCTCTCACACACACACACACACACACACACACACACACACACACACACACACACACATTCTCTCTCTTACTCTCTCTCTCTCTCTTTCTCTCACACACATACACACACACACACACACACACACACACACACACACACACACACACACACACACACATGTGCGCGCGCCTTTACAATGATATGAGGATATTTATTCACCAGTAACATTAAACTGTGCACAGAAATGTGTCTTTGTGATATTCCATTCGTACATGTGCAATAACGAATAGTACACAGGAACACAAGCCATGTACAAACAAGTATAAATAAGTTACACTTAAATGTAACGTAGCATTGATCTCATTGATCTCATTGATTAAAATTACTTAGGTAACACACACACACACACACACACACACACACACACGCGCGCGCGCGCCCCCCCCCACCCCTCCCCCCCCCCCCCCCCCACAAACACACACACACGGAAGCTGACAGCCTATACAAGCAAATAATAATATGCAATTCCGCACAGACGGGTACCCGCAGCCTGCACATCCGGACCTATAAACTATGGACACAAAGACGAACCATTATGAAAGTCACAGTTAGTCACAGTCAAATCAACAACATTGCAATGGCCAGCACGTTGTCACAATAACTAGACGATGGGAAAAGACAGCGTTTTTCTTCAGTGTGCGACTGACGCACCGAGAAGAGCAAGAAGATTCACTTTGCCGCAAAACGTGACTGTGGTATGTGCGCCCCATTTTGTTTAATGAATGAAATGTGAGACAGCACACACACACACACACGCACGCACGCACGCACGCACGCACGCACGCACGCACGCACGTACACACACACACACACACATGACTCGCCCGCGCGCGCACACGCACACACAAGAAGAAGAAGAAGAAGAAATGTAACAACGGCGGCAACAAAAGACAAACAAACAAGCAGAACTTCAGAAGTGATGATGATGAGTTGATGCTTAATGTCCTCAGATGTCATTTGACATATTAGGGACAAGTTGTGACCAATGCCGAAGCACGGTTCAATAAAAGCCACATACGTAAGGTGTATGCGTGTTTAGCTGTAACCTGCCACCTGCACTTTTGGCAGAATGACTGGGATCTTTTACGTGCTACTGTGGTAACACGGGGGTGGAACGGATACCGAAATAAGAGTCAGCACAGAAAGTCGACCCTGGAGAAGAAAATTATCCCGCCGTTCCAGCAGGGATTCGAACCCGCGACCTTTCAATCACGAGTCCGGCGCTCTAACTTCAGAAGTACGACGTTCACAAATATTATACTGCCTCCTTACTGTGATTGTCCCCGGGTTCCGGGCTGTTAAACACAGGAAGCAGCTCCAGCCAATCAGAACGTCACAAATAATAACTGGCGCGAAAACCCTGAAAAGCGACCGCCATGACTGGCTAAGCAAAGGTAGAGTCCGAAGAAAACCTTCAAGATAGGCACTGGGGCACGGCCATTGATAACGAGATATATTATAATATATATCAGCTGCTCTCAAATGAAGCAAATAACATCCACTTGAAGTGTGGAATCAGACTCAAATCGACGTACCTTCCACCAGTCACCACAGTACCAAGTGTTGATCAGATCAAAAGCTTGTGCGAGCGTAACAAAGGTAGACCTCAGCTGGAGAACACTCTATGGCTCACGTACTTGCTTTTCTTCTACAGTTGTCCACGAATTTCTTCACTGTCAAATAATGATTGATTTCATCGACCTCCCCCTGGGGAGGGAAAACAACGGCGGGCGGCGTGCTGACTGCACGATCTCGAAGGTCACCAGCGTCCATCGCTAGCTCGTAATTCCTGATTTCAGACTGGCGAGCGTCACACAGCGCCCGCTCCCCATGACCCTCCTCCATGTCCGGCAACAGTTCGGGTAAGGGCGAGGGGGGTATGTTATAGCCCACGAAAGGCTCCACGATGCCCACCCGCCTCTTTCTCTTGGTGCGGGTTGAAGGGTCGCTGTTTTTCTTTCGACGACCGTGACCACTTCGCCCGTTCAGACTATCATCGTCACTGTCTTCCGCTCTGGATTTGAGGGCCGACTTCAGCTTTCCCGCGGTGACGACGGTGTTGCTGGGTGGATTGTCCATCACTGTGTCTGTTGCCGTCACGGCACCGGTCTCTGAGGCACAGGTGTCCCGGCAGATGGTCTCGGCACCGCTGTACCCGTGTTGTTTGTCTCGTATGGTTTCGCTGACGGTGTTGACACCACCAGCTTCCGTACTTTTGGGCTTCTTGCGTTGGAACCAGGCAAAGAAGCCTTTAATGCGTGATGGCCGTTTCTCCGTGGCTGTGGCTGGCTTGCCGGGGCTGTTCGGGCTCGGGTCCCTCAGCACCGCTGCTGCCCGAAGAGTCGGGGGAAGAGGGTCTGTTCCCAGCTGGTCGTCCACCCGTGTCTTGGCTCTTCGTTTCGCTGGCGCCGGTGGCGGTATGTGTTTGGACATTTTGCGCATGGGCAGAGCGGGCCTGTCTGGCCACTTGAGAAACACGACGCGCATGATGCCTCCCGCTGTAGTGCACAAGCATCCCGCGAACGTCAGCCAATAGGAATAGCTGAGAGTGGGTTGCAGGAACCAGTCGTCGTCCTTGTAACCGGCAGCGAACACGACGATGATCACGAAGGCCAGCCCGCCTGAAACCCAGCAAGGACACGAGTTGGTAACCCAGCAAGGACCTGAATTGGCAACCTAGCAAGATCACGAATTGGTAATCCAGCAAGGACATGAATTGGTAACCTAGCAAGGACACGAGCTGGTAACCCAGCAAGGACACGAGTTGGTAACCCAGCAAGGACACGAGTTGGTAACCCAGGAAGGGCACGAGTTGGTGAAGGCGTCATCTCGCGGGTTTTTTGGCTCTGTTGAATAATGCGGTGCTGTTCAGTGACTTCGACCGGTGACAGCTGTCAATCGGCTGCCACATTCATGGTGAAGTGCAATATGGTGTGATGTGATGTGGCGGGGAGGCGAGAGAGAGAGGGGGGGATACAGAAGAGAGAGAGAGAGAGAGAGAGAGAGAGAGAGAGAGAGAGAGAGAGAGAGAGAGAGAGAGAGAGAGAGAGAGAGAGAGAGAAGAAGAAGAAGAAGAAGAAGAAGAAGAAGAGGTGTGTGTGTTTGTGCGAACGCATGACAGCACTTTGTTTTACGAGTTCGATTATTTTGTGCTTTAAAAAATATCTTGTATCTGATTGTTATTACTTTTAATTCTGCTTTAATCCACACCAAACACACACACACACACACACACACACACACACACACACACACACACACACACACACACACACACACACACACACACACACGCATGCACGCATGCACGCAGACACACTACAGCCCCACTACACACACCGACACACACGCACACACACCGACACACACACACACACACACACACACACACACACACACACACACACCACCACCACCACCACCACCACCACCACCACCACCACCACCACCACCACCACCACCACCACCATAATAACACACCTGCGCTGAAGGCAGCCACAATGTGGAAGTAACGGCGCGCACACACGGCGCACGACTCGGAAGGATGACGGTCATCCGCCGTGAAACAGGACAACAGCGTTAGACAGTAACTCAGCACGGCAAAGCCTTCCAGGACCCGGGATGCCTCAAAGTAGGCTGCAACAGATCGGACAGTCGGTTAAACAGGTCCACAGCGCTAGCGAGCACAAAGCTGTGCACTGTGTATAGTTCCATACTACTTGTGACAAGATCCAAACGCATGAAAGGTTTAAAACAACGCTATTTATGAGGACTAAACACAACGAAACAAACAACAAACAACAACAAAACACAAAACACAGCATGTTCTGTTTTGTCCTAACACAACGAAACAAACAACAAACAACAACAAAACACAAAACACAGCATGTTCTGTTTTGTCCTAACACAACGAAACAAACAACAAACAACAACAAAACGCAAAACACACCATGTTCTGTTTTGTCCTAACACAACGAAAGAAACAACAACAAAACGCAAAACACACCATGTTCTGTTTTGTCCTAACACAACGAAACAAACAACAACAAAACACAAAACACAAAACACACCATGTTCTGTTTTGTCCTAACACAACGAAACAAACAACAAACAACAACAAAACACAAAACACACCATGTTCTGTTTTGTCCTAACACAACGAAACAAACAACAACAAAACACAAAACACACCATGTTCTGTTTTGTCCTGATAAACAGCGTCATTCTGAACCTTTCCAAAGACATAAAAGGGTCAAAATAACTCTGTTTATCAGGACAAAACCCAACAAAACAAACAACAAAACAAAACACAGCATGTTGTGTTTTGTGGTGATAAATAGCTTTATTTTAAACCTTTCATGTGTTTGGATCTTGTTTTAGAACGGTAGCAGTCATTCTTGTTTCAGATTTTCCTAGCTTCTATAGTTCTATTGTTCCCAAAGTAAGGAGTACAGATAACAAAAAACAAGTAACTCAATAAAAACATGAGTTTCTTCTTCCCCCTTCATTTCTTTCTAACACCCGTGAGTGCGGGGTCGTGTTGGCTTAGCCGCAGATAATAACTGTCACAGTAAAGTAGAAGAGAAATTAGAAGAGCAGATAGTAGTAAGCTGTATACAATACACAACAATACAGCTAGGGCAAGCGAGTTAGTAAGCAGACTTAACGTCCTGTACAGGGTCACCTCCGGCCGATCAAACTCCAATCCAAACACATAAAGGTTCAAAAGAATGTTATTCATTAGGACAAAACACAATATGCGATGTTTTTGGGTAATCCCCTTTATCAAGCTACTACAAAACGACGCTTAAACAGCAGTTAAACAGTTAAGTCCAGTTAACTGACATGATAACAACATAGATAAACCAAAAACAGATGTGGTTTAGCTCTCCATCTAATTTTTCATCGTTTTTCACCGATTAACTGTTGTTTAAGCGTCGTTTTGTAGCTAAATAAAGGGAATTACCTCTCAGATTCGCATATTGGGTTTTTGTCCTAATAAATAGCGTTCTTCTGAACCTTTTATATGTTTGGATCTTGTTTTGGAACGCTAGCAGTCATTCTTGTTTCACAATTTTTCGATCAAACTTGTAAAATTGTCATTTAAACACTGTTCTAAAAAGTGACCTTTTCTCAAATCAAAATCTGCAAAATTAACCCAAACTGAAAAAAAAAAGAAAAAAAAAAAAAAAAAAGAAAAAAAAAAAAAAAAAGAAGAAGAAGAAGAAAATATACACAAACAGTAAACACAGTTTCCAAGAGTTAATTCAGTTAAATAAACTTTAATTATCTCACAAGGGGCAATTTCTTACTCCCGTAAATACTGCCCATGTTTAGAAGGGGGGGGGGGGGGGGGGGGGGGGGAGAAAAAACACACACATAGTGACATACTGGTAGCACAATACAATACTCCACAAACCAACAATAACAATAATAATAATAGGTTGTTTGTTTTTAAGCACTATTCTCCAACCAAAGCTGAACTCACTGCGCTGTGCAAATAATTACCATTGACAGAAACAGTTGCGTGGCAGTTCAACAAACAGAACCATCAAGTATCCCATTTTACCCAAAAGACATCAATTAAACAGGCAAATAATTCTAATTATATACATACACATATAATAATATACAACAATAGACATATACAGCCTTATTCATCGCTTTCATGAAAGCTCTTGTTCGCATACATGAACACAAAAATTCAGACAATGTATAAAATGATAATTTCAACACACGCACATTTTAAGCAGTTAGCAGAATTACAGTGAAAAAGAAGACGAAGACGAAGAAGAAGAAGAAGAAGAATAGGCAAAAGGCATATTTATAACATTAATAAAAAATAAAAAATAAAAATCGAGGCCACTCTTCGTAGTAGGCTATTTTTCAGAAAACTGGCGATGAGTCTGCATATGCGTCGTAGCCTGTGAAAGGAAGCATATGGATAGAGCGGGGTGGGATTGGGGGCAGGTGAGAGTTAGGTAAGGGGAGGGGTGGGGAAGAGTGGCTCAAAGGGAGAGAGTTACTGAGAGTGTATTGGTCATTCACTAATTGCAATGCGTATTTGAGTGGGGGATGGGGAACTGATTGGTGCGTGTGTGTGTGTTTGCTGGTGTAGGTGTGGGTGTGTATGTATGTATATATATGTATATAAGTATAAACAGTCAATTTGAATTAGGTGATTATGTCTATGGTAGTATATACTTAAATTTCTGGTAGTTGAAATGTACGTTCTTTTGTGTTGTTTCGGTCAAGTTGCTTGTACAGCGCAATGAGTTTAACTCGAGTTAGAGAATGGCGCTATATATGGCGCCTATCTGTTACGATCATTATTTTAATATTAATAGTGACGTTCTGATTGGCTGAAGCTGCTCGCATGATTGGCAGCCCGGAAATCCTTTATCCAATCTCCCCCAGTGTTTTCCCGGAGGGCACAGCTCCTTTGAAGTGCACAGAGGTGACCTACACGTCACCCCAACAACACATAATCCTAATGAATCACTGCTAGAATGGAGTGGCACTAGCAGGGCATTAAATTCTTTATGAAGGCGGTTACAACATAGTCTATCAGTAAAGGCACAGGTAGCTGTCGGCCTGATATAACGGTCATGGTTGACTGGGCGTTCTACACCAACTATCTGTCCTTGTTGCAGTTGTTGCCAATACCGCTCTTGGTAATAAGTTGTAGAGTTGAAACCCCGACGAAACTCTGCACTGGTCAGGGATCACGTCTCTTCCAAAGCCACTTTCTCTGCAACAGTTTCCTTCATATTTTTATGTAAATGTGTTAAGACTACATTTTTTTTTTTTTATGTTGGATTTTTAGAGTGGTTATAAAAGAGGAGTTCTAAAGTGATATTTTAGTAATCAGAAGCAAGACTGATTTTTTTTTTCGGATTAAAGGAAAAACTGTTTATTTTTGCTTCAACGACCATATGACTGATCTAGAAGCCCGAGTACCTCTATCATTGTATATTATTCAACTGTGCTGGTTCATTGTGGAAGAGATGGAACATAGACAGGAGACCTACGAGGGTGGTCAGACTTTCTGGCTTCCAGGACACTTCGTTCCTCCTTTTCCACTGAGAGAGAGAGAGAGAGAGAGAGAGAGAGAGAGAGAGAGAGAGAGAGAGAGAGAGAGAGAGAGAGAGAGAGAGAGAGAGAGAGAGAGAGAGAGTAATGGATAAATAAACTCTGTTTTACGAGAATAGTGGAGAAGACGTGAAGTCTTTTTAATACACAGACCTCGCCCATGAAGGAATACTACTACAGAGAGAGAGAGGGGGGGGGGGGGGGGGGCCGGAGGAGTGTGTGTGTGTGTGTGGGGGGGGGGGGGGTAGGGGGTCACACACACACACACACGCAGACAGACAGAAAGACAGAAAGAAAGAGAGCGACTCACTGCAACGCTGTCACACAACATAATTATCAAATGTTCTGGCATTTCAACTTCTATTCCCGTATCCCTACCTTTGGATGTGCCAGGTGCAATGGAAGAGCAAACAGTCGACCCGTTGGCGTGCTGGCATGTCGTCCACAGACCGCAGTGCAGCGTGCGGTTGGCGCCAGAGTCCTGAACCCAGTACTGGGAGCCCGTTCCGCCGAGGAAGAACGCCGACCCCACCAACACCAGGGTCAGGCTCATCATCAGCTGCTTGTCGCCTTTCGCCATCACTCGTTCTCAACGCTCAGCTTGATATGTGTCCACAGCGAGATGTTGCGGCTCTAAGCAGCTAACAGAAGGGGAAGCTGAGCCAGTCTCTGTTCTCCGCGATCAACGTCACCACAGGGGGACTTCGCCATGTTGCTCAGGTTGGCCGTGAGCTGCTGCCCATGATATTTGGTATTCAGAAAGGGAAGCTATATAACGTCTCCCCTCTCTCTTGTCGAAGATGCAAATGTGGAGCTGCTCTACAAAGTTATTAGAAGGGGTTCAAGTTTCTCTTCCAGGTGGGAACCTTATAAACCTTTTTTTTTCCCTTTCTTTTTCAGGCTAATGTTCTCAACAAAAATGTCCTGGAATCCATACATGTGTGTAATCTCAAGCCTATATAGTCTTCGGATATGTATCTACCTTTCGTTTTCCAGTATATTCATTCATTTCATGTTTATATGACTTATGCAATGTTCAGCTACCAATCCTGCATGTCCGCGGGTGACCCATGTATGTATCTTTCTAGCAGAGACTTATTTAAAATAATGTGAAGAAAGAAAAAAGAAAAAAGGTTATTAGAAGAGGAAACTCGAGTCTCTCCCTCTCTTTTTCGGGATCAGGCTCGCCACCATGGCTTCACCGTGTCTTCCTGATGCAAATGTTCAGCTGCTCTACACAGAAGGGAAAGCTGAAATCCCCCCTCTCATTTCATGTGTGTGGTAGATTCTGCTGTTCTGTACAGTCATCAGAAAGAAGATCTGAAACCCGCCTCTCTTCTCCAGGATCACTCATCAACAGGACATCACGATGTTGCACAATGAATGCTGAAAATAAGATAAAATAGATGGGAACGAAAGAAACAGCAATACACTTCGGTTTAGAAACGACCAGCCACAATTAGAAACTACTAAGAACTTGTTTTTGCTATAGTCCACATTTTTTTTGCCCCGAACTGACCGCTTGTATATCTGTAAAAGCCTGCTTAAATGTGTTTATGATACAAGTGAAGAAGTACGTGCTTTAAACCTCTCTCTCCTACCCACTCATAGGTCTAGTTGTTAGACATGTTTTTGACTGAACCTAAGCTATAATCCTTGTAAAATAAAGTTTTCGAGTTCGAGTTTGAGTTCTATCTCTCTGTCTCTGTCTCTCTTCCGCTGTCTCTCTTGACTTTTGACAATAATTTGCCATCTTGCCATCGTAACGCAGATGTGATTATTATTTATCTGTAGGTAACACTCAAATCAGAATATTGCTTTTGTGTTTGTTGTACATGTATGTGGAACTTATGATTACGATATTTGAATACATTTAGTTTAAACCAATGCTGAGGTCCAGGACTCATCACCAGGACTTCACGATGTTGCAGAATGAATGCTGGGGTAACCTCGCGGCTGTGGCTCACACAGCCGGCAAAGGGGAAACTTGAAAGCCGTCTCTCTCCTCTACGATTAGTCTCATTACCAGGGCTTCTTCGAGTTGAGTAATGAGTGTGGAGGTTACTTGTGATAGATTTTGCCGCTCTGCGTGACGAACAGAACAATAATCGTCTTACCTGGTGCACTGTACCACTGGGTTTTCTTCCAATACATTTACACTCCTGTTACCTGGTGCACTGTCACTGAGCTTCCTTCCAAAACATTTACACTCCTGTTACCTGGTGTACTGTATTACTGGGTTTTCATCAGATACATTTACACTCCTGTTACCTGGTGTACTGTACCACTGGGTTTTCATCACATACATTTACACTCCTGTTACCTGGTGCACTGTATCACTGAATTTTCATCAGACACATTGACACTCTTGTTACCTGGTACACTGTCACTGGGCTTTCTTCCAATACATTTACACGTACACTCCTGTTACCAGGTCACTGGGCCTTTTTTCCCAAAACATTTACACTCATGTTACCTGGTGTACTGTATCACTGGGTTTTCATCAGATACATTACACTCCTGTTACCTGGTGCACTGCACCACAGGGTTTTCATCACATGCATTACACTCCTGTTACCTGGTGTACTGTATCACTGGGTTTTCATCACATACATTTACACTCAGTTTACCTGGTGCACTGTCACTGAACTTTCTTCCAAAACATTTACACTCCTGTTACATGGTGCACTGTGTCACTGGGTTTTCACTTAACCCATTGATAGCCGTTTCACCTTGTGGCTTATGCAACTGGGTTTTCATCTGGTGTAATTCACAGTCGTTTTACCTGCTTAGCACTAGATTTTCACCTGATCCATTCAGTCACTTCAGCTGGTAGCTTATGCCAGTGAGTTCTCATCTGAAGCAGTTCACAGCCACTTCACCTCACATCACTGTAAGACCAGTGCAAGCTAAATGAAACGGTGTTTTAGTAGGTGTTAGGTTACAGGCACACACACAGAGCACAGACCTAATCCAGTTATTTCACTCCACGAGCACCAGGAAAAAAACCTATGGTGATCTCACAGCCACTGTGGTGACCTGTCGTGGGTGTTCAACCGCTATCCAGTGTTATGCCGCATGGTTACAACTGTTATGTTTCATAACTTCAAAATACTAATTAATTTACGAAACAGTTAAATGGTGATAAGTGAAAATATTGTACTTATTCGGTAGTGGTTTGTTGAATTCTTCCAGACACTACACGCATTGACCAAACCGAAACCGGATAAGTACAATATTTTCATTTATTACTGTTTAACTGTTGTTTTGTTGCTTTGAAAAAAAGGGCTTACCCCGAAAATTCGCGTCTTTTTAATCGTTTACGGGTTTGGATCTTGTTTTAGAACACTCGCAGTGATCCTTGTTTAAGATTTTTATATTTTTTATATTGTGTGTGTGTGTGTGTGTGTGTGTGTGTGTGTGTGTGTGTGTGTGTGTGTGTGTGTGTGTGTGTGTGTGTGTGTGTGTGTGTGTGTGTGTGTGTGTGTGTGTGTTAAGTGTATTTCTGTCCCTAGGTCGGCGAGCCGTTTTATACTTGCTAATCCAGTACAGCGGCTAGGACGCAACAACACTGACCGTGAGTTGAGCACACCAGCACGTGAGCGGGTAGCAACTAACGGACCACGCCGTGCGGACACACTGAGACACACGCTTGTAGCTGTTAACTGACTGCCCATGTAAACAAACCACCACAGCTTCTTGTCCAGAATACAAAGCACACACAACAATCTTTGTGACCGGACTGAGACCTGCCAGCGACACTCTGCTGTAGTGTTGTGTCTCTGCGAGAACGATCTCGGTAACCTGTGTGAAAACGGTACTCGAATGGTAGCATGACTGCTGTTGGGTCACACCCCTTGGGATCTGTCAGCCATGGACCGCTGGTCGGATTAATGCATGCAGACTTAGCCTAACCCGGTCAGTGCTCGGAAAGACACTGTATGGAACAGTCGGCTCTGTGATCACTGTCCGATACATAGGAAAACTGGACAGACGTTCAAATAACAGCCAGCCAGTTAATACTGTCACTCTTTAATACAAAGGAAAGCGGGACGGACGTTCACAAACAACGGACTGCCGGTTGATACTGTTACTAATACAAAACAAAACAGGACAGACGTTCACAAATAGTGGACTGCCAGTTGATACTGTTACTGTCTAATTCAAAACAAAACAGGACAGACGTTCACAAATAGCGGACTGCCAGTTGATACTGTTACTGTTTAATACAAAACAAAACAGGACAGAAGTTAACAAATAGCGGACTGCCGGTTGATACTGTTACGGTCTAATACAAAACAAAACAGGACAGACGTTCACAAATAGCGGACTGCCGGTTGATACTGTTACTGTCTAATACAAAACAAAACAGGACAGACGTTCACAAATAGCGGAAAGCCGGTTGATACAAAGGAAAACAGGACAGACCTTCAAACAGCGACCAGCAAGCTGATATTGTCACTCTCTGATACCAAGGAAAGCGGGACAGACGTTCAACAATAGCGGACTGCCAATTGATACTGTTACTGTCTAACACAAAGAAAACAGGAGAGACGTTCAAACAGCGGCCAGAATTTGATACTATCACTCTCCGATACAAAGGAAAGCAGGATAGACGTTCAAATAACGGCCTGCCGGTTGATACTGAGTGTCACTGTCCGATACATAAGAAAGCTGGACAGGTGTTCAAATAACGGCCTGCCAGTTTATATTGTTTCCCGTCCCTAGTAAGCCTTATGGTTTCTGTGGACGTTAAGCACCATGTTTACTTACTATGATACAGGGTGTCACTGTCTGATATATAGGAAAGCTGGACAAACGTTCAAATAACGGCCTGTCAGTTAATACTGTCACCGTCTGATACAAAGGAAAGCGGGACTGACGTTCAAAAATAGCGTACTGTCTGATACAAAGGAAAACAGGACAGACGTTCAAACAGCGACCAGCAAGTTGATACTGTCACTCTCTGAGACATAGGAAAGCTGGGTAGACGTTCAAATAACGGCTTGACAAATGATACTGTCACCGTCTGATACAAAGGAAAGCGGGACAGACGTTAAAAAAAATAGCGGGCTGCCAGTTGATACTGTCAAATTAATAACGGCCAGCCAGTTGATAAAAAAAAAAAAAAAAAAAATGCAGGCTACTTTTCTGCTTTTGGTTGTTGCGTTTTGGTGTCCAGTGTTTGGAAGACTATTGGCATGACAAGGACGTGTAGTCAAATTTCAATTTCCAGTGCCTTTTGCTGTGCTGAAGAAAAGTCGGCCTTCTTGGACAGAACCCGCGTTGACAAGGCCAGTTCTAATGCTAGCGGCCAGCGGCCTGAAGAATGAACTGCTTTTCCCTCGCATCTACACACGCCGGTTTTCTCTGGAGCGAAACTACTTTTCTCACCTGATTTGCCAGTTTGCATCGCGTGCAGGCCGTTATTTAAAAAAACGAAAAACGTGGTTTGTTTGCATTTCTAGCTTTAAAGTCTGTGCAGTTTTTCCGTAAAGCACTTTCGTGTTTCGAGTGTGCCAGACGGGTCATTTAGAAGTCTGTTTTTGAGTCTGCATACATTTGGCAAGCCAACGAGACAATGTATAGTGAAGTGTTGTCCAAGCTGATTGTGTAAAAGAGGACAATTATAAACTTCTCTCTCATAACACACTGACTCTCTCTTTCTCTCGTACACACACACACACACACACACACACACACACACACCAGTGAGGGTGTGGTCGTTGATTGGTCAGCTGTAGGACGAATCCGCTACGATTGGATGAAAGTGGCAAGTTCAATGGTGATAAAATACAGTGATTGTTTTTAAATATATACAATCGATACACAATCATGGTTAACTACGCCGCACCTGTCACATTCAAGAAGACAAAGTTTCAGGAACAAGTTAACTGATTAAAAAAAAAAAAAAGTACACAAAGATTGGACTGAATTTCTTCAATAATAATCATAATCATCGCCAGCAACACACTGAAATCACTCGTGTACCGGTCTCCACCTTACCCCTTTCCCGCCCGCTATTCCTGGGAAACCTTTCTCTTCTGTTCCCCGCCCATTTTGTACATGATAGATATGATCAAACGACAGCACAATGAAGGTGTACATGATTAATGCGATCAAACAACAGCACAAGAAACGTGCACATGGCAGGCATTTAAATAATGTCGCTGCAGAAAGTGAGTAGGGGTATGTAAGCCAAGAAAGAAAGAAAAAACGAGAGAGAGAGAGAGAGAGAGAGAGAGAGAGAGAGAGAGAGAGAGAGAGAGAGAGAGAGAGAGAGAGAGAGAGAGAGAGAGAGATCCAAACACAGCACGACAATCAGAGGTCAAAGTAGGCTCCACTGTTCGCGGCATAGGTCACTGTTAGTTTCCACATGGTCGTGGTAGTCGTGGGATAGGTGCATAAATCGGGAAGGCACAAACTAGAAGCACACAAACAAAATCACTCCATGTTCTAACCAGTTCCTCCAGGCCCCAAACACCTTTGGTAGCTCTGATCGGGCTCTTTCCACTCGAGGTCCCCTATCTCGCATTCACGGTGGCTTATCCTCCCCCCCCCCCCCCCCCCCCCCATTCTCGGTGCCTTCCTGCAATCTAAGAAAGAAAGAAAGGACACATAGAAACACAGGCAGTGATCTCACTACACCCCTCTTACCTCAGTTACGAGAGAGAGAGAGAGAGACAGAGAGAGAGAGAGGGAAGGGAAGGGAAGGGGGGTGGGGGTGGGGGGCACAACACAGTATTCAGTCACAAACTAAAAACACTGTGAACGCTACTGTTCGTACCTGTCTGGAACTGTACTGGTTAAGTCGTTCCCGACCTCGTATGAACCCGTAACTCATGATCATCGTAATGTTACGTCTAGAAGTGAAGAATGACTTGACTGAATGATGCGACTCGAGGACGCGCGACTAATTCTGAGATGTACATGTAAAATGAAAAGTGCATAAATGTGTCATTTCCACAAAGCTGATGACTGTTTGAAAAGAAGATGGAGAAAAAACTCCATGTCCACAATGGAGAAAAAACCTCAATGTCCACAACCTACTGAAGCGTCGCTCTTCACCGACGACTCATGTATGATTTCTGAGTAATATTCAACCTATTACCCTATTCCTAAAAATAAATAAAAAATAAAAAATCTGAAACAAGAATGACTGCTAGCGTTCTAAAACAAGACCCAATGACACAAAAGGTTCAAACGAACGCTATTTATCAGGATAAAACACAACAAGCGAATTTTCAGATTTTTGAACTTCGAATCTATCTATTCCTAGACACCAGAGTCAGTGAAACAGGGCACAGGTCAGCTACCTTGGCTGACTAAATCCAACCTCTAAAGGATTAATGTCAGGCTGCTAGCACCATTACAGTTATAGTGGACCAATTGATACATTACAGTTATAGTGGACCAACTGATACCACCATAACACACGCACGGCAAAACCGGGCTACGGTTATGGGTGAGCTAATAGTAATACTGACTCTCGTGCAAAGTTATAAAAAACATCTATAATAAAAAAATAAAAAAAACCGCATCAGTGGTCAACAGTGACTCAGTCTATTTATTGCAGTTGTTGCGACTCGAGCGCTGCCCGATCTTCTCGCAAAAGCGAGAAAGGGGCGCTAGAACCAAGTCTACCTGGTGAACTACACACGTGTAGGCTATATACACTGGACTTCCAGTCCTGGCAATATCACGCAGTGCCACATTGACGTGGGGTACATCCTTGTTCCCCAAAGTTCTCCGACAGGGGAGAAGAAAGATGCCTTCGGACTAGGCAGAGCAGCTTGTGCTTGGTTAAATACTAACACATTACTAATATTTTGCTGGGTTAAATACTAACACTACACTAACAGTCAAGTATAGAGCTACTACTGTGTTAGCAGATGTACAGCATGTGTGATCTGTCGTCTTGAACACCCCTGATAATCGTGTGTAACGAACTCAGCCCGGTATTTTTCACTGATCCATGCAACGAATGAGCTGGTTGTATAAATATGTTCACAAGGAGGGAATCGTGGATTAAATACGACCCCTGAACTAAACAAATCAACACACAGACATGCTTCATATAGTGGAATGGTCTCCTCAGCTTTCCTGAGTGACCAAATAACTTGACTGCCATTTATAGTCGTCGTCATTGAAATGTGTGTGTGTATGTGTGTGTATGTGTGTGTGTGTGTGTGTGTGTGTGCGTGCGTGCGTGCGTGCGTGCGTGCGTGCGTGCGTGCGTGCGTGTGTGTGTGCAAGTGAGAGAGAGAGAGAGAGAGGGGGGGTAGCGTGGAGAAAAAAAAAAAAAGACAAAAAAAAAAAGACCTCGAGTTGTAAAGGAGTATAAAAAATAAACAAACAAAAAAATAAACAAACAAAAATAACATTAACAACAACAATAATGAAAATTAAACATGTACACACACCGAACATGTACGACAAACAGTATAATGTGCTGTCAGAAACGGCCAAGGCTAACTACTATCACTAAAACGGCGTTGATTCTGTTCAACATGTATAACCAAGCATCAGTTTGGCCTTCTGGTATCACGTGTGACCCGCTGTCACCTTGGTCTATACTCAATACAATTAAGATTTACACTGTACAGTAAATACCTCACCAACACTTACAATGCTATCTGTACATTAAGAGATCTTTGACAAAAAAAAAAAAAAAACCTTCCACATAACCTTGTCATTAGTTACCAACTGGACTGTGACGTCATATCACCCACACCGGGTAACCTCAGGGCGATCAGGCATTGTCATATGTCAGTACACATTTAAAACAATTTTCATCATTTAAATTATGTAAAACTCTAGGTACCCAAGTCAGATCTACAAACGCAGTTCAAACACAAACATAACCTCGTAGTCACGGAACTCACCTCCAGTAAACGAATGAATCCAATCAAAATGAATCAGAAACAAATCAAATAACAATAATAGTGGACCACTTGTACTCGAAAGTTTATTTGCTGCAGGACTATCTCTGAGGGTAGAAAACCAAAACCAACCAACCAACCAAACAACAACAAAAACACACAAAAAAGAAGCAAATATTAACACCCCTTGCATTTCGTGTTGCTGAGAAATTTGTGTGAAACGAGTGGCAACGAACTACAACGCTTCAAATTGTGGCGGATTTATGTAACACATAATATCAGCCAATATAAATTAAGCCTGCATCTTCGGTCTGTTTACAAGTTGGGAATTTCCCCAGTTTGGAATACTCGAGGACGACGCTGTAAGCCTGTGCAAGCGAGGACATTTTGAGAGTACAAACCTCTCGTAAACAGATGACATGCACTCACAATTATTCACGCATGCTTTTCATGCATCACCGCCAACTGATCTATCCTTCTCAATCTATGTTTGATCTGACAGGTAGAAGTCAAAATCAATGCCCTGTTCGAGACTGTACGATCATTGGTGGGGCGGGGTGTACAAAACGCCCCCAAATGTCATGGTCTGTGGGCCGCATACCGAGGACTCTCTGGTGTCTGGCCCCCGTGGAGAGTGTGCGCATGTTAAGCATCAGCGCACTAAGAACTCGTTTCATAACATGAATATAATTCATGGGGGCATTTGAAATCAAAATCTCTGTTATACGATTTTTTTGGTGATCTTTTCCTGTTGAGACCAAACGTTCTTTTGAGAAGGCTAGTTCCTTTTGGACTTCCACTTTTAATACATTTCCCCATCACAATGAAGTTTATTAAATATTTGAAAGGAATATGCTAGTTAGTCTCCTTTATTAAATACTTGAAAGGAATATGCTAGTTGGTCTCCACACACAATATGCCAACCGGTAACATGTCTTCTGCAATGACTAGCACTACTAATACACCATTGTAAACGGAATAAAATCCTGGTTTGCACTTTAAAAAAAAGAAGAAGAAGAAGAAGAAGAAGAAGAAAACAAAACGAAGAAGTAGCTTGGTATGAACAGGCAAAAATTTCAACGTGTGAGAAAAATCGAGATTAAGCAACAAAGACGGGAAGGGGGGGAGATGAGCGAGAGACAGAGACTGAGTTAGTTAGTTGTGCCTCTGTGTGTGTGTGTGTGTGTGTGTGTGTGTGTGTGTGTGTGTGTGTGTGTGTGTGTGTGTGTGTGTGTGTGTGTGTGTTTGTTGTGTGCGCGCATGTGTAGTGTTCACCGTGTGTGTGTGTGTGTGTGTGGGGGGGGGGGGGTATGTGTGGGGAGGTGGGGGTGGAATGGAGGTGGAAGACGGGAAAAGTGGTCTGAATTCGGAAAAAAAAGCCTGAACCGCATCTTATGTTTCACATAAAACTAACACAGCCATGGTGAAAACCACTTCAAATATCTCTAAGGTATATTAACAAACATGTTCGAACAAGGCCAACAGGTTAAACAGACATAACAGGAATATAAACCTCATAAACACTGGGTAGCACTGGAGGTATTGCTTGGATATAGAACTTACAAATTCATCCAATTTGTGCACATGTATTTACCGCTAAAGTTCTGATTCACTGCCAACATAAAAAGTGATTCTTAATTGTACTTTATTCACAAGCGTCCTTTGCACTTATTTAGGAATCGCTGATTTCCGTCATTACAATCGCCCTTCCAAAACGTAACGACAATAACAATTCCTGAACATGATTCAGTGTTGTCAAGAGAGCGGTAAAACAGCCCAGTAACATACAAACCAATGAAATCTTTATTTACCGATCA
The DNA here is from genome assembly GCA_963584105.1 of Alviniconcha strummeri. Classification (NCBI taxonomy): domain Eukaryota; kingdom Metazoa; phylum Mollusca; class Gastropoda; family Provannidae; genus Alviniconcha; species Alviniconcha strummeri. Next base: position 32,998,100 of record OY757541.1, on the reverse strand, counting down.
TCACACAAAACCAACAGCAGCCACAATTTAGTTTTTGCTTTCACCTAAGTAATTTAACACATTATACATTTTTATTACTGACGCTAATTGTTGATGTTGTATAGATATACTGAATTACTTTTTAACGCACGCACACGCACACACACAATTTCTAGTCACTGGGCTGATGTTCTATCCACTTGAGTTTCAAGGCTCGAAGGATAGGTACATGTTCTTGCTAAGCACTCTCGGCAAAATGTACTGGCCAACACTATCTGCTCTAAGGCATATATTGCCACAGTTTTCCCAGCTGTGTGAATAAGCCCCAGAAGCTTGGCTGCGGAACAGGACGTGCAGTACACTGGCGTAATATTGAAGTGCAGCACAGCTATCAGCTGCCTGAGCCAAAGGAGAAGCTCCAGGGCCGGCCTATTCATCCTTCCTGGCGTTGTGAAATGCTCCAGGGTCTGGTTCCGGAGAAGATAACTGTTGGAACAACTCTGAAGAATGCATATATAGGCACAGCAACGGCAAACTTCTCTTGCTGCTTCTCTGTTTTCGGGTACACAGCAACGGCTCCTGAATGTGCACAAAATACCTCTTTCTTCCTTTTCTTCTTCCTTTGTTTCCCATCCAAAAACTAGACATACAGCCTCACTAACCATACTGAAAAGACCAGGACAAAAGCAGTGCTTAAAAACCGAGCTGATTTAGCGGTCCCTTGAATACAAACTCTTGATTACAAATCGAGTGTTCAAAACTGATGCACCAATTACAGTTATTTACTACCTCAATCTGACATGCCTCTTTATAAAATCTGCAGTATATAAAGTGAAACAGATTCGAGCGAGTGATATCTCTATTACAAATTCAATGCTCAAACCTGCTGCACCACAAAATTCCACATTAATTAATACGGCATGCAGCTGCTTCATGACTGGTTATTAAAATACAGTTACACTGGATGTCTTTATCAGACCGTCACAGTTCATCCGCTGTTGTTAACAAAACTGAACACATCCATCAGCATGTCCATATATTAATCAGTATATCCATGAATACATTAATCACTATGTTAGACTGCCTGGAACAAATATATTATCATATCATTTAATACATAGTGGCAAGGCTTGCTGCAAATTTCAGTTTATAAATTAGCATTCTGACAAGGGACACAGTAAAAAAACAAAAAAAACAACAACTAAACACACACATAACAATAATGAACAAAGAAAAGAAAACATGCACTAACTTGTACCCTTTCCGCAATGACTGTTTTCGAATGACTGCAGATATCTAACCTTTCAGAGACCCACGTTTTTCACACACACACACACACACACACACACACACACATCTCACTGCGTGATTCTGTTCACCTTCTGCTCTGCTGCAAAATATCCTCTGACATTGCACACTCAGTGAAATAGCAGAATATTGTTTTTGACACTTGGCATTATACTTTTACAGACAGCTAGACTTCAGTGGCAGTAAGTGTCCACCGTAAGTGTGAGGCTGATATGGCAGTACCCCTTTGGAAGTGCAAGGTTTTAAAGAAGCCATCTCAGCAGTCAACTAAGTCTCTGAGATTCTGATTATACACAAGCTGTCCTGTAAGCTTGGTTAGGCAGATCTTGGCACAATTGAACTCCAAAAACCTGGTCCCAGTGGAGCTAACAGTAACAGCAAGATGTTGCAGGTGTTATTGTACTTTTAAAACGTGGTTTGAACTAAGCCAACATCAAGACCTTGCAGGTAAAACTGAACTTTGAAAACCTGGTTTGAACTAAGCCAACATGAAGACACTGCAGGTACAACTGTACTTTAAAAGCCTGGTTTGAACTAAGCCATTGCAGGTTAAATTGAACTTTAAAAACTTGAAGTTCCTCCCTCAGACCAAGCGTGTCTTGTGGAGGCAGGAACTGGTAAACAGTGAAACCCACCATACATATGAGTATTGTCTTCAACCAAAAATTACCCAAAATCAACAGCAGCTACACAATGTTTGCACCCAGGTAAAATCTCACGGCAGAACAAGTGCATTTTGGAAGTTTATCTTATCTTACACAGTTCACTGAGAAAGGTTTCCAGAAAACCAAAACTTTTGAACACAGTGGGGTGTTAGCCTTGTTTTTTTTATATATACATACACCTTTACACAGTTTAGTATCAAATGGCTTTACCTCACTACACTTCACACATTTCAGTATCAAATGACCTTATCTTTATTCGTAACAGTCTTCATTTGAAACCAGTGTCTGGAAAGATGGGGGTATTAGGAAAAGTGCTGGGGTTGTTGGGGGATTTGGGGGGAACAGTTCTATGCAGCGAGGCTCATTGTTAATTCACTGTACACACTCAGGGGTACAGAGAGGAACTCTTGGTGCAGTAAATATTACGTCTGAGTGCAAGAAAAAAGTATGTGTTCAGAGTTATCTTTGCTGAAACTGCCCAGAACCAAAGTGAAAGATAATGGGCGACCTTGCTGCAGACTTCCTCACTTGGTGGTGCTGGGCACAATTTGGGCTTCAACAAAGCTCGTCAGCAGCAAATTATCTCCCCTACTCGAGCAAGATGGCACTGAGTGTAACTGTTTGGGTAGTGCAATGCTCAAAGTCACAGGGCTCCGAAGCTGTGTGAAAGTCGATGTGGCCGTCCTGGGCCCCCCGTCCCTAACAGTCCTTATGGTCATCTCTGTGGACGTAAAGCAACACTGAACTCCAGCTAGCAACGTCTCTCATTCTGCAATGAGCCCACAAGGAACATGGGCAAAGTTAGGTCACTCCAGCTCTTAGCTATACACACCCTCTTACCCTGCTACCCTTGCTGCTCTCCCTTCATTTTGGTGAAGGGTTGTTGTTTTCCTCAGGGGAAGTGGATTTTCCCCTGGCGTTTGATTTGAACGTAGGAACTCTGCTCAGTTTGCATGATTTCTGTCTTCCAGTGTGTCCACATGTACCAATGATTAGAAGACATGGACCCTGAATGCTAAATATCCTAGTGAGATACCCCCATGCTCAGGGCTGGTTTATGTGTTATGTCACCATCCATCCTATCTGTACACCACTATACATCTAGACATACAGCATAGTTACATCTCACTATCCATATATCACTATCCATCCTTCCTGTCTGTCCACTGAGATTATATATATCATAGTCCATCCATCCTACCTGTACACCATTATACATCTAGATATACAGCATAGTTACATCTCACTGTCTGTACACTGAGATTATATATATCAAAACGCATCCTTCCTATCTATACACCACTATACATCCAGATATACAGCAGAGTTACATCTCACTATCCATCCTGTCTGTACACTGACATTTTATATATATGTATATATATAGCATAGTTGCATTACCAAGAATGATACAAAAGACATTCCAAACAACAACGGAGAACTCCCACGAGGTGTACTGTGCAGACAGCAGGGCACCAACGGTGGCTGACATCATCTCAACAGTAACTGTCTCACTAAGGGATGAGCCATGCTCTTGCAGCGCCATCCAGGTCATCTGTCTCCTGACTTGGTCAAGCTGAGATTCAAAGAGATCACAGGTTATGCTTCAGATTTCCCTTCACAAAACAAAGAGCCGGTGGCCCTTCAGTGTACATCTGAGCGTTTCCCACTTGCCAGGTGAGGAAGTTGCGCAGGAGCCAGAGCTATGCGGGCCCCTTCATCAGCTGCCCAGCTGGCCTCCTTCATGCCTCATGGTGCTGCTTGTCATCCGCCTGACCCTTGAATCCTGTGCTATCATCTTGGGGGCCTGCAAGGTTAGAAGGGGTAAAATGAGAATGCTGTATCATCATCAGCGGGTGGATGCCACACATATTTTTTTTTTTTTTTTAAATTAAATCATGAATTCAGATCCCCTGATGAGGCAACAAAGTAATTCTGAATCCTTCAAAAGTAACAAACTCACTGGAAGTGGTGATGGGTAGATTCTATGGAGAAAAAATATCCTGAAATTTAGTTTCCCTGATCAGGTTTAAAAACAAGTAATACTGAATCCTTCAGAAGTAACAAACACACTTACAGTGGTGACGGGTAGATAATTTATATGGAAAAAATTAATATCCTGAAACTCAGCTTCCCTGATGAAATAGCAAAATACTCATGAATCCTTCAGATGTGACAAAGACACTGACAATGGTGATGGGTACATATCATAACATGTGGAAAAAATTCAATATCCTGCCCTGATGAGATAAGGTAATACTGAATCTTTCTGAAGTAACAAACACTGACCAGGAGTTAAAGGTGAAATTAAGAAAATATTTTGATTGTAGTCCGTATTGTTACACTGGAGTACATCTTCCTTGTTGACTGTATTTTCTGAGTATACTATGTACGCACAATTCATTCTAGGAATGAAGCCATTACTACCTGTCTGTGCGTGTAAGTTCTCTCAAACCCTTCAATGCAAATTGCTTTACCATTCATTCTTAACATTTTTCACTGCCAAAAGAGAGAGTATGAGGGTATTATGAGGATATTTTTTTAGTTTGTTGAAAACGGTGCCTACTATTTAGAACATGTTATTAAGCAAAGCATGCCTGTTGAGTGCACAATTGCAAGGAGAGAGAGAGAGAGAGAGAGAGAGAGAGAGAGAGAGAGAGAGAGAGAGAGAGAGAGAGAGAGAGAGAGAGAATAGCGGTTTCTAAACATATTGTGCAAGACTGTAGTAACTGCAGGAATTCAGGCTTTTCTATGCACATGTATCTGCATTCATATTCAAAGCAAGACTCGCATGAAGAGCACAGTCACACACTGCTGGAGATGAGGAAACACCCACGTCTCTTGCAGTCAAAGAGGGAGGAGCACATGGCAAACAGCAAAGCATTTAGAAAGTGACTAGACTTACACTAATGTAAACAGATGAATAAAATTATATCTGTATTAAAAAAAAAAAAAAAAAAGTACCAAGAAAGAAGAATTAGCAACGGGAAAATAAAGCAAACGTCCAAAGGCATGTCCATACTAGGATGTGTTATGGGACAAGTTAAAGGTTAACCAGCACTGAAGAACAGGAAAATGCTCCACACATACACACAAAGGGGGTGGAGGGGGGTGGGGGGTTGAGAAGGTTCCTATTCTGTTGCATTTGCTAGAACTAAAAGCAGGTTAGTAAGAGATGCCGCTGGAGTGGGGGGTGGGGGAGGAGCAGGAGGAAGGGCCCATTCTGCAGTCTACTTGTCATGGACAACCATCAGTTCTGTGAAAGGACTACTGTCACCTAACACCAAAGTCTTAACGCCTAACTGTTGGAAATTCAAACCCACACGTGCAGCAGAAGAGCTTCCCTGCCTGTCTTAAAAGTCTGTCTAAGAGGTAGCCATTTCCAACAACAGGTCCTGTTGTTACAAACGAGACTGCCATTGGAGTGTACATACACTAGAAACTCTTTGGTGTGAAGTATCCCTGAATCTCCTTGGTGCAAAGTACAGAAACTCCCTAAAAATTCCATATGAGCAGTTACTTAGTAAAAGTGACAATGATTCCCTGTTTTTTTAGTATTGTCATTTACTTCTGGTATTCACCTCAGCAATCTCATATGTGCCAGCGGGTCTGTGTAAAGCTCCCTAAAAATTCCATATGACACATGAGCAGTTACTTAGTAAAAGTGACAATGTCAATGATTCCTTGTTTTTTTTAGTAGTGTTGTTTAATTCTGGTATTCATCTCGGCAATCTCATATGTGCCAGTGGGTCTGTGTAAAGCTAGGGGATGTAAGTTTGAGTCTTGTAGGCAAATTTGTTTTATAATTTTTTATGGCAGGATTCTCACAAAAGGGAGAAGATGGGGACTGTGTAAAGCATTGATTGTGATGATCACCTAGGCAATGAACTATGTATTTAAGTGATTAGGATTATAAATCATACAATAAAATGGGTGCAGTGCTACACGACAAAAATATATAAGTTATTAAGTGTGCATGCACACGCACGCACACACACACACGCACACACACAGAGATCTCTCTCTCTCTCACTCAATTTGCTCTCCTCTTAATGTCTCAGTCTTAAACCAAACGACCAACCAAAACCCACACAAATGTTTACACACACAAACCAAGTTTGTAAGAATAACTAAAACATCTGCAGATCTAGAAAAACATAATTATGTATGTAACTTACACTTACTGCATGGCCATGTGCATCAAAGGTTCTTACACTGTCAAAGAAAAGAGAAGAATGACAACCCTCATTGCTCCAGCCCCCAGCTCCAAAAGACACACAAATGCTTCAAAGACCAATTTTCAACTTGAACTGCTATAGTCTTGTCTCATTGCATAAAAGTAAGACAAAATATGTGCCTGAGATTGTTCAAAGATACCCTTAAGCAGTCAACACTCTTGTATTACCCTTAAGTAGTCAACACTCTCGTATTACCCTTAAGTAGTAAAGTCTCGTATTACCCTTCTGTAGTCAACACTCTCATATTCTCTTTAGGTTGAGACTTAATGAGCTCAGCTCAAGATGGTATTTGCATGCTTAGAACAGCCCATATACGTGCTCCACCTCATCCATCCTTCAGAAGCTTCCCCAGCACTGCTTTGGAAACAGTTTTAATGTCAACCAAGATCTCAATCATTGCTAAGAATAAAATGATTTTGACCAATCATAGGTAAAATGATTTTGACCAATCTCCTTTTTCAGCACAACCTGAATATACTGGCATATCTGCACTTAGATTAGATAAGACTAAACATCTGGGCTAAAGTGTAAATGCCTGCTGGAACAGCACATTACCAGACTGAAAAGCATCTACAATTATCACAAAAAAACTTCCCAAAACATGCGAATGAAGTATGAAGCAATATATTCAAGACTGTGTTGATGTCAATTGTATTACTTCACATGTGATATAAACACACACACACACACACATGCGTGTGCATGCACGTGCACACACACACACATTCTCTCTCTCACTCACACATATCATCAATCTGTGGAACATTTCTTATATTACGGGTAGTAGCAAAGTCAACACATTAGCATCTGTTCTTTTGGGCACTCTCTGAATTTGTTTCATATGACCAACTAATATTTCCATTTACTCTGTATCTCCTTAAAAATAAAATGTTTTGGGGCACTAGAAGTAGCACATATTTCCCTTGCCATATGCTATTTAATTTGCTGTATGCTATTTAATAACAATAAGACATGAGACTGAGAGCAGAGCTCAGAAGCTGTGTGAAAGTCAAGGTGGATGTCCTGGGCTCCCGTCCCTAATAAGCCTACGGTTTCTGGGGATGTAAAAGCAACACTTCAACAACGAGACTGAGAGCATGCATGTTGGCCAGGGATTTTTCTTTCCCAATCATACCAGGGTAGTGTAATCTCATTAGCTTTTATGACATTACAATATCTGATGTCATTCAACTGCCTGAATATTTTGCAAGACAGGCAAACAGAAGTACCTTTTTTTCTGAGTAGTTTCATGGCTGCAGTGACCTTGAGCCTCTATTTTGGAGGTCCATAAGAGTGAACCAATTCAGCTTATCTTACTGCTACAAAACAAAAACAAAAATGAACCAAACCCAACTAATCCCCAGCTCATGCAGTCTAGCTATGTCCAAAGGAGCGGCATTTTGATCGATTCCACTTTATTGGGCGGTTCAGGCAGGGTTGTTAACTCCCTTGCCTTTTACCCAGCATCGCTTAAGCAGCTGCTTTTACTTCCGGTGCGTACTTTCTTCAAAATGGAAGGTGGTGACAGTGAATTTGCAAAGTTTACACTGCCAACTTAAAAGGCTTCTTTTTTTAAGGCCTTTCGTCAGAATATGTCTGGCAACAAGCAACAACTTGTTGCATGTGCTATAGGATGCCCCAAACTGCATTTTGTCCACAAACTGTTCGCAATTTTCTGGTCAGCTGAAAAACGATGTAAAGACACTTTCTCCAACCTCCATCACCTGTTCCCTGTAATTTTTGCAACTGCAACAGTGGCAGCATTTGTACTGCTTAGCAATTCTGGGTTAAACTTCCATTGTTACACACAGCATGAACCAACGCCTACTCAGAAATCAGCCCGGAAGTGACAGCTGTGACATTTTGCAACTTCTTGCTTGAAAGATTACGAAGGGTATTCACTCATGCAAACCAGCTTTTGAACCACCCAAAAGCCCCAAATCCATCATTTCCATATTTTTCATCATCTGCTTCTTTGGTGCATAATGTGGCAGCAGCCCGAAATTGCAGGCTCATAATCTTTCCACTGTAAGCCAACTCTTACCAGTTCATAAACAACTTGAAGTCTCACTTCGACGAAGGCATAGTTCCATGTGTACAGATACGAATACAGGTGTGAAAACCTCTGCATCAATGACCCCATTGTCTGATAGAGTGATTTAAAAAATAAAAAATAAAATAAAAGTTTTCTATAAAAAATAAATAAAAGTTTTCTAAGTCGCTTCCGTATTCGTTTCTGAACAAATGGAATTAGGCACATTTATTGTCTAATTGTTTGACTACTGCCATTTTTGTATGCATGCAAATGACTATTACATTCTCATTGTTACACATCATATTTCCTTTCTGCTGATGTGTTACAGCCTGAAACTACTCACAATGCCTGAGAAAATGCTAAAACTGGGTGAAGACGGCATCATTGGTTCAATAAGACTTAATATAGCTGTTCTGCAGCCGAAAAAATGCCAGTCCACCACAATCCTAATTTAAGCGGATTAAAAGAACTGGTAAGAGTAAACAAGCAAAGCTAGCTGTGTTTAACACTTGATGCAAGTGAGCTGTAAGCATTTAACCCCTTCACTGCTGTGCATGCATTCATGCTGGGCAGTAAAATGAAAAAAATTCAGATCTACTAGCTTTTTTCCTTCTTCTCTCTTTCTCGCCTACAGCATGTAGAAAGGCTGATACTGAAATATACAGTATTGAAAGCAGGCTTGTTAGAGGCTTGGATTTTTCTTTTCTTTTTATCTTAAAAATAATTTTCAAAAATTGGTGTGCAGGCTTGCTTGCACTTTTTGGATCACTACTGTCCAGGAAATTATGGACAGGGGCAGTGAAAGGGTTAGATATACTTGTAAGAAACAGACTCACACAAAAACACTGCATAAATGTAATGCATACAGCAACAAGAGAGAGAGAGAGAGAGAGAGAGAGAGAGAGAGGGAGGGAGAGAGAGAGAGAGAGAGGTTATCATATCAGAAACATTTTAAAAAAATTAATTAAATAATAAGACTAAAACTAAAGAACCAGTGCTACAACGGTGACAAATTAGAGAGCAAAAGCCTTTATTTTCTGCCTGATTCTGTGAAGCCACAAATCAAGAGTAATGGTATATACTACACAAATTTGCAAGGAACTCAGGTTGAATTCCATTCCATAGCAGCAATGACCTATAATGCATTTAAATAAACAAATAAATCTACTGCCACTTGCACTGTTATTAGTATGATGCTCACATCTAGCAATGTAACCATGACAACATCCACACACCACTTACAGAAAAACCCGGTGACCATATCTAAAACCAAGACAGAGGACACAAAAGCATTATACAGTACTGGTATACAATATTTTGCATTCAACATTTGGGTAAAGCTTATACTCAGTTTGATTTACATACATACATACATGTAGGAACAAAAACTGACACACACCTGTATACAGATACAGAACAAAAAACAGCCTGAACAGCATGGCATCGACTGCAGTACAGATGGCATACCTACCAGTTTATATTATATATATGCATATATATAGATATATATATATATATACACACACACAACAGAATATTATAGATACAGACAATTTGTATGCATAACTGATTGCAAATGAAGTGATAAATTTGAAACAAACAAGTCCATTAACCAGTGATATGACTTCTATCATAAGTAAACTAACATCATACGTTCCACATGCATTTACTTGAATCTTGAGAGAGAGTGGAAGTGGGGCAGGGGGAGGGAGGGTAGAGTGGATGGGAAATGTTGAGAGAGAGAGAGAGAGAGAGAGAGAGAGAGAGAGAGAGAGAGAGAGAGAGAGAGAGAGAGAGAGAGAGATTTAGTTACTGATTAAACTTGATTTTCTAACAGTAAGGATATAAGCACAGAAGCCTGCTGACATATATGTCATTACTACAGTACTACCTGGGTAAAAATAAGTTTACAGTGGAAGATACATGGATATAAATGTATACAATTACAAATGAGTAAAACAGCACATATAAAATTTTTACAAAGAAGAATGAAACAGATTAAATGCAAAATAAACAAAAGCAAAATCCCAAAAGGCCAAAGACAATTAAAAACAAAACAAAAAAACAATGAGAGACAGAGAGGGAGACACAGAGAAGGACAGAGAGAAAGCACATCATTACTGGTGTATTTACTAATGCAAAGAGCAATTATGCATTCCTTTTACAATTAACAATAATAATTTATTTATTCTTTTGATTCTCTCCAATGAAAAAAAGAAGATAACTGCACTTTCAGTTGGTTTACTTGCAGAAGACTTTGGAAACATGTGAGTCTTCTGCAAGTGAACCAACTGGAAGCTAAGTTATTTCATTTTCTTCATTATTTCTTTGCTGAGTAACACTTACAGTTGCCTGAATAAAAGGCTACCCTGAAAAAGCTACGTATGTTTTGTATCGTATTAAGAAAATAACCACTCTTTTTTTTTCTCTCTCCTTTTTTGAACCCTTAGTGTGTTTTTTCCTTTCTTTTTCTTCTTTCAGAATGCTAGCTGTCAGCTGTTTCAGAGATTTTTTTCTTCTCCCAAAGACAAAGGAATTCAGATACACATTTATAATAATGTTTTTGCACTGAGTGGGACCTTCCTAAGAACTCCTTTAAAGGGGACCCCAAATGAAGGATCATTAAACTTAAAGACTCTATTAACAGGACTGAAATAAAAATAACAGACAGCAGTTTTCCAGCTGAGCTATGATCTAGTTTGTTACAAAATCCTCATTTGGACATCACAAAAACATGGCCATGAGAGCGGCCATTCTGTGTTTGGCAGCTTGTGTCTGTGATGTCATGAACATGGCCATGAGAGTGGCCACTCTGTGTTTGGCAGCTTGTGTCTGTGATGTCATGAACATGGCCATGAGAGCGGCCATTCTGTGTTTGGCAGCTTGTGTCTGTGATGTCATGAACATGGCCATGAGAGCGGCCATTCTGTGTTTGGCAGCTTGTGTCTGTGATGTCATGAACATGGCCATGAGAGCGGCCATTCTGTGTTTGGCAGCTTGTGTCTGTGATGTCATGAACAAGGCGGATTTGTGTCTATCACATCATGAGCCAGCAGTTTTACCAGACTTCATTTGCAAGGAGTTAACCAACAAGACTGCACCCAGAAGGGGTCAAATTTGAAGCAAAGAAGTGCCACCAGTCCATAGATATTGACAGAACAATCACACCAAGTTAAACTGGAAATATCTGCACATTTTCAATGTCTTCTGGCCAATTTGCCTATCTGTTTGGGGTCCCCTTTAAGCTAAAGTGAACACACTGAAACTGAACTCAAGACATTAAATAAACTAAATGCCTTGTACACATTCTTTTCATTAGTAGAATCTACTTTAGTACCTATGAAGAACTACACTAAAAAAAAAAAAAAAAAAAAAAAAGAACTTGAGACACGGTCAATCTGGTATCATGTGCAGCAGTGTTTCTCTGCATTTTCATTTTAATTGTCATAGTCTCAATGCTTTGGTTGTCATTCACATTGCCCCCATTGGAAATGATGAAATGCCAAATGCTTTCCTGAAGGAGCCCTCCATCTCAATGTCATACAAGAGTTCTGATCAACACATGTAAAACCTCACCAATGAAATAACCTATTACTGTATTATTATTACTGAACATAAATATTCATGTGTCAAAAAGTAAATGACACACAGACGTACACATGCACGCACACACACACACACATGCATACATATACAAAGAAGAAGAAGAGAAGAAAGAAAAGAGGGAGAGAGAGAAAAAAAAGTATTAATAAAAAGGAAGTGGACATATGGCAAGCTGCACCCCATGCTGAAATGATGCTACCACAAAGAAAACCTGAACAACATAAAACAGCAACAACAAGGGAAATAATCACCAATGGTAACAAACACCGCAATGATCTAACTCTAATTTCTATCCCATGCAAAAAGGAATGAACACACATGCAACATGCAAGTACATGACTAATGAGAACCAAGGAGTGCACCCATGCATGCATGATAGAAAATTACAATCAGATTAAAAAATCCAATATGAAAAAGAGCCAATTAATTCAATGATTCTCTTCCACAATCTAACTATAGTTGTTGGAATGTAGGTACAAAAAACAAAATCCAGTGAATCACTAAGTTAATCTTACAAAACAGAACAAAATATTCATTCAAACATCATTCAAAGCAAAACATTTGAAGATCCCCAAGAACATAAAATAACATGAAAAAAAGCAAGGTATATCACTGATTTTATCATTTAAGTCCTCTTTTTTTTCCCCCCCCCTGTCTTTTTGGCTGTCAGCTCAATCTACAAACATCACCAAGTCCTCGAGATGCAGAACTACAAGACAAAAAAAGCATTAAAAAAACAGAACAGCTAATAATAATTGTATGCATCATGTGAATAAAAATGACCATAAAAGTCAATGGCCCTGCAGCAGAACACTAGAAGAGCAAATACCCAGCCAAACTCACATTCTTTGATAAATAGATCAAAACATATCAACAACAAAAATTAAAGAATGTTTTTTTTATTGGACAGTACCAATCAATGTGCCCTACAAATGTGCTCCAGTGCACATTCTTTTCTGAACTATCCAACAAAAAAAGAAGCATTTCTAAACTTGTTTCTACACTGGGCACAAGAAACAGAAAGGAAAAAAAAAAAAAAAGAAGAAAAAAAAAGAAGAAGAATGAAGCATTTTTCAGCTTTTGTTTATACACTGGGCACAAAGGCACCATAGCCACAAGCAAATAAGTAGCCTATATTTCATTTTTCACAGTTTAACTGTTGTTTAAGTGTTGTTCTGTCCCTTAACAAAAGGGTTTACCCTGAAAATTGGCACGTTGTCATAAATTAAAAAAGAATTCCTTTTAACCAAAAAGAAATGATTCTGAACCTTTTTGGGGGGGAAAATGGCACTGAAAAAGTGGCGTGTCTGATCCATGCCTGCTGATTGGCTAATTGGGGTCAGTCACTCAAGTCTTAAAGACATGTTAATTGTCATTGTGACCTCAACATATAGTCTTAACTCAGTGGCATTTTCATGCAAAGCCACACAATACTGATCACTATATACAAACTAATATGATTTCCCTATACATCTTTCTCTCTGCTGTTTTCTTATAATTATGAACTAAAGAAACAGCTACAATACACACATGGAATTTTTCACATAATAAATACTAAACAAACACCTAGATACGCTTAAATGCCACCAGTCTTGCTTACTTGCCTGTTTTACAAAAGTTGGCTGAAGATCAAAACCAAACGGCTAAATTCAATAATTTTATTCATCCCCCAATTACATTAACAAATTATGTATACATGTAAAGAGGATTCTGTTCACTCTGGATTGACAGAATTAACATGAGGATACAGATAAAAAGACAAACCTCAAACTAATGAAAGAAAACTTGTCAAAATAATTTAATATATATTATAGTGCCCATAAATATTTTTTACACCTTAAAATTTTGCTGTAAGTTGTTGTAATATTCAGGAACAAGACCTGAGCAAGCAATGCACACAAAAAAGGCAACATGCATGTAGCCTGCCACCCAAGAAAATGATACACAGCCTGTGTAAAACATGTGGCCTAACCTCTTCAAAAACTCAACTTTACTGTCAGAACAACTCCCAAAACCGGTATGAATGTGCAAAGCTTGAAGATATTAATCAAATCTTTAGACCCTGCTTTGGTATAGTTTTGCTGGGGCTGCTGTCTGATTAGGTTCGAGTGGTGTGTGTAAGTCCAGTGATGTATGAGTGTGTCTGGTTGATGATAGCAGTGGTGTGTGTATGTAGGTTGGGTGCAGATTATATGTGCATGTGTGTGTGTGTGTGTGTGTGTGTGTGTGTGTGTGTGTGTGTGAGTGTGTGTGTGAGTGTGTGTGTGTGTGTGTGAGTGTGTGTGTGTGTGTGTGTGTGTGTGTGTGTGTGTGTGTGTGTGTGTGTGTGTGTGAGTGTGTGTGTGAGTGTGTGTGTGTGTGTGTGAGTGTGTGTGTGTGTGTGTGTGTGTGTGTGTGTGTGTGTGTGTGTGTGTGTGTGTGTGTGTGCGTGTGCGTGTGTCCAGGGGAAGGGGTGGGGACAGGGCAAGATGGAACTGTTTTCTGCTGTGATATAATTTGTATTGCAGATTTGTTTATCCAGTGTGTATGTTCATCAAGTTATTATTAATTTAAATGCATTGCTGTTGCTTTGATGTTCTTCTTTTTATATATTTATTAATAAGCCTTTAGTAGTTCGATAAACTGCCCTGTGTGGGATGATTAAAGTATACTGACTTAGTCTCTACTTAGATTATTTCTCAGATGTTAGTTCTCAGGATGACATCATCTCATGGGATATAAACATGTCATTTTGACTACAGATTACCAAGTGGTGCACTGGCTGACTTAGTCTCTGGGACATAAACATGCAAGATTGACCATAGATCACCAAGTGGCGCACTGGCAGGTTAAACACTGATCATTACACAGACCTACATCATATTTTTTGATGTGTCAAAAAGGCAAACCCTGTATACAACAGACTGCAAGTAAAACAAAAAGGCAAGCCCTGTGTAAACAACAGACTGCAAGTTTACTATCACACAATGGACAGTCTTACCCTTACGGCAGACAGCTGGGTTATTGGGTGGATTCTGGCACCTTCCCTAAACCATAACTGGTTATGCTACTGAAGGGACACTTTCTATCCTATGCATCTCTGACGAAACGGCCCCTGTTACTTCCCTGCTGTTAGCATTCTCCATAAAATATGCAAACCATTTGAGTACTAAGACTATGGAAGCAACAAGGCATTGAAACACGTATGTAAAAAGCAGAAACATCTGTCCTGGGTAAAAATTTAGTTCTATCTTGATTCAAATGATTTTGGTCTTACAAGTGCTGGCATATGTGTTGCTGGCTGTTTTTAGAAAAAGTCTGCCTGATACGAGTTGTCTGTGTCTTTCACAGTTACTGCCAACTGAGCACCAAGGAAAAACTGCAAGCTGTTTTAAAATACCTATGGAATAACCAGTTACAGCAGTGGTCAGAGGATGGATGTTGTAAACTGTCACTTGGAGTTTGGGGTGGAATGTTACTGGTACAAAATAACTGCTTCACCAGTACTGTTAGGCTATAGACATGTCCACCACAAAAGTGTATGCTGAGCACATGCAGGTTATGTTTTACAAATGTACACCACAACCACAACATTGACAGATCTAATATAATACAATACTTACGGGGGTAAAAAAACCACCAAACACAATACCTCCACCCAGCATGCACCGCCAAGGTCTACAAGAGACAACAGCATTTACCAAGCAGTCAGAGACAGCTCACTAGCTAATGGTTCAAGCACAGAGAGAAGGAAAATGCCAGTCAGTCAGAGTATGCACGGAGTACAAAGCAAGTGAGCGGTCATCACCTTGAAGGACATGACCCTCTTCCTGACTGGCTGCTGTGAGATGTGCCATAGCTTAGCGATGAGAAACCACTTTGACAGGACTGAAGACTGCTCATGGATCCCCTGCACAAACATGGAAACATATTTTAGAGTTAAAAAACAACTGGCGTACACACAGCAAGCAGCATTCACAGTTCAAGCTAAACCTTTAAGAATTGGGTTCAAAATAATACTCTGCAATACCAAACTGCTCTGTTAACACATACCCCACAGGCAGTGCAGGAAAAAAAAAGGCATAAGGCACATACTGAGGCATAATAACCTGTCGACTGTTTCAGAATCAGACTGTTTGAGGATGGAGATTTTGCAAGTCGAAAGTTGTGAATAAACGCAGATGGTTCCATAGTGAGAATAATGCCATGGTTACAGCCCCATAAACTTTCAGTCTGATCACCTTGTAGTACTGGTGGAATGCACAATGACTTGGGTGATTCCAGCAGTGCAATAAATGCATTTGCTTCATTTGTTTACCAGCTGACACCTTCCTCCTGTTGTTCAAGCAGTCTGAAGTTTCATTTGACCAGTCAGCAGATACATAACTCCCCACTTCAGTCATGCCCAAATGGATTGCTACTCCATTTGGACACTTGTCTTGAGGAACTAATCGTCCAAAATATGTGCACATATAACATCGGTATGCTCCTTAAAAAAATTCAATGTAGGAAATGATTCTTTTGCCATGGTTTTTGTTTCTTTCTTTCCTTAATCACAAAACAGGCCACTTTCTTCATTGTTTCATTTTCTAGACTGTCACTGTACTGTAACTGTTTATTCACGACACAGATGAAGTTATCTGATCTGAAATTTGCAATAAAGTCTTCTTTAAACATTTTGTACAATTTCCTCTATGTTTATGTTTGAAATGTCTTCTTTTTTAAAACCATATTTTGTTTCTCTCAAAAAGGTGATATTCATGTCCAGTTTGATGGAACAGCCAGGCCTTTGAGAACAATGTACAGGAATACACAGAGGAAAAGTTTATACCTGAATGCTTCTGACGGCAGTAACTCTGTGTAGTACATGACTTTGGATTTGTGAGTCGACAGGGGGAAGTCAAATGAAGCTTTTCCCGAGTCGAAATACTTCCACTGTAAAATGTAGCTCCCCGACTGGCTGGTCACATGTGATCCCTGCACGGAAGGAAAGGCTCCAAATGAATAACAACACCAATATCGGCATCTTGCAATCTACCAAGTTGTTTACTGTGGAAAAGAGTAGGGACAAATGTGTACAGTAAAAATAACATGCATGAATGCATAAGTAACAAATGTGCAAGGGCAGAAAAAGAAACGAATCAACCAGAGAACTTGCAATAACATTCTACCCCTTCCTTTTTGTTATTTGTGTGGAGGCTTTCTTTTACATTTTTGCCACTGCATTCATGCCCCAGATCTTTTTCTGTCCTCCTTTTCTTGTTGTTGTTGCAATCTATTAAGAAGCTGAACACTGAAAAAAAAGAGTAAACATGCCAAAGTGTCAGTAAACATGCCAGTGTTGTTTTTTTCACACAAGAAGAAAAAAAGCCCCTCAAAGACTGGAACCTTATTTGCTTCCTTGAGATGTCATGTGCATGTTTTGTTCAATATAATGTGCTAAATTTATGAGAAGACATTAGCTCAGTTAACAAATACATGTACCTCCTAAACAATCTCCATCACATCTGAGCTGTATTTGCCATGGAGACAAGGAAAGCAATAACAGGCAACAAGGCACAGGAAAATTCCTAACTTCACTTCCATATACACATCTATTGCTGACTCCTATCACATATGCATACACAAGCATACACACACACACACACACACACACACACACACACACACACACACACACACAGGCATCATATGCACACAAACTGTCACACATACACAACTGCACAAGCACACATGTGCACACACACAAACACGCACATGTGCACACACACAAACACGCACAATCGCATGCACACAAACTGTCACACATACACAACTGCTCGAGCGTGCGTGCACGTGCACACACAACACACACCTGAACACTGTCTCCATCCCGACATATATGAGGTGGCTCCACAATGCTGAGATCAACCCCCACAGCCATGTTCTTGTTGACAAACTGCACAGAGCCGATGCCCCCAGTGGCTCCGCTGACGTGGTGTTGGTGCACAGCATCCTCACGAACTGGCCGCTTGCAGCGAAACACCGTGTAGGTCACATCCCCCTTCAGGATGTCAAAGTCCCATGTGATGACCGAGCCTTTCTCTGGTACCTGCACCAAGACCTGCACCCCACAAGCACAACAGTAAAACAACGTCAACCATGTTCATGAATGTGTTTATTAAAAAATAAAACAAAAAGACGGCTGAAGTGAGAAAAAAGAGGCACCACCCAGGTGTGTTCAACTGTTTCATCTCTTCAAGATTCAAGATCATTATCTCATCAGAGGAATTAAATTTGTGGCTAAACATACACCACGTCACAGTAAACAATCTCTAGCCCTATTTGTCACTAACTTAACTATCACAGTATCAGCACATGTAATGATGTATGCCTGCTATGATTACTAAACATCTTATTCCTTATGCCACAAAGGTAACATTACAAATAGACGACCGAAGAGATTAATAAATAGCTGCGGGGAGTGGGAGGGGGCAACAGACAGACAGACAGAGAAAGGTTAGTTCCTGGAATTGGATTTTAACATCCCATCAACCACAGTCACCTCAGGACAATGAGAGAGAAAGAGGGAGAGGGAGGGAGGGAGGGAGGGAGAGAGAGAGAGAGAGAGAGAGAGAGAGAGAGAGAGAGAGAGAGAGATGAATTTTAAGAAATACCTACATCGAGGAAACTGTAGCTGAATGGGCCATCTAACAATACATGCTGCTTGAAAAACAAAGTCTTTGTAACATAACAATACACTCTCACACTGAAGAAAAGTCATCCACAGACTGTACCTCATGTGGGAACTCTTTCACAACATGTGCAGTCTGGTAAAGACTGTTGGTGCTGAGAGATGAGGGCTCGTCTGGTGAGCGGTCTATCAACTCCTCCTGGTACAGTGACTTGGGCACCAGGCCCCCCTCCGGCACATCACACTGCAAGAAACAGAAACACAATCACTGTCAACCTCCAGTGAACAGAAAACACAGTCACTGGCAACTCCAGTGAACTGGGAATGATCTAAGTATTGGGATCAGTTTCAGATGACACAACTCCATACCCAACCTGCCCCCCCTCTGATTCCCCCCCCCCCCCCCCTCCAAGAGAGAGAGAAAGAGAGAGAGGGAGAGAAAGAGTGGGTGGGGGGGGGGGGGGAGGGGTGGAGGAGAAAGGACAGAGAGAGAGAGACAGACAGAGACAGAGAGAGCCAGAGACAGAGAGAAAAACAAGACAGAGAGAGACAGAGGCAGAGACAGAGAGAAAAACAGAGACAGAGAGAGACAGAGAGAGAAAAGGCTTTTTGAAAGACCTGCGATTAGAGATGCTCACAGCAGCTTCTGCTGTAAGCTGTTAATAACAGCTGTACACACGGCAAAACAGAAAAGGAACCAACCCGTTCCAGTGCAGGCAGGCACACACTAATACAGCAATACTTTCATATAGAAAGCTTCACTCACGTAACAATCCCCTCCCAGGAAGTCTGGTATGTACTGCTTCTCCACAAACTCCACCAGGCCCCCAGCCCCCATGTAGTCCTTCCCACCATAAATCATGAACTTGCGCCGCGTGTTCTCATCAATGAATGGCGAGACCAGTGTCCAGAGGACAGGAAAGACACGGGGGGCTCGCACAATCAGCAGCCTGCCCATGGTCTCTGGGTAGTTGGCCTCCACTGTCTCGATGATGCGCAGCAGGGCGCGTATGCCAGGTCGCCACAGGTGTCGCATGCTGAGGCCATCCAGGTCCACGATACAGGTGCAGGCGCTGGAGATGAGAAGAACAAGGTTGCATCTTTAACTGCTCGATCCACAGCATACAGAACGCACCAAGATGGCAGCAGTTTCATGTGGCACCAGCCATGGCAGCGCTGAAAGTACACCACTTTGGCGGATATTCAAAAATGCACTATAAAACGCTATTCACTCATGTAGAATCACATGCAAGCGCAGCGAGTCTGCTTGAGAATGAAGAATAGCATCATGAAACTGTGTAAAAGTGATCAAGAACAACAGCAGCAACTCATCAGGTCACACAATCCAACGTGGCAATGTAGAATTAATGTTATCGGTTCATATGGTGCACTGAGAAGTTATCATTTTAAGTGTAGTACTAACAGCCCAAAACTGAGCAATTTGGGGTGTTGATCACGTCAGAAGACTGGCTCCATTGTGTTAAAAGAATGCAAGGAGGCCAGTCAGAGGTGGCCAACACTGCGAGCTGGTTCAGCCTGCCGCCTAGCAGTAAGGCACCACGCCACTAGGCTGCTAAGCTGAAGGACCTCAGCTCAACTATGCGCCTGCTCTGCTTTGCTTCACAAGTTGCAGTGTATAGGTACTGTCTAATTATGACCCCCCCCCCCCCCCACCCCCAACCTTCCCAATTCCTATGACATTAAAGTGGCAGACAACACTGCCCATCTTAATGCAAAATCATTTGGGTGGTGAAAATGTACTGCTTCGCGCAGTCCCCCATTCCACCCAACTCAACCCCTGGGAACTTGGTCCCCGCCAGCACCCCTCCAACAATGAGACATTAAACAAGTTGTACAACAACAGAGATGGAAAGAATTGTAGCAGTGTGAGCATATGTGTATGCGGGCAAAGTTTTACATAACTGTACACAGATCATTACAATGACCACCACAGACAGACACACAGACAGACACACAGACAGACCTGACAGGATGTCCCCTCTTGTTGGTAGCTTCAGCAGCCAACATCAAACCTTCTTCATTTTTGGCCAGCACCTGTCATACACAAGACGTATGTTTAGAAAGGTTACTGTTTGCAAATGTCTCAGTTAATTATACAAACAGAAAAGGTGAACACATGCAGAGACTGTTCTTGTTATTTGTTTGTGTGTGTGTATATGAGTGTGTGTGTGTGTGTGTGTGTGTGTGTGTGTGTGTGTGTGTGTGTGTGTGTGTGTGTGTGTGTGTGTGTGTGTGTGTGTGTGTGCATGCATGTGCTATTGTATTAGACCATCAGCAGTGACATGAATCACAGCTACTGAATATTTTTGCATAGTCACCTCCCTTGGACAGGAGCCTATGGTCACTGTCTTAAAAGTAACTATAGTCTTAAGCACTGAGTGACTGACTCAAGTTCATCAAGAACACCTGCTGGACAGTCTAGCTGCTTCCACCCCACCCACCCCCATTTCTTTTGGCGTGTCAAGGCTGGCAAAATGCTATGAAATCAAGAGCAATTTCAAGGTCTGCAAGAGAAAACAACAACAACAAAGAACAGACAAGCTTACTGGAAAGATATACTGTCATGAGAGATGTCTATACTAAACAACCAATTGTCAAGTCTCTCATATCATGTTCCATAAATTGTGCTAACAAACACTGCAACTCTGACAAATTCTCAGTGTACCCCCCCCCCCCCCCCCCCCCCCCACACACACACACAGTTTGTATATAAGCAGTAACATTACAGTACAGGCTCCAACACAAATGCCAGATAACTAATAAAACAAACTTAACATAACATTTAACAGTTACATTTGTTTATAATACATAATTACTATCAGTATCAAACTTTCACCATGATCTCCCTTGCACACACACACACACACACACACACACACACACAGGTAGATGTCAACCAGGGCACACTGCTCAGTTTGTGGGTCTATTGTCAACTTGCATGTAAGGATTTGAACATCCTGTCAATGACATTGGGTCACATCAGAACAAACACACACTACTTTAAATCAAACACTCAAAAATCTTCAGTATCACCATCAGGGTAAAAAAGAAAAGAACAAAAAACAAAAAACTGAAATTCTGACAGTAAAAGAGAGTGAACTCACATGCTTCAAAATGGCCTCTTCTCCTACAGATCTCATCAATCCCTTTACATCCATCTGGCCCAGTCGAATCACGTACAGTGGTCGCCCCTCTGAAGACAGAACACATGCCATCGTCAGAAGCTGACTTAACACTCCTGGTATAGAATTATGTACTATGCCACTACGTCCAAACTGGGCAAAAGTACTGATCAACCCCAGGAACCAGCATGCTGACCAGAGTCTTGACAGTAACATATCACCAGTGCCATCTAGTCTCTGTAGATGTTTTCTGATGCAACAGCCAATACACTTTTATATGTGTACACACCTTCTCTTCAAATGTTTCCATTAACACTTTGTGCACATATTAAGTGAAGCACTACAAACAAAGAGAGAGAGAAAGAGAGAGAGAATGAGTGCACAAAAAAAGAAACTAAACACCCCCCCGCCCCCACCCCCCAAAAAAACAACAACCCCCAAACCCAAAAAACATGGCAGCCATCAACATGAACCTATTTTGGATGCGACCATGAACCTATTTTGGATGCGACCATGAACCTACTTTGGATGCGAGCCGACATTTTCCTGTGCAAGATGTTACAATCCAAAATTTACATGCGAGTACAGCAGACAAATGGTATAGCAATGTGGTTCAAAGGTCATAATATGGACATCAGGTCCACCTTCCCTCTTCAGATACACACGTGTGAGTGTGTGTGTGTGTGTGTGTGTGTCCATATGAATGCACCTGCATGTGTGCACCGTTTTCACTCCGAATATTGCATAATTACTGTGCAGGGAATTTGTACACCACAGTCTCTTGAACGTTACTGCAGGTATTACACAATACTGCATGCTTCAATTTGTGTTGTTAAAAAACACAGACAGAAAGCCAGTTCTGTAACAGTTCTCCGAGCACTTACCCCTGTCAAAGTAGTGCCAGCCACCAGGGTAATAGGTCTCCATGATCTCAGGTGTCTTGTAGGTCTCCAGCAGTCGGTCAATGTTATGCAGTTTTCGCCAGGCCAGCGAGTGAACCAGCATCTCTCTTGCCTTCTCAATGTTGAAGTCACGTGCTCTCAGGAACCGCAGTATGTGTGCATCCTTGGGAATCTGGTGAAAAAGACGGACACAGAACTCAAGTTTTGCCCTGCACTAACAGTATAACAGCTCTAAAAACCAGTTTCCCCCTGCACTAACAGTATCACAATGCA
>OY757541.1:32957614-32975102 GCA_963584105.1 Alviniconcha strummeri | reverse complement strand
CCTAATGAATCATGATGTCAGTTCCAACTATGATGTAACT
This sequence comes from Alviniconcha strummeri, assembly GCA_963584105.1. Taxonomy (NCBI): domain Eukaryota; kingdom Metazoa; phylum Mollusca; class Gastropoda; family Provannidae; genus Alviniconcha; species Alviniconcha strummeri. The sequence continues at coordinate 32,975,062 of OY757541.1, read as the reverse complement.
AGTAGGTATTAGACTACACAGATGTCAGATAGACCTGTACTTTAAAAATGGACTCTAATTTGAAAGGGACGGATTATTTAAATATGACCTCACTTATATTTTCTAAACTTTATATAATAATAGCAATGATTTCTATAGCACCGTATCTCAGTGACAAGGGTGAGCACACCATGCTTTACAACATCGAGAAAACATGTACATTAAAACTATATTAATTCTAGTCATAATACTGAAACAGAGAAAGAATGCTGGGGAGGCACACTTACTTTTCTTTTCTTTTTTTATTTACCAATAGAAGTATTATAACATGTGCATATATATATATCATCTTCAACCAGACTGTATCATACATGACATGATGCAAAGAATTAATGATTCAGAAGAATCAATGACAAAATCTGAAAAACAATTTTTTTCATGTTTTAAATGTAACAGTAAGCCCCCACCCACCCAATAATCCTCACTAAACAGTTGACTTCAATCAACTATGAAGGAAAACTAACAGAAATAAAGAGGATTTTGAACACATGGAGTTAAGGCCATATTACTTACTCCCCTGGGAAACTTGTGCACATAATTCCACCAACAGGCCGATTTCTGTTTTGTGTAAAACTATTGATTCACCATCATGTGTCCTGTGCAGCCAGGAAGAAGAAACAATTAGTGACTGGATCTATGAATGTACCAAGTCACAGTTCACAAGGAATAATCTTCCAAAAAATGTGTCAACTGCAAACCTTTTGAATTTACATAAAAGTGTTGTTGTTTTGTGTGTGTGTGTGTGTCTTCTTGTTTTTTGGTGTCCTACAGAATGTATTCACAGACAAGGTGTTGGACTTAAGTGGTTTGTTATCCATGTTTTATATTACAAACGTATATGGCAGGAAACTGCTCCCACTCTTAAAGTTTTACAAGGACACGTATACTGTAGTGTAACTGTGGAAATAATATTTACATGTGTGTATATTACTACAGATAGATTACATGATTTTGACTTGCAGTGGCCACCCTACAAGGGACTGATTATTTAAATATGACCTCACTTTCATTTTCTAAACCTTATATAATCAGCTTTATTTTGGGATGATTTTTAGGTCACAATAAGCTTTATTTTGGGATGATTTTAAGGTCACCTATTGTTATCTTTAAGTAATTAAAACCCACACATGTACACACACACACACACACACACACACACACACACACACACACACACTTTCCAATCAAATCCAAACTGGATATCATTGTTGCATATTTAAATCCTCATTAATAAAAAAAAAATACAACTTTTTAATAAAAAATGTCAACCAAAACCACTGTTGCTGTTTCAGTGTTACAAGTACAATCTGGCATACTAGTTACAGAAACTTGGCTGAACAGCTGTTTACAGAAGTTGTCTAATGTACAGGTTGCTGGGTCATGCTTCAGTGTTGTAACTAAAAAATGTCTGCTTGCAGAGAGCAGAGAGAGCTGATGTAATTCTACATTATGCAAATGGAGCTGATGTAATTCTACAATCAGCAAGCCACCCATTTGCAGCCCACATAAGCTACATAATTATGGTAATTACACCAGCATTACAATGGCTGCTTTGTGCCTTCACACTGGCTGGTACAATATAGCAAATGTTAAGACATTCACTTGTTAACTTACATCTTACACTGCTATGATTTGCTTTGTTTTCACACAGACACAGACACAGACACACACACACACACACACACACACACACACACACACACACACACACACACACACCATCATCATCATCAACGTAAGCATTTACTGTTCAAAGCAAGGCAGCACGTATAAAAACTGAACACGACAATACATCAAATGAAACACACTCTCATCTATATATGCTGAGTTGTTGTTGTTAAGGCTGTGATCTAAAGTAGCATTTGCTCATCCTGAGGTGACCTAGGTGTGCTGTTAAACAGCTTATGGGATGCTTAACTCCAAGAATTAACTTCACTGGTCAGGTGCTGCTTTGCATAGTTACAGTAGAACAGAATCTGACGTGAATAATAATTAACAACGCTGTGGGGGCAATAAAGACGTGTGTGAACAACTGATTAGCTTCACACTATGACTATGAGTATGAACCCACAAGCAGCACTGTTATCACCTCACATGAACTTTCGAACTGTCACCTCATCCACTGATAGTGATATGAATTAACTCAAAATAATATCATAGCATGTTAGTGGTGCAGTACATAAGGTGTGTTTTAAGTTTAATGCAATGCTACTGAAGTTGATGAGATATTGCAATTCACGAACTATGTAACCTTCACGGAACCTTGCCATGTTGTTAATCAAACAGATGTTTGAGATGTCATCAGTTTATGTCAATGTAAGTATTTTTGCTTGTTGCACAGCCCAAATGTTATGCTGTTATGTTAATGTATTGTTATATAAGAAATACAACAACAAAAAAGAAAAAAGTTTCAACCAAATAACCTTCACATTAATACTTTAATAATTGCTGTCAAGTGCACAGAGCTACACCCAACTCATAATAACAGTCAGAAAGTCTCACGAGTATACTGTCATTAAGGCTACAGAAATGCACAGGCCTGGTCGCCCAAAGAAGGTTTGGATGCCTCTGGGTGAATCAAGATGATCATAGACCTCTAGCCTGTTGGGCAAGTCATAATTCTGCCTTCTGTAGGGATGATGTCTGTTAAATTATATGGGCATGCTTTGTAAACTCACACACACACATTAGTCACAGCATTTCTTTTTTCATTTCATTTTGGATCTGAGAAGTTTTCAGTATTGCATGACTTGTGATGGTGGCTATTCATCTGAGGTGACCCTGACTGTGATAGGACATTAAAAATAAAACCCAACTGCCAACTAAATGACTAACTCGTTCTTCTTGTTTGTGTTCTTATATATATATATTTTTAAATAAAAAAATAAAAAGGGGGGGGGGGGGGGGGGGGAGGGGGGTCTAAACCATTCTTGAGAATCAGTTCAAACTTCAACACTGAATTATTGACAATAGTGAACACTCAGTTAGCTGAAAAAAGAAAAGAAATGCAATTCACAGCACTTAGGCTACTTTAATTCCAGCCAAAGTATAGTATATATGGTAAAACAAAATAGATGCACCAATATATATATAAACAAAGTGACCCATTCTCCATTATATATGCCATTACACAGACTAACAATCCTTAAATTTGTGCTGAAGGCCTCTGAAAACAAACTACTGTTCTTAGCAAACACTCATCCCACTCCACCACAGTACTGTTTACTGAAAATCAATTACTTGAGAACTCATCAGTCTGTTGGCTCATTATGGAAATATCCCATCACTTCAGACTCTGTGACTGACAAGCAATGAAGCACTGACCCCAATGAAAATAGGTCAGTCCTTGTAGCCTTTGTGTGCACCTTTACAACTGTTCAACCTTTATCAGTACATTTTATCATTTACTTAAACTGTCTGTCCCTTAGGTCGTCCAGGGGTGACTGTAAAGTTGATGGGATGTTAAAATCCGACAACTAAATTGGTGTTGCTTACAGGGATGAACTTCACCCCTCTCCTCTATTCACACACACACACACACACACACACACACACACACACACACACACACACACACACACTTTACACAGGTGTGTGAGAAAGAGACAGAGAGAGAGAGAGACAGTGAGGGAGACAGACAGACAGACAAACTGAGACAGATAGACAAAAACAGAGAGAGGGAGAGGGTGTGTGTGTGTGTGGGGGGGGGGGGGGGGCAGAAAGATATGATGTAAGTTGATTAAAGGCCACCCCCACCCCCTTACTGACAGGAAACACTGGAAACTGTGTTCCAGATGAACTAGCACTGGCCAGGAAAGACCTGACTAACTCGTTGCATTTAAGCTAATGATAGGAAACTGGTCATCCCAACGGCAAATTTGCTCCGGGTCCATAGGCACGGACTTGTACATCAATTAATCCGCTGATCGAACCAGCGAGGCAATGAAAGGAACCGAGTGGCCACAGGTTCCGACACAACAAGCACTCCCCATCTGAGTGCAACTACAGGCTACCAATGTACCGTGCCATCAAGTACGACGAGTCAACAGGAAATGTATAAGCTGTAATACCTCTACAGCAGGCGGCCGAACAAACCTTGGCTCGATGCCAGGATTCCCATTTACTGTTGCGTGCAAGTCCGACACTGAGGTTACAGTAGCTGGGCATCAATCCCTTGTCGCATCCATTACTTTTGCCTGTACAACCTTTTTTTTCTTTCTTTTTTTTCCTCACCCCCTTGTCTTTTTCTTCTTTCTTGTTTTCTTGCCTTAGTACATAGTGGCAAAACACAAATATGTTTTGCGCCCGATTCGGACTGGCAACGCACCGACTGCATTTGCTCCGGTCTACTAGTTTTAAGACTGACAATGCACTGGCCATACTCTGGTCAACTACTACGTGCCTCCGAGACTGATGTGGTGCACTGGTTACTTTTGCTTTCCCTGGTCAGTTTAAGACGGACAATCGCCCATTACGTTTTGCGTCCGAGACACACGGTGCAGCTGCTACTATCGCGTTTACTGTAAGGAATAAATAAATAAGACTTGACAGTCTACCAGTTACTTGCTGCACTGGTTACTTTTGCTTTCCCTGGTTTAAGACGGACAATTACTCTGATTCAGTTCCTCTAAGTGGGTCAAACCATAAATAGAAACTAATATCCAAAACTGCGCCCTAAAACTCATAACAAGGGGTCCCATTTTTGTTGATGGAAGCAGAGTCGGATTGTTAGCTCGGAAACAGGGGGCGGGGGCGGGGAGTCAGTCTGTGCAAATTGAATCCTTGACGAAGGTGATCCTACTAACCGCGGCCGGCCGGGTGTCGGTGTCAAATACACCATCAGTTAGGTACGGGGACCGGCAGACGACAGGCGGCTGATTTGACTTGCAGTTCTAAGGAAATCGGCACTCTGAGGGCAGAGGCGCTGTTTGCTGTCAAGGCTTCCCATTTCTGCTGCTGGTCCCTGCACGAGGTGTCCCTCGCCTGCCACCCCTACCCTACCACACCCGCCGCAACCGCTGCGAGGTCATCAATCATGGACAGGGTGATGCGGGAGACTGGTGCCATGACTTGGCCATACATCTCCCGCCCTTCTCCCTTTTCGTCATTCAGAATATATAATTAACTGCGCAGGTTTCCGCCGGAATGGGCAAGGTGACGGTTTCAGCAGGACTGGTCTTTGGTTCCACGTCCTCTAGGCGGGCTTTTGTCGGCTGGCACGGGTTCCCGCTTCCACAAAGGTCACAAGTGGATTGGATTTCTCTTCCTGCGGTCATTGTACGTGACGTTCTATACTGACGTAATACACCTTTCCCTGCAGCGTCTTGGCTTTCACAGTCCAGGCACTGGTTTTACCAAGGACTTACATATGGGTTTTACTGTGTAGGCTGTCGCAGCTACAGCACGCAGCAGCAAAAACATCTTCACGTGTACACCCGCTGTTCGTGACTGTACATCATTGCCGACAAAGTTGTCAATGACGTGCCCACTAATGTACAGAAATAGCACTTCTCATCTAACACTTCACTGAAAAGATGCACGCATGCGCGTGCGCGCGCGCGCACACACACACACGTTCTACAAAGAAGACATTTGCACCTAACTGTAATAACTTGTACACAGATTTGCAGCTGCTGCTGTGCAATTTGCAATATGGACAAGTTTACTTTTGCAGAGCATTCAGAAACAGGGGCAGCGTGGCAGCAACAAACCTGCCTCCCATTCTGGCAGCAACATTTGCTGCTGCACAGAGCCGCCTTGCGGCCGTCACGCCACAGGTTCCTTTCACAGCTGCAAATTTGCGAAGAGTTGTGCAGCTACAACAACGAAAGGCAGTTTCGTCCATGCAAAGCTTGCCTCCTTGTTTTGCAGCTGCAAAAATGAAAGGCAATTTCATCACTGCAAGACGGCCCTCTGATTTTGCTGCGACAAAAACAAAGGGCGGTTTCATTGTTGCAAAGCTGCCTCCTGAGTCTTGCAGAGCTACAAAAGCAAACTTGTCAAGTGTTTGTGGAGTATACACTCTCTCACCAATGACCAATTCAGTGCTCTATAGATTCAAGTCTCGAAGCGCCCGCTAATGATGCAGAGAAGCCATGGCTATATGGAGCCACAGCCCGGCAGAAACGCGTTCTGTTATCTTCTGATAAAGTCTAATGACACCCTGCTGCGGGCCTGATACAACCAGTGACAGGACCCAGCTCATCAGCTCCAGTTTAGACAGTCATAAATCAAGGATCAATGGGAACATCCCGTGCGCTCCGTCCATGCTTTCTAGATGCTCGATATCCCTCTCCCCTTCCGCCTGTGACCTGGCTTCAGTTACTGTCGGGTCATGTTGGACGGACCCCCCCCCCCCCCCCCCCAACGGCCAGGCTTCATGTCCACCAATTTTCTGGTGCACAGTTGATGTTTCAGTTCACTTCAAAGTTGGTCTTGTACATTTATGTAGCAAGCTTCTCTTGCTCAAAGCCGACAAAAGCACACACCACGCCTTCGAATGTTTGGTAAAACAGCCACCAACACAGACACACATTTAATGAAATAAACACTCTGCCAGTTGAAATCATCTGTTTCTTTCTTCTCTCTTTGACAAGTGACTGCGAAAAATCAAAACTGTCTTTTCGGGAGAAGGGGGGAGGGATAACTATTTTAAAATGCTTGCTTTTTTCCCCAAAATAGAGCACACGTAAAATCACAGATCATACAGTTACAAAGATATGAGACCTAAGGAGGCGGGACGGTCCTTGTCAACATTACCGGCAGGTTGTATGTTTTAGGCAGAAATGCTTATCAATCAGGGTTTAATTCATTTTGTAATTTGAACACTCTATCACTAGAAAGGGATGCACAGAAGCTGGCACATGTTTCACACCTTTGCTTCCTTAGTTTGGTCAGTAGGCCCAAGCTGAAGACAGGTTTGCAATAAATGAAATGAGTAACCTTGCACAGACACTCTGGTACCCCAGGGACAGGGGAGACTGGGGTTAAATAAGGACCACAGCCAAATGGAAGGGAGTGCATTGATCTGACTTGAATCAGCTGCCCTTCCGCCCAACCTTGCTCTGTTCAGCTCTCACCCTGAGACCAAACGTTTGGCCTTTCTTGTACTCTACTCCAAAGCAATGGAATTCTCTCCCTCCTGGCATGTCGCATTCACTCCTCACATGCCTTCAAAACTGCATTAAAAACTTGCCTCTAAAAAGATTGACTTTAAGAAGAAGAAGAACCTCCAGTCACAAATTATGTCAGGATGCAATTTTAGCCATTCATTGATTTAAACTCATCTTTGAAATGCTGTTCATTTTGACATTTTGAAAAAACAGTGAATGTGGGACAGACAATGAACACAAACATGTGTGTGAGTATGTACACACACACACACACACACACACACACACACACACACGCACACACACTGACACAAACAGAGTGACCTATTATCTTATATTATTAAAAGACCCATGTTTCAGTTCAAGCTGTGTAGGAGCCTACATAGCTAACTAATACTAGTAGTGGCACAGTGAAGTGGCATTGGCATGATATGCAAGTTGTGACTGAAGCGTAACACAGAAGCAGCTTTCAAGTGTCATGCCAATTACACCTCTTATTCAAACTGTTACTGGTGAATGGTTGAATATTTTCTCCTCATCTTAACAGCTGTGGAAAAATAAACAGTGCCAGACTCTGTCTTCATTGCCCCCTCTCCCACTCACCCCCTTACCCCCCCCCCCCCCCCCCCCACCACCACCTTGCTGCATACACCAACACATCCACATATTCAGTGTCATTAAACAGACAACCATTTTAACGAAAATCCAGATTAAATATAATATAATATGATGCATACTGTGTGGACTGCAGTCAGGGAAAAAAAAAAAAATGTTCTTAAATCTGGCAGTTCTGAGTTTAAAAAAAAAATGGAAACATGTTACTTGAAAGGCTGGGCGAGGTTGGGAGAGATGGTGAAAGGCATGATGCTTCCACTTGCAAACTGTATGCATGGTGTACATGAATTGTGATGATGGAAGTTCATCCCCTATGAGCTCAATGGCTGTGCATATGATGCTGTTCAATTTGTTTGTCTTGCTGGGCTACACTACCATAGGGCATACCACCACCAGACTGCCATTGACAAGGTCAACAAACTCTCAATCCTACTGCTCTGTAGAATTGGGTCATGATAATGGTTAAGGCCATGAACTTAAAGGTGTTTCAGTCTTCATGTAATATATATATCCAGCCCTGAATGTGAAAGTGGCAAGTATATCTGGGTCACCAAGGCAAATTTTTAAAAACAGTTGCCTGTGGCAAGTGTGACATCACATTTTTTTTCCCCCTCCTTTTTATGAAGTCTGTGTCTGCATGTACCAGCCCATGAGAAATCCAATCTGACTTTTCAATACACAAACTTTGAGTTTGACATTTTTACTGTGGCATATGCAGCATCTGCTTCCTTCAGTCAAAAACGCGAAACTGAAATGAGCAAGAGAAGAGCTGACAGTCTATTCTACCAAAGATTCTTCCATGACCAAAGAAGGCCTAATCTAAATTGAGAAAAATGTTTCTCCAAAGTGTAAAAAGGGATTCTTGTGACTGATCTAAGATGAGAAACTGGGCATTATGAAGTGCTCAATTTGCAAAAAATGTCAGCAGCAGATGAAAAGTCCGAGTTTGTGACTGGGTCAAAATAATTCAAAACAAGAAACACAGATTGCACATAGCATGTCCAACATAGGTATGCAGCCCTCAACTATGAAGTCCAGTCAGACTGGGGCTGTGGTAGGCTTCATGTGACATGACAGAGAGGAGAGGGACATGAACGATCTCCAGTCACAAATCAAACATCGCTTTTATCAACTACCAAGCTATACCAGAAATTTGGTAACTAACAGGAACTAACACACACACACACTGAGTGAGACAGGCATTACCTGATAAATCCTGTATGGTCTGCCACTATTTACAAACTACAGAATTACTAGATAAATCCTGTATTGTCTGCCACTATTTACAAACTACAGTCATGTTAGTGTCACAATCATGGAATGCATGGACAATGGATGGTACTTGGAAATCATTATAATGAAAACAGATTCATAACGCCTGTCTCAGCTTGTATATATAATAGTGTTTGTTTGAGTGTGTATACATGTGTGCATGTGTGTCATGATGTGTGTGTGTGTTTGTATGGGTGTGTGTGTGAAGAAATTCAATTATGGCTGCCAAATCTTAGGGTCTGGCAACCTTTTTGTTGTTGTTGATCTGGCTACCAAATTGCAAAGCATGGTAACCAAAGGCCTGACTATCAGGGTTGACATCATTTATCAGCCTCACACAAAGCCTTAGAACACTGACAGTTAAGAGACACTGGCAGTACTCAAACTGAAGTGAAAGACCAAAACAAATGATAAGTAGTCAAACAATTTGTCCAACACTCACCGAGTAACTACAGTTCTCATTGATGATGACTCTGGAGGAGAAGCTCTCATTAAAAGCTTTAATCGTCAGTTTTCGATTTCGACGATCCAGCTCATTTTTCTGAATGAAGTACACACAGTCTACGCCCACAATCTGCAAAAATGAAAGGAACTATAAGCATAACACATACCACTATTACAGTATTCATCTTACACACACACACACACACACACACACACACACACACACACACACACACACACACGCACCAAGTTTGGTCAACACTTAATAAATTCTAAAACATCAAGAAAAGAAAAGTTCAGATGACTCATATTATATGGATTTCTCTTACATTGTTACTGTTAGTGTTAACAGTTTTGGTATTTATATATATAATATAAAAATAAAAGCTGGCTCACAGAGTTTTGGACACAGCACAGTCAACAGCAAACACAACCAAGTCTAAATTAGTAAATAGCCCACAATTTGCACATTTTTGTTTACAAATTATACAACTGACTGAAATATATATTTTCAGATGTGATCTTCACAACACATTCACACAAGTAACCTGGCACTGTGGCAGTAGACAAGACATGCAAGGCTATATTCTCACCTACTCCAAGCAAGAGGAAGAACCCTTGACAGCCTTGGGTCCTCAAAAGAGGAAACCATAATTTCTATGCCCACAGTTACAACTTACAGTACTTCACTGCTGGATACAAGATATGTGCTGATGTGGTGTAACTATTTGCTACTAACAAGTAACATGCTAAATTACATAAATATGACAGCATTAGCTTGGTATATAGCTCAAGAAAATCATATCTACAGCACCACCGTCACTTCATGGACTTGAACTTTTTAAGCTGAAGTCCATTCATAAATTCCATGCCAACAAACATCAGCATTCATGAAACTATGACTAAAAGTAAATTGTTATGGCTAGAACTACCTGTCCACAGTGAAACTTCAATGTTTGTGTAAATTTTAGACACTGTGACTTACTGAAGTTGCTCTTCAAAGTTATTGGCATTTAAAATCAAGATAGTGTCCTCTGCAACACTGCCATCAAAATCTTAAAATTTATTACACAAAATCCATCATGGGACATGTGTACTGTTTTAAGTTTTAACTTTATTCTTGAATACTTCCACTAGTTCCACTAATCCTCTTCACAACATGACCTGCAAAAAAAGTCACACTGAGAGACCAGACTTTCCAGATTGAATGTCATCTTCTGCCTGTGCCACAGAAAATCTCATCCAAGGGTTGAATCCTTGATATACTCCTTTATCTTCTATCACTTAATAGCTGGTGGTTTGATTGTTTCCCAGCCATTTCAAGGGTTTCTCCATTTGAAGGGGACAGTGATACAGTGGGTGAGAGAAAAAAACAAAACAAGACTATGCTTTGTGACACCCCACTGATGCAGTTAGATCTAGAATGAAAGTGGACTGGGAACAATTGTACAGCTAAGCTGATTTATATCCCAACAGAAATGGACTGGTCTGGTATCTTGCAGTCAGCACCCCTACTCTGGGACCTGTCCATTCAGGGAGGGGGGGGGGGGGGAGGCGGGGGGATTGCTGGCAGTGAAAATTTGTATATTAATCAAGTTTCACTTCTACAGTTCTAGCATGTGACATGTACAGCATCATGTATGACACTGACACTGTGACAGTGTCAGTGAGCAGTCACTGTTTTGCTTGCTGATCTGACACTGTGACAGTGTCAGTGAGCAGTCATTGTTTTGCTTGCTGATCAACACTGGAAGCAATCTTGTTTAGCCAGAGCTTCCACTGGCTTCTGGGCCCAGGGTACAGAGTATCTCCAGCAAGTCACACAAAGCACTCAGTTATTATAAACTTGTAGTTGTACAAGGGGAATATTTACCAACAGGCAGTAGCAATAAAAACCAGGGTATACAGTTCAGTCTAACTGGCAAGCAAGTAAATACATAGTACATGTATTTTCACTAAAGGTAGAAAGGCACCGTAACCCCGAAGTTGTAATATTGTTTAATTTACTTGCATGCCAGGTACTGCTTGTCCCCTAATAAATTTGTAATATGTCAGCCCGACATCTAAGGACATTAAGCCCCGCACCATCATCATCAGAGCTGCTGCTTAGGTCTTTGCTGCTGTGTTTGTGTGATGTCTTTTGTGTTCTAATTAACTTCCATGTTTGGTGATTCTGCAGAGGCGCTCTGGTCCTCCCTGTTTCAGACTGTACTGATACAATATCCTAGGTCAGCCTTTCTCAGAATTGCTCACCTTCTTCAAGAGATATGGTGCATCAACAGCTAGGCGACATCTTCGCTCCACAACATGAGTTGCTCCATCCTCACTTTTGACCTCACTCATTATTTCACTGCCGAGAAACACAGGGATCATCTTGCAGGTTGGAAAGCGCTTTTCATATGCCTGAAAATAAAAGAAAGATGGAAGATATCTATAACAACTACTCTAAACAGGTGTGTAGCCAAGCATGCTGAAATAACATGGGTAAAAATTACTAAAATTAAACCAAGACAGGAATAAAAAAAAAAGAACCAGACAACAACACAGAAAATGAAACAAGAGTTGACCAGAAGCATTCTCAAAAATGATCAAAAGACAAAACACAAACTATTAAAAAGAATGTTTAAAAGGACAATACAAAATATGCACAAATGTTACTGTTAGGTACAGTTCCATTTTTCAAGCAACAACCAGTAGCCGTGTTAAAATATTAGTCTATAGTTTATTATATCACTTACTGTGCACCGTAAGACAAATTTCCTTGTAAACTTATACTGGGACGATAAATATTCTGATTCTGATTCTAATCAGCAAACCATTAATTGTGATTAATGAAGAAGAAGAAAATCACTTAATATTAACAATAATCAAATATTTGTGAAGCACAAACCTCTAACTTAGCCTAAACATTAAAAAAGTGGAGCTCAAGCAAGCTGTGCAGAACTGAAATGTATACAGTAGTTACAGTTTATACACATGCTGAGACACCACAAGTGGAAAAAAACAAACATTTAACAGCAACTACAACTTGTACAAGTACTTGACATTGTATTAGTAGTTGTAAGCAATTCAAATAACAAGAACCTAAAGAGTAAGACCTACATCAGTACATGTATTACAATTTCCACACACATACACACAAATAAATGCATGCACATGGAGGTGCACACACACACACACACACACACACACACACACACACACACACACACACACACACACACACACACATGTAACATGTCATTCAACTCAAATATTATGTGTTTTCTGAACAGTTTTAAATGCAGTGGTTAGCTGAATTATGTGAATAAGTGAATGCGTCTAATCTGTAACTCTAATTTCATGAGGCACAGAATTCCTAAGGTGTAGCACAGGAAAAAGAGTGATGCCCAGAAAGGCAGAAGATATCTTTCCAAAACATTTTAGAAGAATCTTTTTGAAGCCATGAGTATATGATTCTTCTGCAACTTGTGCAAGAAAACATCTGAGAACTAATCATTTTCCTCATTACCTGTTTACAAAATTCTCAGTTTCACTTTGTTCAACGAAAAAGTGATCAAACCTCAGAATGTGCATGTTTTATATTGTCCTTTTAAAAGCAGTATTCTTTTTAACCATTATGTATGCTTTGACAGATCTTGGAAGAAAAGAATTATCAAGTGAGTGCACTGGTAATATAACTTTACTAGATGTATTATATTATGTATTATTACATGTACGGGTATATTATTTCTAGGCATAGTAACATATGCACATTAGTGATTAGAAACACTAAGCACTGTATTTGTTCCAACTTCCACAGCTCATAAACATGGACTATTTTAGTTTTCATCAATAAAACTAAAAGGGCAATGAACAACAGAGCATAAAACATTATTACTATTAGTATTACTAATAGTAATACTATGTTGTGTGTGTGTGTGTTGTATTTGACTATTGTTATTACAGACTGTTATCCCAGTACTACTATGTAACTATTTGTATTATATGACTTGAAGATGACCTTTAAATTTAAAAATACACAGGACACATGACCCAATGTGGACAGCAGATGAGTAGATCCCTGGGACCCCCTAACTGGAGAACTGTGTAACCATCATTCCAGGTCAGAGTCTGGGGCTTTTAGGAAAACACACTGAGTGATCACTGATTAATAGTGAGACTGCTTTATACTAACAGTAATACTGTAACACTAACAGTAACAAATACAGTAACGCTAACATTAACAATCCGTGATGAGCCGCATGAGAGTTACTGTCAATCAGTTCCTTGACAACTTGGGTAGTTACATTAGAACATTAGCATGAAAAAAGGGCAGGGTAGGCTCACACTGTGGCAAGTAGCCTGGTTACTTAAATCATAAACCATTAAATAAAATGCAGACCAGCGGATCAAGGAGGCTAGACACAAGACAGAGTTTTCTTGCACTGTTGCTCATCTATCGTCACCGCCTATCGGCAGTACCGGCGTATGGCAATGTGAATAGTATACGATAATACGAAAAACAAAACAAAAAACAAAAAATCATAAAAATGCTATTCTAACACTTCTGGCTCAAATAAGGCACCTCACAGTAAGTTTCACGCTGTTCACATCAGCACCAAGCGTTAGTAAGACAGAGAGAGTACAAACATTAATAATTAGACCAGCCTAACATTAGTAACAAGTAACACGAAGCCAACAGTGAAACTGATGATAGCCTTTCCGAAAGATAAGATCGAAAACTTATTTTCTGTACTTACCGCCATGACCAGTTCAAATGGATATTTGTACACCCTAACGGGTGACTGATACTTTTGCACCATCTTGATGAGGTGGTATGTCACAGGTAATCACCAGACCTGACCATCGCTATAAAATTTCCATGACTTTTGTTGATCTCCGAGCCTCCCCACGTACGAGAGCATCCGAATCACATCTCGTCATATAAGGTCGATGAAATATAGTCCACAAAGGACTGAGGACAGATTTTTGAGAAATCGCTTTGCTGTCAACAAATATTTATTGCAACTACAAGCAAATGTTGTCAAATGTATTTCTGAGGCATAAGAAGCAATTCATGTTCAAATCAAATCAAGGAGACTACTTTTTTGCGCTTGAAATTAAATTCTTGCGCCACGGGAGATAACTCCTGCATCTTGACATTTTAGTAAAGACGAGTTGTACCGCTTAAACAGGTAACTAAAGGGTTTACTGTATGACACGTACGTTCATGTTTTTTACTGGCGTCTGAGTTAGACTGGCATGGTTATCGTTACGTGGTGGGTCCAGTTACACGTAGGCTAAAGGCTTACCGGCAGTAATTAGAGACCGTCATTCAAAATAGTGTGCATTATCTCATAGAACTGGCAAAACACATGGGTCTGTTGTATGTACTCATACGGGCCAAAGTCCAACACACTTCCGCCATGAGTCTACGCGTGACTGACATTTCAAAGGTCCTTGCGTCAGCTAATCATTGAGAGTCGAATGGCATGAACATAAGTGTAACCGATTTAGTGTTGGTACAATGGGTTGCACTTTTATCCAGTGAAGGCAGCTAGCTCATATGGTGGGTTCCAACTCCCTTTTCAGTTAAATTCCCAGTGGTCTCGCCGCTATACGGCGGCATAGCCTGGTGGCCGCCCCGCGACTGACAGGGCCGTACCTGCGCCGCCTCCGCCCCCCACCCGGGGGTCCGCCCTGCGGCATAATAGTAAGTTCTACAGGCTACACTGTTAGTATTGTGAGCCGGTTTGGCCTAGCGGTATGGCGAGGTAAGCAGAGGCGCCTCGGTTTGAATCCGCTTCGGCTCTCTTTTCTCAGTCTTCAAAAAGTTAAACATGGTGCTTAACTTCCACAGAAACCATAAGGCTTATAGTAGGGACTGGGGGAGAAGGAGGGGAAGGGGGTATGGATGTGGGGGAAGAGGGAGATTATACCGTACCTATCGCTACACTGTCACCACCAGAATGATGTCTGCATTAAGATGGGCAGCAATGAGAGCCATTTTAATGTTTCAGTAGAAAGTGATGGACAAAGTCACAAAAGTGTCCACAAACCACAACCTTTCTGAAGAGAAAGGAGAGCCGAAGCGGTATCGAACCGAGGTCCTTCCGACCGCTTACCAGCCTCAGTAACGCCTTACCGCTAGGCCAAACCGGCAGTCAGTCACAAGTCAGACACTGTCTACCTCTTCCCGGGCCCACCCCGTGAGCCGGCCGTTTGGCCCGTCCCCGTCCCTAATAAGCAACCTCGCTTCAGTCTGTGGACGTAAAGCAATATGGTCACCCTGCATGCTTATGATCCGGGCTGACACCGCCGCTGACTACTAATAATTAAACTCAATCAATCCACATACGTCGCCGTAAGCGGCATTTTAATTATTTTTTATTACACAGCCCGGGTGATGCGGACTCAGCTGGCGGAGACGAGCATCAGTTATTTCAGTTGAGCATCTGCTGACATTAATTGAAACAGTTACTCCTGACTGATTCTTTGGCCGAGTCAGTCTTAGCGGCGGCAAACTGCTTGGCTCATCGAGGCGACTGACTGGTCAAGTCACTGAGTGGGTGTCACAATCAGACTGCCCCAGCGGCCGTTGCACATTTTCGGTGCGGACGTGCCAGACTGAACTTCAATAGCCGGTAGTGACTGACTGAGAGTGGGGCGGCACTCACTGATAGGCCGGCCTACCTCGTTGAGTCTCAGACCAGCCATCTTCGTTAATTCCGGCCGCCGCCCCGGCCATCCCGCCTACTGACCCGGCCGCGGCAGTGAAGTCAGGGATTTCAATTAACTCCCGGCAGTGACTAAAACTAGTGATGTGATTTGTTACTGACTTGACGTAAACTGACGTGAACTGAGTCGCTTCTATCAGCATCGCATGTCAAAGCGGCAACTTGAAGAGTCGTTGACTGAAGTTAAGTTCAGTTACAGGTCTTTGGTTAAAAGAGCGATTCCATTATTATTATTATTATTTTAATCAGTCTCAGAGTCAGTCAAGGATGACTGCTAGCGGCGTTCTAATATCCAAACACAGCACAGCATGCGAGTTCAGTTTCGGTGTAGTCCCCCTTTTAGTCAAGCTACAACGAAACAACACTTAACAGTGGTGTCAAGTTATTTTTCACCGTTTAGATGTTGTTTAAATGTTCTTTTGTAGCTCGAAAGAGGGGATTGCGGCCCCGAAAATTGCATATTGTCACGGTGTTTTGTCCTAATAAATAGCGTTCTCATCAACCTTTTACGGATGTCTTTGGATCTCCACAATTACTGGTCAGAGGTAACAGCAGGCAAAGCAGCCACTGAGCTCCCACGCCACCATACTGCGCCCCCCACCCCTCCCCCCACGACCCGCCCCTCCACTCGCCGGCAGCCACGTGGCCGCGACGCTCGTGCTCAGGCCGGCTAACACGTGCCCGTAGGCGTCCTGTTCGCTCGTCTTTGCACGTGCCGAAAGCTTGGCGAAGGGATGGACAGCGGTAGCCTGTAGTTCACTGTCCGCGCTTCTCGACTCGTTGGCGTTGTCTGTCGAGGCCACAGACCCACATCAAACAGCACGAAGATTCCCACGCTTGTGTTGGATGCACATCTGTGACTGAAGGCGGCTGTGCAACGGCAGCACTCCCCCCCCCCCCCCCCCCTCCCCGTCAGTTCAGTTTAAAGGAGGACCTGGCCATGCGGATTGAGTTTCTTCGATTTGATACTGATGATGAGTTGATGCTTAATGTCCTCAGATGTCATTTGACATATTAGGGACAAGTTGTGACCGATGCCGAAGCACGGTTCAATAAAAGCCACATACGTAAGGTGTATGCGTGTTTAGCTGTAACCTGCCACCTGCACTTTTGGCAGAATGACCGGGATTTTTTACGTGCTACTGTGGTAACACGGGGATGGAACGGATACCGAAATAAGAGTCAGCACAGAAAGTCGACCCTGGAGAAGAAAATTCTCCCGCCGTTCCAGCAGGGATTCGAACCCG
>OY757541.1:32949605-32957414 GCA_963584105.1 Alviniconcha strummeri | reverse complement strand
TGACCTCACTCATTATTTCACTGCGAGAAACACAGGGATCATCTTGCAGGTTGGAAAGCGCTTTTCATATGCCTGAAAATAAAAGAAAGATGGAAGACATCTATAACAACTACTCTAAACAGGTGTGTAGCCAAGCATGCTGAAATAACATGGGTAAAATTAAACCAAGACGGGAATTAAAAAAAAGAACCAGACAACAACACAGAAAATGAAACAAGAGTTGACCAGAAGCATTCTCAAAAATGATCAAAGACAAAACACAAACTATTAAAAAGAATGTTTAAAAGGACAATACAAAATATGCACAAATGTTAGGTACAGTTCCATTTTTCAAGCAACAACCAGTAGCCGTGTTAAAATATTAGTCTATTGTTTATTATATCACTTACTGTGCACCGTAAGACAAATTTCCTTGTAAACTTATACTGGGACGATAAATATTCTGATTCTGATTCTAATCAGCAAACCATTAATTGTGATTAATGAAGAAGAAGAAAATCACTTAATATTAACAATAATCAAATATTTGTGAAGCACAAACCTCTAACTTAGCCTAAACATTAAAAAAGTGGAGCTCAAGCAAGCTGTGCAGAACTGAAATGTATACAGTAGTTACAGTTTATACACATGCTGAGACACCACAAGTGGAAAACAAACAAACATTTAACAGCAACTACAACTTGTACAAGTACTTGACATTGTATTAGTAGTTGTAAGCAATTCAAATAACAAGAACCTAAAGAGTAAGACCTACATCAGTACATGTATTACAATTTCCACACACATACACACAAATAAATGCATGCACATGGAGGTGCACACACACACACACACACACACACACACACACACACACACACACACACACACACACATGTAACATGTCATTCAACTCAAATATTATGTGTTTTCTGAACAGTTTTAAATGCAGTGGTTAGCTGAATTATGTGAATAAGTGAATGTGTCTAATCTGTAACTCTAATTTCATGAGGCACAGAATTCCTAAGGTGTAGCACAGGAAAAAGAGTGATGCCCAGAAAGGCAGAAGATATCTTTCCAAAACATTTTAGAAGAATCTTTTTGAAGCCATGAGTATATGATTCTTCTGCAACTTGTGCAAGAAAACATCTGAGAACTAATCATTTTCCTCATTACCTGTTTACAAAATTCTCAGTTTCACTTTGTTCAACGAAAAAGTGATCAAACCTCAGAATGTGCATGTTTTATATTGTCCTTTTAAAAGCAGTATTCTTTTTAACCATTATGTATGCTTTGACAGATCTTGGAAGAAAAGAATTATCAAGTGAGTGCACTGGTAATATAACTTTACTAGATGTATTATATTATGTATTATTACATGTACGGGTATATTATTTCTAGGCATAGTAACATATGCACATTAGAAACACTAAGCACTGTATTTGTTCCAACTTCCACAGCTCATAAACATGGACTATTTTAGTTTTCATCAATAAAACTAAAAGGGCAATGAACAACAGAGCATAAAACATTATTACTATTAGTATTACTAATAGTAATACTATGTTGTGTGTGTGTGTGTTGTATTTGACTATTGTTATTACAGACTGTTATCCCAGTACTACTATGTAACTATTTGTATTATATGACTTGAAGATGACCTTTAAATTTAAAAATACACAGGACACATGACCCAATGTGGACAGCAGATGAGTAGATCCCTGGGACCCCCTAACTGGAGAACTGTGTAACCATCATTCCAGGTCAGAGTCTGGGGCTTTTAGGAAAACACACTGAGTGATCACTGATTAATAGTGAGACTGCTTTATACTAACAGTAATACTGTAACACTAACAGTAACAAATACAGTAACGCTAACATTAACAATCCGTGATGAGCCGCATGAGAGTTACTGTCAATCAGTTCCTTGACAACTTGGGTAGTTACATTAGAACATTAGCATGAAAAAAGGGCAGGGTAGGCTCACACTGTGGCAAGTAGCCTGGTTACTTAAATCATAAACCATTAAATAAAATGCAGACCAGCGGATCAAGGAGGCTAGACCCAAGACAGAGTTTTCTTGCACTGTTGCTCATCTATCGTCACCGCCTATCGGCAGTACCGGCGTATGGCAATGTGAATAGTATACGATAATACGAAAAACAAAACAAAAAACAAAAAATCATAAAAATGCTATTCTAAAACTTCTGGCTCAAATAAGGCACCTCACAGTAAGTTTCACGCTGTTCACATCAGCACCAAGCGTTAGTAAGACAGAGAGAGTACAAACATTAATAATTAGACCAGCCTAACATTAGTAACAAGTAACACGAAGCCAACAGTGAAACTGATGATAGCCTTTCCGAAAGATAAGATCGAAAACTTATTTTCTGTACTTACCGCCATGACCAGTTCAAATGGATATTTGTACACCCTAACGGGTGACTGATACTTTTGCACCATCTTGATGAGGTGGTATGTCACAGGTAATCACCAGACCTGACCATCGCTATAAAATTTCCATGACTTTTGTTGATCTCCGAGCCTCCCCACGTACGAGAGCATCCGAATCACATCTCGTCATATAAGGTCGATGAAATATAGTCCACAAAGGACTGAGGACAGATTTTTGAGAAATCGCTTTGCTGTCAACAAATATTTATTGCAACTACAAGCAAATGTTGTCAAATGTATTTCTGAGGCATAAGAAGCAATTCATGTTCAAATCAAATCAAGGAGACTACTTTTTTGCGCTTGAAATTAAATTCTTGCGCCACGGGAGATAACTCCTGCATCTTGACATTTTAGTAAAGACGAGTTGTACCGCTTAAACAGGTAACTAAAGGGTTTACTGTATGACACGTACGTTCATGTTTTTTACTGGCGTCTGAGTTAGACTGGCATGGTTATCGTTACGTGGTGGGTCCAGTTACACGTAGGCTAAAGGCTTACCGGCAGTAATTAGAGACCGTCATTCAAAATAGTGTGCATTATCTCATAGAACTGGCAAAACACATGGGTCTGTTGTATGTACTCATACGGGCCAAAGTCCAACACACTTCCGCCATGAGTCTACGCGTGACTGACATTTCAAAGGTCCTTGCGTCAGCTAATCATTGAGAGTCGAATGGCATGAACATAAGTGTAACCGATTTAGTGTTGGTACAATGGGTTGCACTTTTATCCAGTGAAGGCAGCTAGCTCATATGGTGGGTTCCAACTCCCTTTTCAGTTAAATTCCCAGTGGTCTCGCCGCTATACGGCGGCATAGGTGGCCGCCCCGCGACTGACAGGGCCGTACCTGCGCCGCCTCTGCCCCCCACCCGGGTGTCCGCCCTGCGGCATAATAGTAAGTTCTACAGGCTACACTGTTAGTATTGTGAGCCGGTTTGGCCTAGCGGTATGGCGAGGTAAGCAGAGGCGCCTCGGTTTGAATCCGCTTCGGCTCTCTTTTCTCAGTCTTCAAAAAGTTAAAGTGACATGGTGCTTAACTTCCACAGAAACCATAAGGCTTATAGTAGGGACTGGGGGAGAAGGAGGGGAAGGGGGTATGGATGTGGGGGAAGAGGGAGATTATACCGTACCTATCGCTACACTGTCACCACCAGAATGATGTCTGCATTAAGATGGGCAGCAATGAGAGCCATTTTAATGTTTCAGTAGAAAGTGACTCGATGGACAAAGTCACAAAAGTGTCCACAAACCACAACCTTTCTGAAGAGACTGGAAAGGAGAGCCGAAGCGGTATCGAACCGAGGTCCTTCCGACCGCTTACCAGCCTCAGTAACGCCTTACCGCTAGGCCAAACCCGCGGCAGTCAGTCACAAGTCAGACACTGTCTACCTCTTCCCGGGCCCACCCCGTGAGCCGGCCGTTTGGCCCGTCCCCGTCCCTAATAAGCAACCTCGCTTCAGTCTGTGGACGTAAAGCAATATGGTCACCCTGCATGCTTATGATCCGGGCTGACACCGCCGCTGACTACTAATAATTAAACTCAATCAATCCACATACGTCGCCGTAAGCGGCATTTTAATTATTTTTTATTACACAGCTCGGGTGATGCGGACTCAGCTGGCGGAGACGAGCATCAGTTATTTCAGTTGAGCATCTGCTGACATTAATTGAAACAGTCACTCCTGACTGATTCTTTGGCCGAGTCAGTCTTAGCGGCGGCAAACTGCTTGGCTCATCGAGGCGGCGACTGACTGGTCAAGTCACTGAGTGGGTGTCACAATCAGACTGCCCCAGCGGCCGTTGCACATTTTCGGTGCGGACGTGCCAGACTGAACTTCAATAGCCGGTAGTGACTGACTGAGAGTGGGGCGGCACTCACTGATAGGCCGGCCTACCTCGTTGAGTCTCAGACCAGCCATCTTCGTTAATTCCGGCCGCCGCCCCGGCCATCCCGCCTACTGACCCGGCCGCGGCAGTGAAGTCAGGGATTTCAATTAACTCCCGGCAGTGACTAAAATTAGTGATGTGATTTGTTACTGACTTGACGTAAACTGACGTGAACTGAGTCGCTTCTATCAGCATCGCATGTCAAAGCGGCAACTTGAAGAGTCGTTGACTGAAGTTCAGTTCAGTTACAGGTCTTTGGTTAAAAGAGCGATTCCATTATTATTATTATTATTTTAATCAATCTCAGAGTCAGTCAAGGATGACTGCTAGCGGCGTTCTAATATCCAAACACAGCACAGCATGCGAGTTCAGTTTCGGTGTAGTCCCCCTTTTAGTCAAGCTACAACGAAACAACACTTAACAGTGGTGTCAAGTTATTTTTCACCGTTTAGATGTTGTTTAAATGTTCTTTTGTAGCTCGAAAAAGGGGATTGCGGCCCCGAAAATTGCATGTTGTCACGGTGTTTTGTCCTAATAAATAGCGTTCTCATCAACCTTTTACGGATGTCTTTGGATCTCCACAATTACTGGTCAGAGGTAACAGCAGGCAAAGCAGCCACTGAGCTCCCACGCCACCATACTGCGCCCCCCACCCCTCCCCCCACGACCCGCCCCTCCACTCGCCGGCAGCCACGTGGCCGCGACGCTCGTGCTCAGGCCGGCTAACACGTGCCCGTAGGCGTCCTGTTCGCTCGTCTTTGCACGTGCCGAAAGCTTGGCGAAGGGATGGACAGCGGTAGCCTGTAGTTCACTGTCCGCGCTTCTCGACTCGTTGGCGTTGTCTGTCGAGGCCACAGACCCACATCAAACAGCACGAAGATTCCCACGCTTGTGTTGGATGCACATCTGTGACTGAAGGCGGCTGTGCAACGGCAGCACTCCCCCCCCCCCCCCCCTCCCCGTCAGTTCAGTTTAAAGGAGGACCTGGCCATGCGGATTGAGTTTCTTCGATTTGATACTGATGATGAGTTGATGCTTAATGTCCTCAGATGTCATTTGACATATTAGGGACAAGTTGTGACCAATGCCGAAGCACGGTTCAATAAAAGCCACATACGTAAGGTGTATGCGTGTTTAGCTGTAACCTGCCACCTGCACTTTTGGCAGAATGACCGGGATTTTTTACGTGCTACGGCTGTGGTAACACGGGGATGGAACGGATACCGAAATAAGAGTCAGCACAGAAAGTCGACCCTGGAGAAGAAAATTCTCCCGAGGTTCCAGCAGGCATTCGAACCCGCGACTGACCTTTCAATCACGAGTCCGGCGCTCTAACCACTGAGCTATCCCCGCCCCCACGATTTGATACACCGTTGAGACACGACTTACACACACGCACACACACACGGACTATGTGGCTTCATGGTCCAGACCCGCCGGTCCGGCTCGCCTGTGATCCCAGGCGGCCAAGTCAGTCAAACACTGAGCCAAGACCGTGTAGCTGATATATTTTTCTTCGATCTTCGAATGTTGCTGTCACATCCACGGAGACTATCCGCAGGACAGGCCATTGAATGATGTCTTCGTTTTCACATGGCTCCGGCTGAGCCGCCTGTTGAATAACCGATGTTGTTTGTTGGAGCTTAGCGTCCACAAAGACTGCATAAGTCTAGTAGGGACAGCGGGGAGGTTGGAGGGGGGGGGGGTCAGGGTACCTTTGAATGGCTCGGACTGAACAGCCGCCGTCCCAAGCGCCCCGACTGACAAAGACCAGACTCGCCGGGAGACCGTCACGAGCCACCACCCTTGCCGGAAAGACCGTGGAGGCCGGACCTCGCCAAAGCGACAGAAGCACGTGAGCTGGTCTCCGCAACTTGCTCCGATTTTTTCGAGAGTTGTGTGGTTGGCCAGACAAAGTAAAAAAGAAAGCGCCTGGAGAACCAGCTGTTGACTCGAAACTGACTCAGCTGAAGCCAAAGAATTGTCCCTTGAACTCACTATCATGTTGAGTTTAGCTCCACTTTTCTGTTCAGACCGCTCCGCCCACCTGGGCTCTGACTGATTAACTCAGTGATTTCTTTTCAGTGCTGTTTTACCGGCGTCCATAGAGATCGTACAGATTAGGCCTATTAGGGACAGTAAGTAAGTAAACTATGGTGCTTAACCGCCGTCCACAGAAACCGTATGGCTTATTAGGGACGGGAAAGGGACAGGGAGTCCAGGACGTCCACCTCTTCAGTCTTTCACATAGCTCCTGAGCCGCACTGATAAGTGTAACCGAAAGTAAGTACGCCGGAAATCAAGGTGCTTTACGTCCACAGAAGCCGGAAGGCTTATTAAGGACTGGGAAAGTGTGGTATCTCATCCGTGCGCTCCGACCCGTCGTGAAGACAGAAGAGACAGCCACCGCCAGACTGACAACAATTTTAGGGAGGTGGGGACCCCGCCAGTGCGAAATGCAACTTGTGCCGTAGGCCTACTCCGCTACTGAATTACTGTTTCAACAGCTGTGCACAACAAAGGCACAACTTGAAAAGCAACTGTTGCCGGAGGAACAACTGACTCAGCAGCAAGGCGATCCATCTACTGGCTATGAGAGCCCTGCGGCTCCACCTCCCTGCTCTTGATCTCCCCCGGGCTCTGACCAACGA
The DNA here is from genome assembly GCA_963584105.1 of Alviniconcha strummeri. Taxonomy (NCBI): domain Eukaryota; kingdom Metazoa; phylum Mollusca; class Gastropoda; family Provannidae; genus Alviniconcha; species Alviniconcha strummeri. The sequence continues at coordinate 32,950,443 of OY757541.1, read as the reverse complement.
TGTAACCGAATGATGTCCGCAGTCTTTATGGGGCCAGGCGCAGGCTTTCTGCAGCGGCTAGTTATGATTGTCCTGACCTCTGACTAGGGCAGTATCCACTTTTAGACCCCGGCGTCGGTTCGCTGTCCTCAAATGGTTTGATTTGTGTGTGTGTGTGTGTGTGTGTGTGTGTGTGTGTGGACGGAATGAACTTAAAGTATGCACTACGTTGGCATATCCACACATATCAGTTCATTCCGCAGGATGCCAGTGTATACACACAAACACACGCACACACGCATCCTCAAACCATTTGAGGACCGCGAACTGACGGGGCTTAAAGTGGACATTACCTCACTGGCCATGGAAGCCAACGGCATTTTGCAACCGACAGAAGTGTCTTCGCTTGCCGTCTGTAAAGGGCGAGTCCTCAGTACACGATCGATTGTTTTAGCAACATCGACACTCGGGAAACGTGCACAGTTACTCCGCAGAAAGTAGAGTTAGATCAAACATGAACGGAGCATAATAAAAGCGAAAGACATAAATATGATAAAACTCATTGTTTGATATTTGTGACCTAAAACGGCATATAAAAATGTCCCAGGAATTTCCCGACCGTCTCCTTGGATATTACCTCCAATTACTAGCTATTAGGCATGAGCAGTTTATTTTTCTTTTGTTTCCTTTTGTCTTCTTTCTTTCTTCTTCTTCATCATCCCCCCCCCCCCCCCCCCCACCGTCTGGCTAGATATCCTTTAAGTGGGCTGTCGTCAGCTTCTGCTTGTCACTGACAGTCTAACCAACGGAACCTGAACCTCCCCCACTATCGTCACCCTAGCCCGTGTACACACCCCAC
>OY757541.1:32909605-32944605 GCA_963584105.1 Alviniconcha strummeri | reverse complement strand
ACTGTTCCAGAAGACATCAGAGAATGTATTTCAATGCCTATTTTTGTGAAATTTTGGCAATATTTAGGAGAACAAGCGAGTGATCAACAACTTCCATTTAGTCGTATTTGTAAACAAAGACAGAACTATGAGTCAGTCGAAAAAATCGTAAGATTTTAGGCAATCCTGCAAGAATGAATCAAAATATCATATAAAAATGCTAAATTATGAGATAAACTATCAACAAATTCAGTAAACTGGAGCCAGGTGAAGAGAATACTCACGAATCATGTGCCAAAACTCGGCAATCGAGACACAAAAACTCCACGCGGTCGATGCCATCTTGGAGGAACTCAATTTGAAAAAAGCGCCTTTATTGCGGTCTTTTATTGGCTTGTGAACGACCCACAAGTCATCAGTCCATTAGCCCCATACCTCATTCGAAAGGGTACGGATTCAGCTTCATTTTGAGGGGGGATATTTTAGACGTTTGAGGGCGTTTTGCAGTTTAAAATTGAGTTTTTTTTGCGAGTTTCCAACTAAAATGCATTCCAGCGACCAGAGATGTTTGTAAAAGACCACGGCATTTACACCACTGGAATCGGCATTCAATTTCCGATCCAGTGATACCACGTATTGCTGTGTACAATGTGTATGGCTTTGTCACCGAGTGGGTAAACACATCAACTGTTTTTGTTCATGTCTCAGACCGCGTGATTGGCACCGGACAAATGGCAAATACATCCCTTAGAAAATCAACTGGCGATTTTTTGAGGTACATGCAATGCAAACATAAAAACAACCATAAGAATGCGAAGAAAACGTTCTTTTTATTCATATAAATTCCAAGAGGATACATTCAGAGACTGTGGAGAAATTAGTGACTGAAATACAGTAAAATTGAGCAAAGTTCCGATGTTCCCGCATAGGCGATGAGAGGCTGCCGCTACCTACAACAAATCACTATTTCTAAATGTCCATCTAAAATGATAAAAAAAGAAAATCTGTGTATGTTGTGTGGCAGTTGTGAAGATAAATGGAATAATCTGTGGATGTTGTGTGAATGTTGGGGAAAATAAATGGAAAATTTGATGGCACAAAGCACCTCTCTTGATGATGCAACACTAGTCTATGTATTTTTCAAATGAAATTTAGTGTGAGGGATGGAGGGATTTGCTACTGAAATTTATTTGACTTCAGTAACCTGTCTTCTGTGCTATATATAGTGTTTGATTCCATTTTTAACACATTTTGGACAAACTGCATGCATGCATAATTTGCATTTAATTAGACCTAATCTTGAGTAGACTAACACAAGGTCAATGTATCACTCTTGTGTTTTGGTGGAATGAAATCTGGCAAATATTCTAGAATGTGTTAGAAAATCTGCTGATGATGATGATGATGAGTTGATGCTTAATGTCCTCAGATGTCATTTGACATATTAGGGACAAGTTGTGACCAATGCCGAAGCACGGTTCAATAAAAGCCACATACGTAAGGTGTATGCGTGTTTAGCTGTAACCTGCCACCTGCACTTTTGGCAGAATGACCGGGATTTTTTACGTGCTACTGTGGTAACACGGGGGTGGAACGGATACCGAAATAAGAGTCAGCACAGAAAGTCGACCCTGGAGAAGAAAATTCTCCCGCCGTTCCAGCAGGGATTCGAACCCGCGACCTTTCAATCACGAGTCCGGCGCTCTAACCACTGAGCTATCCCCGCCCCCTCGGAAAATCTGCATTAGAAAATCTGCAGGTATGCCAGAATGTGTTAAAAAATCTGTTGGTATGCCAGGATGTGTGGTGAATGATAAAAATCCTGAAAGTTGTTATAAATTTACAAACAGGGCTGGACATTTTTATTGTATTTATTGCAGGTTCCAAGAGAGAAACTGCTAGACTTTGTGCCCTTTTTCAAGGAGAGGGCAGTCCATTGCCATGGCAAGCAAGGTCAACAGGGCATTCTGAAGGCAATTGAGGTTGTACAATAAATAATATTTTTATATTATCAGTCAGTCAATGAATTTTTATTATTATTTGGTTTCATGCTTTATTTCTTCTTTTTCTTTTTCTTTTTTAACTGTGGATGATTTTGACCTCCACCTACACTTACTTAATAGGTTTAGTGTGGTTGAGTGATGCTCATCTTAAGGGTATCATGTTGTTAATTAGATGGTTATGCTTGAATTGTTCAGGAGCTGCAGCGGCAGGCAGAGTCCAGCGGGCACAGCCTGATGGACATGGATCCTCTTCACTGGGCACATATGGGTTTTCCTACACAAGACCATGCCGACCTCCGAATGTTCAGACCAGGTCCAGGTCTGTAGAAGTTCAATATTATGGCTTTCCTTGAAAGAGGTGTTGTTATGCATGTTTCTGGATGTCATTCAGGTTTTTTGTGGCAAGGGTGTTGGCCTGACTGGCATGCATCTGAAGAGTGCCTGAAGTAATTGGATTTGTCTAAGATGGGACAAGTGTTGGAGTTGGGGTGTGGGGAGGAGGGAACAGAATAAACCATAATCTGCCTATCAAACTTGTTAGTATAAATATAAAACTATTTTTTTAAACTACTACTATTACAACAAACAAAACAAAACAAAACAACAACAACAAAACTTTGGCACTTTGCAACAGTTTCACAATTTTAACATTGTTTGCCATATTGTATTTATTTTACCTAATTTTTTTTCCTTCTCCAGAATAGATTTGCTTTTGTGTTTGAACTGAGAGACAAACTGTATTTGCTGACTGGCATGCTGTAATTATTTTGTGTCTGCATAAACAGAAATGGTTATTGACGATGGTTATAGAACATTATGTGTAATTATTGTCATTTTGTTCTGTTACCACACATAATAGATTTTCATTTTCCTGAGAGCATCTTGGAAAGACTTGCAGACATTGGTGCAGAGATCCGCGAAAAAGCTTCCCTGAAGGATAGAGACATCCCCAACGAATTTCATGATGGTAACACAGCCAGCGATCATTTTCTGATTTTTAAAAATGTTGCTCATTATTTATTTATTTTTAGGTCAGTTGAGTACTGCCATCTGTAACAGCAGCATGGTCAAAAGCATAGTTTGGAGCTCAACAGTGTTACATATGTGGTTTGCATACAGTCTGAGTTAGCACATATGAGTTCACACATTGATGCACATAAGAATTCTTTTGTTTTGACAGAGTAGTCTCCCCTGATGCACAGCACTCGCCCCATCCCCTAACCCCCTTCCCATGTAATACTGTATTTAATACTGTGTTTATACTGCATGATGCTATAGTACAGTGCATCTGCATTGTTCAAGGTTTCTCCTTCAGCTAGAGAAGCAAACTGTAAAGTCTGTTTTGTTGTTGTTTTGTTTTTCAATGACTTTCTATTGGGTGATTCAGGCAGGGTTGTAAACTCCCTTGACTTTTGCCCAGCATCGCTTAAGTCCCTTGGCTGATTTTACTTCCAGTGTGTACTTTCTTCACAATGGAAGGCAGTGGCAGTGAATTTGTGAATTTTACACTGCCAATGTTAAAGGCATTTTTTGAGGCATGTAGTCATAATGTATCTGGAAATAAGCAATAACTTGTTGCTCGTGCTTTGGGATGCCCAAAAATGCATTTTTTCTATGAACTCGCTATCTTCTGATCAGCCCAAAAACGACACAAAGACACTTTTTGTTCACCCTCCATCCCCTTTCCATGGTAATTCTTGCAACTGCAACAGTATTGGCATTTGTACTGCTTCGCAGTTCTAATTTCAACTTCCACTGTTATCCACAGCATGAAGCAACGCCTACTCAGAAATCAGCCTGGAAGTGCACTGCGACCTCTCGCGACTTCTTTCGTGAAAGATTACACAGCGCATTCACTCTAGCAAACCAGCTTCGCTGAATTGCCCAATAAGCATGAGCTGGGAAGACTTAAGTTCTGTTTTAAGTAGATAACTGGCATGCTTTGACTTGTTTCAATTTTATCATTTCAGAGAGTGCTATAACAGCTGTGTGGCAAGGCACAAAAAACATTTCTGGTGAGTATATGGTTTTGTTCATAATATGTTTTGCCCTTTCCATTTTGTATGTAAAATAGTTGCATGTATGTGTTTGTGTATTGCTTGGTTACAAAAGGTTTTTCATTGTATGTTACCTTTTACTTCTTTTTTTATTTCAGTTTTATTTCTGTACTAATCTTATGTCTTTGTATCACCGTGCACATGTAATTTATCTGCGGTCAAACACTGTAACAGTGAAACAAAATCTTGAAAGAGTGATGGTCTGACTGTCCATATGTAAAATCTTTAATGAGATGAGAAAAAGGGAACTTGTGAGATGTTTACAGTGTAACATTCTAAAGACAAGAAAAAGGGAATGTGTGAGACATATTTAAAGTGTAACATTCCAAAGACAAGAATTCATACAAGGTGCAGTTCTGCTCAAGATGAAGTGGTTAAACCATCCCTACTCCTTGCTTGTAGTTTTGTTAATACAGACTGCTACTGCGTCTCAGCTAATAATTATGTCTGCAGATGTGACCATGCTGTACTTTTTCAGCGTTGCTTTACGTCCACAGAGACTGTAGGAACTATTAGGGATGGGAGCTCGGGTCTGACTCTTTGATACAGCGCCTGAGCTCTGATGCTGTACAGTGTACGTCCACAGAGACTGTAGGAACTATTAGGGATGGGAGCTCGGGTCTGACTCTTTGATACAGCGCCTGAGCTCTGATGCTGTACAGTGTACGTCCACAGAGACTGTAGGAACTATTAGGGATGGGAGCTCGGGTCTGACTCTTTGATACAGCGCCTGAGCTCTGATGCTGTACAGTGTGTGCTACATATTTATCTTCTTCTTTTTTTCTTTCTTTCTCTCCAGATGTATGCATTGGATGTGGGGACTGGGACAGGAAGGTTCTTTGCCCGCACCCTTTGTTCAAAGGAGGACTGTGCTGCAAGTGTAAGGTGAGTATGGTGGGCATGGCCAGTTCCTGGGTAGGTTCTAGTCAGCAGCCCCAGAGCTCTCATTTGGTGGGCCGTTTGATGGTAATGCCTTGTTGGCAAACAAGAATTTTCTGCACTGAGCTCTTCATATAAAGAGTCTAATTGTTTGGGTCAGTCGGCTGTGCTGCTGAGGAATTATGCTTCCAGTGGTGGTGTGCCATGAGTGTGTGTGTGTGTGTGTGTGTGTGTGTGTGTGTGTGTGTGTGGATGATGTGTCCCCAAAATTAAGTCCAAGAGTTTAATCAAGTTTAAAATCCATGTTCTAATGGCTTGAGCATCAGTACAGACTGGAATTACTGCTGCTTAGCTAATAGCATTTATTCTCTCTCTCTCCCCCCCCTCCCCACCCCCACCACCTTCCCCCTTCTGGCATTGTATCTTTTTATGGACTGCTTTGTGCTCTGAATTATCTCAGATGCTGAACATCATATTAAAGACTTCTGGTATCTCTTTTAACTTTCATTTGAACTGTGAATTTTTTGCACAATGTTTAATTTGAAACTGATAAGCTAAATAACTACATTGTTTTGTAGTAATATGTAAATGTTGTTTTATTTTCAGGATTCTTTGCAAGAAACATTTTATGCTGTTGGGGATGATGGAACACATGTAAGTATGAATTGTTCAGTGAGAAAGTTGAAATTTGTTTCTCTGCTAACAATTAGCTTGAAAAAATAAGCTGACACATTACTTGGAATTGATTGATTAGCTTTGATGTGACTGTTATAAAAATCACCAACTTATTTTGTTGTAAGGTCTCTCAGAGTTAAAAATGTTAGTGTACAATACTTTAAGAACAGGTGTGGAAAGATATTTATTTGACATGGAAAAAAAGAAGAGATGTTTTCAATAATTTTTTAAAATGTGGATTTCATCATCCAGTACACCTGACAATATTTTATATTTATATTTATATGAATACTTGTTGATTTATTTGAAAGCTGAGTGAGCTGGTTGAAAGCTGAGTGAGCTGGTTTGGCCTAGTGGTAAGGCGTTAGGCTGTTATGCAGAGGGACCTTGAATCCGCTTTGGCTCTCGTTTCTCTTCAAAAATTGTGGTCTGTGGACACTGTCTTGTGACTTTGTCCCTCACAGTTAATGAAACATTAAAATGGCTCTCATCATTGCCCATCTTAATGCAGGAGTCATTCTGGTGGTGACAGTGTAGCGATAGGTATATAATCTCCCTCTCCCCCCACCTCTGTACCCCCTTCCCCCCTTCTCCCCCTTCTCCCCATCCCTAATAAGTCTTACAGTTTGTGTGGATGTTAAGCACCATGTTTACTTGCTTGAAAGCTGTTGGAGTTTTGTACAGAAGAACCTGCCAGGTGTGACCAGCTATGGCCACATTTCCCCCCCGTCTTCCCTCTTTATGGAGGTACCTACCTGACAAAAAATAGTTCCCTCTTTATGGAGGTACCTACCTGACAAAAAATAGTTCCCTCTTTATGGAGGTACCTACCTGACAAAAAATAGTTCCCTCTTTATGGAGGTACCTACCTGACAAAAAATAGTTCCCAGATGGTACTCACATTTGCTTTCCAGCACATTTTCTTCCAATTCTGCCATAATTGGCTATGCCACTGAAGGGGCATTCCTTATCTGTGTGTGTCTTCTGAAATCAACCCATCAAGTTTCATACTGTTGGCTCCCTCTGTAACATTTACAAAAGGTTTTAGGTACTAATACTGTGGAACTAACATAGCACTGAAGTATGCATGTAAACACTGGGCATGTCTGCCACAGGTAAAACAATTAGTGCCTTCTTGATTCAAATGATTTTGGTTTTATTTGTGTGGGTTGCATTGTCAGAGGCTATAAAGAGCCTGGTACATTTTGAGCTGTCAGTTAAAATTTCATTGCCATTGGAGCACCAATGGAAATTGTTAGCTCACAGTTTTCAGAGACCTGTGACATAACTTAGATCAGGCTGGAGGAAGGATGTTCAAAAACCTATGTGTGGAGTTTTATATGGTCTGTAAACATGCCGGATCTGATCCACATCCAATCTGGATTGGTTTAGAAGTGTTGGCCCAAAGCGGGCCAGATGATTCTTGCACACTGACTTGCTTCCGGACTGGATCTCTTTGGCCAAAACCTGACATAGTCAGCCAGAACACAACAGAATCTGGGCTGGTTTTGCACAGTATGATCTGGGCTGTCTGTGGAAGACTTAAGTGAGTCTGAAAGTGGAAAGCTGGTACAGGCTGGTTGCATTCTGCCAGAACTGGGCCCAGTGATTCTTGCACATGAATTTGCTTCAGGACAAGATGCATTTGCCCAAAACCTGACTAGGCCATCCAGATCAGATCTGGATCAGTTTTGCGCAGTAGGATCCAAGCCTTCTTTGGAAGAATCGAACCAAACTGGATGCGGGAATTCAGATCAGGCATATACGATCCGGCCCGATTCTGGCTGCACAATGGCCATTTTGGTCTTTGAAACCAAAATGCTTCTGAATGGGATCCAGCATGTTTATTAGGTTGAGTTCTACTGTAACTGTGTGAACGTCTGGTTGCAGTCCTTTTGTGCTGTGTGTGGGGCAGGAGGGCAGCTGTTTGTCTGCGACACCCCGAGCTGTGGCAGGTCAGTCTGTCCAACCAGTTACCTGGTTACACACACAGTGCTGCCCATTAACCTCCAGGGTTTTCTGGAATTTAGTCATATTTTGGCATCTGTTTGTTTCTTTAGTTGGTTTGATTTTTTGTTTCCACATGCCTCTCATGAGGGGTGGGGGGGGGGGTGGGGGGGTGGGGGGGGATCTGAAAGGTGTTGGGGTGAGGGGGGGCAGTGGGGGGAGGGGGTTAGAATCTGGCCAGATTGCTGAGATATTAAGCACCAGAAGCACACTTGCAGTTTTGTCATTTTGCATAGAACTAAACACCCAGTGCTTTTAATTTAATTTTATTAGTGATGTTGATATATGTTTATGATGGTGATTTTTGCTTGTTTGTTGTTGTTTATTTTACATTTCCCAAGGCATTGGTTGGATTGTGTTCCATTATTTCAGAGTATTCTGTGTTATGACCCATTATTTTAGTGTTCTGTGTAATTGTGACCCATTATTATTAATTATCTTGTGATCCATTATCTCAATGTAGTCTGTGTTATGACCCATTATTACATTGTGTACTGTGTACTCATCATTTCAGTGTTCTGTGTCAAGACCTATTATTTCAGTGTTCTATGTGGTGACAGACTATTATAGAGTGTTCTCCATTATGACCCATTATTTCACACTGAGAGTGTTCTGTGTTGTGACCCATTAATTCAAAGCATTCTATGTTGTGACCCATTATTTCAAAGTGTTATGTGGTGTGACTTATTATTTCAGAGTTCTGTGTTGTGGCCCATTATTTTAGAAGGTTCTCTGTTTTGACCCGTTATATAAGAGTGTTATGTGCAGTGATCCATTATTTTAGGATGCTTTGTGTTCTGACAGATTAATTATTTCAGTGTTCTGTGTTGTGACCCACTATTTCAGGGTGTTCTGTGTTCCGTGTGTGGAAGAGCTTGGAGGTGAAGATGTACTGAAGAAGGTTTGGGACACATGTTAGCATGTACAGGAATGCTTTTCTTCTATTTCAGATAATGTACTTTTGAAACAATGATTTGCATGAGATAAGAAAATCAGATTTGGATGATTGATTTTTTATGGGTGCCTAAGACTTTTAACAATTTCTAAAAAAAAGAAAAACACTTGCTGGACTTGATCTGTAGCAGTAAGAGGACATATTACTCACTGTTTGAATCATTAAAATCCAACATGATGACAGAAAGTGACTGTGACTGGGAGAAGTAAGCATCTTAGAGATGTCATAAACTTATGAGTGTGTTTGTGCCGATTGCCAGTCTCTTGTTAGGCAAACAAAACAACAGCAACAACAACCAAAAAACAAATAGAGAGAGAGAGAGAGAGAGAGAGAGAGAGAGAGAGATTTTGCTATCAGGCTTCTTTGTGTTTTGGTAATCATAATCTTCATTTTTTCTTTTTTGTTGTTGTGTCTTTTATCTTGAAAAATGTGTGTGTGTGCGTGCACGTGCGTGCATGCGTGCGTGCGTGCATGCGTGCGTGTGTGTGACAGATGGGCAAGATAGAACTGATGGTGCATGAGTAAGAGAGACGCTCGAGTATGAAGTATTATTCATTTAGTTTACTAATAACTAACACTCGTTTAATTTTCCCCAGCATGTGGTTGTAAATGTTGATTGTGATGGAACCATTAACATGATTTTGTGATTTTTCTTTCTCAAATGGGATTGTTGTAGGCCTGTATGCTTACAACCAGGTTTTATCTGATATTAGTTTGCTTCTGCAGGTCCATGATTTCACAGTGAAGTAATGTGCATAAAGCCTTCGTGCCATACACATACTACTGAAAGACTAGAAGTGTGTGTATCATTGTCAAAATGAGTATAGATTGACTGAAAAAAAAGGAAAAGAAAAAAAAAAAAAAGAAAAAAAAAGAAAACCAACATGAAGTCACAAATAATACTAACTACCAAAGACAGAACAAGACAAACAAAAAATAAAATAAATTAAAAACAAACTGAGAAAAGCACAGAATGTGTGTGTGTGTGTGTGTGTGTGTGTGTGTGTGTGTGTGTGTGTGTGTGTGTGTGTGTGTGTGTGTGTGTGTGTGTGAATGTGCATGCAAGGGTGCATGCGTACATGCATGTGTGTGTGTGTGTGTGTGTGTGTGTGTGTGTGTGTGTGTGTGTGTGTGTGTGTGTGTGTGAGAGAGAGAGAGCGAGAGAGAGATTTTTTAATGTATTGTACATATTGTGTGTGTGCAGCCCAGCAGGAAGTAGTAGTTTATAGATTTTTGTTCCTATTATTGATATTGACATAATCAGAATGCTGGTAAAATTGTGTAGGCTAAAATGGTTAATTTGACATGTGCTTCTAGGGCCATTGCTATAAATAGGTAAATAAGTATCCCCCCCCCCCCTACCCCCCACCCCACAACCCCCTCCTCACTCATGGAAAGTTTTACAATTTCCTTTATAAATAATTAGGAGAGAAACCTAAATTTGTTGTTAGCCCTAATATAACCCTTTGTGGTTGACTGGGCTCAAATCACCAACTAACTAACTAACCTCGCTGTTTTGGCAGCAGAGGCTGGTGATTTCATTTCACACATTTCTTTTTGCTATAGCCCATGCGACTCTTCTTTTGCTTGTTGATCTTCCATGCTGGTAGTGGTATGGTAGGCTGTATACTATTGCTTACTTGTCTGCTTCTTAAGCAGTTCAGCTGAACCCTTTTTTCTGTATGATTATGTGATAGTTTTTCATATGTCAGTCATTATTAATCTTTTTTTTCTTTTTCTTTTTCCTCTCTCTTCATTTAAAATAGAAGTATATAACTTTTTTATCAGTTACCTTTCCTTTTCTTCCGTCTTTCCCTCAGGTGCAGGAAGCAAGAAGCTGGCCATGTTTTCTGTGTCAGCCATTCCAGTCAAGCAGTCATGGTTTGCTGACTCCACTCCCTGACTGGCGTGAAAACCTGGTCCTCTTCTTTGATATGGGCCACAGAACCAGTGTGGTCAGAATCTTTTGTCTCAAATGTATCATGCTCTCTCTCTTTTTTTTTTCATGAGTGTTTGTGTGTCCCCACCTTTTCAAGGTATGTGCTGAGTGTTATGCTAATTTTGAAAGTCATTTTGCCTGACCTGATCAACCCCAGTAATCTGTGAGATGTGTTGTCAGGAGAGAGAATTAATGCTCCACCCACAGACGTAAAAGCCAAAGTGTGGTGGCAGCCAGCCCTTTGAAAAATGCCCCAGATTGTGCTATGTAAAAAAATAATTGTTTCTCACTCATGCAGAATCAGCTTGGCTACTTTGATGAGCAAGAGTTAAAAAACAAAACAAAAAAACAAATGCTTTTGCTTTTCAGATAAAACTGGTTGTTGAAGAGTGGTTGTATGTGTCTCAGTCTGCAGGTGCTCAGATTGGCCAATCATAGCCTTTTACTTGTATCTTCATGACAGATTAATTGTTAGGGATGTTGAGTCTGTTTTTATTTTCATTGAGGAGGTTACGTAGGACAGAAGTTGTTGTTGTTGATTGCTTGTATATAGCGCTATTTTCTGCTCTCGAGCGGACTCACTGTGCTCACGTGTGATTCTGCATGAATTTCATTTATTTCATTATTGTTTATATGTTGAGCCACTTTTGAGATGAAAGGACTGTGTCCGAGTTTTCAGTAGTAAAAACTGGAATATGTATGCTACGGGCTGTGTCGGCAGATGTGCCAGACATGGAGGGTAATGAATATGCCTTTGGAGTGTAGTATCTTCTTGGAGACCTGGAATGGACATTGGTGGACTTTGTTTACCTTACATTAACCCTTTCACTGCCATGATGTCACTTGAAAACAACCAATGAAAGTGCGAAATTAAAAATCCTTTAACTTTTTTCTTTTCTTTTTCACAGTAGTACATGAAAAGATTTTCACCAAAATGCACACTGTTAAAATAATATTTGATCTAGGACCAGAAAATATACTGTTTGCGGACGTGTTCACCCACTTTTCGGCCCGGAAATTTTACAGGCTTGGGCAGAGAAGGGGTTAATAATAGTCGCATACTTAGTGATAGTTATGGAAGGTGCTTTGAGTCCAGGCTGTTGTGTGCCTTGTGCCATGCGTGACGTCTGCTGAGTGCTATTTTCTTGTTGTGTCCCTTGTTAAATGCATTACGTCTGCCAAGCGTTATTTACCGTTTTGTGTCCTGTCACCAGGTTCCTGACCTGGAGTACTTCAAGACACGTCGACCCATTCGTGTGCTTAGCCTTTTTGATGGCATCGGGACAGGTAAGCACACCAAATCAGATGTCCTGGCTATCACTTCCAAGAAACTTGTGCATTTATCTTGATTGACATGACATAATGATGTCTGGCAGAAGAGCTACGGCAGTGAGTGGCGTGCGTCTTGGCGCAAATTGGATTTGAAGCGTTGAAGAGCTTGAGACCATACCAGCCAACACAAGGCCAAGGCAGCACACCACTGTCAAGAAGTGTAGAAAGAGAAAGGATGCTAGGCGCTCTTCCTTGAAAGGATGAGACAGGGACATTGTTGACTAGACTCAAGACTGTTTTAAAGGCAGTGCTGGGGGAACTTCAGACACACGGGGTGAAGTGCATAATTGTGTGTATTTTCAAGCGCATACGTACCCTCTTCAAATGAACAGAACGGACGTATTTTACTAATACTCACCACAGTGTGAATACCTTCGGAGAATTTCTTCTTTGTAGTCCATCGGTTCCAAAGTGACATCAAAGCTGCACATCCCATCTGCTGTGATTTGCCCTGATATAACCGTAATGGTTGACTGGGTGTAAAACACCAAGTTACTTACATCTGCTGTGATTCGCCCTGATATAATTGTAATGGTTGACTGGGTGTAAAACACCAAGTTACTTACATCTGCTGTGAGCTCCCATCATGTTTAACCCCTTTACTGCCTTGATGTCACCTGAAAAAGACCAACAAAAGTGTGAAATTTGAAATGCTGAAGCCTTTTTCTTTTTCACACTGGCGTGTGAAGGGATTTTCATCAAAATGTATAGCACTGAAAATAGATTTGTTATAAGACTGGAAACTGTACTGTTTTTGAGGCGTGTCAATGCGTCTTTCAGCCCGCACATTTTACAGGTGGGGGCAGTGAAGGGGTTAAAACACACTTGTTAATCAGTAAAACAATCTGACAAATGGAAATACAGTAGGGTGGCTCTTAAATTTTAAGAGAGGCTGATTTGGGTGAGGACCTGAAGGTGAAGGTTTTAGTACTTTCACTGAGATTTAAAATAAATCTTTAAATGGTTGATCAGAAAAATCTAATAGGGTGGAGTATCTCAATAAAAATAAAGAGAGAGAGAGAGAGAGAGAGAGAGAGAGAGAGAGAGAGAGAGAGAGAGAGAGAGAGAGAGAGAGTGTGTGTGTCTCTCACCAGGGTGTTGTGCTTCACATCGTGGTTTATTTATCTGGTGCTCCCACTGTAAGCTACCGTGCATTAACGATGGTCATCCCTTTTTTCAGGGCTGCTGGCATTGAAGAGAGCGGGGTTCCAGGTGGAGGTGTACTACGCCAGCGAAACAGATGGGCAGGCCACCATCATCTGTCAGGCCAACCACAGCCAGGCCGTCACACATCTCGGGGACGTCACCAAGATCACCACAGACATGGCGAGTGCATGTTGTTGTTGTTGCTGTATGTGGTTGTCTGTGTGGGTGTGGGTGCATGATTTGGCATGCATGTGTGTGTGTGTGTGTGTGTGTGTGTGTGTGTGTGCATGTGGGTGGGTGGGTGAGTGGGTGGCAGTCAGTGTGCAGTTTGGTGTGTTTGTGTGGTCTAGTGTGTGTGAGTTAGTGTATGGTTTAGTTGTGTATGTGTGCGCACATGCAAGTGTGTGTGTGCCTGAGCAAGTGTGTGTGTGTGTGTGTGTGTGTGTGTGTGTGTGTGTGTGTGTGTGTGTGTGTGTGTGTGTGTGTGTGTGTGTGTGTGTGTGTGTATGTGTGTGACACTGAACTAATGTGTGTTTGTGTTGGGGTGGTGGGTGTCTCAGTGTGTGATTTAGTGTGTGTGTTTGTGTGAGCTAGTGTGTGCTAGTGAGCTTGTGTAGTGTGTGCATGTGTGTCATTGTGTGTGTGTGTCATTGTGTGTGTGTGTGTGTGTGTGTGTGTGTGTGTGTGTGTGTGTGTGTGTGTGTGTGTGTGTGTGTGTGTTTGGTGTGTGTGTGTGTGTGTGTGTGTGCGCGTGCGTGCGCATGCGTGCTCGTATGCACACTTAAACCTGCTGCTATGTGACACAATGACTTCTTTCCACCAGCTTGCAGAGATAGCGCCTATTGACCTCCTGATGGGAGGGTCACCTTGCAACGAGCTGTCGCTGGCCAACCCACTCCGGAAGGGTTTTGATGTCGGTAAGTTCCCAAGGGAGCGAGCTGTATCCATCTTTTTTTAAATTCCTTTTCTTTATGATTGTGGCGTAATAGTCATTAAGTGAGCGATTTGCTTTCGCAGAATTGTATGGAGTCTCTGCAAACTCTCCAGAAACATATTTGATGAGGAGGAGGAGGGAATACATTTAATTATTGTTATGATGATGGTGGTGATGATGATGATGATGATGGTCACGGTATTGTGATGTCATTTTTTCTCTCAAGTGTTTACTTCTGTTATATGTAATTTACTAAAAGAGATCTGAATGTCAGAAGCGAATTTTTAGGACGCAATGTGTCAGAGATACATGTGCCCAGTTAAACCAGTAACATAAGCATACACCTTGGTCATAATTGGTCAGTTGATTTTGTCTTACTGTTCTGTTACTCTCTCCAAAGCAATGGAATTCTTTTCCTTTTGTCACCCTGATATAACCGCAATGGTTGACCATGCCAGTTATGTATACACACTACAACACTTCATTCAAGATCTTTCTAACCACTTCCAGCACACACACACACACACGCACACACACACACACACACACACACACACACACACACACACACACACACACACACACACACACACACACACACACACACTTATACATTCACGTGCACGCGCACACACACACACACACACACACCTATATATGCATGTGCGTGCGCACACACACACACACACACTTATACATGCACACGCGCGCGCGCACACACATGCACGTACGCATGCGCGCGCACATACACATACACACAAACACACACAAGACCAGTGGCATACAACTGGCGACAGGAAGTGCCCACACAGTACATAACACTCAGCCCTTGCTGTATGTTCCCAGAGGGCAGCGGTGTGCTGTTCTTTGACTTCTACCGCGTGCTGCGTGACCTGCAGGCACTGAACGGCAGCACGCACCTGTTCTGGCTCTATGAGAACGTGGCATCCATGCGCTGTGCCTACCGCGCTGTCATCTCCAGGTTCCTGCAGGTAGCTTCACTCACTACACTGTCTAGAAGTGCATTACACATAATTTTATAACAACGACGAAAATATTTCTAGATCGAAGTGTAGAAAAAAGAAAAAGAAAAAAACAAAACAATTAGGAAGTAACTGATTATTTAACCCTTTCACTACCCCAGTATTTAAAATTTCCGGGCTGAAAGATGCACGCCTTCCCCTGCAAACAGTATTATTTTCCCGTCCTATAGCACATCTGTTTTCAGTGGTATGCTATGTTCACATGCCAGCGCAAAAAAGAACGCAAAGAGGCTTAAGGATTTCAGATTTGGTACTTTATTGGTCGTTTCCAAGTGACATTATGGCAGTGAAGGGGTTAAGCACATTTAGAGGTGGAAGACCTTAAACCGAGTAAATATGGAAGAGAGAGAGAGACCTACTGCCTTAATAAAGAAGAAGACATGCCATGAGTCAGAAATTATGGTGAGTATAGACTACAACTATGTTCCTAGTTCTTTTCTGTTTTGTCATTCTCACCAGCAGTCGTTCACCTTTTTTACTGGCGAGTTGGCAGCCATATACAGGTATATTACATGTGAACTGTGATAACTGATATATATGCTGGGCCCTTTTGCCACTGGTGTTCATAAACCTTGTATAACCAATGTATGTGTGATATTTAATTGTATACAGGTGCTGATATCAAATGTCCCCCAAACGCACTTATTTATTTTGGTGTTGAAAATATTACTATAGGAATGAGTAGTCACTGAGTACAAAATTGAAAATACTATTATATATATATGTTTTAAACAGCTGTTTTTTATGTGTTGTACCTGCTTCTGTTTTTAATGTGTTCAACTTAATTTAACTAAATTGTTAATGTGGCAGAGCTGGTATGAGCAAAGAAAAATTTCCGTTTAATTGTTATGATTGCAACGGACAATAAAGTATTTTGAATTGAATTGAATAAAAAGGAATATTTGGGTATTAGAAGAGAATTGGGTGGAATAATTTTGCCTGCTGGATTTTTGTGTCGGTTGGTGGTGCAGTGCAGCCTGAGCCTGTCACTGAGTGGGTTTCTGTCCACACGTGACACCCGTGGATTTGTTTGACCCATTTGCAGTGCCAGCCTGCAGTGTGGGACGCCAAGCACCTGTCTGCTCAGAAACGTTCCCGCTTTTTCTGGGGAAACATTCCAGGATTGTACAGGTATGTGGAGGGTCAAACTGGACACCTGGTTAGCTTTCATTTCAGATTTATTAACGGTCCTTTGACTAGAAATGAGTCTCTATTTTTGTTTGTTTACATGTTATTTTGTTTTCTTCTGGAGTTTTTGTTTGTTTGTTTGTTTTGTTTGTTTGTTTGTTGTTGTTATTGTTTTTTGGGGTACACAGTTGTTTCTGTTTGGCAGGGTATGTTGAAAAGTTGACTGCAGCTGTAGTGTGCCTTCATACTGTAAGTGATGATGCTATTGTTGTTTATGATCTAGTTGCTCTCCTGTCGCCGCAGTGTTTTTTAATATTTTTTTATATCACAGCTATCGACCTGGCGGTGGGCCAGAATGGTATGCTGACAGTAACACAGGAGAATACAACAATGCTTTCTTAATCCTTAAAAAGGAAGTACAGTTGCCTGCCTTTTGACGAACGATAGTTGGTTAATGCCGAAATCAGCCATGACGGTTGTATCAGGACTATGACAACGAGGACACCTGGGTCACATAGTTCAGGAGCTGTGCGAGAGTCGAGGTGGCCGTCCTGGGCTGTCCGTCTTAACGAGCCTTCTGGTTTCCGTGGACGTAAAACAATACTGAACCATGCTCACGCATTGGTCTCAGCTTGTCCCTAATATGTCATCCGACATCCGAGGACATGAAGCAACACAACCGAGGACACCTGCTGATGACGACGACGACGACGACGATGACGATGATGACGATGGGGTCCTTGTCTGTGTGCATGGTCAGCACACCGGAAGTGTCGGAGGCCCTCCGGCAGGAGGTGGACCTGAACAGCGTGCTGACGCGGCAGTGTGGGCGCCAGGCCAACGTGCAGCGCGTGCGCACGGTCACCACCCAGTCCAACTCGCTGCTGCAGGGGCCCCAGCACAGCACGCTGCCCGTCACCATGGCCGGCAGTCTCCACACCCTCTGGCTGTCCGAGCTTGAGCGGTCAGTCTCTGGGGCACATGGCTCGGGGATTGTGTGTGTGTGTGTGTGTGTGTGGGGGGGGGGGGTAGGGGGGGAGGAGGGGAGGAGAACTCAGAACTCAGACCAGGTGGGGGCGGGGGGGGGGGGGGGAGAGAGAACTCAGAACTCAGAAGTTTATTACACAAGGATTAAGATTTTAGGCAGTTGCCATTCAGAGTATTACAAGTTCCTACGTTGTTACTTTCACTCCGTTTTAGGATGTACCCATGGTGGAGTTTAGGCACCTTGTATCTACACGCATGCCAGGTGAGTTACCGCCTGGTGAAGTTTATGTACCTTGTATTTACACGCATGCCAGGTGAGAGTTACCTCCTGTTGAAATTTATGTACCTTGTATTTACACGCATGCCAGTGAGAGTTACCGCCTGGTGAAATTTATGTACCTTGTATTTACATGCACGCCAGTGAGAGTTACCGTAGGTGACTCAGTTCTTTGTTGTTGTGATGGTGTGACGTCTTTCGAGCGCTAATTAACAGCCTAGTGTGTTGATTCTGTTTCAGACTGTTCGGTTTTCCCACTCACTACACTGACGTGGGCAACCTGCCGCCCACCAAACGTCGCGCTCTGCTGGGCAGGTCCTGGAGCGTGCAGGTCATCACGGAGATCCTCAGACCTCTCTCGCAGTACTTCGCCACCGCCAGCAACGACGACAGCCACAGGGGCTCCTCCACTCCCACCAGAGAGGCCAACAGCGATACGGTTGTCACTGCCTCGACCGCCACACACATCGAGACCTTTGTAACCAAAAACTGCGACACAAGTGAAAGTGACGGGACCGCCACTCACGTCGCAGCATCTTTAACCAACAACAGCGATACAAGGGAAACTGACCAGACCACCACAGCAATCACTGAAACTGACCAGACCGCCACAGCAATCACTGAAACTGACCAGACCAACACAGCAATCACTGAAACTGACCAGACCGCCACAGCAGTCACTGAAACTGACCAGACCGCCACAGCAATCACTACCTCTGCTGCCAACCACAGTGACACCAACAGCGACAACATCTCGACAAGAGTCGCGACCAGCTGGAGCAGGGGTTCTGACAACGCTGATTCCGGCATCGCTACCGGTGCCATGGCTACACCCACCCCCCTATATGTCCTCATGGCTCCGGGCGAACGCATCACCACCATTTCCGCCGTTCCTGCCGTCACTACAGTCAGTTACAGCGACACTACGAACACCACTTCTGCCTTCAGTTGCAGCAACACTACGAACACCGCTTCTGCCATCAGTTACAGCGACACTACAAACACCGTTCCTGCCGTCACTCCCATCAGTTACAGCGACACTACGAACACCGTTCCTGCCATCTCTGCCATCAGTTACAGCGACACTAAAAACACCGTTCCTGCCATCTCTACCGTCAGATACAGTGACACTCCGAACACCGCTTCTGCCATCAGTTACAGCGACACTACGAACACCTTTCCTGTCGTCACTACCGTCAGTTACAGCGACACTACGAGCACCATTCCTGCCATCTGTACTGTCAGTTACAGTGACACTACGAACACCGCTTCTGCCATCTCTGCCATCAGTTACAGCGACACTGAAAACACCATTCCTGCCATCTCAACCGTCAGTTACAGCGACACTACGAACGTCTCTGCCGTCAGTTTCAGTGACACTATGAACAACGTCTCTACCGTCAGTTTTAGCGACACGATTAACACCGTCTCTGTCGTCAGTTTTAGCGACACCACAAACGTCTCAACCGTCAGTTACAACGACACCAAGAACATCATCTCTACCGTCAGTTACAGCGACACTACGAACACCATTCCTGCCATCAGTTACAGTTCCACTCATACTGACGCCGGTGACCTCAACCCTTCTCGGGCTGACAAATCTACACACAGCTCCACTCGTAGTGACACAGGCGGAATCAACTCTGCTCGGGCTGACAAACCGACAGGCAGCTCCACTCGCAGTGACGCATGCGAACTTAACTCTGCTCTAGCTGACAAACCGACACGCCGCTCCACTCGCACTAGCGCAGTGAAGGGCAGGTGCGCTCTCACAGATGACCTTGAACATAGTTCCGTTCCGACTGACCGAGCTGATCGCAGCAGCCCTGTTGCTGGACCACTTACACGCAGCTGCACTCGAATCGACACCGTTGAACGCAGTGCCCCTGTCACTGGAAAGACTCCGAAGCACAGCTTTACTTTCACTGGCACAGTTAAACGCGGCTCCACTCGCTGTGTCACACTTAGTAAACGCAGATCTGGTCGCTCTGGCATAACTGAGCATAGCAATCATATCACTAGCCGTGTTAGATGCAGCTCATGTCACACTGAACCTTCAAAGTCCAGCTCTCGGGCTACCGCAGTGAAGTCCAGTTCTCCCGCTACTGCAGTAGAAGCCAGCTCTCGGGCCACTGCAGTGAAGTCTAGCCCTGACGCCGGTGCAGTAAGGTGCAGCGCGCACGCTTCTGCAGTAACGTCCAGCTCTGACACTAATGCAGTGAATTCCAACTCTGACATTAATGCAGTAAGGTCCAACTCTGACGTTAACGCAGTAAAGTCCAGGTCTGACTCTAACGCAGTAAAGTCCAGGTCTGACGCCAACGCAGTAAAGTCCAGGTCTGACGCCAACGCAGTAGTGTCCAGGTCTGACGCCAGCGCGGTAAAGTCCAGGTCTGGCACCAACGTAGTAAAGTCCAGCTCTGACGCCAGCACAGTAGAGTCAGGGTCTGACGTCAACACAGTAGAGTCTAACTCTGATGCTAACGCAGTAAAATCCAGCTCTGACGCTAATGCAGTAACGTCCGGCTCTGACGCTAACGCAGTGAAGTCCAGCTCTGCTGCTAACGCAGTAGAGTCCAGCTTTGACACTTACACGGTAGTGTCCAGCTCAGACATTAATGCAGTAAAATCCAGCTCTGACGCCAGCGGAATACAGTGCAGCTCTGACGCTAATGCAGTAAAGTCCAGCTCTGAGACTACTGCAGTAAAGTCCAGCTCTGACGCTAATGCAGTAAAGTCCAGCTCTGAGACTACTGCAGTAAAGTCCAGCTCTGACGCTAACTCAGCAAAGTCCAGCCCTGACGCATGCACTGTAAAGTGTAGGTCTCGTGCTAATGCAGCCAGGTTCAGCTCCTCACGAGCCATTACAGGCAGAACTAGACGCAGAGCTGCTGACACGAGCAAAATTAGACGCGGAGCTGCTGACACGAGCGAAACTAGACGCGGAGCTGCTGACATGGGCAGAACTAGACGCAGAGCTGCTGACATGGGAGGAACTAGACACAGAGCCTCTGACATGGGCAGAACTAGACGCGGAGCTACTGACACGGGCAGAACTATTCACGGAGCTGCTGACATGGAAAAAGCGGGACGCAGAGGTGTTGACACGGGCAGACCTAGACACAGAACTGGTGCTTGGTCTGTTGCAGGAGGATCTGTAACAGTGCCGGAGAACGACAACAAAGCTGATCCAGTCCAAGTAGTGTCATTGCCGGACAGCGTCATTGTGACACCGGATCCAGGTAGAGATGTTGCATGGAAAGTGTCTGCCACTGGGTCAGATGACTTGGACATTAACCCAGCCGGCCCCTCTCCTTCAGCTGGAGTTGGCCCTGCCGCGCACTCTGGCACAGTCTTGGAGCCAGCAAGGTTATTAACGGGCAATCCGCCAGACCGACAGAACAACGACTCCGTGTCGACCGTCATTGACGAACCTACCACAACCTCCGACTCGCAGACTGGGGAAGTTACAGCAGTTGGGTGTTCAGAAAACACCATGGGTGACGTTACTGCCGATTCTTCCACACTGTTCGCTTTCATCTCTGCGACCGGTCATAGTAACAGCGGGCATTCGCCCGTGTCTGGAGTCCGGGAGTCGGAAGTTCTTCCCACCGGTGTTAGAAGCGATAAATGTAGAGGCCTGTCAGGAATAGCCGCAGCAGACCCACAATCTGCAGTCCGCGCTGAGAACGTCCACCAGCCTGTGCTGTTCCCTGTCGGTACTGAGGGCAGCATCCCTGTGGAGGCCTCGGGGCTGTGCCCGTCTGAAGATCTTGAGAAGGGTTTTGATGTTTTTCAGCTCTCGAATATTGACCTGGACGTAGAACCTGGATTTGATAACGAGGAGGAGCATGACGAGTACCCAGACACAAACAAATGCGTTGAACGCTTCGTCGATAGCATAGCCCACCTACCTGACAACAACGAATTGCCTTGTAGCAACGAAGACGTGGTCTCGGCTACTGATCCGAACGGCAGAGTGGCGAGCAACCCCATGCATCAAGAGGAAGTTTCAGCTCTGGAAGAAATCATCTCGGCCGGCTCCACAGCAGAGGACGACCAAAGTTACCTTACTACAAGTGATATCGAAGAGAAACTTCTCTGCAGCTCTGACGACGACGATCACTTCGTGGCAGTGGGGATTCTGACTCGTGCTCTGCGCCCTAGACCGAGCAGTTCACCTCCTGCCTCTGTCACAGCCGTGGAAGCATTAACTCCACATGAAACCACCACCACCACCACCACCATTAACTCCGAAAGACATGGGCCAGCGCAGGATGTGCTTGAAGCACAGGGCGATAGTACAGCTTCAGGTGAAGGTCGGACATCTGTAACTGGAAGTCGTGTCTCGGACCAAGGCGATGCTTCGCAGCGCCATCACAACCCCACGCACGACTCAAAGCGAGAAACGCTGATCTCGGTCAATAAAACCGCGACAGGCTCCGATGACACAACAGACTGTCTAGCCACCTCGGCATCAGCAGCTGAGCGCTCGAGTCTGGACGCTGAAGCACTCCCCACGTCAAACCGCAGCCCTAGGGAGCCTGGTCAGGCGAAGCAGAGTAGTTCTACGTGTCCTTCAGATGGTGCCACCAACACAAATCCATGTATGCGTCTGGAACCGAGGGACGGTTACCTGGTACTCCAGAGGTACACGGAAAGCAAACGGGCAGAAGCCTTGAGCATTCTTGGAAGCATATTGGAAGCAGGAGCAGGTACATCGGGTAACGTGTCGCATCAGCTTGATCAGCCAGACGCCTCTGCTGGTGCCGGTCTCTCAGCACGGAAGGAAGGAGGCAACTCGGGCAGGCTGGAAGGGCGACAAGGCAGATGCACATTCTCTCTTGGAGACGGAGTCACGCTCACAGTGGAACTGCACGACGACAGGCAAGACACACAGCGAAGCGGATGCGAAGTCAAAGATGCAGGACTGTGTCCAGACGGGGCCCCTGGCGGAGCAGGAAATCCCCCAGCTACCGAGGTGGGAAGAGAGACTTTCGGAGAAAGCTGCGTAACGGGGCCAGGGGTCTCTACAGTACCGGATTGCATGAGAACGAAGGCGAGAATCTGCTCCGAACCTTGCCAGACATATTCCGCATCGGTGCAGATGTGTCCAAAGACAAGAGGTCGGACGGAAGCCACTACAGCGGAAACGGCTACGCCTTGTTCAGGGCAGAAGTCTGTGGAAGAGGATGTCAGTGTTCTCGAGACACGAGCAACAAGGGCTATGTCAAGAGGAAGGGTGGGCAAGCTACAGTCGAAGAGGCGCGAGTCGTGCACACACTCCGCGGACAGCAGAAGCAGCTGTGGGCCCTCAGTGCAAAGATCAGGACGTCCACAAACTACAACAGCTACTCGCCCAAAGTCTCGCACAGTCGAAATGTCGAAGAGTCACTTTACTCCACCTGGAGCTGTGAGTGAAGCAACGTATGACGTTGAGCCACGAAGATCAAGAGGGGTTCACATGCCCCGCGATCCGCCAATCTGTAGTGTAGCAACCGATGCTGAGGACGCTAACGAAACTTTAACTGTTGCAGTTGACCAAGTTTCCATGGCCAGAAAAGTGTCAAATGTTGTAACAGGTGATGTTTCAAGTGCCTGCGCAATGGCGTTTGCAGCTGATGTCGCTTCAAGGTCTGGCATATCAACTACTCGTTCAGTAAATGTTTGCGCAGAAAGCAGTTCCATGAACGTTTCACAGAAGGTGACAACCATAGACAAGACAAAGAAAGCCGAAACGAGCCGAAAAGGTCCGTTTCAGCCTGAAAATGCCAACATAAGCGCGTGCAGAACGACAACCCGAGGGTGGTGTGATGGAAGACTGAGGCACAGATCAAGCGGAACCGAGAAGGCTAAGGGCAAGGCTGCCACCTTGCCAGTCGTGGATCAGAGGGAGAGAAATCAGCAACCTTCTGACGAGGCGCCATCTCTCAGTGTAACCAGCAACGAAACGGCAGCAAGTCTTTCTTCTTCGCCGTACATAACACCTCGCCAGGAACACCGCTACAAACTACGGTTGACAGGAGACAATGCCAACGGCTTGGCTTCAGTGGGCGGAGGCGCCTGCTGTAGCCAAGTGTCTGCACAACATCAGGCCACGGCGGGTGTCCCCAGCCCAGACCGAGGATGCAAGTCACAGTTGATGGCAGAGAATGACGACTTTCGTAAGCACATTTCCAAGACACGGAAGACATCCAATGCAAACAGACACTCTGGTGATCACCGTAGTGGGAGAAAGAGGTCGTTGTCATGGAATGTCAGAACCCCTCGTGACAGGAACGATCCTGACGTCAGTCGCAGCAGTTCCGATGCAGACCCGAAGACCTCGCTTGACAACGCCTGTAGCCAGGATCAGAACAGAAGACTTCGCAAAAGAACAAGGCTACAAGGGCCCTCAATCAATATTTGTAGTACAGCTGATGAGGATCAAATGGACACTTGTCCTGTCAAAGCAGCCTCTCCGGTGAATCAAGCTTGGCAGCGAGGAGCTTCAACCAGTATTTCTAGTACAGCTGATGGGAACTGGATTGATAGCTGTTCGGTCAAAGCAAACTCTCTGATGACTCTGACTGGGCGGCGAAGAGCATCAGCCAATACAGCTGATGGACATGAGATTGACAGATGTGAGGTGAAAGCAAACTGTCCAGTTGTTCAGACCTGGCAGCCAAGGTCTTCTACCAGTATTTCCAGTACAGCTGATAAAAATAGGAATGACGGATGTCAGGTCAAGGCAAACTCCCCAGGGACGCAGCAGACTTGGCATCGACAGAAATCAGCAAGAGAAGGCGATCACGCAGCTCAGTGGCAGGAGAGGGAAATGCGTCCGACACAGACAACGCCGCCAGAAGACCACCGTCAGAAGAGGTGCCCAAGGAAGATGGCACCGAGGGAATGTCCACCTCCAGGTGAGCGCCGTCTTAAGAGAAAACGGAAGGCTGTGGGCGGTAGGGTGCCAGGCAACCAGAAGGTTCGCTTGAGGGCCGGGCACTCTACCTACACCGGCAGTGGAGACCGAAGCAGTTCCCAATAGAGATTCTGACCATCGTTTTGGAACACTGCACCTGCCAAAACTGGTCCCAGTCCTCCTCTACAAGATCCGACAAAGATCGACAGCCAGACTACTGCTACCATAACTAAATCAGTGAAAATGTCTTGGGGTTTAAAATCGAAAAGGAATTTCGAAGGCAAAATTTTGTTTTACGAAGGCAACAAAAGGACAGAGGAGAAGGGAAAGATAACTCTCCAATGGGGAGGAAAGTCACGTTGTACAGAGTCGCCCAAACCACAGTCAGAGAGCAGTTAAAAGCGACCAGTTGTCTGAAGCACTACAGCCAGTTCAGTGACCCGAATAAAAGGAAATCTTTACTAACCCTCGGGATCTTTTTAAGAGAAAGACGAAGGCAGTGGCCTTCAAAAGAGCGAGTGAACAGATGCAATAATGACAGTGCCTTGCAGGTGTCTAGTAACTATGAAGCTTTTTTGCGTCTTTTTTTATTGTGCACATCAAACAATGACCACGATGAGTTTTTGTTATGTATTTTAAAAGAAACGTTTAATGTTATATTTTCTGGGTAGCGAGAACACATTCGTATGTGAAACTTTGTGTGTTCAGTATTGGGCACAGTGCATTTGATGCGGTGCCCTTTCTCTTTTTCAGTATACTTTGGTATGTTTACTAACATTTCCGTGTTGATTGCCATCTTATCTTCACATAAAAATGTGTTCTCGCTACCCAGAAAATATAACATCTTGGAAGTACATGTATACCATAAACCTTTGGCGTAGTACTGTTTATTTGAATTGTTTGGTATATTTGAGTATACTTTTCTGAATATTACTCTAGAAGACAGTAAGATCAGACATATTTCTTACTTTAGTTCTGGAATGTGGTTTCGTTGCAATGATCTGTTTCAGTTTTGCAAATGATGCCTTTAGTTCAGATGTTTCAAGACAGCAGTGGTCCGTTTGCTGAGGGAGAAAAAGGTGGGGGGTGGGGGGTGGGGTATGTCCAAGACTTAGTTGGAGCAGATTTTTGTACTTGCCAAACGAACATAAAAGGTTAGCAAGAGAAATGTCGTGATATTCACATACATCTTTGGGTTGCACTGCAGATGAACATATTATGATTTGTTTCTTCTTAAAACCGTAATTTAGTTAAGTATTATCTGGATTTTATTATTTTAACTGTGCACACAGCAGCATGCTCGCATTGGTCGATTCCAAACGTCGAACAGACCGCTGTACGCAACAAGCGGAGCTTTTCATTATCTAAATTGGAATTTGTTTTCGTTTTTTAATCAACATAGCTTCAAGTTTGTAGTCTGATTTTTAGTTTTTCAGTTTGTACTCTGATTTTTCTAACTAATGGAAACAACATATTTAGAGCAGGCTTGTTCTTCTAAGTGTTGTGGCGAGATGGTAGTGCTGTTATGTTTTTACGTGTGTATAATTGATAGTACATTTGGAAGGATCTTACTGTTCTGGCAACATGATAGGGCTGTTATGTTTTTACGTGTATATACATTGATGGTGCATTTGGAAGGATCTGTGTAAGTCCCAGGGTGATTGTTTTCTTTCTGTGAATTCTTTGTCTTGCTTTAAAGCTTGGTAACAGTATTGCTTCTCATTTTCTTCTTTAAGCCACAGTTATCAAAATGTGCAATGATTTTTATTTGAGGATGTTTAAAAGTATCATAAAGTTTTATTTGACTGTGTTTGTGTGTGTGTTTGTGTGTGTGCGTGTCTGTGTGCTTGCGTGCGTGTGTGTGTGTGTGTGTGTGTGTGTGTGTGCGTGCGTGCGTGCCGTGTGTGTGTGTGTGTGTGTGTGTGTGTGTGTGTGTGTGTGTGTGTGTGTGTGTGTGCGTGCGTGTGTGTGATACCTAGTCCCTTGCTCAAAATACTGATTGTTGTTTCCCACAGGTAGTACCCCTGGTGTACCTACCACAACAGCACCACCCTGTATACTGCACGTAGATTGCGCGCACGCTCACCGCTAACAAAAGACAAAATCTCGAGTTGTCTTTGAAAACAGAACTGAAATCCTAAACATACAGTAGGCTAATGTTTGTCTGGACCGATTCCCTGTCGGAAAATCTCAACACACACATACACACACACACACACAAACACGCACTCTTGCACACGCGCTCCCGCGCGCGCACTCACAC
The DNA here is from genome assembly GCA_963584105.1 of Alviniconcha strummeri. Classification (NCBI taxonomy): domain Eukaryota; kingdom Metazoa; phylum Mollusca; class Gastropoda; family Provannidae; genus Alviniconcha; species Alviniconcha strummeri. The sequence goes on along the minus strand of OY757541.1, from coordinate 32,918,097 downwards.
GCACATACACACAGAGCTGGGTGAGAGAAAGTCGAAACCCATCCCGGAGCGTTCATGAATCGATGATACAACACAGTTTTGATCTCGGCTGGAGACAAAGGAGGCAATACTACGTTCCGTGTGGCTATGCATACAAGCGTGATCTTTGAATATACACTGTACATTTATAAACGTAAGGGGCTGGTCGTGACAATGCCGGTAATTGTGACGGGGGTTGCTATGTCTTTCAGTCCACGCCACGACCTTCACAGCCATGACTGTGGCAAAGAGTAATCGATAAAAATTGAAGTCATCAAACCCTGTTGATGCAGTGTCAGGCGTGCTGCGCCCCCCCCCCCCCTGCCCCCCCCTTGCCCCCCCCCCCCCCATCTAACATCCACGCGTCTCTTTCTTGAGCTGTACTTGTTCTACTCTGTCTCTGTCACTGTCTCTGTCTGTCTCTCTGTCTCTGTCGCTGTCTCTCTCTCTCTCTGTCTCTGTCTGTCTGTCTGTCTGTCTCTGTATTTTTTCTTTTTCTTAAAAACAAAAACAAAAATACACAACTATTATGTAGTGTTCGACAAGATGGAATCATCTCTTTCACAATGGCAGATGACTATATTATTTCAATTTCGCTTAGCAGTGTATGTTTAATAATAAATGATAATTATGAATAACCTGTTTTTGTGACAGTTCTATTCAGTTGTTGTTTTCGTCGTATTTATGCTAGTGTTTTTCTTGGCTGTCTCCCGGTTGCTTCTTCCGAACAGTACTCTGAACGTCTGCCTGTAGCGAGAGCCGATGGTGTAGTACACAAAAAAGTTGAAGGACGAATTGATGTAGGACAATGCTTCCATGATCCAGAGCCCGGTCAAGTAAAAGTTATTGTAGCGACGTCCAACGTTCATCTCCGGCAGAAAGAGCCAGACAAAGCGGAAGAAGGCGAGGGGAGAAATACACACGATGAACAGAACTGCGGTGCCGATCAACATTCTGGTCAGGGCCAGCTCCTGGGAAGATATCGACGATGACGACGACGACGAGCGGCCGCTTGCTGAAGAGGTCCCTGCTCGCCACGCTGCTGCCTGGCGAATCTTCATCGCTGTTATTATCGTCGTTGCCGTCACCACCACGACAACGAACCCAGGTATGCCAGCGCCGTACACAAAGCTGTCGAGGTAGTTGATGAGACGTTCATTTTTTAGGTAAAACTCGGCTGGTACACCGGTGAATAATGCAGTGTCGGAGGCTGGGTCGAAAACGCACTCTATTCGATATCTGAGCGCCATGACAAAGTAGAACCCCACCACCACCAAGTACACAACAACGATGATGGCAGCCATGGTCCTAGTCTGGAGCAGAGTCTGGGACCGTAGCGGGCTGAGGACACACAGGCACCGTTCACTGGCGATGATGGCGGACAGGATCTGGGAAACAAAGCAGAAGCCGAAGAAACCAACCAGGTTGTTGTTCACCATGAATCTCATCATTGGTCCGAAACTTTCTTTCGTGGTGAACTGCACATGCAGCTGCTCGCCGTAGAAAAACAGCATCTGAATCAAGTAGAGCACGTCTGCCAGCGACAGCGCGAACAGACACAAGCTGACACGCTCCTTCAGACCCTGCTTGTAGAACACCGCCATGTTGATGACGTTGGCTGGCCCACCAATCAGGAACAAGACGGGCAACGCGGCGTTCTTCAGTCTTCGTGTGATGTCCTCTACTTCAGCGCTGACAATGTTGTCTGGGTTGTCCCACGGTAAGAACTCCATCTCTTCAAATCGGACCACGTGACACCCTTGAGGGATTGACAGGTTTCCCGAGACATCTTGTAAAATGGAGCTCGTGGTACTCTGTGTAAAGTATGTCGTGTACGTTTCGGCAGGAAAATTTTGAGGTATGCTCCACATGATGTTTTCAACAGGTTGTATTATAAATGAAATATTCGGTTCAGCCGAAGGATTTATAAATCGCACGGTAAATGTACTTTCTACTTTCTCGTAGTTTGAGTTACTTTCGTGTTGTTTGATGTATCGATTCTGTTATTTTGCTTTGAGCACGTCACATTACTTGTGTATTTTGTCCCCCACCCCCCATCCCGACCGCGAAAAGAAAAGAAAAGAAAAAAACGCTATAAACCTTAGTCCTAACAATGCGTTTAACGATTTATTTGTTGCTGCTGCTGTTGTTGCAGTTTTTGTTTTGTTTTGTTTTTCTCGATTCGTATTGCTTTGTATTGCTGTAGCTTAAATCGACTTACACGGTAATAAAAAAAGAGAGCACGTAGTGTTTCTGTTTCAGCCTATACATGAATAATTAATCAAATGCGTGCACACACACACGCACGTACCCAACACACACACACACACACACACACACACACACACACACACACACACACACACACACACACACACACACACACACACACACACACATGAATCCCCATGCTCTACACAGCTGTCTCTGTCTGTGTGGTGTGTGTGTGTGTGTGTGTGTGTGTGTGTGTGTGTGTGTGTGTGTGTGTGTGTGTGTGTGTGTGTGTGTGTGTGTGTGTGTGCGTGCGTGCGTGTGTGTGCGTGTGTGTGTGTATGTGTGTGTGCTTGTTTGTTTGTTTGTGTGTGTGTGTGTGTGTGTGTGTGTGTGTGTGTGTGTGTGTGTGTGTGTGTGTGTGTGTGTGTGTGTGTGTGTGTGTGTGTGTATTGTTGGACGCATTTTTATAGCGCTATCCTCTGCTCTCGAGCAGACTCACTGTGCTGTTGTCGCACGTGATTCAGAACGAGTGACTGTAACCTTTCGCAACGCGTTTTTAATATCCATTTAAGTGGTGTACCTGCAGTGCTATCGTTGATACTGCTGCCGTCTCGGCACATCTTCTCTGTACACTATACAACCATGCGCAGTTTATAGCGTCACTTCATGTAATACCACATACGAGCGGTGTATGTGTGTTATGCTGTAACCTGCCACCTGCACTTGCGGCCAAATGACCGGAATATTTTACGTGCTACTGCGATAACATGGGGGTGGAACGGATACCCAAATTATATGAGTCAGCACAGAAAGCACACTCCCGGCGAGCATCGCTTTCCGGCACCTTCCTCCAAACTCTGCCAGATTTAGTTACGCCACTGAAGGGGCACTCTTTATCTCCGCGCAGCTGTCCAGCGACGCGGTCAGCGCCCTACAAAAGGTTCCGGTACTAATATGACTGTAGAAGCAACCTAAAACCTCACATAGTTCAGGAGCTGTGTGAATGAATGAATGAATGAATAAACTTTATTTTACGAGGGTAGTGGAGAAGACTCGAGGTCTTTTTACATCCAGCCCTCGCCCATGAGGGAAACTACTGTTAACTAAGGATACAGTGAGCTACAGTGTTTTGAGTACATGTACATTCATACAGTTCATGTTAAAATGGACACCAGCAAACCGAGAAACAAGCAGATAATGAGCATTAAAAAAATATATATATATAAATCAGCTTGATCTAGGGTAAACATATATACACGCGTGCACGCACATAAGACTAAGAACATGTTTGTCATCGAAAACTACATGTAGATAGAGCACAGACACACAAAATGTATGGGCTGCCTGAAGCAGCACAACACAGGTTGGAGCAGCACATGGACAGATATATATATATTATCTATGATCATGGTTTCACGTAACACCTAAGAGAGACAACATATGAAGCGTAAGATTCTTTTTAAACACTGAAGGACTGACTGGAAGCCTCAATTTGCTGGGCAAAGAGTTCCAGAGAACAGGACCAGAATAAACCAGGCTGGACTTGAATAAATCTATCCTTGGTATTGGCACATTTAGCTTTCTTGATGAATTCCTCGAACTTTGATTAATAAATAATTTTGTTGATAGATACATCGGTGCCCTACCCGATAAAATTTTGTGCACAAAACGCCCTTTGTTACTCAATAACCTAGAAGATAGCGGGAGAATTTGAGCCGCTTTGTAGTCTTTATCGGTAAGGCTAGTTCGTTTTAGAAGAACAATTTTGATTGCTCGCCTGTGTAGTGACTTCAAGGGTTTTTTCAAGGAGTCACTTGCTGAGTCCCAAAGAGTTGAAGCATAATCTATACCTGACTGAATGTGTGCTTGGAAAAACGTTTTTCTGGCATGAAAGTTAAGAAAATGCTTAATTTTTGCTGATTGGTAGACTTTTTTAGCAGTAGTTTTGCACAGGTCACGAATGTGGGGGCCCCAGGTCAGATTATTGTCTATTGTAACACCTAACACTTTGTGATCACTGACCTCAGTTATTTGTTGGTTACCAACAGAAAGGTGCGCACACGGCGAGTGAAGTAGTTGTCGCTTCTGACGCGTCGTTAGAATCATGTACTTCGTTTTTGACGGGTTAAGAGACATATGATTAAGATGTGTCCATTCAACAACATCAGAGAGACATGACTGGAGAACAGTTGTTATTGCAGGTACATCCTGTCCAGAGGTGTGAATTGTTGTGTCATCTGCTAACATGTCACATTTTGCAGAAGGGACATGTAAAGGTAGGTCGTTTATATAGATGGAGAACAGGAGAGGTCCTAGGACAGATCCTTTGGGAACTCCATATAAAACTGTCTTAAAATCCGACTGATTGTCTTTCAGTGAAACCTTCTGCAGGCGGCTGTTGAGGAAAGAGCAAATTAAACTAAGGGTGTTCGCTGATAGGCCGTAGAGGGTTAGTTTTCTTAAAAGTAGGTCATGATTGATTACGTCAAAGGCTTTAGCAAAGTCAATGAACAAGGCCCCACACAATTTGTTTATGTTGATTTCAGATAGCCAGGTGTCGATCAGTTCTGTTAAGGCTGTATGGCAGGAGTGGTTTGGTCTGAATCCTGATTGCTTTTGATAAAACAAGTCATTAACAAGAAAATGCTTCATAACGTGTTCATTGATATGTTTTTCTAACGGTTTTGACAAAATAGGTAGTATAGAAATGGGTCTAAAGTTTGAAGGATCCGATTTGTCACCAGATTTGAAGAGGGGGATAACTTTTGCTTCCTTAAATACCTGGGGGAAAGTGTTCTTGTCAATACAAAGGTTATATATATAGGTTAGAGTTTCAGCAATAAAAGGTGCCGAAAGGCGCAGTATTTTCCCGTCTAAACCATCAGTACCTTTTGTGTTTGACTGCTTTAAATGACATAAAGATTTATACACTTCCCTCACTGTCATAAAAGGGAGCGCACTGGCCTCATGGCTAATCTTTTCTGTGCAATACTGTTCCAGCAGAGTTAGTTGGTTGATGGGGGAATTATCTGTTTTAATCACTTTACTGGCAACACTGCAAAAATGGTTGTTTAAGTCATTTGGGGAAATTCCACTAGTAGTGCTAGTATTCGCTGGTGCGTGTTTATTAGTGAGTAGATTAATAGCTCGCCACGTGTCTTTTGAATTCTTGCTGTTTGTCAAAATGTCAGCAAAAAAGTGTTTTTTTGTGTTTCGGATCATGTAGATGACTTTATTTCTTTGTTTTTTGTATTCATCAAATAGTTTCAGTTTAAGAAGATAATCTCTGTAACGCATTGCATCCAGTACTTCCAATGTCAGCCATCCAGGTTTGAAGGAATATTTGATTCTCCTCTTTTTCTGAGGAGCATGTTTGTCAAGGACTTTAAGAAACACTGAATACCAAGTCGCTAACGCCTCGTCTGGGTCAGTATGATTGTATACTTTATCAAAGGGAGCATTGTTAAGATCGTTTAAGAACTCACTTTCGTCAAATCTGGCAAAAGACCTATATGTTAAGTGGGAGTGTCCTACCTTGGGAATCTTTACACCTTTTTTTGACCAAGTGCAGCAGATGGGGTAGTGGTCGCTGACGCCGATTACTGTGTGATTATTGAGAGTCGAGGTGGCCGTCCTGAGCTGTCCGTCCTAACGAGCCTTCTGGTTTCCGTGGACGTAAAGAATTATTGAACCGTGCTTCGGCATTGGTCACAGCTTGTCCCTAATATGCCAACTGGCATCTGAGGACATTAAGCATCACTTCACCATCATCATCAATCTAAAGCCCGTTCTTAATTGGGCGAATGTTTGTTCGCGAACCTAGTTGGAAGTATTCGGCGAAGCTAGTTGGTTCTTAACTGGGCGAACTTTTCTTCCCGAACCTAGTTGGAAGTATTCGTCGAAGCTATATTCGGGGTCCGAAAAGCTTCGCTCAACATGTTCTGGGAACATTCGCCCTATTCGACGATCATTGCCTCTGATTGGCTGAGAGCAGAGCTCTCCTGTAGATTAAGAGAAAATAAAAATAAAAATGGATGACGATGTCGCTAGGTTCTTCACTCGCTTCGGAGGGAATTTGTTTATTTGTTGACTTGTGCGAGGCACAGCCTTGTCTCGGAGACCCAGAATGAGATAGTAGTTGAATTACTCTGTGAGGGATGATGAAAGTATATTGACTTGACTTTAGCCTACATTTTCGTTCATACTGTTTGCTTCCCGTCTGCCGCAAGTTCGGCCGAAGCTTGCATCTCATTACAAGCCAGTTGAGAACGAAGTAAACGGTTTGGACTGTCTGAACCATGTTCGGCGAACTAAAAGTTCAATTAAGAAACGAATCATAGTTCGTCGAACTGTCCGAAGTATGTTCGGCGAACAAACATTCGCCCAGTTAAGAACGGGCTTAATGCCAAAGCACGCACGTAAACATGAGACGCATCCTCCCCTGGTAAAAAGAAAAGAAAAAAAAAGAAAAAAAAATGCGTTCCGTCTCGATTCAAACGATAGTGGTTTTATTTGTGCTGGTGTAAACTTTATTGGCGGCTATAAATGACACCTTGTTTTATTTGAGTTGTTTGTAACAATCTTACTATTGTTTGAGCACCAACAAAAAACTGCTCGTTAGCTGACAGTTTTCTGGACCCTGTGGCGTAACTAAATACGGCAGTGGTTGAAGGAAGGATGTCGTAAACCAGTGCTTGGAGTTTGCACAGAAAGCTGACCATGGAGAATAACCCGCGACCTCAGTTTCGATCACGACTCCGACGCTCTACCACTGAACTACCCCCGCTCCCATGTGTGCGTGTGTGTGTGTGTGTGTGTGTGTGTGTGTGTGTGTGTGTGTGTGTGTGTGTGTGTGTGTGTGTGTGTGTGTGTGTGGTGTGTGTGTGTGTGTGTGTGGTGTGTGTGTGTGTGTGTGTGTGTGTGTGTGTGTGTGTGTGTGTGTGTGTGTGTGTGTGTGGTGTGTGTGTGTGTGTGTGTGTGTGTGTGTGTGTGTGTGTGTGTGTGTGTGTGTGTGTGTGTGTGTGTGTGTGTGTGTGTGTGTGTGCATGCGTGCATGCATGTGTGTTTGGTGTGGTGTGGTGTGGTGAGCTGTGTTGTGGGTATGTCTCTGTGTGTGTGTGTGTGTGTGTGTGTGTGTGTGTGTGTGTGTGTGTGTGTGTGTGTGTGTGTGTGTGTGTGCATGTGGACATGTGTTGTGTTGTGGTTGTGCGTGTGTGTGCGTGCACGCGTGCGTGCGTGCGTGCGTGTGTGTGTTTGCGCGCGCGCGTGTGTGCGTGCGTCCTTTCGTGCATGCGTGCGTGCGTCCGTGCGTTCGTGCATGCGTGCGTGTGTGTGTGTGTGTGTGTGTGTGTGTGTGTGTGTGTGTGTGTGTGTGTGTGTGTGTGTGTGTGTGTGTGTGTGTGTGTGTGTGCAGGAGATCTGAAGATCCAAACGCTCGGATCGATCGCTGTTTGCTCTAGACATCTCTCACCAGACTCACGGCTTCAGAAACTGATCTGGCCTTGAGGGTCGGAAGTAAGAAATTGTAGGAAGTACTATAGCAGCTTCGGAGTCTATGTCTGTGGTCGAGAACGACAAGTCTCGTGTTTGTATTCTCCCTCGACAGTGTCGACGTTTCCACCTGGAGAACTGAGAGATTGAATGCTAAACGGAGACAGAGGCGGTTGTCATGGTGACCTTCTGAAGTCAATCTCGTATAGTACTTTCACATCTGCGTCAGCGTCAGCCTTGAACTCCTAAGCTGTCTAATGTCTGTGGCTGTCTCGCCGTTGACGAATAGAGTGAAGGCAAGTAATCCCATTCACGGCAGACTAGAAGCAGTTACGTCCCTTGTGAGAAACTGCCCTGCAGACACAGATTCCACAGGAAGGCACCTCATTGTAGTTTGCGAAGAATGTTGACAGAAATGAAAACGGAACAAAGACGAGATGTTGCACGTTGTCGGAGTCATACACCCCCCCCCCCCTTCCGCGCCCATCGTTCTCGCTCTCCTCCCCCTAGTCAATCTCTGTCTGTGTCTCTGTCTCTGTCAGTCTCTAGCTGTCTCTGTCTGTCTCTGTCTCTCTGTCTGTCTCTCTCTGTCTCTCTGTCTCTCTGTCTCTCTCTGTCTCTCTCTTGGGGGCGGGGTGGGGGGTGGGGGCGGTGTGGACAGGCAGACAGACAGACAGACAGACAGACAGACAGACAGACAGACAGACAGACAGACAGACAGAGAACGATCATGTTCAATATAGCGCTGTCAATCTTGTGTATGGTTTACA
>OY757541.1:32894605-32904605 GCA_963584105.1 Alviniconcha strummeri | reverse complement strand
ACAGTGATCAGAACCAACAACCATGTGTTTAAAGGTCTACAGTGATCAGAACCAACAACCATGTGTTTAAAGGTCTACAGTGATCAGAACCAACAACCATGTGTTTAAAGGTCTACAGTGATCAGAACCAACAACCATGTGTTTAAAGGTCTACAGTGATCAGAACCAACAACCATGTGTTTAAAGCTCTACAGTGATCAGAACCAACAACCATGTGTTTAAAGGTCTACAATGATCAGAACCAACAGCCATGAGTGCAACGGTCAACAGTGATCAGATCCAACAACAATGAGTTCAAAGGTCTACAGTGATCAGATCCAACAACCATGATGTGCATTACGAGACTGCGGCAGAAGATCGTAGCGCTGACTGTCTTGACTCTGGTCGTGTCGGTCGTGAAGATCGTGTACGAGTTGCACAGTGCCCAGCACGCTATCGACTTATCGGACAGGGACAGGGCCCAAAGCAGACCCCCTTTCCCTCCCCACTGGCTGGCCACCACTGTTGGCCTCGGGTCCAACCCCTCACTTCGCGCCTACTTCCGCTGGGCCGTCTCAAGGGCCCGCAACAAGAGTCGCGCTTCTCGTGCTGACGCCAAGATCGATAGCGACAAGACTGGCTACATTCCGCACGTGCAACAGGGTCATGACGCCACGTCACGTTTCGCGTCAAACGGCGTCCTCGTGTCAGCGTTTTCCCAGCCGTGGGTTTCGCCCGTGGGAAAAAAGACGCAGCTGCGTTTGGTTATTGTTGTGTGTTCAAAGCCAGAGAACACGGAACTACGCTTAGCGATACGAAGGTCGTGGGGTTTAGAGCTGGACAAGCCTGACGTGGTGCTGCGCTTCTTCGTAGGTCAGGACGATGGCTGGGATGACATCATAGAGCGCGAGCAAGCTTTGCACAGTGACGTCATCAGGACGGATTACGTCGACTCTTACGAGAACCTGTCCTACAAAGTGCTGGCAGCCATTTCTTGGGCGTTGCACAGCATCGGCCCGCCACTGTACATCATGAAAATTGACGACGACACCTACGTCAACCTTCCTTACCTGCTGCACGAGCTGCGCAATAGAAGCGTCATCAGTGACGCAACACACCGCTACGTCATGGGCGCTGTGTGCCTGGATTCACCAGTGGTACGTGATGACGGCGACAAGTGGTTCGTCAGTTACCTCGACTACCCGAGTGACGTGTACCCAACTTACGTATTCGGTGGTGGCTACGTCATGACGCGGGCAGCCGCTGAATCAGTCCTGGCTGCAAGTTTGAAGGTGGAGTACCTGCACCTGGAGGACGTGTTCATCACGGGGATTCTGGCCAGGGCTGCTGGGGTTGCTCACGTGTCACACCCGGGCTTTGCCTTCTGGACGTCACGGCGTCCTTCACCTTGTGACGTGGTGACTGGACGTCGCCTGACCGCCGTCAATCTGACGTCGAAACAATTCTACATCATGTACTCGGGGATTCACGCCATACTGCGCGCAGGAAACTGGACTCAATGCTGATTTGTTTGTTTGTTTGTTTTATCTATGTGGAAAGTGGCATAGGCGTGCTTTCAACATTTTCAAAGGCCTTGCAAAATGCAGACAGAAAAATTCATTCAACGATTGAATAAGTAGATAGACCATTATTTTAAAGTGTTGGATCCGTGTGTATTTTGGGGTGCACGCCTGCTTGTGTAAATGTTTGTGTGCGTGTCTACGCGCGCCACCGTATGTGCTCGTGGGCGCGCGCGTGTGTGTGCGTCCGTGTGTTCGTGCGTGCGTGTATGCTTGTATGCGTGCTTGCGTGCGCTCGCGCGCGGGCGTGTGTGTGTGTGTGTGTGTGTGTGTGTGTGTGTGTGTGTGTGTGTGTGTGTGTGTGTGTGTGTGTGTGTGTGTGTGTGTGTGTGTGTGTGTGTGTGCATATATATAATAATGTGTGTGTGTGTGTGTGTGTGTGCGTGTGCGTGCGTGTGTGTATGCTTGTATGCGCCCGTGTGTGTGTGTGTGTGTGTGTGTGTGTGTGTGTGTGTGTGTGTGTGTGTGTGTGTGTGTGTGTGTGTGTGTGTGTGTGTGTGTGTGTGTGTGTGTGCTACCAGGAAACAAAATGAGCAAGTCCTATTATTTTTGTCATGGTAATTCTTAAGGGCTTTTGCCATTTGCGCAAGAAAGAATGATTTTTACAGCCTGGGTATAGCCGTTGTATCTGCGGATCAATTCCACATTAACATGAAATCAATACTAAATAAAATAATCCGTATTTCTAATCGCAGGTTCTGTCGCTCTTCGGACCTGTGTTTCGCTCATTTTTGCGAGGCGCTGAACCCGAATTGTGCTTCTCTCGGCTCCCATGACTCTTCATCCTGCTTTGCATTTGCCCTGTTTTTGACTGATCGATATTTCCTCCTGTCAGATTGAATAACATGTCGAGATATTGGCGACCTAACTCAGTTCCGTCCTACTGACGACAGGACACTGCAGAAGGAAGACAGATTGGGGTGGGGATGGGGCTTTATATCTCAAAACTCTGTCGAATTTCAAATCTCGGCTAAACTCCCACCTCTTCGGTCTATTTCAAAGTGCTGTATGCCCAGATGTAGGCTATTCGAGTCTTTCAGTGTGTGTGTGTGTGTGTGTGTGTGTGTGTGTGTGTGTGTGTGTGTGTGTGTGTGTGTGTGTGTGTGTGTGTGTGTGTGAGAGAGAGAGAGAGAGGGGGGGAGAGGGAGAGACAGAGACAGACAGACAGACAGAAGGAGACACAGACAGACAGACAAGCAGACAGACAGGCGGACAGACATGCAGACAGACAGGCGGACAGACATGCAGACAGATAGACAGACAGGCAGTGATTTGGGAATTATTTTGGAGAGAGAAACAGAGACAGAGACAGAGAGACAGAGTGTGTGAATACCCTGATACTTCCCGTTTTACGGGAATATAACTGCTTGTTTCAGTTTCCCTGCTCCCTATTTCCTTGTGTATGTTCATTGTGATGAAACGAATGATTTCCATATTTAGGCAAACTTCCCTGATAGCTGAAAAGCGGGTCGTCACCCGCTGTCTGCTTTCAGCCTTTGAAAACAGCCCCTCCCCCTCCCATCCCCCCCATGACTAAACTACTTCCCTGTCATAGTGATACAGTAAACAAGACACAGCTTGCTCGTATCTGAAGTCAGCATGCTTCCGTGTTCAACTGGACGCCACCGCGGCAATGTTTATGTCAAACCAGTTCAGTCGACCATTGCTCGTTCTACTTCCGTCTGCCCTGGCGGCATATAATTATTTCAGCAGCAGCAAAAGTTGCAACGGCTGATTGTGTTATGCCAAAGAGCGCGTTGAACTTTGTACAGATACGGTGTAAGTCAGCAGCATTACGTATTACAGGAGTCGTCACTCGTTCCTCTCGGCTTCTCTGTACTGTCGTAGGAGAAGTCTGACTGTGATTCGTGCTGAGGTGACCCCGTGGAGCTGACGGGAGGTTAGAATCTTTTTTAAACGACGGTAGCAGGAACAGGAACTCTCTCGGCTGAAGTGTTACCCCACACTCCGAGCATCGCTTTCCGGCACCTTCCTCCAAACTCCGAGCATCGCTTTCCGGCACCTTCCTCCAAACTCTGCCAGATTTGGTTACGCCACTGGCGTAGCAACATGGTCAGTTATAAAACAAACGTCTGATATAATTTAAGTTGTTTGTAACAAATTTACTACTGTTTGAGCACCAATTAAAAAAAAACTGCTCGTTAGCTGACAGTTTTCTGGGCCCTATAGCGTAACTAAATACGGCAGTGGTTGAAGGAAGGATGTCGTAAAATCCATTTCCTTCTGTGTAGACTCTTCCCAGTGTAGACTAAGCGTCTCTCTGGATACGGTGAGAACACAAACAAAAAGCACTCAGGCGTAAGGCCATTGCCTATTGTTGCGCCCACCCTCTGGAACAGGCCGCCAGACGCACTCCAAAATGCAGCAGAACTGGACATCGCGTCTCTTCGGCTGCAGCTGAAATCATATTTGTTTTCCGCAGCTCCTTAGTCACCCACCATCCTCCTCACCACCCCCATCCCCCATCCCCCACCCACCTCACCGGATCTCTTTTCTTACAGTCCCTCATCCCTCTCCTTGTGGTTCCCTCCCCTCACCGCTCCCCCCCCCCCTCCCCCTTCTCTATCATCTTTGCAAAGTGCAACGAGCCTGCGGCTGGCTGCCTACACTGAGTTAAACTGTACTGTGGACCTTGACACTGAAGCTGAAGTACGTGCTGCCTAATCTCAGTGACTGTGCCTGTACAAAACGTCGACGCAGGTGTTTGGTTGACCTGTGATAGACTGCCTTCACCAATAATGGCCGTGTCTGCAGCAACGCTCCAAGCCCCCTTCATTCCACTGCCAGACCAGCGCACCAAGAGCAGCGTGGTGCATACGCTCCGTGCTATAGGGCGACACCGGAAGAGTCGCTCCACTCCAGATGTTTCAACCCGTCGTCCTCCTCCTTGGCAAACAAAAAATAATCTTCCCACCACTCTGACTCCCAAAGTCGACGCCCGTAACGAAGACATCAACTACGACCGTGGACACGGTGATGAAGATAACATCAGTAGCACAGTGGACCAAGGCGGTCGGACGACCTCCATCAGAACCTTTGGGAAGGAGGGAAAGGAAATGGTAATAGAGAACAGAGCTGATGACCGCGACGATGACGCCGACAATCTGGACAATGAACATGGTGATGAAGACAACGACATCAGAAGCACAGTGGACCAAGGCGGTCTGACGACCTCCACCATAACCTTTGGGGAGGACGGAAAGGGAAGCGTAATAGAAAACAGAGCTGATGACCGCGACGATGACGCCGACGATCCGGACAATGAAGACGACATCAGAAGCAGAGTGGACCAAAGCGGTCTGATGATCTCCGCCATAAGCACAGTGGAGCGGGATAAAGGAGAGGCGATGGAGTACGGAGATGACGACCCTGATGATCACGCCGACGATCATGATCACAACAGTGACGGCAGGGAATTCTCCTGTTCACCTCCTTACGGGGGTAAGTCAGTCTTTCATCGCTACGGTAGTGTCATATTGGTGGTTATGCACCTTTATTTGGGTGTATGTGGTACTCATGGTGGTAGCAGTGGGGGTGGTGGGGGTGGTAGTGGTGGTAGTGATGATGATGATGATGATGATGATACATGTATAAATGTGAAATGAGATACGCTTAAATGACTGACGGGAGATATATCAGTTTTCTAACATAATTTAATTCGTTTCATTTTATGTTTTTATTTTATGATTAATTATGCGCGCGCGCGCACGCACGCACGCACGCACGCACACACACACACACACACACACACTTAGACATTTAACTGGAAGTGTTACAACCAACGATAGGCTTTATAAACTGTCCAAGCACAAACAGTAACAGACAGAGACCAAAGACTAGCTGCCATATGGCTCAGAGAATGTTTGTTCGCCGAATATACTTCGGACAGTTCGACGAACTATGATTCGTTTCTTAATTGAACTTTTAGTTCGCCCAAAATGTAGGCTAAAGTCAAGTCAGTATACTTTAATCACAGGGTAATTCAACTAACTACTATCTCATTCTGGGTCCCCGAGACAAGGCTGCGCCTCCCACAAGTCAACAAATAAAAATATTCCCTCCGAAGCGAGCGAAGAACCTAGCGACACAGTCATCCTTCCTCATCCATACGAGAACTCTGCTCTCAGCCAATCAGAGCCAAAGTTCGTCGAATAGGGTGAATGTTCCCAGAACATGTTGAGCGAAGCTTCTTGGACCCCGAATAATTATAGCTTCGTCGCAGTTGGACGAATACTCCGAACTATACTCGCGAAGCAAAAGTTCGCCCAGTTAAGAACCAACTATATTCGCCGAATACTCCCAACTATGTTCGCGAACAAATGTTCGCCCAATTAATGACGTGGACCCTTCTCATCTGCTGTCCGGGTCGATGAATCGTTATACACATGTTGACCGCGGTGTAACTACAGATGACATGATCACATTATCTGCTCATGAAGGCGAGACACGAGCTAATAGTGAGGGTTAGTACACGGGTGGTAGTGGTAGTGGTGGTGGTAGTGGCGCAACCCGACTGTCTACCTACACTTGTGCAGGTGCCTCAAGCGTAACGGAGCCCAAGTCGCACAGATCGCTACCTAAACACCTGCCCCTTCACAAAGAAGAGTAACTTGAGAAGGTTCATCCAGTGACAAACTTTACAGATTATTTTTTTGCGGCATCACTGGTCAAGTAGTTGTTATGCTCGTAAAACTGATAACAAAGGCGCTTTCGGCGGCAGCTGGTTACTTCACCGTTACTTCACAGCCACCGGCACCGCTACGGTCCACCATTTTGATTTCGGATGAATTCGATAGGGTTGCATCGTAAAGCTAAAACAGCAATAAAATCAACAAAAGCAACCCAAATTACAATCTCATACAAGCATACAATGCTAATCTACAAAAAATTATAAGTTTAATGTTTACATAGCAAAACGAAGTGGAAGTGATCCCTATGAATCCACTGTGGCAAAAACGCAGCAGTAGACGAAAAGCTTGAGCCATGTGGTAAACAATCTTCGTAACCTCTGACCTGTGACCTCTGATCCGCCCACAAATCGCTGACGTCACGAGAAAAGAACGGTTCCCTAACCACTACCACTACTACTACCACCCGTGTACTAACCCTCTCGCCATTCCCACCACGCTTCTTTATGAAAACCTTGACATCCTCTTCCCGACCATCAGAACATCATCAACACATCTCTTACCACTGGCATTGTACCACCTGATCTGAAGACAGCCATCGTTAAACCTCTGTTGAAAAAGCCATCACTTGACAAAAACCTTTTGAAAAACTACCGTCCCATTTCTAACCTACCTTTTCTGTCCAAAATTCTTGAAAAAGTCGTTCTCCACAAACTTATCTCCCATCTCCAAGAAAACAACCTCAGCAATCCCTTTCAGTCAGCCTATCGAGCAGGATGCAGCACTGAGACCGTTTTGTTACGTATTGTAAACGATATTCTTTCCGCTCTGGACAATGACAACATTTCTGTTCTTCTTTTGTTGGATCTTTCTGCCGCTTTTGACACTCTTGACCACCAAATTCTCCTCTCCCGCCTGAACTCTGTTTTTGGCATTCAGTCAACTGCACTCCAGTGGTTTCACTCAAACCTCTCAGACAGGTATCAGTCCACTTCAGTCAATAACTCGTCTTCGTCACCATCACAGCTCATGTACGGTGTGCCTCAGGGCTCGGTACTGGGACCCATTCTCTTCGTCCTGTACACTACGCCTCTCTCCGATATCATAGCTAACCACTCTGTAAACCATCAGCTTTTCGCAGATGACACACAGCTCCAGAAATCCGCTCCTCTCAATGAAGTGACCAACCTCACCAAAGAACTCAATGCATGCACAGACAACATAAAAACATAGATGACGGAAAATCAGCTCAAACTGAACGACGACAAAACAGAAGCTCTTCTCTTTCCCTTTTCGTCTTCCTTGAAACCTTCTACCGTTCCCCTCCCTGACTCGATTACTCTTGGCTCTCACAACATCCCCTTCTCTGATTCTGCTAGGAACCCTGGATTCATTCTTGACTCAAAACTGTCCATGAAGAAGCACATCATAAAAATCTGCCAAACTGCTTATTTCGAGCTTAAACGCATTAGTTCAATCCGCAGGTTTCTCACTGAAGACGCAACCAAGACTCTGGTTACTTCCTACATCCTTTCACGGCTTGATTACCGCAACTGTCTCCTTATGGGTACACTTAATTCTGTCATCCAACCTCTCCAGAAAATTCAGAACTTTGCTGCAAGACTTATTCTCTTGGCACCCCGTCATCACCACGCAACACCTCTCCTGGAAAAACTGCACTGGCTTCCCATTTCAGAAACTATTAAGTATAAAGTCGCTTGTATGTGTTTCAGTGCTATAAATGGTTCTGGTCCTGCTTACCTCTCTGAACTGCTGCATGTCTACACTCCATCTCGTACACTACGCTCTTCTTCTGACACCCGCATGCTGGAAATCCAGCAATACAAACGCAAGACTCATGGCTTCCGCACTTTCTCTTGCTTTGGACCCCACATTTGGAATTCACGCCCACAAGACCTTAGACACTGCTCAACCCTGTCATCTTTTAAAGCCAAACTGAAAACCTTCCTCTTCTCACAGTATTTCCATCCTAACTAATATCAGTACCCAGTTTCTGCTACAGTCAGTGTATGTGTGTGTGTGTGTGTGTGTGTGTGTGTGTGTGTGTGTGTGTGTGTGTGTGTGTGTGTGTGTGTGTGTGTGTGTGTGCGTGTTTGTAGTGCGTTATTATTATTATTATTATTATTTTTTATTATTTTTTAATAATACTTTATGTAAATTGTTTTGGTAGGACTATGCTTTACATGTGTATAGAATATCATATTTAGGTTAATATGTATTATGTGAGCGCTCAGGGCGTTGACGAGCGCATGATAAATGTATATTATTATTAATAAATCTGGACGTGGTGAGTGAAGAACTGAAAAATCCCTTTACCCTGTCTTGACCAGGGGTTGAATCCACTCCAACGTCCAATTCGTTCGACCATGCAACAGGTTACAAACTTTAAAGTTGCAGATTAATTATGGCATGCCTCATCTCTCTCTCCCACTCTCGCCTGCTCGCTCGCTCGCTCTGTCTGTCTGTCTCTCTTGATGAAACGTACAAGATTAAAAAATAAATCAATTGATAATGAGCTTCTCAGTGTTTGTATGCTATTATAATTATAATCATACTTTGTTCGGGTTTAGGTGATCCTCATTCCGTCAACGTTGTTTCTGTGGATTTTCTTTGTGAATTGTCTGCATCAGGCGACTGAGCTTCCGTTTTACCAAACTGGAACGTCGTTTTCATTCAAATAATTCAAACAATACAACCAAACAACAGCAAAATCAAACAAACAAACAAAAAATTCTCAACCATAACAGGTCGACTCTTGTCAGTGCGAAAACGATTTAGTGCCTTTTCTGTATATTTTGCAGTCGACTTCAACATAATGCATCACAATGAACTTTGTCTGCATTGTTTCTTTTGCCGGAGAGTTTAGAGAAAATACCAATGAAGCGAGTGCGGCACAAACAGGGCTGTCGTTCACATGACGTTCATGGCATGGATGCGGAAAGGGAAAAAAGAAGAAAAAAGTATAAAACCCCTCTCCGAATCTGCTTATTGGCTGGCGGGTTGTGCTCGTAACAATAATAATAATGGCGCCTAAAGCCCGTTCTTAATTGGGCGAGTGTTTGTTCACGAACCTAGTTGGAAGTATTCGGCGAACCTAGTTGGTTCTTAATTGGGCGAACTTTTCTTCGCGAACCTAGTTAGGAGTATTCGTCGAACTGCGACGAAGCTATATTCGGGGTCCAAAAAGCTTCGCTCAGCATGTACTGGGAACATTCGCCCTATTCGACGAACATTGCCTCTGATTGGCTGAGAGCATAGCTCTCCTAAGGATGAGGAAGAAATAAAAATAAAAATGGATGACGGTGTCGCTAGGTTCTTCACTCGCTTCGGAGGGAATTTGTTTATTTGTTGACTTGTGGGAGGCGCAGCCTTGTCTCGGGGACCCAGAATGAGATAGTAGTTAGTTGAATTACCCTGTGAGGGATGACTAAAGTATATTGACTTTACTTGACTTTAGCCTACATTTACGGTCATGCTGTGTGCATGCTGCGCGTCTGCCGCAAGTTCGGCCGAAGCTTGCATCTCATTACAAGCCAGTTAAGAACGAAGTAAAGTTCGTCGAACTGTCCGAACCATGTGCGGCAAATTAAAATTTCAATTAAGAAACGAAACATAGTTCATCGAACTTTCCGAAGTATGTTCAGCGAACAAACATTCGCCCAGTTAAGAACGGGCTTTAGAGCGCCCTCTCTCAGGTGAGCCCTAGTCGTGTGCAATTCATAATCAATCTGAAACAACCGCTAATACATACATACTAGTAGTAGCATGACC
>OY757541.1:32791940-32894405 GCA_963584105.1 Alviniconcha strummeri | reverse complement strand
CAGCACCAGCAGCAATGTGGACCAGGGCGGGCAGACGCTGGGGGTTGGAAGTGACAATGGCGGTGATGATCATGACCACAACACTGATCACGAGGATTTTTCCTGTCAGCCCACCACCAGTAAGTCAGTCGGCGACAGTGCCACTGTTAGGACGGCAGGACCGTCACTGTCAGTTAATTCATGTTCGTTATTTATGTTCGTAAGGTGTGTGTGTGTGTGTGTGTGTGTGTGTGTGTGTGTGTGTGTGTGTGTGTGTGTGTGTGTGTGTGTGTGTGTGTGTGTAGTGTAGTGTAGTGTGTGTGTGTGTGTGTGTGTGTGTGTGTGTGTGTGTGTGTGTGTGTGTGTGTATGTGTGTGTGTGTGTGTGTGTGTGTGTGTGTGTGTAGTGTAGTGTAGTGTAGTGTGCATTTGTGTGTGTTTAGATAACTGATTTTTAACTACCAGTCAGCCATGATGGTTATATCAAGGTGAAGGGGGGAGGGGGGGAGATTGATGAGTCTAAAGAAGACTCAAGGAAGAGGGGGGGGGGGGGATGATGAGTCTAAAGAAGACTCAAGGAAGAGGCGGTGGAGAAAAACGTCTTTTCACATGCATGGAATGTATCTAGAGATCTATAACGATGACGGTCACGGTGCTGACTGACGATGCTGCTGAAGACTGGTGATGGTAACGATGACGGTCACGGTGCTGACTGACGATGCTGCTGAAGACTGGTGATGGTAACGATGATGGTCACGGTGCTGACTGACGATGCTGCTGAAGACTGGTGATGGTAACGATGACGGTCACGGTGCTGACTGACGATGCTGCTGAAGACTGGTGATGGTAACGATGACGGTCACGGTGCTGACTGACGATGCTGCTGAAGACTGGTGATGGTAACGATGACGGTCACGGTGCTGACTGACGATGCTGCTGAAGACTGGTGATGGTAACGATGACGGTCACGGTGCTGACTGACGATGCTGCTGAAGACTGGTGATGGTAACGACTGATGAAACAAGGCTGAATCAATCGGTAGAGCTATTAATCAACGGAGTATGATGATGCTGGCGACGATGTCCCAAACGATCGAGTTTCATACTTAATTTTCGCGTAGCTGTAAGTGTAAGGGGGGGGGGGGGGGGGGGCGGGGACTGCTGGCAGAGTGTGTGTGTGGTACTGTAATGCTAATTCTTCTCACAAGCCGCAGTAGTTTGTTTTTTTCCTTCCTCTGTCTGTCTGTCTGTCTGTCTCCTTTTTCCCATCACGTTGTGTATGTTTGGTCATTATTATTATTATTTACCCTCCCAGCTTCTCCCCGGCAACCACATTATGTTAAAATAATATACTTTTATAGCTGGTTATGTGCAGATACACACACACACACACACACACACACACACACACACACACACACACACACACACACGACGCACGCACGCACACGCACGCACGCACACTCACACACACACACACACACACACACACACACACACACACACACAATTAGACACCCTCGGCGACAAAGGTCTGTATAGCATAACACAACTCCCCCACCCTCCCCCTCTTTTCTAAAACAAACAAACTTTATAGCGGATATAGTCCTTTGATCTCGAAACTGGCTAAGTTTTGGGGTTTTAGCGTGCCGTCATCGTCATTGGGTCACGTCAGGGCGACTGTCAACGTGTCATCCACAGGTCCTAAAGTCAACAAAGGCGTATCCAGTCACGCAATGACACTATAAGACTACGGGTTGTCGTATAATATAGACTACTTGTTGCGCGCGCACACACACACACACACACACACACACACACACACACACACACACACACACACACACACACACACACACACACACACACACACACATTATGATGAACTACATGGTGTGTGTGTGTGTGTGTGTGTGTGTGTGTGTGTGTGTGTGTGTGTGTGTGTGTAAGGACTACATGTTGCACCTAACAAAAATATTATAATATCATATGTTGCATATATATTATATAAATTATGATATATATACCTATATGTATAACATGAACTGCAAACATTGTTCTTTTCCTCTTTTTTATATATATTTTTTATAACTTTTAAAAAAATCCAAATTTACAACATGGTGGTAATGTAATGAATATACCCACACGGCGGGTTTAGCACACTATAATACAATATGAATTAGTACTGAAGGACTATTAGTATGAACAGCAAGTTTAGTTCTTACATTGCAATTATATGACATTATATCTCTGTACACGCGCATGCGCGTGCGTTTCACGTACACCCTGCTGGGGCGTAATGGCGGGATTGGATTTAACGAGCTTCCGGTAAGAAAGGAAAATGAAAATGCAACCGTCCCTCGACATCCATCTTCAAAGACTTTTGGGGTCTGCTGTTCCGGACATGCTGCAGCACGTGAGAAAGTGAATGGAGACGGCAAAGCGAACCCTCACAAGTAGCTTGCGTCTCCGGAAGATCTGAAGTGTTGAGGAGCTCGAAAGCCAACCTGCCTCAGTGTACAATGCCACACACATCACATTATCGATCTTCTGAGGCAGAGGGGTCGCATCAAGTGTTGCCTCTTAACCCCCCCCCCCCCGCCCCCCTCCCCTCCAACCTCCAAAACGATTGGTGGGTGCAAGGGGTGGAGTGGGGAGGGGGGAGCCGGTCGCCGATCTACCATGAAATCGAAAAGACGACACACCGACACCGACCGTTAATGAGACGGGTATTAGTCGCTGTTTTTCGAAACGCCATTGGGGAAACTTCTGAGAGACGGGCTGAAACGCTTTAATGGGCTGTGCAGAGTATGCAAATACCACATTGAATGATTGAGCTGAACTAAATGCACTGACCGAGCTGCAAATATTTGACATTAAGCCTACATTTCGTGTTGCATTTAGTGTTGCGCCCTAGCGTCAACTGGTGAACACTGAGGTAGAAAAAAAAAAAAAAAAGTTTAACAATTCGGCCATTCAACGTGGTATTTTGCGTTATTTTCATAGCCCGGTGGTGAACATTTCCTCATGACACCGGCCACTCTGCTCTTTTACTTCAAATAATTTAGTAGAGAGAGAGAGAGAGAGAGAGAGAGAGAGAGAGAGAGAGAGAGAGAGAGAGAGAGCGGTCGCGCGCGTGTGTCTATGTGTGAGGGTGCACGCGCGCGCGCGAGCGTAACTGTGAGAAAAAGCGTAATTTTTCGAAAGGGAAAAATTGTTCAAGAGGGGGGAAAAAAAAGAAGAAAAAAAAAGGTGACTGCTAGGGTTCTGAATTTCAACTCTACAAAATTACAAATTTGCACTGTTTTGTACAGTTTTATATTTCTTTAAAAAAAAGAAAGAAAGAAAAAGAAAGAAAGAAAGAATGCGTCCCTTTTAACCTTTTGTGTGTAGTTTTGAGCTGAAAATGTCTCGATCTACGATCGTTGCATCATCATACATGTTCGAGTAAACCAAACATCATGACGTTGACGGACAAGATATCTGGGACACGGAACAGCACGTGCCACATGCAGATCTGTACGAAACGAAGATCCTGGGCCCACCCAGTCTGTCTTTTCCTGATCCTGAGAACCGAAAGCCTCGTCAACGATTGGCTGTCAGTTAAAATTTAGACATGTACTGATGTAGGCTCTAGGAACACATGCTAATTGTTTGAGACCGGCTAGATCTTCGGTAACTCGTAAGCGGGAAACTGATGGGGCAAGTGAACGATGATGAAAGCTGCCTTTGTTTGGCGCTCCACTCGTGTCTCTGATAATAATATGTCAGCTCGACATCTGAGAACATTAAGCCCCATTCACACCGCGCTTCACTGCCTGTGTTCTCCAGCTTCACCCGTAGGTGACCCAGCACACCAGCTTCCGCCCTGGGTTGTTGGGGAAGTTGGACTGGTGGAGGGGGGCGGGGGGCAGGATACAGGATACACACTGTAGCAAGATTTGATTATGACTTTAAAAAAAATAGTTTTTTACTGTTCAGTTTAATGTTTGCAAGCAAATTCAGATTTTTGTTTAAATAGTATTTTGATTTCGATGAGAAAAAGAGTTGTTATTTTCCCGTCCGGTTTTCTTTGAGTCCAGCCAGTGATATTACTAAAGACGTGATAACTGGAGAAGGTGATAATTTGAGGTACTTTTGGAAGCTGATAACTTAGGAGCTTTAATTTTCGAATAGAAAGTGTTTGGTATTTCTTTAGGCAAAGATGTGTTTTCTTCTTGATTTTGTTGGCAAAACGCATTTTCTTCCTGTTTTCGGTGCAAACATAGACTGGTGACACATTATAAAGTGCTAATTACATGAGAAGATGATAAATGAATGAGTTAAAAGTTTCGAACAGAAGGAAGACCCTGGGTTCGTCTGCTTAATAGCCGAACGTCTTACCGCTGGACCAACCAGGCTCACAGTACGGTCATCCCACGTTTCCTGGTCTCTATACGGATATAGTAAACCGTCACTCTATCTCATCTGCCGTCTCTTCAATGTGCACCAAAGGTCACCAGTGACGTGTTTCCGGCTGCACGGGCCAGCGGTTTTTCCACAATGAGCATATTGTCACTGTTCACTGTTTGTCATCACCAACTGCTCGTAGACCGTTTACTTTCCTCGTACAACCATCGCAGTACTTCCATTTTCACCCTTTAAGGGAAAATGATTCACGTCGACGAGTGTGGCTGTAGCAGCCTCCTGATTGATGATTGTGTCCTGAATTCGATTCCTTGCGTTGCCCAAGTCTAGCAATAACACAGACATTGGTGGATGTTGCACAGTGCTGTAGGTCCTGGAGGCCACTCCCATCAAGTAGCGGTGACTGTCACGGTGGCGGAAAAATGTGAATTCATGTTTGGTATCTTGCGATTGTCGGTCACTGATTTCAAGGAATACCACTTTATTTCTCAAGAAGACTGTGCACAAAATCAGCAAGATCGTCAGAGATGCCCTGTTCAAAGTTCCTGAGACGTCAGAAGAGCAGAGGTGCATGCTGATTTTATTTATTAGTTTAATCAGTTACAGACAGTATAGTAATTAGTATTAGTAAATACAGTACCTATGATTTATTTATTCTTTGTTGTTCCCTCGCGCGGCGCATGTCAAAGGGGCATTGTTTTTGGCTGCGTGTCGCCCATGATGTGTCATCCATGTGTCATCCGTTGCAGCTCATCCTTCAGTCCACCAAGAACTGCATCATTTTCTTCTCCGCCCGCGTATGTATCCAAGCATCCACCCTGTGAATCATCCAGCGTTTAACCTGGTGACATGTGCGAAAACTGTGCTTTTTGTCCTTTAGGCTCACAGCATTAATTGTGACAAGCTTATGTTCGTGGCTCTCCGCTTCCCATTCCTTGATTCGTTTAACAAACGATCGGGATTATTATACGATTAGCATTAAAAACAACAACAACAACAACAACGCACTGTTTTATAAACCAAAAAACAAACGAGAGAGACAAAGACAGTCAGACCGACCGACAGACAGACAGACAGACAGACAGACAGACAGACAGACAGACAGACAGACAGAGAGCAACTTGACAAGGAAGCTTAAAGCACACTCGTGGGCTAGAATTTGTTTTCCAGGAGGAAATCTAGGCCTGAACATCGCATCCGATAGCAAGAGGTCTCTATGGTGTTGCGTGCTGAATGACGAAGATCGCCTCAGCGGAAGTCACGTACGCACGCAGTAATCATTGTCGTCACGCTTCCTTCCCGTACAAATTAAATCCTCCGAGCTCCGTCTGTCGCTTCACTCAGTTTTGTAACCTCGCCATCACCAGCTCCGTGACTCCGTGTGTTCTGTTTCCGTGGTCCTCGCGTAGGAACTTACTATGGATCGCTAATTAGTGAAACAACGTAGACCACACTTTCGTTTAAATATTATATGTATATCTATTCTAAATATTGACTAACCGTGACATTGCCGCTGTGGTGTTCTGGAGATGTAAAGTCTGCAAACGGTCAATTTAACGGACGACCTGGTTTCTTGACCAGCCGATTTGTTTTTTAATATTCCAGCGAGGTTATCACGTATTTTTGTTTTGTGTTTGGACGTGTGTGTTTCGCGAAAGCGGTGGAGTTGACTGGCATTGCTACTTTTTAGGAAACTGACTTTAGTGATTTGAAGTTTGAGCCGGCTGTCATCGAGTCTGCTGTTGGGAGACGGCCTGATAGTACAGTAACTAGTGTCGTAAGGCTATAGTCATCATCCAGTGTGACGCCATGCCGCTCACCAAAGAAATATGCAGAGATTATCGGTCTGGAGGTTCGTGTTCTTTCTCTGTTTTTTGCCCCCCCCCCCCCCCACCCCGCCACAGCCCGAATCTTTTACGTGATATTCTTTAGAGGCATCTTATTTTTTGTTGTTGTTGTTAGGCATGCTGTTTGATTACCACCACCACTACTGCCCCAGTACACACACACGCACGCACGCACGCACGCACGCACGCACACATACACGCACGCACTCACTCACGCACGCACGCACGCGCGGATGTATGATATATATATGTGTGTGTGTGTGTGTGTGTGTGTGTGTGTGTGTGTGTGTGTGTGTGTGTGTGTGTGTACATATAACTCTTTCATAAACCAAAAAACAAACGAGAGAGAGACACAGACAGACAGACAGACAGACAGACAGACAGACAGACAGACAGACAGACAGACAGACAGACAGACAGACAGAGAGCAACCTGCCAACAAAACCCAAAGCATACTCGTGGGCTAGAACTGTTTTTGCAGGAGATTTATTTATATGTTGTCCATGTCAGAATGCGATGGATTATGTAAACACTATCAAAACAAGCTAAGGTGCGCTGCACACCTACGTGCGCAGTGCGTCTGCTGGAGAGTGGACAATCGCTGTGTAAAAGCGACCAGTCAATCAATCAGTCAGTCAATCACAGCAGCGATATTTGTGTTCTAGGTCACCAAAGCGACCAAGCAATCAATCAGTCAGTCACAGCAGCGCTGTTTGTGTTTTAGGTCAGCGAAGCGACCAATCAGTCAGTCACAGCAGCGCCGTTTGTGTTCTAGGTCTGTCAAAGCAGAGCCGTTTGTGTTCCAGGTCTGTCAAAGCAGCACCGTTTGTGTTCCAGGTCTGTCAAAGCAGAGCCGTTTGTGTTCCAGGTCTGTCAAAGCAGAGCTGTTTGTGTTCCAGGTCTGTCAAAGCAGCACTGTTTGTGTTCCAGGTCTGTCAAAGCAGAGCCGTTTGTGTTCCAGGTCTGTCAAAGCAGAGCTGTTTGTGTTCCAGGTCTGTCAAAGCAGAGCTGTTTGTGTTCTAGGTCTGTCAAAGCAGAGCTGTTTGTGTTGCAGGTCTGTCAAAGCAGAGCCGTTTGTGTTCTAGGTCTGTCAAAGCAGAGCTGTTTGTGTTCCAGGTCTGTCAAAGCAGAGCTGTTTGTGTTCCAGGTTGGCAGAACGACCAGTCAATCAATCAGTTATTCACAGCAGCGTTGTTTGTGTTCTAGGTCTTCACTCGGAGTTTATCCAGGCCAGGCTGGAGATTCTGAAGAAGAAGTGCAGCGAGTTCGAGGCGTGCTTGACAGAGCTGTACAGTGCAGAGAACTACCACCTCCTGCTGTCTGGCAGCAATCTCCAACTGAAGAACATCTGCGGGTACGTAATGGTCCGTCTGTCCACACGGGTACGTGATGACGGGTGCGTGATGACCTAGTCTGTCCACACGGGTACGTGAAAATGACGGGTGCGTGATGATCTAGTCTGTCGACACAGATACATGAAAATGACGGGTGCGTGATGATCTAGTCTGTCGATACGGGTACGTGATGATGACTGGTGCGTGATGATCCAATCTGTCTACACGGGTACGTAATGATAAGGGGTGCGTGATGATCCAGTCTGCGACACGGGTACGTGATGACCCCGTCCGCGACACGGGTACGTGGTAATGGCTGGTACACGGGTACGTGATGATCCAGTCTGTCCACACGGTGACATGATGATGACGGGTACGTAATGATCGAACCTGTTTACCCCAATCGGTCAGAATAGCTCACCCACGCACATCGAGTTTTTTTTAATTTATTCTTAATTTGTTCTCTCTCTCTCTCTCTCTCTCTCTCTCTCTCTCTCTCTCTCTCTCTCTCTCTCTCTCTCTCTCTCTCTCTCTCTCTCTCTCTCTCTCTCTCTCTCTCTCTCTCAGTGAGCGACCGTTCACATCTTCATTTGCTTCTGCTGCTAGACTTTTTATTTTGATGGACTGACACGCACGCACGCACGCACGCACGCACGCACGCACGCACGCACGCACGCACCCACGCACACACACACACACACACACACACACACACACACACACACACACACACACACACACACACACACACACACACACACACACACACACACACACACACACACAAGGGAGACTGTTCCAGACAGGCGGTGCAGCATAAGAAGGGGAAAAAATCTGACCATCTGGATATACAAGTATGATGTCAGTTGCGAAACGATGTGTTGTGTCCAGGTTGATGTACCCCAACGGAGGCGGTGAATACACAACACTCGTCGAGAGCTGTTCTGACACTGAGCGGAAGGCCATTCGTCAGGACATTGGAAAATATCTGGATGAGAACTTGCTCGAACCTCCAGATGACAGAACCAGCACGTCGTGGAAGAAGCTGGATCAGTGTCTTAAGAATAACAGTGAACCGTCCGTGCCACCCATCGACACGGTTTGCAGGTGAGTGGTTATTTATACTCGGGCTCTTTTCATTGGTGGTTTTTAAACATTGAAATGGCTCTCGGCGCTGCCCATCTTAAAGCAGGAGTAATTCTGGTGGTGATGGTGTAGCGATAGGTATAATCTCCCTCTGTTCCTCCCTCTCCCCCACATCCATACCCTCTCCTCCCTTCTCCCCGTCCCTAATAAGCCTTATGGTTTCTGTGGACGTTAAGCACCATGTTTTCTTACTTGCTTGGTGGTAATTATGGGCACACTCCAGGCTTGGCTTTCCGGCACATTTCCTCCAAACTTAGCCATAACTGGTTACGCTACTGAACCCATCACTGCTGTAGAGCCGGTTAGCATGATACAGGAAAGTGCGAATGTCTTAGCTATAATCGATTTTTTAAATTCTTTTGTCCCGGCCAAAGCCGCGCTCTGTAGGTGGTAATTTAGCGGTTAGTGCAAATGTTTGTCAGTAATTGATTTTTGTCGCGGACAAAGCTGCTTTCTGAACGACTTAATTTGTCAGTGAGTACGATGCCGGTTAAATGGAACATCGGTTAATGCAAAGTAACATTTGGTTCCCAGGCGGTGTCCCAGTGCAGAATAGTACGAATCGGCACCGAAATACTATGAAACAACGATGCATTGAGCGAATACATTTCCAGCAAAACCATCACTGTCTGTGTGACAATCTCATACTCTGTTGTACTACAGTTCCATGGATCCCTGTAAACCTACATGTAGCGAAGTGAGATGTTTTACACTTGTCTCAAAACATGGGGAACAGTTCCGAGACTGTTCAGTGCACCTTACTGTTGGGAGACTGACCAGCTTATTCAGTGTGTTTAGAACTTGTTGGGCAAGTTGTAACAATGGAGCGAATGCTAGTCTTCAGGAACATGGGAAAGGATGGAGAGGCGGCAAGACGTCACTGAAACAACTGTGGTTTTATTTCGATGCTAGTTTATTTATTTTGTTTGCTGTTCGTTTCCTTCTCTGTGTCTCTGTGTCTCTGTCTGTCTGTCTGTCTGTCTGTCTGTCTGTCTGTCTGTCTCTCTCTCTCTCTCTCTCTCTGTCTGTCTGTCTCTCTCTCTCTCTCTCTGTGTCTCTCTCTCTCACTCTCTCTGTGTGTGTCTCTCTCTATCCTTTATTTTATTTTATTTGTTACTCCGTTTGAGGAAACAACACTAAAATGGAAGGAACATTGTATCGCATTACATGTTTGTTTGCGTTGTTTTGTTCAGCGTAAATCTATTGTAGATCGTTCCTGTGCTCGTAGAGAGAAATCTTTAAAGGCCACTGTTGTAGGCCTACTTTGTTGTCACGGGGCAGTAAACAGTTATGGTGCTACATTGAAATGGGTTCACGCATGACAGTGTGAAGGAGTAAGTAACTTGGTGTTTTACGCCCAGTCACCAGTGACGGATATCAGAGCGACAGTCTGAAGGAAATTAAAGGAGAAAGCGACACAGCAAGCATACCAGTATTTTTTTGTATTTTTTTCTCTGATAAGGAGACCACCGCCCCCGCCCCCGTCCGATCATCGATTTTTTTTATTTATCTAGTTCTGAGGGCTGCCTCTTGCAGTACTGCTCTGGTCACTAAACTCCACACGGGGGGCTCGGTGTTATACTGTGGTCGGTTATTTGAATACACGTAGGCCTACAAGTCTTCGTTAGGTTCTTATTGCATATCAAATTTATATATATAAAAAAATTAAAAAAATGAAGCCCGTGACTGTAGCTTTATGTATAGTTCCCCTCTTTCTCCATCTCCTCGGATGCCGGTGAGTCCCCCCCCCCCTCCCCTTCCACCCTATTCCCTCCCCTTCCGCCAGCACCACTGCGGAAACGACCAAGTTTTCCAGAACCTCCGCTAGACAGGTATATGCCGGTTCTTACTGGAAAATGTTCCTTTGTACCGGTAAAAAAAGAAGAAAAAAGAGGAAGAAGAAAGTGGCCGGTAACATTATTAGGCCTAGGTAATCTTGGCTGTACCGGCTGCGTGAGGATGAGGCTTGGTACCGGATTTTAAAAATAATCGCCCGTACGTACCACGTACCGATAGTCTCAAAAGTCTAGTGGAGGTTCTGGGCTAACTCGTCTACTGAACGAACTCCAGTCGTTCTTCCAAGCACTGGACAGGAAAACAACATAGCTCAACAAACAAAAAACAAACAAAAATTAGTTCGTTTCTCATCTCATTTTTCATCGTTTTTCACCGTTTAACCATTGTTTAAGTATCGTTTTGTGGCTTGACAAAGGGGATTTACCCGAAAATTTGCAGTTTTTGTTTGTTTGTTTTTTGTCCCAATAAATAGCGTTCTGTTGAGCCTTTCATGTGTTTGGGTTTTGAACGCCAGTCGTGTTCTTCCTGTGCCTCAGACTGAAGAAGAACTCCACGGTTCTGTGCCACGACCGGGTGGTGGATGAGGTGACGGAGGACTTCTTCAATCACCAGCTTCAGCATCTGCACTGCTCCTGTGCCGCCATCACCTCTGACACTGCCGATGAAGGTGAGCTGTGCATACCGGAGATAACACCACGTTACACCGTCATCATGTTGTATGTTACTAGTCTCATGTGTACATTGTGTAAGATCGTCGTCACGTAGTCTGTTACTAGTCTCATGTGTACATTGTGTAAGATCGTCGTCACGTAGTCTGTTACTAGTCTCATGTGCACGTTGTAAGATCTTTGTCAGTAATCTGTTACTAGTCTCATGAGTACATTGTGTAAGATCGTCGTCACATACTCTGTTACTAATCTCATGTGCACGTTGTAAGATCTTTGTCAGTAATCTGTTACTAGTCTCATGTGTACATTATGTAACACTGTCGTCACGTAGTCTGTTGCTAGTATAATTATAATAATGGATAGTTAGAGAACTTAACCCGCACAGGCCCTTAGCCCTAACACATTCTTTTAAATGTACATATTTTCACACACACACACACACACACACACACACACACACACGCACGCACGCACGCACGCACGCACGCACGCACGCACGCACGCACGCACGCAATATCATATCTCACTTATATCACAAAGCATCATGTCCACATTGTGTAACACCGTCATCATGTAGTCTGTTATTAGTATGGTGTACACATTGTGTAACACCGTCATCATGTAGTCTGTTATTAGTATGGTGTACACATTGTGTAACACCGTCATCATGTAGTCTGACCGTCATCATGTAGTCTGTTATTAGTATGGTGTACACATTGTGTAACACCGTCATCATGTAGTCTGTTACTAGTATGGTGTACACATTGTGTAACACCGTCATCATGTAGTCTGTTACTAGTATGGTGTACACATTGTGTAACACCGTCATCATGTAGTCTGTTACTAGTATGGTGTACATATTCTGTAACACCGTTGTCACTGTAGTCTGTTGGTAGGCTAACGTACAAAGTATCATAACAGCATCGTTCATTATGCAGGTTTTGATTCTGACATGAGATTTATGAGGAGTCAGTCTTCCAAAGCTGAAG
This sequence comes from Alviniconcha strummeri, assembly GCA_963584105.1. Classification (NCBI taxonomy): domain Eukaryota; kingdom Metazoa; phylum Mollusca; class Gastropoda; family Provannidae; genus Alviniconcha; species Alviniconcha strummeri. Next base: position 32,882,240 of record OY757541.1, on the reverse strand, counting down.
CGGTGTACATGTGCGAGATAATATCTCTGTCATCATAGCATTATCATGTTGAAGAAAAAACAAACAAAAAACAACAACAACAGAAATCATCTTTTGGTCTCAGTGTAGTTTTTATAACACTGTCGTGCAGTATACAGTAGTGCAGTGTGCTGCAGCCGTGTAGATGCTCATCCTTGTCTCCACCCTTACCATCATCATCATCATCATCATCATCATCATCATCATCATCATCATCATCATCATCATCATCATCGTCGTCGTCGTCGTCGATGTTTATGTCTGTGTTCAACTGCAGCGGGGAGCTCCTCCATACCTCTGGCAGTGAAAGCCGGGGTAGCTGGTGGCGTGTTGGGTCTCTTACTGGTGCTTATCGCCGTTGTCGTCGTCCTCTGCATCAGACATCGCAAAGTCAAACGAAAACTGTAAGTTCCTTCTTCTTGTTCTACCGCTTCATTAATCCCGTGTGGGAAATGCTGGTTCACTTGGCATGCATGCAGACAGTGTGGCCCCAGTGTAGGCGAACTCTGTTAGCTTACACTCCACGTGTGACACTAACAGTCCTTTGTTAAGGTAGGCTTCAAAGGAGAGGGGATCGTACTTATAACACTCGAAATGGCCCCAATAACTGCTCTGGATGCTTTTGTCATTAATTTGTACATATTCCATAAGGCATCTGATGCAAACATTGTTTTCTCAGAATAACTGCGAAGTTAAATCATGGGGTAACTGATCTTTCAGTAATTATGACTGTGGCTAACTCAGCTTTTCGATTGCCAAATTCACTGTCTTTTTAACTTCAGTACTATAAGCATTTCCCGTGTAATTCAAATAAAGGGCACTTTTTCTGCGCTGGGTACACACACGCCTACCAAACTTGTGCTTTGGGTCGTTCATTGCGGTAGGCCGAAGGCTCGTGGTGTGTGTATACTGAACAGCAAAACGACCATAGAGCAATCCCACCTGCATACACTATCTTGCAGCTCAGCCGTGCTGGCTGTAACATGCCTGCATTCTTCCAAGCACTGGACATGAAAACAACACAGCTCAGCCCAACCAGATTATAAGTGTCTTAGTTCCACATCTCGTTGTTCACCGTTTAACTGTTGTTTCAGTAAGTGTTGTTTTATAGCTTGATAAACGGGATTATCCCAAAAATTCGCATGTTGTGTTTTGTTCTAAAAAATAGCGTTTTTTTTTTTTTTTAAGTCTTTTTTTGGGGGGGTATGTTTGGCTATAACACTGTTAGCTCTTTTCTTTTCAGAGAGCAACACCGCATGCGGTACCTCCCTTCTGCCCACGACGACACGTCAGCCATTTATCAGGAAGTCAACGACTATCCGCAGGTGAGTCATAGTTCAGGAGCTGTGTGAGAATCGAGGTGGACGTCCTGGTCTGTCCGTCCTAACGAGCCTTCTGGTTTCCGTGGACGTAAAGATTTATTGAACCGTGCTTCGGCATTCGTCACAACTTGTCCCTAATATGTCAACTGACATCTGAGGACACTAAGCAACACTTCAACCAAATCCGCAGGTGAGGTAATTCTCTTTCTGGTGTGTCACCTCCCTCAGGTGGGTATAGGTGTACTGGATGAAAAAATCATATTATCACATGTTGACGAAAGCTTGAAGTTGGGTGCACTCGATGAGGTGTGTGTGTGTGTGTGTGTGTGTGTGTGTGTGTGTGTGTGTGTGTGTGTGTGTGTGTGTGTGTGTGCGTGCGTGCGTGCGTGCGTGCGTGCTAGGAAGTAAGTTGATGTGTATCTTGTTGAATTTTTATTTTATGTTGTAGCATGTTGTCATTAACATGTTCTTGCCTTTGTACGCGCCTTCGGCTGTTAAATTATTTTGATAGGTATGCCGCTTACATATTTCCATTATTATGCTTATAAGGATCAGATTATCACATGTTGACGAAAACCTTGAAGTTGGGTCTACTTGATCAAAAGAATTGTTATCACATGTTTACAAAAGCCTTGAAGTTGGATCTACTTGATCAAAAGAATCATTATCACATGTTGACGAAAACCTTGGAGTTGGATAACGATTCTTCTCAAAGAATCGTTATCACGTGTTGACAAATACCTTGAAGTTGGGTCTACTTGATAAGAAGGATCATATTATCACACTGACGCTGGCTAAAACCTCAGTTGAAGTTAGGTCTACTTGCTTAGAAGAATACTTGATGAGAAGGAACAGTTCAAGTTCCAAGACGGCAGCATTTCACGTAGCACCGGCTATGTAACAACCAAACAGCGCTGTAAGTATACCACTTTGGTGGATATTCAAAACATGCTATGAAAAGCTACTCACTCATTTAGAATCACATGCAAGAAAAGCGCAGTGAGTCTGCTCGAGAGCTATACAAAAGCGATCATCATCAACTGAAGTACAAGCAGTCTGATCCTCGGTTGGTCGTTTAAACAAATTCAAGGTGAAATGTACATAAAGGTGCATAGCGTTTTTGTTTGTTTTGTTTTTGTTTTGTTGTTGTTTTCTAATCCTTTCAGGGTTTAGTACATCAGGGAAGATCACGGTTTTTGTTTGAGATCTTTCAAGGGTTTAGGACATCAGGGAAGATCATGGTTTCTGTTTCAGATCTTTCAGGTTTTAGTACATCAGGGAAGATCACGGTTTTTGTTTCAGATCTGTCACGGTAAACCGTGCCAGCTGCATCCATCGTGGTACATCATAGTTATAGTGTTGTTTACACCATGCACTAGCACAGCTGAATGCTTAATCATTTTTCTTTTCTCTTTGGTGAACGTTTCAGTCCCTGGAAACATTGCGCAAAGACCGAGACCAAGGGATCCTGCCCTCTGGCTACCAGTTTCTGGGTCCAGCCCCTTCCCTTCCTGAGCGTTACGTCAAGGACGTCTCACGCTCACGACCCAACCTGGCTCAGTCACCCTCTGGTGACGACCACGAGTACCTGGAACCTCTGTCCGGCCCTGAGGTGAACACGTACAACAAGCTGGCCGGAGGGGGGAATATAAAGGCTGAAAACCAGTACGAGCTGGCTAGACCTCCGGACTCCACCTCCCCTACTGGAGTCCCGGCGCCTCCTGGAGTCAAGCCTCGCGGGGATGGCACTTACTTCGCTCGGATCGACGTGGCCAAAGATGGTGCTGATGAGGACGGCGGTTACTCCACGCTGGGTCGCAAGGTTGCTGATGGAGAAGGGGGAGGAGGAGGACAGGCAGACCCCGCAGAGACAGAACCGCTCACCACGGCTCCTTTGTCTGGGGGAGGGGAGAGAACCGGTGGTGATGAGCCCAAGTATTACGTGCTTGAGCCCGAGAACCCCACGGAGCACGATGCTCACACCACCACCACCACTCAGTTGTGAGACCTCTTGTCACGTCACACAGACATTTGGATTAAAGACGACAAAGACAATCAAGAAGAAGAAAGAAATACTAGCATGATTTGTTGGAATTATCGTTTACAGTCACCTGTGTGTATCAGGGTGATTTTATTTGTTGGAGTTATCGTTCATGATTCACATGTGTGAAAGTACAGTGTGTTTATGGCAATTCGCCCTGATTCAACCGTAATGGTTGACAGGGCGTAAAACACCAAGTTACTAAGTTTACGGCAAGGGTTTCTTGATACAAGAGCATGACTGAGAAAGAAAATTGTAGTGGCCAAGCTTTTTTGTTCCAGATTTCAGTCAGATGTCAGAATATTTATTGTCCCAGTACAAGTTTACAAGAAAATTTAATCATGATTCGTGGCGTAGTCCTATTCTGCCGTAAGACAGCCTGTTCTGAGTGACTTGCCGCTGCTGCATCGCCGCATTTGTTCCAAATAGTGATTTGTGGCGTACCCGTATTCTGCTAAGACAGAAATGCTTGTCCTGCGTGACTTGCTGCTGCTACATCACCACAGGCGAGAAAAAGGCCACAAAACACCAGCTGGTTGCCGGCTTTTTACTCATTGTGTTTTGTTTCGTGAAACGTGCTTTTCGAGACCGTCGTGCTTCGAACGTTGGTGCTATAAGTTTAATTGTTGAAAGGAAGACTGAGAGACGGTTGACAAACAGAAATGCTCGTACATGCTGCTGACCTGTACACTCAGTGTTATATATGGGTGCACACTAAGTTATTCATTCTTTAGCTGTTCTGGTTTTGAGGACTCTTCTGTGCATTGCAATGATTTAAAACCCTGTTAGGTTCTCAACAACAACAAAAATGTACGAGCCAGTATTCTTCTGCCGGACATTTCTGGAAGGTGTACACTGGATACCAGAATACCCCGCCCAGACTTGCACAGATATGACACCTCTTTCTCAACTTTTTAAAAACTATGAATTAGTAAAATATACCCTGACCACAAAAACAACAATATAATGACCTACACAGAAGCAGCCTGCTACGTTTGCATTTTTAAACACTGAATCTCAGTTGGGCATAAGATATTTGCGGCTGCGAGCAGTACTGTTCTTCCACATCTGTCTCTACGCAGGTGTGTGTGTGTGTGTGTGTGTGTGTGTGCGCGCGCGCGCATGTGTGTGTGTGTGTGTGTGCTTTTTTTTGTTTTTTTGTTTGTTTGTTGTTTTTACGAAATTGTTACTGAAATCCGCCTTGAAGTAAACATTTAAAAATTCCGATATGTGTATGTGATGTGTCTGTCGTTAGAGATCAGATCACGGCGTGTAGGAGATGTCAGTCGTCTTGCTGGATTCATTGGTCACTGACCTCACGTTTGTAGCCAGATAGCTCCGCCGTCTCAAACAAGCGGAATAAACAACGTACTGTGTGTGGAACTCACGCTTCAAACTGCACAAACCGAAGGCGCTTGATCATATTTTTTTCGAAAACAGCACAGGCACGTGTGCTGTTTACATTACAGTAATAAACCTACTTGGACAGCACGCTCGCTTGTCTAAGGAGGTGTGTTTATATGAGCAGATGTTGACTGGTAAAGCTCATCTGTCAGACATTGTCAGTTACAGACCGTTAAAAACAAAACAAAAACAGAAGAAAAAGATTGACAGTGTACATTATATGATTGTGTTTGATGTTGACGTGTAATACTTGCTTTTTGTATCCAGTGTTTATATATTTTGATTTGATATTCTTCTTTATTTGCTATATCCATGGACAGTGTATTCGCAGCGTACTGAACCCCAGTGTGGCTTCCATAGCCTATTGTTACTGACCAAGTGTCATAGCTTGACCACAGAACGGGTGAGGCAGGAGGGGGAGTTTTACTTTTATTTTATAATCGTAATGAACACCGACTCGTCATTAGAGATGTGCCATTTTCTGTCAATTCCAGTTGTTTTTGTGGTTGCAAAAGGTAAATATGATCAGTTTGTTTTTAAGCTTATTTGTTTGTGGGTTGTTTTTGGTTTTTGTTGTTGGTTTTTGGATACCGTCGATTGCGGTAGACAAGATTTTTGTAGTTTTAAATATTGCCTGAAGACAGCAGCATTTTCCTTCCAATATATGTATATTTACTGTTGCCTTTTCTTCTTCTTTTTATTCCAGTATTATTTCGGTTAACTTGATTCGCCCTGCTACAACCGTTACTGTTGACTGGGCGTTAAAAGCCAGTTTCCATTGCGGTTCACTTGATATTCGGCTGAGGCGTGCGTGCGTGCGTGCGTGCGTGCGTGCGTGCGTGCGTGCGTGCGTGCGTGCGTGCGTGCGTGCGTGCGTGCGTGTGTGTGTGTGTGTGTGTGTGTGTGTGTGTGTGTGTGTGTGTGTGTGTGTGTGTGTGTGTGTGTGTAAGAGCGTTATTTGTGTACATAATGTATAATTATATCTATGTTTACAGTGAACCGAATAGGGAATGTTCTCTTTCGTTTACAGCTGTTGCTGGCTGTGATTCATGCCTTTTACAGCTTTTTTTTTTCCTTTTTTCTTCTTCTTCTGTTTTCTTTCCTTTTTCCTTTCTTTCTTTTGTACTGTTGTTTTTCTTTTCTTCTTCTTTGTTTTCCTTTTTCTTTCTTTCTTTTTTTCTTCTTTTTTTTTTTTTTCTTTTTCTTTTTCTTTTCTTTTTGCTCACAAAGGAGGCGAAGGGTATGTTTGTGTTCAATATGACTGCCTAAATTCATTTTTCGTTCAGTTTCTGAACGCGCTCATTACCGAACATCGCATTTGATTAGAAATGTTTGTAAACGCATTCGCTGGTCAAGATTCAAAAGAAAATCAGTTCGTCGTTCAACGGTCTGAACGGATTGTCGTTTATCGATCATCGGGATTCACCCCTTTTTCCTTTTATTATCATTCATTGTTGCCCCAGTCAGCTTGGAAGTGCGTATATTTTGCATTTGCCTTGTGCTGTTGTAGACTTCTTCGGCGCTTGATTTTGGTTCTGATCCACCTATCTGGTCTGGTCCAGCTTTCGGTATGGCTTTAAAGTTTAATTCAACTGCTTGGAGCCGGGTTAAAATCTTTTGTATGATTATTCAGCCTGGCGGAGGTGTACACATAATTGTTCCATTGTTAACAAAAAAACAAAAAACAAATGTGTCTGTGTGGGCGGGGGGGGAGGGTCTGGAGGTGGGGCCCTGGGGTGTGTATCTTCTTTTATTGCATTTTCAGCGCAAAACCAGTCTTGGTATTACAAACTGTAACTCGCTGCATGTTATTCACGCAATAAGTACGGCAATATCCACGTTTAGCCCTTTCGGTTCGTTGTACTCAAATGGTATAATAATGTGTGTGTGTGTGTGTGTGTGTGTGTGTGTGTGTGTGTGTGTGTGTGTGTGTGTGTGTGTGTGTGTGTGTGTGTATGCGCGCGCGCGCGCGCGCGCGCACTAGCATAGTACGGAATGAAGTGCTATGTGGACGTGCCAGCGTAGTGCACACTTCAAGTTCGTTCCGTCCACACACACACACACACACACACACACACACACACACACACACACACGCGCGCGCGCTCAGTTTCTTACCATTTGAGACCCGCGAACCAACGGGACTATACGTAGATATTGCCATAAATACATGGCTCAAGAGAGTACTGTGAAAATGTAATGAGTTCAGTGTGTCCCTGTTTATTGTTTGAATATGACCAGATTTTCTCCACCAGAATTTTGTGTTGTCAATTGAACTGTGTGTGTGTGTGTGTGTGTGTGTGTGTGTGTGTGTGTGTGTGTGTGTGTGTGTGTGTGTGTGTGCGAGTGTGTGTGTGTGTGTGTGTGAGAGAGAGAGAGAGAGAGAGAGAGAGAGAGAGAGAGAGAGAGAGAGAGAGAGACAGACAGACAGACAGACAGACAGACAGACAGAGGGAGAGAGAGACAGAGGGAGAGAGAGACAGAGGGATAGAGAGAGAGAGTGTGTGTGTGTGTGCGTGTGTGTGTGCGTGCCTGTGTAACTTAACCAGTAAAATACCGGAAATTATCGCGGCGAAATCTGCCGCGGTTAAGGCGGCGAAATATGACTGCTGCACTAATCATAGCGTAGCCTAGTCGCTGTCCTGAACAGTGTGGATTTCTCCTGCTATGCCCATCACAGCCGCAAGCTGCTGCTGCAGTTTATTGCTATCGGATGCCGCTGGGGTGGTACTAAAGCAAGCTGACGGTCAACACAATGCATAGTTCAGGAGCTGTGTGAGAGTCGAGGTGGCCGTCCTGGGCTGTCCGTCCTAACGAGCCTTCTGGTTTCCGTGGACGTAAAGCTAGATTGAACCATGCTTCGGCATTGGTCTCAGCTTGTCCCTAATACGTCAGCTGACATCTAGGACATTAAGCAACACTACCTACCTACCAACACAATGTACTCTCAAAGCGCGTGCAAAGAGCGTGCATACGACTTCGTACTGAACTATTATCAGGGACGACGAGTGTCAGTAGGGAGATTAGGTGTGGATGTTGTGGTGGTCCGGCGTCGTTATAAATGTGTTGTGTAGTTGCATTTTGCCGTTTTTCGTTTATAGTGTTATGAACAGTATTTTCAGTGACCTCGCACTATGTGTATGGCACAATCTGTCAGTCACCACTAAGGCAACGTTGATTTGTTGTTGTTGTTTGTTCTGGTTATCATTCATCGAGATGGTGATCTCCGCAACCAGCCCTTAAGGGTAATTGTGCATACTTTGGCCGATCGATCTCGCTTATAAACTTCGTCCGAAGAACGATAACTAAGCTAGGTTTTGATCGAGTCAAGTCAGAAAAATGGCAACGCTAAACTCAATAAGATATATATGTATATATTTGTTTTTGTTTTAACAAAGTTTGCGTTCGATTGTTTTCATATCGCGATTTTTGTGCAATCGATCCGGAAATCGCAGTTTTCTTGGACTGATGATCCACTAAAGCGTGATACGTCAAATGAAGGTGGCCGGCCCGACGCATAGGCTTGTGCGCCAAAGCCCAACGTATGACCATGGGATGTATAGTCTATAATCGTAGGTCCATGGCCTGACCCTAGTTTCACACGTGACCTGGCTCGCCGCGGTGGTCTGTCCACGCAACACGAGTGTTCAGTGCACTGAAGAGAAAAAATGTTTTCGACTTTAAAATTCTGTCCAGTCGATCCGGGATTACTATTTTATGTTTGTTAACAGCAAGGTGACATTGTCTCTCTCTCTCTCACACACACACACACACACACACACACACACACACACACACACACACACACACACACACACACACACACACACACACACACACACACACACACACACAGCGTCATCGAAAGCTAATGCCCGATGAGGTCGTTGAACACTTGATACGAAAACTTGCAATGAATCCGTCAAATCGTATGCTTGTTGTGAGTCCGTAAGCCACGCGCCTATTGTAGCGGCCGCAGGCCTTCTTCTACTGTACCAGCCGTGGCGCATAATTATTATCGGGACTGAGACTGAGGTATCTCAGTGTTGTCAGTTCTGTAATAATATACCTGACAGCTGACAGGCGCCGTCAGTTGGTCTGCACACTGGCTCGGCTGCAACATCACCGTGGCCTGGTGATCGGACACGTCGACAAAGATAGGTCTACTCACGCACTCCTAATGGAACACACACTGGCATGGCACGGTACACACACACACACACACACACTCACACACACACACACACACACACACACACACACACACACACACACACACACACACACACACACACACACACACACACACCACTGCTGCACGGCGAACACTGACTCCGACAGTTGTGTTTTCACCGAGTTTCTTTCAGGCTCGGCCAAACGAACCGTTGAACTGAGAAGCGGCCTACGTGACGAAGGTCAGGAGGCTAGGCTTGTGATCATTTTCGACGAACCAGCTGTAGGCAACTTCTCTGGTTCGCCTAGCTGTCTTTTGCTCGTCATAGTGGCGGGGGAAGGGGGGAGGAGCGGCTCATTTCAGTCCCGGTTGTGCTGCACATTACCGCCGTGCGGCACGGGGGAGTGAGGCGTGGGGGGAAGGGGCGGGAGGGGGGGGGGGACGAGAGAGAGAGGGAAGGGGGAGCGACTAGAGAGAGAGGGGTTGAGGGAGGGGATTTAAAAAAAAAAAAATTGGGGGGGGGGGGGGGGAGGTGTCACTCAGACTGAGAGAGGGGGAGAAAGTCTGAGACAATCTCCAAACATTGGTTCATCACAATGGAGGACTGAAGGTGCCGGAAAGCGAGGCCTGGGTTGAGAGAGAGAGAGAGAGAGGGAACTCGAACTCGAAAACTTATTTTTCAAGGTTCATTTTGTTGTGTCTTGTCTCTCTGGCTTAACGGCGGTTTCTCTTGCATGGAACCGACAAAGGGATTCAATTTGTCTGGCCTTGTGTATTATCCTTTTTTGCCCAATGTATGACGATTGTTCTCGCAGATGTTTGCTTTGCCAAACAGTCGGCCGTTCTCCGCTTGTATGTCACGAGACCATGCAGTCGGGCTCTTTTCTCTTCCAGTTTTTTCGTTTCGAGTTAAGAACTGTTTCCTCCTAATGTGGACGGCCTGCATGAGTGACTTTCGTTGAATCGCCCAGCCAGCCTGAGAAGGCATGGTATATAACTTTGTAGAGAAGCTTGGGGAAGGAGTGGGGGGAAGCGACGGATGCAGGTTGGAAGTAGGAATGAAGAGTCACAAGTCAGAGGTTGCTATAACATAACTTTAACACAATCAACCAGGAAAGTGTCTGTATTGGAAAGGACACAAGCAAACAAAACATTTAGGACATGAAAGCAAGAATAAAGAGTAAACAAAAGCAATTAACTCTAGGGCAGACCGGTTTGTAGTAGGGGTGCTCAACACCCTGCCTCAAAATATTTGGAAACTGTGACCGAGAATTTTATGTTGCAAAGTGTTTCAGAACCAACCTGTTTCAGAGGGTTACAGCAGGCTAATATTATTGATTTGATTTTCTCAGACAATAATGGGACGTTTCTAATTTGGTTTGTTTACCTCCCGCAATTGGCAAGAGTCACCATGTGGTTCTATCCTTTGTTTTACCTTTTAAGGCATCCTCAACACATGGATCACATTGTACAAAGAAAATCAACAAGTTCATGCTAAATAAAGGGGATTATGAGAGACTGAGAAATTACATTAACCAAGTAAATTAGGAGCAACTACTGTCAGAGGATTAGAATGTAGAAGAATGTTGGAAATTGATTGACGGTGTGATTGTAGAAGGTAAGGAAACATTCATACCTTCCAAATGCTTTTCTGGAAAAAATTCAGGCCTGAAAAAGACGGTACCTAAGACCGTCTTGGACAAGATAAGAATTAAACGCAAAGCTTTTAAGACAGACCAAAACTATCGGACAAAAGAAAACTATAATGCATATGTACGAACAAGAAACCAAGTGAAATGGACCATGAAAAAATCTGTTAAGTGGAAAGAAACTGTTTTGGCAAAAAACATTAAAAATGACCCCAAGAGCTTTTTTGCATATGTGTCCTCAAAAACCAAGCACAAAGAAAACATTGCTAACTCGTCTTTAGCAGTTGGAACTATGACAGTAACAGATAGAGACAAATCAGAGGCATCTAGTTCCTTCTTTTCAAGTGTGTTTACTGTTGAAGATACTGAAAACATTCCTCCTTTCGTACCACGTACTGGGAGTACACTGTCAAATGTTGAAGTGACAGTAAGAGGTATCCAAGACAGACTTGTCAAACTAAATGTCTCTAAATCCAAAGGTCCAGATGGAACACATCCCGGACTATTAAAGGAACTAAGTGAAGGCCTAGCTTTCCCACTGAAGATTCTCTTTGACAAAACACCCAAAGAAGGAAAACTTCCGAAGTCGTGGAAACGAGTAGAAGTTAAACCAATTTTCAAAACAAACAACAACAACAACAACAACAAAAAATAATAATAATAATAACGCTAGTAACTATAGACCAGTAAGCCTTACCTCAGTTGTTTGTAAAGTCTTCGAAGGCTTTGTCCGGGATGCACTGAATAATCTCTCTTTTTTCTGATAATAAACTGCTTGTTGACCAACAGTATGGTTTTACATCATCATATATCACTCAGCTTTTAACTACTATTAACGATTGGATGGAGATGTTAGTCGAAAAAAGTCAGTGAATGTTATTTATCTCGATCTGCAAAAGGCAGTCGATAACTTCCCTCATAGAAGGCTGCTAACCAAGCTGAGAGGTTATGGTATACATGGTAAACTTCTTGACTGGATTAAAGTTTTTTTGTCAGACAGGACTCAGTATGTTAATGTCGGTGGTGAGTGCTCGGAAGAGGAAGTAGTGTTCCCCAGGGGAGTGTCCTGGGTCCCACATTATTTATTAATTTTATTAATGATATGCCAGAAAATCTAACATGCTTTTTCAAGATTTTTTTCTGATGATATTAAGGTGTGCACTGCTGTGCAGTCTGATAAACATTGTAGATTGCTGCAAAGCAGCACAGATCAGCTAGTGCACTAAGGACTGGCAGCTCAAATTCAATGATAGGTGTAAACTTTTACATGTTGGGAAAAATAATCCAGAGTTCAAATATTTTATGGATGGCAGGGAGCTTCAGTGTATAGAGGTAGAAAAAGACCTGTGAGTGTTTGTTCATAAAGACCTAAAATTTGAGCAGCATATAAATGAGACCGAAAAAATAAAAGAAAAAAGAAGAAAGAAGAAAAAGGAAATAAAATAGCAGGCATGACCACACATTACATTCAGTATGTAGGGGAGTGGGGATGGGGAAGCAGGTTGGAAGCATGGACGAAGAGTCACAAGTCAGGGGTTGCTATAACATAACTTTTATTTGTACACCAACCAACCAGGAAACAGTGTCTGTATTGGAAAAGACACAAGCAAACAAAACATTTAGAACATGAAAGCAAATGTAAAGTATAAACAACAGATATTACTAATCTAATAAATACAGTAACCATGTAGTTTACCTGTGGGTTACTATAATACATGACAAAATGATTAATAATCAAGCACATAAATCGTGTGCTTGATTTACACTTAAAACCCGTATCCCACAGAGTCACGGTGAGTATACAAGAGACGGCCAGTCAATTAACTGATGAACTCCCAGTATGATGAAGTATACAATAAAGTAACAGTGAAGAAAACAGGAAGCGTGAGATAATCGTTACAGCAGTTCCACTTCAGCACACAACGAGATGGATAGTGACACGGGTGGCATTTGGGACCATGCCGTAAGCGGGAGGAAGTCAGTCATAAACTGACCGGCTCCAGCCTCGTCAAGTTACTCAAAGCGTTACAGCATGTTACTGTTACTGACTAGCAGAGCATATCCGGCTGTGAACAACGTCAAGCGTCTTACTGACGCGGGTAACGCAGCAAGAATCTAAACTGTTGATCTAGCTGCTCAATTAGTGAACAGAGAAAAAGACCTAATTGCCACCACTGACGCGCATCGCCGGCTAGTTCGGGCACCCGCACAAAGACCCGGAAAAGGTTTACAAGCTAAGTAGTGTGAAAGTCTGCGCGCCCAAGACTCGGCCATACAAAAGCCGGATCAAAACAGAAATAACACGTCTCACAGTTTATACAATCACCCCTATGTACTAAACCATATTCAACTAGTAAACTGAACATTCCACAACCATGAAGTCAACATCTTTAAAGTGTTAGCCATAATATACCACCGATTTCATGTAGAAACATAGATCGGTAGGAAACTAAACATATAAGTTATGCCGCACAGAGATCTGCACGGCCACGCTGACAAAGTATCCATACTTTAGAGGGATAACTTTGCATCGGCAAAGCATCACCCAAACTGAACATCCAACCATGGCAGCATAACATGTTAGCTACATGTCAGATAACCAGGGTTAGCTGCATACATTTTGGAAATACCGGTCATCCTGTGGCATAAAGGCTTAACATTCGAACGCACAACCAAGGTAGTCTGACGCCATAGCGGTTGCAACCAGGCGGCAATCTAACGCTGAAATTACCCACGTTCAAGAACCAAAACCAAGGCACGCTGCGAACACGGCAACACCACAAACATACACCACCTACATCAATAAGAAACAACAGAACAACAAGCCATAGAAAAATAACTACTTACAGGCTCTCCCCTGATGAAAACACATGAACACCGGCCGCAACAGTTAAACAAACAACCTGCCTCTGCAGGGACACTGGGGGAAAAGGGACGCTGCCGTTCGTTCGTTCGTTCGTTCTGTTTTTGCTTAATGTCCTCAGATGCCAAAAGCATATTAGGGACAATCTATAAAGTAAGCTTGTTTTGGATATATCATAGTTAAAACCATGGGGAGACGGGGGGGATGGGGAGCGAAGTAAGCTTGGTCCACTTGCGGATCAATATTTGGATCGGGACATGAGGTCGCTGGAACAAAGGGGAAATGAGGGGTGAGGGGAGGGATGAGATGGGTCCACCTGCGGATCAATACTAGGGTCAGGGTGCTGGGTCGTCTTGGCTGTACTGGGGCGTTCACTCGTAGAACTGAGCAGCACGCTAGGGGTCCGGTTAAAAAATCGTCCTCCACTATTTACAGTTAAAAACTGGGCTGCAGATAAAAAACCTTGCAAGGTTATGTCGGCGGGCTGCACAACATGTAATATATACAATCGGCACACACAGTATTTACAGTTAAAAACGTCGAAGACGCACATGGTAGTTCACACACACTTGTTGTAGAATCGAGGCCTGTAGTCAGGCGGCTAAAAATACTTGGGTATGCAAGCATACACTTGTGGTGGTCGCTGGAATCAGGTCCAGCAGACTACAACTGGGTGCGGGAAACACGGAGACGTTCACCCCTTCCTCCACCGCCGGGATTAACCCGAACTGCAGGAAAGAGTTGAACGTAGCCGGTGGTCCCGCCTACTACAGGTAGGCTGCCAGTGGACAGGTGTAGACCAGTCTGGCTGCAGCCCGCAAGAGGCTCCATCCTTCACGCTGGTCGCTTTGGCTTTTATGTTGCTTAACGTCCACGGAGGCGGGATGACCTATTAGGGACGGGGACAGAGTGGGAAAGGGGCCAGGGTGATTGGCTCGACCGCGGAAACCGCCCGAAAAAGACCGGAGAGACCGTGGACCGCCGCCAGAACAATGGAAGTGTTAAGGCGGTGTCCCCTCGCCATTGCCCAGCGACTTGTGCACTGCGCAATTGCTCTTTCAACTGCTGTGCTGGACAGAGTCACTAAGACAATGTCCGTTGCACCGCTGTTGACGAACAACTTGGACAACTCGAAGCAAAAGACGTCCAACTTGCTCAGCCCAGCTCCACCTCCCTACTCATGATCTCTTCTGGGCAAAAGTGAGGGTCCAGCTCCACCTCCCTCCTCTAAGATCTCTTGATCTTTTGATCTCGCCTGGAACCCTGTCGCTGGTCGCTGATGAATTGATGCTTAATGTCCTCAGATGTCATGAGACATATTAGGGACAAGTTGTGACCAATGCCGAAGCACGGTGCAATAAATCTTTACGTCCACGGAAACCAGAAGGCTCGTTAGGACGGACAGCCCAGGACGTCCACCTCGACTCTCACACAGCTCCTGAACTATGTCGCTGGTCGCACACTGCCAGGCTTTTTGTACACAGGGGCAGTCCCACGCTGCGTAGTTTCCCAGTCAAAGGTTGGAAGTGATCTGAACATGAGGTGCAGGAGAACATCACGTGGTGAAACGAGACGCTCATCCCACACTCACACTTCGTCGGTACGCACATGCATCTCCAGACGCTGCCGGCCCAGCACACAACTTTTAACACCTTAGATAATTGGGCCATAAAACCCCCACCCAATCAAAAAGGAAAAGGACCGGAAAGAAAAGGTTATAGGGTCATGGCCCGGAACATGTATACAATACACTCGGTTACAAGTATCAACATAAAGAGATTATGGTACCACTTTTTAAACGATTAGTTAGACCTATTTTAGAATATGGTAATACTGTGTGGGCGCCTTGTTTAATAATAAAATAAAATGATTTTTTTATTATTTATTTTTTAAATCGTATTGGAAATGTGCAACGACGCTTAACCAAACGTATTACTGGCAAGAACACAGTGTCTAAATAAGCATAAAAAACACAACCGGTATCAATTAACTGATGATGACAAACTGACTACAGCATACAACAGCATAAATAACAACATACAACAAAGTAACACAATGAGGAACACATATTATCCATATTATTTTTAACTAAACGGGGAGAGTGAGATGACTGTCGAGAGGCTGACAGTGACACGGGTGGTACTTGGGGCGCAGCCGCAAGCGGGAGGAAGTGTTAGAGATAAACTGACCAGCTCCAGCCTCTGTACTCAACGCGTGTACAAACAGGCTACATCACATCACTGTTACTGAACAGCAGAACATATCCATGAGCAAACGTCAAGGGTCTTAACTGACGCAGGCAGCGCATCAAGAAAACGAAGAATACGTTCCGAGGAAGAATACGTTCCGAACCCGATAAAATGTCGATCCTAACTTGATCCACGTTCACAACTTGTCCTCAGTACATCCTGCATATGCCTGTACATTGTACTTCCGTGTCTATATCAACAATGTTAAGGTACAAAAGAAAATGACTAATAGGACTCGGTCTTGTTTTCTCCATACTACAAACCTCAGACCGAAGACCCATTTGGTGTGACTCAGAACCACGCCTGATCAGATGTGGCTTCCATCAGCCAAACAAGTAAAACAAGAGAGAGTGCCTCTCATTCAAGCACTTCAGACCGCAGTCGTCTCCTTCGACGATCGCTCTTTTGATTGCTTCCCTGGAATTTTCCTTCTGTGGAAATCGTTGCATCAGCTCTTTATCCAAAGACTTAAGCTTGTCGTTGGAGAAACAACATCCGCCATTCTCACGGACTACTCTGTCTACCATTTCCAGCATCATATTCTGCTGGTCTTCCATCGGTTGGTTTGCTTTGAAGACGATTTTCCTGTGCCTTGAATTCAGATTGTCCGCAACCTCCTTGGAGGCGTCATCTGCAAACATTGGCTCAAGGCCACAGAAGACTAAGACCACAAACTTCAGGAAGTGGTCTCCCAGGAACTCTTGCAGCCACTTGTAGCTATTGTCGTTGGCACTAAATCCGAGGTTAGCACGGTAGCACAGGAACACAACATGAGGCCCTGGAGTGATCGCTAGCAGAGCCTTGGTGAGCTCATGGCGAAATCCGCTCTCCGTTTTGCTCACCATTCCCGGCAATTCTGTCACCTTTAGGAGGAGAAGAAGTAAGCATCCACATCAAATAACTAAAGGTCAGAATTTGAACTAAAACAGTCCAGAGCGAACGGCGACGGATAAGTCAAAAGCGGACAACTCAAAGAAGAAA
This sequence comes from Alviniconcha strummeri, assembly GCA_963584105.1. Taxonomy (NCBI): domain Eukaryota; kingdom Metazoa; phylum Mollusca; class Gastropoda; family Provannidae; genus Alviniconcha; species Alviniconcha strummeri. The sequence continues at coordinate 32,865,539 of OY757541.1, read as the reverse complement.
ACAATTCCCCAGGATGCATTTAACGAGAAAATATATTTCATCTTTGAATACACTGCAGGTAGCACATAATCATTGCACTCTACGAATATTTAGGTCTCTTTTCAAACATTAAATTGCATCACCCGTTCTAGTTAAAGGGTCGGCGACGGATAAGTCAAAAAACGGATAAATCGAAGAAGAAAACAATTTCCCAGCACATTCGACTGAAGCGCGCGCGCGCGCGCACACACACACACACACACACACACACACACACACACACACACACACACACACACACACACACACACACACACACACACACACACAAATATAACACCTCCACCAGCAACGTCGTTAGTAGTTACCTCAATACGTCGTCCATTCTTTGTCATGTGCTGCCAGTCAGACCTTTTTTGTGTGTTATCCTCACTGGCCTGGACTGCAAATTTGTTCTCACCAAAGATGGCGTTGGCCACAGTACTTTTCCCGGACACACTTGGTCCCACCATCAAAACACGGATGTTCCTGCAGATATTCATGAAACACATATAAATTTGTAAGAGGAAGTTTAAATTTACGCGTTGTATAGATGGAGTGGCGTGTCCGTAGGAGAGGCTATCAATAAAACTACTACTTAAAAGAATTCAAGGGTCACCTAAAGCCGTTTCAGTTCTAACAATTCGGTACGTTTGGCTAGACTGATGGGTATTTATTGCCTCATTTCTGTGGCTTTTGTAACCATCCCAGTAAACATGCCGGATCCGATTCGCGTCCGATCCGGATCGGCTCTGAAGCGTTGGCCCGAAGCGGGCCGGATGATTCTTGCACTCCGGCTTGCTACCGGACCGGATCCGTTTGGCCAAAACCTGACACAGTCAGCCAGAACTAAATCGGATCCGGGCTGGTTTTGCACAATATGATCCAGGAAGAACGCAACTGAGTCTGAATGTGGGAAACCGGTAGCGGGCGAGTGGCATCCTGCCAGAAACCGGGTCCGATGATTCCTGCACACCGGCTTGCTTGCAGACCAGATGCAGTTGTCCAAACCCTGACAAGGCCATCCAGATCGGATCCGGGTCTGTTTCGCACAATATAATCCATACCTTCTTTTGAAATACTGAACTGAATCGGATGCGGGAAGTCAGATCTGGCATATACAATATGGCCCGGTGCTGGCTGCACGCTGGCCGTAACGGCCATAACTGGCCGAAGTGGCCCATCAATTCGTTTGAGTAGTATAGTTTTGATCGATGATTAATTACCCTGTACGAACCTCGCAATGTGGTAATTTTGGCGATGGATCAATCTGTCGGTCGATCTCCGTCACTGGACCCCCTACACTATAATTATATATGAAAACAACCAACATGGGGATCCATACACACGGGATCTCTCTCTCTCTCTCTCTCTCTCTCTCTCTCTCTCTCTCTCTCTCTCTCTCTCTCTCTCTCTCTCTCTCTCTCTCTCTCTCTCCGTACCGAAGTCCAAGGTAGAGTTTTTTGCGGAGGGTGAACACGGGAGCCGGCGTCTGCAGACTGTTAGAAGCATCAGAGCAAACAGCGTTGTTCACCATCGTCAGAATCTCCAAAATGTCGTGGCTAAACAAAGACAAAAACACAGAACATGCGCGCGGCCTGCTGCTCCCGGAAGATAACAAGGTATGCTAAATCTGGCGGTTTTTGATTTGTCCTTGAAAACTGATTAATTTATCCCCTACAAACGTTTCAAATCGGTATGATCTTTCAGTTTCTGGTTTCGTTTGAAAAAATAATTCACTAACAGTCGATGAGTATCTGCCATTCAACACTGTGACTCGAGAATATTTTACAGGACTGATTTGTCTACACACACACATTACACATATGTATTCGGAGAAATAAAACACGCAAACAATGCAGGCTGTGATAAATCGTTCATTGTGTGACTGATCGATTCAAATGCAATGGCGGGCACGTCCGGTACGGCTGGTAATGAGTATATCCTGACCGATTTCAACCTCACTACTGCAAGCCACGGTTGCTTAATCCGCCTTTTTTTCCTTATTTTTTTCCGGGGGCTAGGCATGCGTCATCTGAGTAACATGCTTCCCGTGCATCGGTGTGAATTGCAACTATCAAACAAACGCCATAATTTTGTGGCCTTCTTCTCAGGCACGGGGAAAAGTTCCCACCTTATACAGCCTGAAGGCTCTCAGGGAAGGAAGCAATACAGAAAAAGGCTGATTAGCAGCGGCCTATAAACTTGTAATGAAATTATATATTGAAAGCGACACACAGCCTTTCCTGAAACATGACTTCTCCGCAAGTCGCTGGGGCATTATTTAACCTGTGGCACACAGGATATGCCAGTTTTTGGGTGGACACGATTGTGTAATATCATTGGTACATGCATAGTCAAAGATGATATGCACACTATTAGTCATCTCCATATTATCCTCTCTAAAAATAATAATCAGGACTGCTCCCTAACTTAATTCTTTGTATGGATGCAGAGAGAGAGAGAGAGAGAGAGAGAGAGAGAGAGAGAGAGAGAGAGAGAGAGAGAGAGAGAGAGAGAGAGAGAGAGAGAGAGAAAGAGACCATTCGCAATGCTTACACGTGAGCGTATTTGTCCAGATACTCTGTAAGTCTGCTGAAAAACCTGGATCCTTTGCTCTTGTCTGAATGTTCGTATGCCACATACTCCAAAGCTGTGGCGTAGCCCAGCAGAAAATCAGCTTCGTCAGGAATTGGTCCCTCCTGATCAGAAGGGACTCTGTCCACATCGGTCTCTGATTCTTCCAGAGCCGTTTTTGCGCCTGAAAATGGAAACAATCAAAGGACATTTACTGAGCAAACGAATTATGATTATATGCCGAAAGTGTCAAACATCACTGATCAGTATGTCCTATTCGATTCGATTTTTAAAAAGCTGTGTAAGCCTTCAAATGAATTATGAATAATAATAACAATAATAATAATAATACTGAGAAGAAGAAGAAGAAGAAGAAGAAGAAGAAGAAGAAGAAGAAGAAGAAGAAGAAGAATCTACATTTATCATGTACTCATCAACGCCCTGAGCGCTCACATGATACATAGTAATCTAAATACAATATTCTATACACACGTAGAGCACAGTCCTACCAAAACAATTTAAATAAGGTATTTTATGGAAACACACACACACACACACACACACACACACACACACACACACACACACACACACACACACACATGCGCGAAAACCGAAAAGTCAAAATTACACATATTTATGAAAGATTTTCTTTTAAGATGCCGAGAAGAATCTTTTTGTTTTTGTTTAAATGAGTGTTTCGAGAGAAGAAAAGCGGGAATAACTGTGCGGAACAGCGGTAAAGGCAAACTCCAAGAACTGGTTTACGACACCATTCCTCCAACCGCTGCATGGCTTCCCCATAGGTTTCCGAAACGTGAAAGTTATTCGCTGGTGCTCAGATAGCAGTATGCTTGTAGCAGTCAACTCAGATTGTATTAGGCGCTTCTTTTCTAACCGTCCACATTGGTTACGTTGGATTGTTTTGTTAGCTGGCTAAATAGCATAAGGGAAAAATAAGGTCATGAACATCTGGCTATTGATGGTAAAACCTTAAGGAGAAGCCATCATAACGGGGATAAAATGACGGCTTTATACCTGCTTTCTGTAATGGCGGTTGACAGTGGTCTGGTGGTTTATCAAAGCTGTTCTGCAGGTAAAAAGAATGAAATTAAAAGCGTACAGGAGAGCCTTGAACTGTTTAATGTTAAAGACAGTTGTGTCACCCTGGATGCGATGCACTGCCAGAAAGAGACGGTGTCCATATTAAGAAAACACTTTATGAGGAAGTGGATAAAGGACATGGTCGTATTGAACGGCGTCGCTATATCCGTCTGGATGTCACCGACTGGATTGAATCAGCACAATCATGGCAAGGCTTACACAGTGTTATTGAAGTCAAAAGGCAGGTACAGAGCCAGGATAAAGAACGGACTGAATATTCCTGTTACATCAGTTCATTGAAGGATGATGTAGAGAATATCGCCCGGAAGATAAGGCGTCACTGACACATAGAAAATAGTCAGCACTGGGTGTTAGATGTTGTTTTTAAAGAAGATGATTCAAGAATACGAACAGGAGACAGCCCTGAGAATATGACATTGTTTCGACGTTTTGCGCTTAATATCGCTAAACTGTCTCCTGTTAAAGACAGTATGAAAGGTAAGCTAAAACGGGCAGCATGGGATGATGATATGCGGGCCAAATTATTATTTGGTTAAATTTTGATCAAAGTATGCTCCCACCCTGATTTAAATTATTCCTAGCAGAGCGAACATTTCAAATAATTAGAATGCGTGTGATTTCAGAATAATTATTTGTAATGTTCAGATAGAAAGAAAAATCTATCGAGCCAGTTTACTGTGTTCCGGCAGAGTGACATTAAGCTCCAGAATGGGGCAGTCATTATTATTGGTATCGAGCTGAACCTGAATGGCATCGGGTTCAATATCAACGTATTTGCTGATCACCTTCATAATGTCTTCTTTAAGCTGGGGCAGATAATCGGCTTCATGGCGATGCTGACTGCCGCGCTGGTGAGCGACAATGATCTGCAGGCGATCTTTAGCCATGGAGGCGGATTTTTTCTTTTCCTTGTGGAAATAGTCCAGAATATCCATTACTTACCTTCAAAAACGCGAGAGAAAAAGCCTTTTTTCTCAACTGACAAAAAGCGGTGTTCAACATCATTACCCAGAAAACGCTCCACCAGATCATCATAAGCCTGACCAGCAACGCTTTCAGTATCCAGAATAACCGGGACACCGGTATTGGAGGCCTGTAGGACGGTTTCGGATTCGGGAATTACGCCCAGCAGGGGAATGGCCAGAATTTCAATAATATCATCGACACTGAGCATTTCGCCTTCTTCTACCCGTTTTGGGGAATAACGGGTGATAATCAGGTGGGTTTTAACCGGAGCCATGCCCTCAATGACCCGTCTGGTTTTACTGTCGAGAATGCCCAGAATACGATCCGAATCCCGAACAGAAGAAACTTCGGGGTTGGTAACAATTAAAGCCTCGTCAGCAAAAAACAGAGCTTTTAAGGCCCCGGACTCAATCCCGGCCGGGGAGTCACAGATAATATAGTCAAAGGTTTCAGACAGTTCATTAAGGACTTTTTCCACCCCTTCCTGAGTCAGGGCATCTTTGTCGCGGGTCTGGGAAGCTGGCAGTATATGCAGATTATCTACCCGCTTGTCCTTGATCAGTGCCTGATTAAGATTGGACTCACCATTGATAACATTGATAAAGTCAAACACCACCCGGCGCTCACAGCCCATAATCAGATCCAGGTTACGCAGACCGATATCAAAATCAATAATAACGGTTTTATGGCCTTTCTGTGCCAGGCCGGTACCAAAAGCAGCACTGGTGGTGGTTTTACCCACACCGCCCTTGCCTGAGGTCACTACAATAATTTTTGCCTTTTTTTCACTTTTTGACATTGTCTGATCGGTTCCTTTTGATTGTGCTGTGATAAATTGTTCAGGGTTGCGTTTGAAATTATGTAAGCGTATTAAGCAATCAGGTGACCCATTTCAAGCCGTTCATTGTGCATATAAACCTGAACCGGTGTGCCAATTTTATCCTCTGGAATATCTTCACTCAATAGGTAAATACCGGCTATGGACACTAGTTCACTTTGCAGACTGTGGCAGAAAATAGCGGCTGACTGATCACCCTGGACCCCAGCCATTGCCCGGCCCCGCAAAGTACCGTAAACGTGAATATTACCATCAGCCAGAACTTCGGCGCCGGCACTGACCGAACCGGTAATGACCAGATCACCGCCTCGGGCATAAATCTGGCGACCTGAGCGAATGGTTTGTTTAACCACTTTGGTAGGTGTTGTACCAAGGGAGGCAGAAGTTTCGGCGGCTTCCCGGGGATTAGTTTCAGGTTCCTGTATCTCCGGGGTTGGCATTTCTGGTTTCTGTTCTTCTGTTACTTCATTTTCCAGTACCGGGATCTCAGGTTCTGATGGTGGGGCTACAGAGGTTTTTTCCGCGCTATGCCTGGCTTCTGCCAGAACCGCCAGATCGCCTGCTTCCAGAAGGGGTTTAACGGCAGGCAGAGCACCTTTGACTCCCACCGGGATAATAGACAGGGACAGTAAAATTTCTCTTAAATCAAAAAAATCCAGATTCTGCTGCTGTTCATTCAGGGCATGCAGATCAATTACCACCGGGGTCTGATTAAAAAAACCGGGAGCCATTTTTACCCGTTCGGTTAATTGTGTTTCCAGAAGTTTAAGATCATTATCAAAAAGCTGTAATACCGTCAGGGTAAACATGTTCCCTTTGAGTTCAAAACAGGGTTTATCCATAAATTTGTACTGGTTCGGCTCGCTTGATTATTCAAGGATTTAAATTTTGAGAAAATGTAACGCTTCAGTAATTTCCACCCTGAACGGGTATGAAAAAATTTGAATTAGTATATCAAAAAAGCAGGCTAAAAACCGATGTCAGTTCTAATTATTTAATTTAAATGTCAAGGGTGATTGATTGTTCAGAATAAGCTTAAAGGACTTTTTATTAATGCTGTGTTAAAATTCTACCACTAATTTAGGTTAATAGCTATGGGGCCAATCAATAGCTTATTGTGCTGACAGTCATCAATTTATGAAAAAAATATGCTTATTAAGTGATATTCCCGATCATCAGGCCATAACCTGTCCTTACGATGACAATTATTCAATGTTGGTGTATCGTGATGGCGATACGGCTTATGCTTATATTAATAGCTGCCCCCATGCCGGTGTCCCCCTAGAGTGGAATGTGGATCAGTTTATGAGTGCTGATGGTCTGCTGCTGCAATGTGGTACCCATGGTGCCCAATTTGAACCGCCGACCGGGCATTGTGTGCATGGTCCCTGTAAAGGGGCGCATTTACATAAAATTGATATTAAGCTGATGGATGGTGTGGTCTATCAGGTTTGAACTTTTATTTCTTCTGGCACTCTAAGAGCTTGCTCTGAACTTTTTACTTAATCATAATTTAAGCGAATTATAAACAATATTACCAATAGCGGAACATTATTAACCTGTCTCTTTTTGAAAAACTGGCACTGGCTTATGTCACTGTTTTTACCCTAGTCGGCTTTGTCTGGAGCTATTGGGATCATGACTCATTTAAAAATATTTATGTTATAGAAGATGGTTTTACCGAATGGTCTACGGTGGTTTTTCTGCTGATTGGTCTGGGGGTTACTCTAAAGCGTTTCTGGTTATTAAAAGCTGAACGTTCAAAAACTTTTCTGTTTATGGCCTTTTTATTAGCCTTGTTATTCTTTTTCGGTGCCGGTGAGGAAATTTCCTGGGGCCAGCGGATTTTTAATGTAGAAAGTACCGAATTCTTTGTGAAAAACAATGCCCAGGGCGAGATAAATCTGCATAACCTGGTGGTTAATGATACCAAGATTAATAAAGTGATTTTTGGCCGGGGTATCGGCATTATGCTGTTATTGTACCTTTTTGTACTTATCCCCCTGTATAAGAAAAAAGTCGGCGTCAGGAAAGTGGTGGATAATCTGGCTATACCCATTGCCCAGAATTACCAGGTTGCCGCTTATATTATTTTACTGGTACTGGCTCAGGGACTTATGGCTTCGTCCAAAAAAGGTGAAATGCTGGAGTTTGCCGGTTCCATTATCTTTCTGCTGAATGTGGCCTATCCATATAATAAGGCACTTTTTGAAACCAGACGTACTTCTAAAGCCGGTTCCTGAGCAGGGTAAAACGATGCGACTCATTAGAACCCTGTTTTATTACTACCTAGCCATGGTCGGTATTTTTTTTACCGGTCGGGCGGTATTATTTGCCATTTATTATGACCGCTTTACCCAGAGTGATGTTAATTACTGGCTGACTTTTTTATACGGCCTGAGAATGGATACCATCGTGGCCAGCGCTACTCTGCTGATCCCCCTGATTATGCTCAGCCTGTCTCCAAAAGCACTCAGCAAATTTGTTAACCGTTTTTTAACCAGTTACTTTTTAGTGGCTCTGTTGTTGTTTATCTATATAGAAAATGCCACTATTCCATTTTTTGACGAGTATGATGTGCGCCCCAACTTCCTGTTTATTGAGTATCTGATCTATCCTCAGGAAGTGTTTAAAATGATTTTTTCGGCCTATAAGCTGGAATTGCTGATTGCCTTTATTATGATGGCGATTGCAGGTTATGTCTTTATCAGAGCCAGAAAACTGCATGATTTTACGCCCATATTTGAAATACCTTATTTCAAACGTTTACTGCTGTTTTTCCCGTTGGTGTTTATTCTCGCTCTGGGTATTCGTTCTTCTTTTGGCCACCGCCCGGCTAACCTGTCCGATGCTATGTACTCCAGTGATCGGGTGATTAATGAGATCACCAAAAACTCTATCTATAGTATTGGCTATGCCATTTACAGTGATAAAAAATACGGTAATAAAAAACTCACCAAATACGGTGAAATGGATATTACAGAAGCCATGCAGCGAGTCAGTAAGCGGCTTAATATCCCTTTGTCTGAAGGAGAATCACCTTTTCGCCGTCTGGAAAAAACTTACTTCCCTGCCAGTAAACCGAAAAACTTGGTGATTTTTTTACAGGAAAGCTTGGGGGCACAGTTTGTGGGTGCCACGGGCGGTGATCCACGTTTAACACCAAACTTTAACCGTCTGAGCAAGGAAGGCATTTTATTTTCCAATCTGTATTCTAATGGCACTCGTAGTATTCGTGGAATTGCCGGCAGTGTATCCGGTAATTATGCAGTGCCGGGCAAAGGAGTGATTAAACGTAACAAATCACAGAGTGGATTTTTTACTGTGGCTTCACTGCTTAAGCCGAAAGGTTATTACTCTCAGTTTATCTACGGCGGTGAAAGCCGTTTTGATAATATGCGCGGCTGGTTTTTAGGTAATGGTTTTGATGAGATCATTGATCAGCCCAAATTTATCAACCCAAAATATATCGGTACTTGGGGAGTCAGTGATGAAGATTTGGTAAACCGGGCCCATCAGGAATTTAAACGTTTGTATGCAGAAAATCGATCCTTTGTTTCCGTCATGTTCAGTACCACCAATCATTCGCCCTTTGACTTTCCTACCGGAAAAATCAAACTGATAGATGGGGTGCCGGAAAAAAGTGATCTGAATGCGATTAAATTTGCTGATTATGCCATTGGCCGTTTTATAGAACAGGCAAAACAGGAAGATTATTATAAGGATACGGTGTTTGTGATTGTGGCAGATCATAATATCCGCGTGCGCGGCAGTGATATGCTGCCGGTCAATTTATACCATATTCCGGGTATGATCCTGGGCGGTGGTATTAAACCTCAAGATATAAGCCGTTTAACCAGTCAGCCCGATGTACTGGCAACCGCCCTGGATCTGACCGGACAGGATCTGGAATATCCCATTATGGGGCATTCAGTATTCAGTGATAAAAAACGGGATCTGGTCTTAATGCAGTTTAATGATACCTATGCATTGCGTATTGGGGACAAGGTGTCGGTGTTACGTCCCGATCAGGAACCTTTGACTTTTATTTATAAAGATAAAAAAATGCTGCCCACGGAACATGATGTTGATATGGAAAAAGATACCCTGGCCTTTATTCTTACTCTGAACCACCTCTATCAGGAACGTATGTATAAATAGTTATAGGCACTAAAAACCAATCAGTGGTAAAATTAAAAGCCATTTAGCTAATTAGAAGCCATTTATCCAATAAAAAGCTAAGCCTAAATAATCAATGGAAATATCAGTCAATCATTATGAATATTAATCACTATTTTAATTCAGATAATAAGAGGATTAGTTTTACCCGCACTCAGGCCAGCACTTTTGCCAAAGCGGTTGCAGGTGATTTTAATCCTATTCATGATGAAGATAATAAGCGTTTCTGCGTTCCCGGTGATTTATTATTTTCGGTTTTTCTGGCCGAGCAGGGGGTTTACCAGAGCATGAAGTTTGAATTTTCCGGTATGGTTGGTGATTCCAACAGCCTGTTTTTTTCAAATAATGAACCCAACCACTATGTGCTGCAGGATGAAAGTGATAAAGCCTTTATGCAGGTCATCACTTCCGGTGATATGACACAGGATAGTAATTTTATTACCCAGTTATCAGAACAATATGTACAGTTTTCCGGTCAGACCTTTCCGCATATTCTGGTGCCTTTAATGCAGGAGGAAGGGGTGATGATTAATCCAGCCCGCCCCCTGGTGATTTATAAAAATATGGAAATTACCCTAGACAGGCTATCCGGTGACAATATTGAACTTAAGCTGACCAATTCCATTTTAGAGAAAAATGGTAAAAAAGGAGAAGTCGGACTGGAGTTCAGTATACTTTCCGATGGCGAAGAAATTGGCCATGGTGCCAAAAACATGTTGCTCAGCGGCCTTAGAGATTATGAACAGGAAGCCCTGGATGAAGTGATTCAGGCTTATGATCAGCGCAAGAGTAATTTTCAGATCCAGTAATAGTGATTTGAATCCGTATCATGCAGCTTGCCACCAGTCACTACAAGCCCGTCCGGGAAAAACACAGCACCCCGATTATTATACTGCATGGCCTGTTCGGCAGTAGCCGCAACTGGCATCCGGTAGCCAGAGTACTGGCTGAAACCTCCTCGGTCTATGCGCTGGATCTGCGCAATCATGGTAAGTCCCCTCATTCAGATATTATGACCTATCCGGCCATGGCTGAAGATATTGCTGAATTTATGGCACATCATCATATTAGTGAAGCCCGCTTTATTGCTCATAGTATGGGTGGCAAGGTCGCCATGTGGCTGGCTCTGACTCAGCCTCAGCGGGTACAGAAAATGGTGATAGTGGATATAGCTCCGGTCAATTATCAGCATGATTTTTCAAGCGTACTTAATGCCTTTGCTGCAGTACCGCTGGAGCGGATCAGCAGTCGCAGAGAAGTGGATCAGTATTTATCAGAGTATCTGTCAGAGCCGGACTTACGGCAGTTTTTACTGCAGAATCTGCAATTAAAAAACGGCCGGTATCAATGGCGCCTGAATCTTGAAGTGATTAAAACAGCTATTAAAGAAATTACCGGTTTTCCTGATACCGGAAATATAACACCTTTTGAAAAACGGGTATTATTTGTCGGGGGTGGTCAGTCAGATTATCTGAGTCGGGACTATCATGCCCAAACCTGGAAGCTGTTTCCCCTAGCCTCTTTTTCAACGATTAAACAGGCCGGCCACTGGCTGCATGCGGAGCAGCCGGAACAGTTTATGGCTTTAATTAAGCCTTATTTGAATTAATATATTTAAAACAATATGAGTTCAGATAAAAAACCGGACAGACCAACCGCCATGTGGTTATTGATAACACAGGTAAGAATGGCTATCCCGTTTGACATGCCGGAAGCCAACTTATGTTCCGGACAATGCAATGGCTGTTCATTAAAATTGCTGGAATATCTGGATACGGAACTGCAGGACTGGGAATATCGCCTGCAAGCTGGTGAGGTTCCGGATTTTGGTGATATTAACCGGGTAGCTAAAACCAGTAAAAAAATTTATAAAGTTTTGCAGCGCAATGGCCTGGTAGAAGAATAGTTTGGAAAACTTATTCAGCTTTACGGCTCAGGTATAAAAAGTGGCCTGAATCCCGGTAAAATGAATAATATCACCATCAGAAAGCTTACTGTGCAGTATTTTCTTACCATTGATAAAGGTGCCATTAGAGCTGCGCAGGTCAGTTAAAAAATAACTGGCTTCCCGGTTTATGCGGGCATGTTTTTTAGAAACTGCCAGATCATTGATGACAATATCATTACCTTCCTTACGACCGATAGTGGTGGTGCCTTTTTCCAGCTTGTAGTCTTTATACTCGTGTGTACTAAGCTGTATCCTGAGTAATCCCACGTAATATCCCTTTTTCTTGTATAACTAGTCCGACCTGAATAAGTCATAGCACATTGATTTATAAAGAAATGTTGCTTGATTATGGGTGTTAAATTTGCAGGTTTTTGGTAAAATAAGCCTTATTACCTTGCAAATTTCCAGACCAGAATGAAGCCAGAGAAACAGCCAAAAATACCTCAGGAAGACCTGTTCAGGATGCGCCTTGAAAACATGCTGGACATAAACCATGAGTTGATTAAGTTATCAAAACACATAGATTGGGAAAGTCCTGATAAAGAATGGGGTGCTCTGTTTGTATCCACTAAAGGTGCTCCTGCCATTCGTACTCGATTGATTGCAGGATTGCATTACCTGAAACACCTGCATGATTTATCAGATGAACAGGTAGTAAAAGGCTGGACAGAAAATCCGTACTGGCAATATTTTTGTGGAGAAGAATACTTTCAGCATAAGATGCCCATACACCCTACGACCATGACCAAATGGCGTAACCGGCCGGGTAAGTCAGGCAGTGAAAAATTACTGATTGAAACCATTAAAGCCGGACTAAAGAGTAAAACCATAAAGCCTGGCAGTTTAAAGAAAGTCACGGTAGATACTACCGTACAGGAAAAGAACATCGCTTTTCCAACCGATTCAAAGCTCCTGAACAAAGCCAGAGAAAACCCGGTTAAACTGTCCAAAGAGCACGGTATTAAACTGCGTCAGAACTATAATCGGGTTGGGCCGCAATATGTACTAATGGCCAGTCGTTATGCTCATGCAAAACAGTTTAAACGCATGAAGAAAATGAACAATAAACTGAAATCCCGTTTAGGTCGTGTTAAACGGGATATTGAACGACAACTGCCCAACTATTCTGTTGATATTCAGTCATTGTTTGAAGTGGCACTGGAACAGGCTCAGAAACTGATTGAGCAGGAGCAGCACAGTAAGAACAAGCTTTACAGTTTACATGCACCTGAAGTCGAGTGTATCAGTAAAGGCAAATTTGGTGTTAAAACCAGTATCGCGGTAACTAAGTGAGCGCCAATTAATCCCACATTGACCTTCTACCCCACCTACTGTAATGCCTGAATTTTTTCAGCACACAGCCAGGGCAGTAAATCATCAAATGCTTCAGGCTCTGCATGACGCCCCAGCCTGGGTAACTCTGTCAGAATGTAACGGATATAAGCAAACGGCTCCGGTTTATTGGCTTTAGCCGTTTCAATTAAACTGTAAAGCGTCGCACTGGCCATAGCACCATTGGGTGTCTGACTGAACAGCCAGTTTTTTCTGCCAATCACAAACGGTTTGATGCGCCGTTCGGCGGCATTATTATCAATCTCCGGATGACTATCTTCAATGTGGCAGGTTAACTGAGTCCATTGATTTAAAGCATAATGAATGGCCTTGCCCGGAAGTTGTTTGGGCGGTACCTGCTCAGCGGATTTATCCAGCCATTGCTTAAACTGATTTAATATGGGCTGACTTTTCTTTTGACGAACCAGATAACGCTGCTCTGCACTCATGGTTTTGCACTGCTTTTCAATGGCATACAGTTTGGCAATGGTGTTAAGTGCCATATGAGCCTTGCCGGGTTTCACGTTTTTACCCTTAAGGGCTTTAATCACCTCATCAAACTTACGCCGGGCATGAGCCCGGCAACCGACAGAGACAATGCCACTTTGCGGGGTACACACCTGAGCATAACCACTATAGCCATCGGTTTGAAGATATTGACCTTTAAAATCCTGCAGGTAGTTTTTGGCAAACAGCCCACTGCGCCCGGGCTGATAATCATAAATAATAACAGGTGGAGATACACCGCTACTGCCGCTTTGGTACAACCACATATAAGACTGACTTTGTGCCTTTTTTCCCGGTTCATTGAGCACCTGAACCGGAGTTTCATCGGCCTGGATAATGGATTGCTGTAACTGATAATGAATAAGTCGTTGCAACAGAGGTTGACTTAGTTGGGCTGTTTTTATCATCCGGTTAGCCATGCTGGTGCGGTTAATATCAATGTTCAGACGTTTAAATATGGCTTCCTGTCGATACAGGGGTAAGGCATCGGTATATCTGGCAACGGCAATATGGGCCAGTAAGCCAGGTGATGCAATACTCTTTTCAATGGGCTGAGCCGGTTCAGGCGCTGTTTTAATGCCATTGTCACACTGACGGCAGGCGTATTTGACCCGAATGGGCTCTATAACTTTAATCTGCGCAGGAATGATATCCGGTTGTTCAGAGGTGTCTTCTCCGATTTCATGCAAAGCATGACCACAGCCGCAAACCTGCTCGCTTTTGGGTAATTCGTAACGAATTTGCTCTCCGGGCAGGTCTTTGGGTAAGGGTTTGCGACCGGGCTTTTCAGAAGAACGACCAAAGCGTTTATGTTGTAACAGGTTAAACTGCTCTTCATAAAACCGGACTTTGGTTTCTAAATCCACTATCCTGGATTGCAGTTGAGCAATGGTTTTGTCGGTTGATGCGGCAGTGGAAGCCTTTGATTTCATGGGATGTATTATATTACAAAAAGAAGGATAATTCACTGTTAAATCAATGTATTATGTGTTTTCGTCTGGTTTTTTTGAGTGCTTTTTTACTGTTGTTATTTGCTTTGATAATACACTCCGTTATTAATTTATCAGCTAATATGCGTATAGTTCAGCCGGGGGTGAGCCTGAACTTTTTCAATGTTTAAGCCATCCGGAAGCCAGTTTAATTCCCGCTGAGTTAAACTGACAGAGGTCTGTCCTCTTAACTCAGGCCATTTAAAGCGCCCCTTTTCCAGACGCTTATAATACAGCCAGAAACCATTATTATCCCGGTGCAGAATTTTAAGTTTATCCCGGCTACGATTACAAAAGACAAACAGGCTGGCGCTGAAAACATCCTGCTGCAGAACTTCAGAAACCAGCAGACTTAATCCGTTTATGCTCTTTCTCATATCGGTGGCACCACAGGCCAGGTAAACCTGAGTGTTTTGATTAACACGCAACATTAAGCTATTTCAGTAAAGACAGTACTTGCATAAAGGTTGGCTGCTCAAAGCCTGGCTGGATTTCCAGACTTAAACCATTGGGCAGGTTTAAAATCAGACCTGAAACGGTCTTATCCTGAACAACCTGCACCGGTATTAAGCTCTCACTATCATCTGACTGCCTCAGAAATTTGGCTTTGTAGTAACTGAACATATGGGTTTTAAGGTTGTGCTGCTGACAGTATTGCTTCTGAGTCAGGCCGCTGGACTGCCAGGCCTGTAGGTGGGTGCGCATTTCTTCATCTCGTTCGTGGGGCATAGGGTTACCTTTTATGATTATGAAATTATAAAAAGTAATAGTTTGAAGGATTTTAAGGGGTGGGGGTAGGTGGGATTATTGGGCGCTTACGTAACTAACCTGAGATCTGGATAAGAACCCAGTCATTTACCTAAATACAGAGAGTTTTCATATCACTCTCATCTATTCTGATTGTCGGCTTGTCTTTTTTATGACAATAGGCAATCAGAGAACCAATAAGGTTCAACATAAAACCACTTACGCTTCTATGACGTGAATGTTCAATCTGTGTAATATTTTTTAGCTGCTCATTAACCGTTTCAATTATAAAACGTTTTTTCAGCATAATCTTATCCCACAATGCAATGGCACGCGGTTTCATGTTTCGTCTGACATTGGTAATAAGCCCGACATCCTGTTCAAACAGTTCATCACTTAAAAGACTGGAGACATAGCCTTTGTCACCATAAAGCTTTCCATATAAGTCTTTGGCCATTTCAGGAACCGGTTTTCTGTCATCTACATTACCGGCCGTCAATTTAGTGGCCAGTATTTCACCTTTATGATTAATGATCAGGTGAACTTTAAACCCATAGAACCACCCCATGGTCGATTTGCCTCGCTGAGCAACACCATCAAAGACTTTATGCCTGGGTATGCGAATGTTGTGGCATACTTTAATGCTGGTCGCATCAACAAAGGCAATTCCGGTTGGCTTTCCTTTGCAATGAGTAAAGTAAGCGCATAATGGCACCAGTACCGATGACATCACTCACAGGAAACGGGTATAGCTCAATAAATTTGGAAACTCTTTCCTAAGATGTTGATGCACATGGCATAAATAATAACTCTTAAAATCTTTGTAATGTGACTGATGAAAGTTAATCAGGATAGTCATCAGTTCACCGGGGCTCATTACACCTTGTCGTCTTCTCTTTTTATCACCGGATTCCAGCAGTGTTTTTTCCCATTCAGGATAAAAGAACTGGTTGAAATCATCAATATTACAATACAATTCATCTATAGTAGTCACTTGCCTGTTCCTTGTTCAAATTCATTTGATTTGGTCATTAAATGATCTGATCGAGAAACAGGCATTTAGTTCAATATTTTTTAGTTCTTATCCAGAATTCAGGTTAACTAACAAGGAAGGCTTTGTTATTGGTGCTCAAAGTTGTCCGGGCAATCCTTATGATGGACACACTCTACTGCCACAACTGGAACAGATAAAACAGTTTACAGCCGTACAACCGGAACAGTGCTTTGTTGACCGGGGTTATCGTGGACATGAAGTAAAAGACACTAAAGTTTTTATCTCAGGTCAGAAGCGAGGCGTTACCCGAAGTATTAAAAAGGCATTAAAACGGCGCAGTGCGATTGAGCCTGAAATCGGTCATATGAAAAACGATGGCCGTTTAGATCGCTGCTACCTCAAAGGTGCAGTCAGTGATGCCATTAATGTGGTTATGGTAGCCGCTGGACATAACTTAAGAAAGATCCTCAATAAGCTCCGGCTTTTGTGGCTCAAAATTATTTCCGGTTTGATGGGGTTTTTTATCAAACCAGAACAATCAGCCGCTTTAAACCTAGTTTGATGTCAGGCTTAAAACGGTATTATTCAGGTTAACTTAATCAACTCATGGTTTATGTCCAGCATGTTTTCAAGGCGCATCCTGAACAGGTCTTCCTGAGGTATTTTTGGCTGTTTCTTTGGCTTCATTCTGGTCTGGAAATTTGCAAGGTAATAAGGCTTATTTTACCAAAAACCTGCAAATTTAACACCCATAATCAAACAATATTTCTTTATAAATCAATGTTATATGTTTTATTCAGGGTGGACTGCATAACATTTTTAACCCGAGCGCTACCCCTTAGGAGCGTAAAAACCTTTATTGAGTTACTAATGGGCAGTTTATTAACTCAATCAGTGTTTGTAACCAGTGCTATCTGGATACTGGACATGGTCAGACAATGGTCCGGTTATTATAAATGGCTTGAAACCGGTCAGTGGTCTTATCTTAAACTGATGAGACAGTGGACGGCCCTGTTTCTAAAGCTGTTTGGGGATAATCCGGTTTATCTGGCCATAGATGACTCTATCGTGCTGCGTCATTCCAAAAAGGCACCCATGAGTCAGATACACCACCAGCATGGTAATAAAACCAATCTGTCCCGGTATGTCAGAGGGCAATGCCGGGTAGCACTGGCTGCGATTGTTAAGCGTTCTGGCTGTAATACGCCTCTGCCATTGTTATTACGTTTAACACCACAGGCCGGTAACAGTGGTAAACTGGTGATTGCCCGAAGTCTTATCCGGGCATTGCTGGAACCGCTAAAAGATAAAGCGGTTACTGTATTGGTGGACAGTTGATATATGCGCCGTTCTTTTATTGAACCGGTACAGGCTTATAATATGACGGTTATAGGTCAGGTACGAATCGATACCGTATTATATAAACGACCCTGGCAAGGTAAAGGCCGGGGACGACCCGGAAAATATGGGACACGTTATACATAAAGAAGAAATTAAACGGCTGCCTTTAAATAAGGAAACCGTACACCTGTATGGACGTGAACAGCAGGTTAATTACCGAACAGCAGTGGCTAAAGCCCGCTTTCTGAATGGCCAGTCGGTATGCTTTGTCTGGTGTGAGTTTGAGGACTCTAAAGGGAAAAAAGACCACGTTTATTACTGTCAACAGATATGCAGTTAAGTGGTCTGGATATTAGTGTCGCTTATGAAAAGCGCTGGTCGATTGAGCCCTTGTTCAATCAGTTAAAAAATGACTGGGGCATGAAACAGACATGGCAGAAAACCCGGAAGGTGTTACATCGATGGGTACACATTATTGCTCTGGGGTATATTATACCTCAATTGCGGGCTATTAAATGTCCGGACCCGGTATTGCGCTTAATTGATAATACGCCCTGGCGAAAGAATACACCCATTACTGCCGGAAGAATACGAATGGGACTGATAAGGTATTTTTCGCAGGTTAGGGTCAGGGACTGGTGGGATGGTAAGTCCCAAAAATTCCACCCGCCGGATACGGATATTTTAAGGCGATTTGAAGATTTGTTATAAAAACAATCTCAAAACAGCTGGTTATAAACAAATTGTTAAAGAACGTATGAGCGAAACAGGACTCTCAAGGGTGAGCTGTCGCTCTAAACTTTAGTTATATAATATTTCTTATTGATAATTTTTTAATTTAAATTGCTACTATTCAGTATATCTGATCGCGGCTGCCTGCAGGTGATTACTCTAATGTAAATGTATTTCAATTTGTGGTGAACAGTGATCTTAAATTTATAATATTTATAAAACTGATTATACTGAATTCAGCGCTTAATAAAAAATTAAATTATAGGACTATGCCTACTCTGACTGTTTTTTAATCTCCAATCTGAAAAACTGCTTTTCCCGGTATCTTTTCTGTTGCGGTTTCTTCCATACTTAAATGGCTGATATCCGGTATCTCTGCCGGCTCAGGTTTCTGCTCCAGGCCTTCCAGAGAGCCTTCCTGCGCTTCAGACATGGATTATTGTGAAATATCGGGAACAGCAACCGGTTCTGTTTTAGTTCTTTCAGATGATAGCGGCGTATCGTCCTGTTCCGCAATATCCATCATACTGGTATCCGGTAATGGTACCGGTTCAGGTCGGGCGGCAAATTCTTCCAGAGAACCGCTTTCAGCCTCTGACATGGGTAAATGGCTCAGGTCAGGGATAATAATAGTTTTATTATCATTGTGCAGATTGGGTATAATAGGAGCCTAATGGCGTCAGTTGCAGACCTTCTTCTTCTGTTATGTCTTTTGTTTTATTATCGTTCTTGACAGTTTCATCGTTCCTGACAGCTTGATTGTAGCTTATCAGTGAGGCTAGTCCGGAGCTGAGTTTAGTAGAAGGTGGAACCGGCGTTGCTTCCCGGGATTGGTCAGGCTCTGTTTTCTGCTCAACAGTATCAGGGGAAACCTGTGTTTCAATTTTAACGGCTTTAACTACTGCATCGGCTTTAAAGAGTCGGGCTACATTGGCTTTGACTTCCTCTAAGGAGGCGCCTGCAATGATTTCACCCTGAAAGATAAGATTGTAGTTTGCCATAGCTATAAGTTATACCTGTACAGAAACACCTGATATAACTATAGCACACTGAGCAAAATGTGATGGGAGTAACACCATCACATTTTCAGGCTAAGAACAGCCCTGAGCTTGTAGACAGCCTTGAGCTTATAGATTGCTGGCAACAAAATCCCAGTTAACCAGATTCCAGAAGGCTTCCACATAGCTTGGGCGGGCATTACGGTAATCAATATAGTAAGCGTGTTCCCAGACATCACAGGTCAGCAGAGGTGTCAGACCGTCAGTTAAAGGGCAGCCGGCATTGGAAGTTTTAACGATTTCCAGTTTGCCGGAACCGTTTTTAACCAGCCATGTCCAGCCGGAACCAAAGTTAGTCACACAGGCATCGCTGAAATCTTTCTTGAACTGTTCGAATGAACCGAATTTGGCATTAATAGCATCCGCTAAAGCACCGGTAGGTTCACCGCCGCCATTAGGGCTTAAGCAGTTCCAGTAGAATGTGTGGTTCCAGATCTGGGCTGCATTGTTAAAAATACCGCCGTCAGAATTCTTGATAATGTCTTCCAGAGACTGATTTTCAAAGTCAGTACCGGCAATCAGGTTGTTCAGATTAACTACATAAGTGTTGTGGTGCTTACCGTAGTGATATTCCAGAGTTTCTTCAGAAATATGGGGTTCCAGTGCATTTTTTGCATAAGGTAATGCGGGTAATTCAAAAGCCATGTTGTGCTCCGTTTTTTAGGTAATTTTTAGGTAAAATGTTAAACCTGTTGAGTATGCTGTTAACCTGTCTGACTGACAACAGACTCAATCAGTGAAATAATTAACTAATATGTTTGTGCATCAGAGTATAAACCTTTTTTTAGGTAAATAACAGACTAAAATGATAGGTTATTTGGCTTTTTGCACAAATAAACATGCTACTAAGCCTAAATCATGTAAAATACACCCATAAATGTCAATTTAATCCCCTAAAACCTGAAACCAGCTCTTAATGAACGCCATTGAACTAAGCATTTTTGTCAGCCGGATAGAATCCATTTGTGAAGAAATGGGTGCTGTTCTGAGACACAGTGCCTTTTCTCCAAACATCAAGGATCGGCTGGATTATTCCTGTGCGGTGTTTGATGCTCAGGGACAGCTATGTGCCCAAGCGGCTCATATCCCGGTTCATTTAGGCAGTATGGCTTATGCCATGGCCGATATTGTTAATTCCCGGGACTGGTCCGAAGGGGACATGCTGGTGCTCAATAACCCCTACCTCGGCGGAACGCATCTACCGGATGTTACTATGATTGCCCCGGTTTTTGCTGGGCAGCACAGTCAGCAGCTGGCGGCGTTTGTAGTTAACCGGGCGCATCATGCTGATATTGGTGCTGACACCCCGGGTTCAATGCCCCTGTCAACCTCACTAGAAGAAGAGGGCGTGATTATATCTCCGCTATTACTGGTACAGAACGGGGTGGTGGAGGAGCAGGTAATGACGGATATTACGGCCAATATGAGTCGTCCTGATGCTTCAAAAGGGGATTTTCTGGCTCAGATCAGTGCCAACCAGACTGGAGTCATACGTCTGGGTGATTTAATTAAGCAGCAGGGAGAGCAGAATTTCAGTTCAGCTCTGGTGCATCTTAATGATTATGGTGAGCGACTGGCCAAATCCACCCTGGAGCAGATACCTGATGGAGTGTATCGTTTTGAAGATTATCTTGATGATGATGGTACCGGCCATCAGGATATTAAAATAGCGGTCAGTCTGGAAGTCAGAGAGCATTCAATTAAGGTGGATTTTACCGGCACTGCTGCACAGGTCAGGGGAAATATTAACTGTCCCTTATCAGTAGCGGCTGCGGCGGTATACTATGTGTTTCGCTGTCTGATGCCGGCGCAGACACCGGCCTGTGCCGGCAGTTTCAGGATGATTGATATTGCTGTACCAGAGGGCTGCCTGCTTAATGCCCGCTATCCTGCTGCCGTGACTGCAGGTAATGTAGAAACCTCTACCCGGGTGGTGGATGTGATCCTCGGGGCACTGGCACAGATTGATGAACTGCAGGCGCGGATACCGGCAGCCAGTTACGGTACCATGAATAATATCGCCATGGGCAGCCGCAGCAGTGAGCAGCACTGGGATTATTATGAAACCATAGGCGGTGGTCTGGGAGCCGGTAAAGTGTTTAATGGCCAAAGCGGGGTACAGGCACATATGACCAATACTCTTAATACCCCTATAGAATCACTGGAACATCACTATCCTCTGAGGATCAGTCAATATAGCCTGCGGCATGGTTCCGGAGGTGAGGGGTATTATCAGGGCGGAATGGGCCTGATCCGTGAATTGGAATTTTTACAGGAAACCCAGGTTACTTTGCTCACTGAAAGACGACGTCATAGCCCTTGGGGGCTGGCCGGTGGTCTGGCGGGCAGAGCTGGAGAAAACCTGCTGGATGACAAAGCCCTGCCCGGCAAGGTATTATTAACTGCCCGAGCTGGACAGAAACTGACTATAAAAACCCCTGGCGGAGGCGGCTGGGGAAAACAGGCAGAATAATCTGAATACAACTCTGATAATTGACGAACAACAATCGACTATAACAACTGACAATAAAAACAAGGAAAACGCGTTTTATGAACACACCCTTTTTAACTAATACCATGATATTAAATACCCCTGTAAAAAAACTGGGTGCTGTTCTTGCTCTGGTACTGAGCTTTGCACTGCTGTCAGCCTGCAGTACCGTACGTGATGCCACTGATTGGGTGCCCGGTGTGGATTCCAATGAAGAAATCAAAGCGCAGGAAGAAAAAGAAGCTAAGGAGCAGAGACTTAAAGAGCAGGCGTACAAAGATAAAGCGGTTTATGAACCTGTCATGGCGGCAAGTACTGCAGAAGCCGATGCAAAAATTAATGTCATGATCAGCAAAAAATATTCCGAAGATCCCGTGGTCAAACGGGATGATATTGGTATTGAAGTTAATGCCGGTGTAGTCACCTTAATGGGTAGTGTTAATTCAGAAGAAAGTGCTGTTAGAGCCATTGCTCTGGCAAAAAGTACTCGGGGTGTTTCCAGAGTGATTTCTAAGTTGGTGGTTATTCAGCTACGGCCTGCGACTGAATAATAGAGCATTAACTAAAAAATATTGTGATAAATCACTATAAATTGATGTAATTTAGAGTGACTGTCAACAGGTGCTGGATTTACAGAGTTTTGAAAACATGGATGTTTTCACAATCACCAGGATAAGAACTTTTTATAAAACAAGTTTTGAAAAGTTCTAAACCGATACATGGACGTACTTGAGCGTCCCTGGAAATTCAGCACCTGTTGACAGTCACGGTAGGTACACTAAATAGCTCACCCTGAATAAAACATATAGCATTGATTTATAAAGAAATATTTCTTGATTATGGGTGTTAAATTTGCAGGTTATTTGGTAAAATAAGCCTTATTGCCTTGCAAATTTCCAGACCAAAATGAAGCCAAAGAAACAGCCAAAAATACCTCAGGAAGACCTGTTCAGGATGCGCCTTGAAAACATGCTGGACATAAACCATGAGTTGATTAAGTTATCAAAACACATAGACCGGGAAAGTCCTGATAAAGAATGGGGCGCTCTGTTTGTATCCACTAAAGGTGCTCCTGCCATACGCACTCGTTTGATTGCAGGATTGCATTACCTGAAACACCTTCATGATTTATCAGATGAACAGGTAGTAAAAGGCTGGACAGAAAATCCGTACTGGCAGTATTTCTGTGGTGAAGAATACTTTCAGCATAAGATGCCCATACACCCTGTGACCATGACCAAATGGCGTAACCGGCCGGGTAAGTCAGGCAGTGAAAAATTACTGATTGAAACCATTAAAGCCGGACTAAAGAGTAAAACCATAAAGCCTGGCAGTTTAAAGAAAGTCACGGTAGATACTACCGTACAGGAAAAGAACATCGCTTTTCCAACCGATTCAAAGCTCCTGAACAAAGCCAGAGAAAACCTGGTTAAACTGTCCAAAGAGCACGGTATTAAACTGCGCCAGAACTATAATCGGGTTGGGCCGCAATATGTACTAATGGCCAGTCGTTATGCACATGCAAAACAATTTAAACGCATGAAGAAAATGAACAATAAACTGAAATCCCGTTTAGGTCGTGTTAAACGGGATATTGAACGACAACTGCCCAACTATTCTGTTGATATTCAGTCTCTGTTTGAAGTAGCTCTAAAACAGGCTCAGAAACTGATTGAGCAGGAGCAGCACAGTAAGAACAAGCTTTACAGTTTACATGCACCGGAAGTCGAGTGTATCAGTAAAGGCAAAGCTCATAAGCCTTATGAATTTGGTGTTAAAACCAGTATCGCGGTAACTAACAAGGAAGGCTTTGTTATTGGTGCTCAAAGTTGACCGGGGTTATCGTGGACATGAAGTAAAAGACACTAAAGTTTTTATCTCAGGTCAGAAGCGAGGCGTTACCCGAAGTATTAAAAAGGCATTAAAACGGCGCAGTGCGATTGAGCCTGAAATCGGTCATATGAAAAACGATGGCCGTTTAGACCGCTGCTACCTCAAAGGTGCAGTCGGTGATGCCATTAATGTGGTTATGGTAGCCGCTGGACATAACTTAAGAAAGATCCTCAATAAGCTCCGGCTTTTGTGGCTCAAAATTATTTCCGGTTTGATGGGGTCTTTTATCAAACCGGGGCAATCAGCCGCTTTAAACCTGGCTTGATGTCAGGCTTAAAACGGTATTATTCAGGTTGAACTAATTACTGGAAGCGAAAGTTAACAAAACCCACTGAGCCATCACCTGAAGAGCTGGGTTTTGTTCAATTAAAACCTATGGCTGATAACCACTCAAGCAGCCACTCAGCCCTTCCCCTGCAACTCCCTAACCGGTTGCGCATTGAAGGTATTAGCTCAGAAAACCTCTGTCTGCTCAAACAACTGACGGAGTTGCTACAATGAGCAGCGCCATACGACCCTCATTAAACCTGCCAGAAGTCTGGTTATACCTGAAACCTGTCGATTTCAGGAAAAGCTTTTTAGGGCTCAGTGCGATTGTAGAATGCGAGCCGGGTCATACCCCGTTCACCGGATATCTGTATGTCTTTACCAATCGCCGGAGAAATAAAATCAAATGTCTGTTCCGGGATGATACCGGCTTTGTGCTGTATTACAAAAGCCTGTCTGAAGAAAAATTCAAATGGCCAAAAGGGGAAAATGACCTGATGAATATTACCGGCCAGCAGATAAACTGGTTACTGGGTGGTTATGATATCAGCACCATGAAACCCCATAAAAAACTTAATTATGAGACCGTATATTAAGCATCTAATGCCTTGTTTATGCTATAATTAAGCCATGTAAAATACTGCTTAAACCATAACAAACAACACCGATTCATCCGCTGTTTCACAGGCTGATAAGGACGAGTTGTTGGGTATTATTGAACAGCATGCCCGGGTTATTTCCCGGCAGGAAAGCCGCATAAAAACACCGGCAGAAAACCCTTTTCCAGAAACATTCCCGGAACCCCGGTATTTATTAACTTAAGTGATGAAGAAAAAGCCGGTGCCATTAAAACCTTTTACACTAAAGTAAGAGAAGAGCTGGACATTGTGCCCGCTAAAGTTCAAATACCGGAATACTTTCAGGAAAAAGCGATTTTTGCTGATTCAGAAGATAAAGACAGCCGGTCTGTTAAATCCGCAATACTCCCCAAACACCCATTAGTCCGTTCAATGGGGAGTATCAACCTTATAGCCCATGTCATTATTTCCAAATATGCCGATGGTCTGCCGCTTTATCGAATGGAAGGCATATTATCCCGCTATGGCGGTGATATCAGTCGGGCCACCCTGGCTAACCGGGTGATTAAACTGGCGCATCAGCTTCAACCGTTAATTAATCTGATGCGGGAGCAGCAAGTATCCGGTGATATTATCCAGATGGATGAAACGCTACTTAAAGTATTAAAAGAACCCGGATTGAAAGCGACCTCTGATAAATATATGTGGGTCAGCCGGGGCGGCCCGCCAGGGCAAACCAGTGTTCTGTTTGAATATGACCCGTCCCGTAAAAAGAAGGTGCCCCTGCGCCTGCTGGAAGACTTCAGTGGTTACCTGCAAACCGATGGCTATAGCGGCTATAATGCGGTGTGCATAAAAAACAATGCCACCTCTGCAGGCTGTTGGGAGCATGCCCGCCGAAAGTTCAGGGAAGCACAAAGTACACAACCCAGGGATAAAAAAACTCAAAAGCCCGGTAAGGCGGATATGGCTCTGGTGCATATTCTGGCCGATCATGAACACTGATTCTGATTTATCGTGAACACTGTTTCTGAACCATCATGAACACCCATTCTGTTCTATCGTGAACGCCGATTCTGATCTCATCGTGAACACTTTTACTGTTTTTCCAGAATCAGTGTTCACGATGGATCAGAATCCTTTCCCACACATTGATATTCAATAACTGCTAACCTCCCTGATTTTTATTGGGGAATGGTTATGCCAACAAAGAGACTATCAATGCGACAATTACGAACAATATTAAGACTCAGACTGCAAGCCAAACTCAGCCTGCGCCAGATAAAAACCAGCCTGCGATTAAGCCTGGGTGCCGTACAAAAAATCTGCAGTAAAGCAGAGGCTCTTGATCTGGACTGGCCCGCCATTGAACAACTGGACGATCAACAACTGGCCAGTCGGTTTTACCCCCAGGCCGATACCCGGGTTTCCAGCGCATTCCAGCTCCCTGACTGGTCAGAGGTCTATCGGGAACTCAAACGCAAAGGAATGACCAGGCTCCTGCTTTGGGAAGAATACACACAACAATACCCAAACCGCTGTTACAGCTATCCACAGTACTGCATGCTGTACCAGCAATGGCAAAAGAAACAGAAACGCTCCATGCGTCAGCATCATAAGGCGGGAGAAAAACTCTTTGTTGATTATGCCGGTCAAACCGTTCCTGTTGTTCAGCAGGACACTGGTGAAATTCAGTTTGCCCGGATTTTTGTTGCTGTATTAGGTGCTTCCAATTACACCTATGCAGAAGCTACCTGGAGCCAACGCCTGCCGGACTGGATCGGCAGTCATGTAAGAACCTTTGAATTTATAAAAGGGGTTCCCGTACTGTTAATTCCTGATAATCTTAAAAGCAGTACCACCCGGGCCTGTCGGTACGATCCGGATATTAATATGTCTTACCAGCAGATGGCGGCTCATTATGGTACAGCCATCGTTCCTGCCAGACCCCGAAAGCCTCAGGATAAAGCCAAAGCTGAAGTGGGTGTGCAGATTATAGAACGCTGGATCCTGGCTCGTTTACGTCATCAAACGTTCTTCTCACTGACAGAGCTCAATCAGCAGATCCATGGCCTGCTTGAAGAGGTCAACAACAAACCCTTTAAGCAGCTTAAAGGCACCCGGCAACAGTGGTTTGACTTGCTGGATAAACCGGCACTGCTGCCACTGCCCAAACAGGCGTTTGAGTTTACTGAAATCAAAACCGTCAAAGTCAATGTGGATTACCATATTCAGTTTGACGGACACCTGTATTCAGTACCTCATCATCTGGTGGGTGAAAAACCGGAAGTGTATGCCAAAGCATTCTTAATAGAGATGTACTTTCATAACCGGTGCATCTGTCAGCATGCCAGACAATACCATTCTGGTACCACCACCGTACCGGCCCATATGCCAGAGCGCCATAAGAAACACCATCAATGGACACCAGGGCGATTAATGAACTGGGCTAAGGATATTGGTGATGAAGTGCTTATCCGGGTTAAAAGCCAGTTGAAACAAAAGCAGCATGAAGAGCAGGCTTCCCGGGTTTGCCTGGGCTTACTCAATCTGTCCCGACAATATCCTAATGAGCGTTTAAATAAGGCCTGCCAGATTGCCAATCATAAAAATCTCAACCGGCTGAAGCACATTAAGTCTATATTGCTCAGCAATCAGGATAAGTTACAGCCTGACTTCTTTGAACAGAAAGAACCTTCTTCATTACCACAGTCTCATGAGAACATTCGTGGCCCCAAAAGCTATCACTAACCAGGGAGTATCAGCATGTTAGAACAAACCATTACCCAACTTCGACAATTAAAACTCACCGGCATGGCCGATGCCCTGCTTAGCCAGATTGAGCAGCCGGGCACCTATGAAGGCCTGTCCTTTGAGCAGCGAATACAATTACTGGCCGACAGCGAAGCCCAGGAAAGAGAGCAGAGAAAGCAAAAGCGGCTGATTAAAGCCGCCCGCTTTAAACTGGCTGCACATGCCCAGGATATTGATTATCTGCATCCCGGAGGTTTACAGCAATCTGTCATGGCTTCACTTCTGCAATGTGACTGGTTAAACAAAGCTCAGAACATTCTGATCACTGGCCCCTGTGGCAGTGGTAAAACCTTTATTGCCTGTGCACTGGGGCATACGGCGTGTATGAAAGGTCATAGTGTTAAATATTACCGGTTGTCCCGGTTATTAATGATGCTTACCCAGAGCAAAGCAGACGGTACTTACCTCAAAACACTTCAGTCTCTGGCCAAAACAGAGCTGCTGATCATTGATGACTGGGGACTGGAACTGTTAAAAGCGGTACAGCGCAATGACTTAATGGAATTGATGGATGATCGCCATGGACATGCATCAACCATTATGCTCAGTCAGTTACCCACTGATCAGTGGCATCAGTCTATCGGTGACAATACGATTGCCGATGCCATTTTAGATCGGCTTATGCACAATGCCCACCGACTTAAATTAAAAGGTGAATCGATGCGAAAAACACGCTCATCATTGACGGATGGTGAACACTTAGGGTAAAAAGACTGTACGCCAATGTGTGGGCAGGGTTGGGTGTTCACGATAGAACAGAATGGGTGTTCATGATGGATCAGAATTGGTGTTCACCATCAGCAGAATACGCATCTGGCACAAATCAACAAACTGTACCGGATAGAGCAAACCATAAAAGAGGTCAATGTTGATGAAAAGCTAAAGGTGCGCCAGAAAGAAAGCATTCCCGTTCTGGAAAAACCAGGAGGCTGGATTGACAGGAACCCGGACAAAGTACCCAAAGACAGTCTGACAGGTAAAGCACTGACCTATGTGAACAACCAATGGGATAAACTGGTAGTTTATTGTGAAGACGGGCGATTAAACATCAGTAATGTTCTGGCTGAAAATGCTATTCGCCCTTTTGTTGTCGGGAGAAAAGCCTGGTTGTTCAGTGACACCCTTAAAGGTGCTTATGCCAGCAGTGTCCATTACAGTCTTATTGAAACGGCTAAAGCAAACCACCTGGAACCTTATGCTTATCTGGTTTATGTGTTGAATGAACTGCCTTATGCGGATACCGTTGAAAAAATTGAAGCGTTGCTTCCATGGAATTTTAAAACGTCGGTTTAGAAAAAGTAAATAGTTCAACCTGAATAATACCGTTTTAAGCCTGACATCAAGCCAGGTTTAAAGCGGCTAATTGTTCTGGTTTGATAAAATATCCCATCAAACCGGAAATAATTTTGAGCCACCAAAGCCGGAGCTTATTGAGGTTCTTTCTTAAGTTATGTCCAGCGGCTACCATAACCACATTAATGGCATCACCGACTGCACCTTTGAGGTAGCAGCGATCTAAACGGCCATCGTTTTTCATATGACCGATTTCAGGCTCAATCGCACTGCGCCGTTTTAATGCCTTTTTAATACTTCGGGTAACGCCTCGCTTCTGACCTGAGATAAAAACTTTAGTGTCTTTTACCTCATGTCCATGATAACCCCGTTCAACAAAGCATTGTTCCGGTTGTACGGCTGTAAACTGTTTTATCTGTTCCAGTTGTGGCAGCAAGGTATGTCCATCATAAAGATTGCCCGGACAACTTTGAGCGCCAATAACAAAGCCTTCCTTGTTAGTTACCGCGATACTGGTTTTAACACCAAATTCATAAGGCTTATGAGCTTTGCCTTTACTGATACACTCGACTTCAGGAGCATGTAAACTGTAAAGCTTGTTCTTACTGTGCTGCTCCTGCTCAATTAGTTTCTGAGCCTGTTCCAGTGCCACTTCAAACAATGACTGAATATCAACAGAATAGTTGGGCAGTTGTCGTTCAATATCCCGTTTAACACGACCTAAACGGGATTTCAGTTTATTGTTCATTTTCTTCATGCGTTTAAATTGTTTTGCATGTGCATAACGACTGGCCATTAGTACATATTGCGGCCCAACCCGATTATAGTTCTGGCGCAGTTTAATACCGTGCTCTTTGGACAGTTTAACCAGGTTTTCTCTGGCTTTGTTCAGGAGCTTTGAATCGGTTGGAAAAGCGATGTTCTTTTCCTGTACGGTAGTATCTACCGTGACTTTCTTTAAACTGCCGGGCTTGATAGTTTTACTCTTTAGTCCGGCTTTAATGGTTTCAATCAGTAATTTTTCACTGCCTGATTTACCCAGCCGGTTACGCCATTTGGTCATGGTCACAGGGTGTATAGGCATTTTATGCTGAAAGTATTCTTCACCACAGAAATACTGCCAGTACGGATTTTCTGTCCAGCCTTTTACTACCTGTTCATCTGATAAATCATGCAGGTGTTTCAGGTAATGCAATCCTGCAATCAATCGAGTGCGTATGGCAGGAGCACCTTTAGTGGATACAAACAGAGCGCCCCATTCTTTATCAGGACTTTCCCAATCTATGTGTTTTGATAACTTAATCAACTCATGGTTTATGTCCAGCATGTTTTCAAGGCGCATCCTGAACAGGTCTTCCTGAGGTATTTTTGGCTGTTTCTTTGGCTTCATTCTGGTCTGGAAATTTGCAAGGTAATAAGGGTTGTTTTACCAAAAACCTGCAAATTTAACACCCATAATAAAGAAATATTTCTTTATAAATCAATGCTATATGTTTTATTCAGGGTGGACTAAATATTTCAAAATTACCATATAACTAAAGTTTAGAGCGACAGCTCACCCTTGAGAGTCCTGTTTCGCTCATACGTTCTTTAACAATTTGTTTATAACCAGCTGTTTTGAAATTGTTTTTATAACAAATCTTCAAATCGCCTTAAAATATCCGTATCCGGCGGGTGGAATTTTTGGGACTTACCATCCCACCAGTCCCTGACCCTAACCTGCGAAAAATACCTTATCAGTCCCATTCGTATTCTTCCGGCAGTAATGGGTGTATTCTTTCGCCAGGGCATATTATCAATTAAGCGCAATACCGGGTCCGGACATTTAATAGCCAGCAATTGAGGTACAATATACCCCAGAGCAATAATGTGTACCCATCGATGTAACACCTTCCAGGTTTTCTGCCAGGTCTGTTTCATGCCCCGGGCATTTTTTAACTGATTGAACAAGGACTCAATCGACCAGCGCTTTTCATAAGCGACAATAATATCCAGACCACTTAACTGCATATCTGTTGACAGTAATAGACGTGGTCTTTTTTTCCCTTTAGAGTCCTCAAACTCACACCAGACAAAGCATACCGACCGGCCATTCAGAAAGCGGGCTTTAGCCACTGCTGTTCGGTAATTAACCTGCTGTTCACGTCCATACAGGTGTACGGTTTCCTTATTTAAAGGCAGCCGTTTAATTTCTTCTTTTGTATAACGTGTCCCATATTTTCCGGGTCGTCCCCGGCCTTTACCTTACCAGGGTCGTTTATATAATACGGTATCGATTCGTACCTGACCTATAACCGTCATATTATAAGCCTGTACCGGTTCAATAAAAGAACGGCGCATATACCAACTGTCCACCAATACAGTAACCGCTTTATCTTTTAGCGGTTCCATCAATGCCCGGATAAGACTTCGGGCAATCACCAGTTTACCACTGTTACTGGCCTGTGGTGTATCTGACTCATGGGTGCCTTTTTGGAATGACGCAGCACGATAGAGTCATCTATGGTCAGATAAACCGGATTATCCCCAAACAGCTTTAGAAACAGGACCGTCCACTGTCTCATCAGTTTAAGATAAGACCACTGACCGGTTTCAAGCCATTTATAATAACCGGGCCATTGCCTGGCCATGTCCAGTATCCAGATAGCACTGGTTACAAACCCTGATTGAGTTAATAAACTGCCCATTAGTAACTCAATAAAGGTTTTTGCGCTCCTAAGGGGTAGCGCTCGGGTTAAAAATGTTATGTAATAAAACAGTTCACTGGGGATATTGCCGTATCCTTTGGTGTGCATTGTGGCCTTCAGAAGTTTGTTTTTTCTTACTGAAGCCTCCATGGATGGATTCACGGCGGCTTCAGTAAGGGATACCTAGTTACTGTTACGGACTATCGGTTAACTGAGGTAACCAATAAATTTTAAATGATTCTCCTTTGTTTTGCTGCTCTGCCCGGTTTAGTCGGCCGGCGTTTTTTTCGGCTCACCAGGGCTTTTTTTATAATGTCCGCTAGGCGTTGTAATGTATCTTCACGATTTTTTTCCTGGCTGCGAAACGATTGTGCTTTAATAATAATGACGCCATTAGAACTGATATGATGATCATTCAATAACAATAACCTGTCTTTATAAATCTGGGCTAAAGATGAAGCCTTAATATCAAAACGCAGGTGTACCGCAGTGGAGACTTTATTAACATTTTGTCCGCCTGAACCCTGAGGGTACCCCCCCCCATTTATAAAGCAATTCATAAATAGAGGTTTTGCATAAGTCTTATCCACATATCCATAGGTCTGTCTGTTGATGAGACCTTCAGTTTTATCTCACTGACAGGCTTGGCCTGTGGGTATGTGGATAAGACGGTTTAAATTGTTTTCTAACAGGCTAAAACCAATTTTTGCCTGGGTAGTACTCCATCGATAGCCGTATGGGGTCGTTCATTATTATAACTCCATTTCCAGCATGTTGCTGTTTCCTGTGCATGCTCTATAGAATTAAATAAAAACTGATTTAACCATTCATGGCGTACCGTTCGATTAAACCGCTCTACATAAGCATTTTATTGTGGATTACACGGCTGGATATATTGTCGTTTTATATCCTGTGCCTTTGCCCGGTCAACCACTTTCTGGCTTATGTTCTCAGGCCCATTATCGCATCGAATGGTTTTGGGCTTGCCTCGCCATTCAATTCAATAATGCGTTCCAGTGTCCGTATCACTCTTAATGCCGGTAATGATAAATCCACTTCAATGCCCGGGCATTCTCGATTATAATCATCAATAACATTAAAGGTACGAAAGCTACGTCCGTCTTTTAACTGGTCATGCATAAAATCCATCGACCAGGTATCATTGATTTGCTCTGGAACCGCCAGTGCATCTGGTTTTTTACGTTTTAATCGTTTTTTAGGCTTTATCCTTAGGTTTAATTCCAGCTCCCGATAAATACGGTATACTCGTTTATGGTTCCAGGGAAAGCCTTTAACATTACGCAAATACAGGAAGCATAATCCAAAGCCCCGGTTTTTATAAGCCTGCGTCAAACGCAGCAGCCAGTTAGCAATTTTGTCATTTTCCTGTGAATTTTTTGCCTGATAACGATAACAGGTTTCACTAATATCAAAGATACGACAGGCTGTTTAGCCATCTCCCTGCGATGGGATGGCTTTACCACTTTTTTGCCATGGCCTCCTGAATAATCTCTGCCTTTAAGTGCTCTTCTGCATACATCTTCTTCAAGCGGCGGTTTTCTTCTTCCAGCTCTTTCATGCGTTTCATCATGGAAACATTCATGCCGCCGTATTTGACCCGCCAGTTATAGAAGGTGGCATCACTCATACCATGGGTGCGGCATAATTCAGTGACCGGCACGTCGGATTCAGCTTCTTTCAGAATGCCGATGATCTGGGATTCTGTAAATCTGGACTTCTTCATTGTAGGTTCTCCTCATTAATAATTTAATGGGAAATTCTACTTATGAAAAGAATTATTTTTCGGAGGGATTACATGAGCACGAATAAAATTAAATTCAATATCTGTAAGGGGTATTGTTAGCTGTCCGGATATTGTTATTCATAATTTTAGGATGGGCTGCAAGGAACTGGTTAGCCAGAATAATTACAGGCACTTAGTCCAGATGCGTCTGAAACCACATTTCCAGTAGTGCCATATGCCAGAGTTTGCTGCCTTTAAGGCGGGTCATATTTTCTTTAGCTTCAGGATTTTTTAACAGGCGCTGGATATAGGACTGCTCAAAAACACCCCGTTCTCTGCATTTCTGTGAGGTCAGTACATCCGTCATCATATCTAGGAATTCACCGCGTACATATTTGAGGGCAGGCATAGGAAAATAGCCTTTTGGGCGATCAATAACGGCATCGGAAATGCGGCCCCGGGCAATGGTTTTCAGCACGTGTTTACCGCCCTGCTGGCCAATTTTATAGTGGCTGGGCATCTGTGCTGCCAGTTCCGCCAGCTTATGATCCAGAAACGGAACCCTGGCTTCCAGGCCCCAGGCCATGGTCATATTATCTACCCGTTTAACGGGATCATCCACAATCAGGGTAGTGACATCCATACGCAGAACCCTGTCCAGAAATTCATCGGCATAAGGTGCCGTCAACAGGTCATTAATCAGTTCTGAGGTATAATCCCTACCGTGAAAACGACGGGTAACGGACTGTAAAAATTCATCATGATGACGGTCAAAATAATAAGGAGCAAAACTATCCAGTTCGTTATGGCCTTCTTCATAGGCTTTAACCATTAAGGGATACCAGAAATAACCGGCAAATACTTCATCCGCCCCTTGGCCGCTCTGTACGACTTTAACCTCTTTGGCCACCCGTTCAGATAATAAATAAAAAGCCACGGCATCCTGGCCGACCATCGGTTCAGCCATCTGGGTAATGGCTTCAGGCAGGCGATCCAGTACCTCATGGTTGGGGACCATATATTTGTGGTGCAGCGTGTTATAGCGTTCTACCACCTGATCACTATATTCAAACTCACTGCCCTGTTCATCACCGATATCATTAAAACCAATTGAAAAGGTTCGGATATCATCAACCCCGGCTTCTGCCAGCAGCGCCACCAGCAGACTGGAATCCAGACCGCCGGACAATAAGACCCCTACCGGCACATCGGCTATGGTCAGACGTTTTTTTACGGCGGACATTAAGGCATCGTGGATGGCCTCAGTCCATTGTTCTTCGCTCCAGTCAGCCTTAAGCGGATCGCGGGTGGCTTTCAGATGCCAGTAGCGATGATATTTCATATTACTGCTGGCATCAATTTTAATACTGGTTCCTGGGGCCAGTTTTTTTATCCCCTGTAAAATAGTATCGGGGGCAGGGATCACAGCATGCAGGGTAAACTGATGATGCATACCAACCGGATTAATTTCTTTATTAATATGACCAGCAGCCAGCAGAGCCTGCATATTGGACGCAAATACAAAACGATTATCATCAAGACTGTAATAAAGGGGTTTGATGCCCAGACGATCCCGGGCGACAAACAGGCTGTAATCACGCAGATCCAGAATAGCAAAAGCAAACATACCGTGCAGTCGCTCGACACATTGCTCACCCCATTCGACATAGGCTTTAATAATGACTTCTGAATCACCATCCGAAAAAAACTTATAACCTTTCTGGGTCAGCTGTTCTTTTAATTCGGGATAATTGTATATTGTGCCGTTAAACACCAGCGCCATGTGTAGCTGGTTGTCCATCATGGGCTGATTGGACTTTTCGGACAGATCAATAATAGACAGGCGGCGATGGCCAAGCGCCACCGGGCCTTCATGGAAAATACCTTCATTATCCGAGCCACGCCGCTCCAGCTTTTTAAGCATGGCCTGGATCACATTCAGATCAGGTTTGGAGCCATCAAATTGAAAATCACCACATATTCCGCACATAACCGGCTCTGTCCTTATTAAGCTAAAGTTTAGAGTTTCAGCTCCCCCAAAAAGGAGAATCATTTGAAATTTATTGATTACCTTAGTTAACCGATAGTCCGTAACAGGAACCGTGTATCCCTTGCTGAAGCCGCCGTGAATCCATCCATGGAGGCTTTTCGACAGCCTCCATGCTGTCGAAACATCATCAAGGGACACCCGGCCCCTGTTACTCCGAGGTAAACAAAATAATTCAGTAAAAACAGGAAAAAAATGTAAAAAAAAACAAAAACAGTTGATAAAAATTCGGCAGCATTGCTACCGCTTCTTAAAAGAGCTATCTTTTAAGAAGCGGCCTTCAGTAAGAAAAAACAAACTTCTGGAGGCCGCAATGCACACCAAAGGATACGGCAATATCCCCGGTGAACTGTTTTATTACATAACATTTTTAACCCGAGCGCTACCCCTTAGGAGCGCAAAAACCTTTATTGAGTTACTAATGGGCAGTTTATTAACTCAATCAGGGTTTGTAACCAGTGCTATCTGGATAGTGGACATGGCCAGGCAATGGCCCGGTTATTATAAATGGCTTGAAACCGGTCAGAGGTCTTATCTTAAACTGATGAGACAGTGGACGGCCCTGTTTCTAAAGCTGTTTGGGGATAATCCGGTTTATCTGGCCATAGATGACTCTATCGTGCTGCGTCATTCCAAAAAGGCACCCATGAGTCAGATACACCACCAGCATGGTAATAAAACCAATCTGTCCCGGTATGTCAGAGGGCAATGCCGGGTAGCACTGGCTGCGATTGTTAAGCGTTCTGGCTGTAATACGCCTCTGCCATTGTTATTACGCTTAACACCACAGGCCGGTAACAGTGGTAAACTGGTGATTGCCCGAAGTCTTATCCGGGCATTGATGGAACCGCTAAAAGATAAAGCGGTTACTGTATTGGTGGACAGTTGGTATATGCGCCGTTCTTTTATTGAACAGCGGTGGCTAAAGCCCGCTTTCTGAATGGCCAGTCGGTATGCTTTGTCTGGTGTGAGTTTGAGGACTTTAAAGGGGAAAAAAGACCACGTTTATTACTGTCAACAGATATGCAGTTAAGTGGTCTGGATATTATTGTCGCTTATGAAAAGCACTGGTCGATTGAGCCCTTGTTCAATCAGTTAAAAAATGACTGGGGCATGAAACAGACCTGGCAGAAAACCCGGAAGGTGTTACATCGATGGGTACACATTATTGCTCTGGGGTATATTATACCTCAATTGCGGGCTATTAAATGTCCGGACCCGGTATTGCGCTTAATTGATAATACGCCCTGGCGAAAGAATACACCCATTACTGCCGGAAGAATACGAATGGGACTGATAAGGTATTTTTCGCAGGTTAGGGTCAGGGACTGGTGGGATGGTAAGTCCCAAAAATTCCACCCGCCGGATACAGATATTTTAAGGCGATTTGAAGATTTGTTATAAAAACAATTTCAAAACAGCCGGTTATAAACAAATTGTTAAAGAACGTATGAGCGAAACAGGACTCTCAAGGGTGAGCTGTCGCTCTAAACTTTAGCTATCAATAATTTATTTTAATTGATATAAAAATATGATCTTTGTGTGATGGTTTTACAGGGCTGAACGATTACTATAAGGCTAAGTCCAATAACTATCATTTTTAATATTAGGAATACCATAATGAAATTTATCAAACTACCCCATCTCCTTCTGGCAGCCCTGGCCGGACTCAGTATCACTCTGGCCCTGACGGTTTTAGCCGGGACAAACAACGAGACAGAACCTGTTAGCAATACATATAAAAAAGCCTATTTTGCCGGCGGCTGTTTCTGGTGTGTCGAATCCAATTATGAAAAACGCAAAGGTGTTATTGAGGTTATTTCCGGTTATAGCGGGGGGGAAATTAAAAACCCGACCTATAAACAGGTCTCTTCCGGTAAAACTGAACATCTGGAAGCGGTTGAGGTAATTTATGATCCCGAGCAGGTTTTCTATCAGGAGCAGCTGGATGAACTGTGGTTTTTAATTGATCCGACCGATGCCGGTGGTTCATTTGTGGATCGAGGACCTCAGTATCGCTCCGCTGTTTTCTATACCACTGAACAGGAAAAACAGTTAGCCGAACAGTCCAGACGTTATGATAAACCCATTGTTACCGAGGTCAGACCGTTTGAAGCGTTTTATAAAGCTGAAGACTATCACTAGGATTATTACAAAAAAAATCCCTTACGCTATAAATATTACCGTTATCGCTCCGGTCGTGATCAATACCTGGAAAAAATCTGGGGGGTGAACTGCATAAGCCCCAAAAACATAACACCGGTTCATCTGCTACAATGGCACTATCAGCCATGAACATGTCACAAACGGATAAAGGCCGCTATATGAAACCCGAAAAAGAGGAACTTAAACAGAAACT
This sequence comes from Alviniconcha strummeri, assembly GCA_963584105.1. Lineage (NCBI taxonomy): Eukaryota > Metazoa > Mollusca > Gastropoda > Provannidae > Alviniconcha > Alviniconcha strummeri. The sequence goes on along the minus strand of OY757541.1, from coordinate 32,828,015 downwards.
GACCGATCTCCAGTACCGGGTCACCTAGGAAGAAGCCACCGAGCGTCCCTTTCAGAATGAGTACTGGGATAATAAGAAAGAGGGTATTTATGTGGATATCGTCTCCGGAAAACCGCTGTTCAGTTCAACTGACAAATACGACTCTAAAACTGGCTGGCCCAGCTTTATCCGTCCCATTGAGCCGCAGAATATTGTTGAGAAAGTGGATAAACATTTATTCTACAGCCGTACCGAGGTACGCAGTAAGCACGGTGATTCCCATTTAGGCCATGTGTTTCCTGATGGCCCCAAACCAACCGGCCTGCGTTATTGTATCAACTCTGCGTCCTTACATTTTGTACCTAAGGAAAAGCTGGATGAAGAAGGTTATGAGCAATACAGTAAACTGTTTGAGAAATAATTAAGTTAATTTGGTAAACTAACCGGATGTTCAATATTTTACAAATGAGAGTTGTATGTCCGGAAAACTGATTAAAATAACCACACTGTCTCTGGCCCTGGCACTGCCTTTTTCTGTCTGGGCTCAGACGGAAACCGAACCCGAAACCATGCAGCAAAAGGCGGCTTATGCTATAGGTATAAATTTTATTAATTCCCTGAAAATGCAGGGCATTAAACTGGATGAACCCAGCCTGTTACAGGGTATACAGGATGCCTTAAAAGGCCAGCTGGTACTAAGTCATGCAGAGATGCAAAGTGCTCTGGATGAATTTAAGCAGCAGTTAATTATTCAGCAGCAGCTGGCACAGAAAACCTTGCTTAAAAAAAACCAGCAGGAAGGCAAGGCATTTCTCTCCGCTAATAAAACAAAGGAAGGTGTAGTAACTCTGCCCAGCGGACTACAGTATCGGATTATAAAAAAAGGCTCCGGTCCCAGCCCAAAACTAACGGATAAGGTAACCACACATTACCGTGGTACATTAATTGACGGTACTGAATTTGACAGTTCCTACTCCCGCAACCAGCCGGCAACTTTTCCGGTAAATGGCGTTATCCCCGGCTGGACTGAGGCCCTGCAGTTAATGCACAAGGGTGATAAATGGCAATTGTTTATACCATCCGAACTGGCCTATGGTAATCGGGCAGTGAGTGACAAAATTAAAGCCGGCTCAACCCTGATTTTTGAAATTGAGCTACTGGATATTAATTAGTGTGCATGCACTGATTGGTATTAAATTATGCTGAAACATATTAAACATTCCGGAAAATGGCTAATCACTCATAAGGACTGGCGGGCACATTTTGTGTTTACCATCGGTGCTATTGTAGTCGGCTTGGTGGCTACCCTTATGGCCATTTCCAGTGAATGGGCCAACCATATGTTTCATCGCCTGATCGAATACTCTCCTTATCTTCCCTTTATTGTCTCCCCCCTGGGGCTGATCCTGGTGGTCTGGCTGACCCGCCGGTTTTTTCCCGGTTCCGAGGGCAGTGGTATCCCACAGGTTCTGGCTTCTCTGGAAATGAGTCACGAAAAAGAGCGCAGTATACTTATTACCCTGCGTATTGCGGTGGGTAAGGTTATATTATGTATCCTGGGCCTGTTAAGCGGTGCCTCTATTGGCCGTGAAGGACCAACGGTGCATGTTGGAGCGGCTATTATGTTTTCACTACGCCGTTTTGTACGCTTTAGAATTTATGATATGGAGCGTATTTTAATCCTGGCCGGAGGCGGGGCCGGTGTATCGGCGGCGTTTAATACACCACTGGCTGGTATTGTTTTCGTTATTGAAGAACTCAGCCGCTCCTTTGAACAACGTACCCGCGGCTTATTGTTAACTGCCATTATGGCCACTTCTATTACAGCCATTTCTTTTACCGGAGATTATACTTATTTTGGATCTTCTTCTGCGGTCATTAAAACTTATGATGCTATTATTCCAGTACTGGCCTGCGGCATTGTGGGTGGACTGTTAGGCGGCAGCTTCAGCCTGATGCTGATCCACGGCAGCCGGTTTATTGCACCCATTCGGGAAAACCGGCCTTTTTTAATTGCCGCTTTATGCGGTTTGAGTATTGCTATTATCGGTTTTTATTCAGGAGAACTGACCTATGGCAGCGGTTATGAAGAAGCCCGTTCCATGGTGATGGGAGAAGCTGAACTGACTAACCAGTACGGTTATCTGAAACTGATAGCGACTGTAGTATCCTATCTGAGCGGTATCCCCGGCGGTATTTTTGCGCCTTCCCTGGCTACAGGTGCCGGACTGGGGGCACACATTGCGCAACTGCTGGGTGATTATCCTTATGGCACTGTTATTTTATTCGGTATGGTAGGGTATTTTGCCGGAGTGGTTCAGGCACCTATTACTGCATTTGTTATTGTTATGGAAATGACCAATAAACATGAACTGATTCTGCCCATGATGTTAACGGCTTTTATTGCCACCGCCATTTCCAAGTCCATTTGTACAACCCCAATCTACAGTACCCTGGCGGATTATTTTCTGCCGGATGACAAAAAGCTTCATCCCTGATCATTTAAAACAGTTCTACTTCATTCATTTTTTCTTTCATTTCACTGCAGTGGGTTTTTTCTCTGTTATGAGGCTCATCCGATTCACTGCTGACTGACCCGTCACTCTCCTCCTCTGGTATACTAACAAACTGCTCAACAATATCTTTAAGCTGTTCAGCCATAATTTTAAACTCATTGCCGGATTTATAAGCATCCTAGGAAGTCTTCGCCATGGTCTGAGACATAATAGTCAGTTGTTCCAGGGCCAGGTTAATACGTTCGTTATTCTGTCTCTGAATCCGAGTCTGTTCAGCATTTTCCTGCATTGCTGACATTTTATCAACAACATTGGTTGAGATATTCTGAAGCTTATCTATTTTTTCCTTAATAATAATAGTTTCTTCCTGGATCTTATGTGACAGACTACTGACTTCATCCGCTACTACGGCAAAGCCTCGTCCGGTTTCCCCGGCACGCGCTGCTTCAATGGCTGCATTTAATGCCAGCAGATTAGTCTGTTCAGAAATGGACTGGATAACACCGACGACTTCACCAATACTATTACTGTCATCCGCCAGATTCTGTACCACGACTGATGAGGCTTCCACTTCAGTGGAAATTTTCTCTACCGATGTCACGGATTGCCTAATAAACCTGAATTCTGGATAAGAACTAAAAAATATTGAACTAAATGCCTGTTTCTCGATCAGATCATTTAATGACCAAATATCAGTCACATTACAAAGATTTTAAGTTATTATTTATGCCATGTGCATCAACATCTTAGGAAAGAGTTTCCAAATTTATTGAGCTATAGCCGTTTCCTGTGAGTGATGTCATCGGTACTGGTGCCATTATGCGCTTACTTTACTCATTGCAAAGGAAAGCCAACCGGAATTGCCTTTGTTGATGCGAGCAGCATTAAAGTATGCCACAACATTCGCATACCCAGGCATAAAGTCTTTGATGGTGTTGCTCAGCGAGGCAAATCGACCATGGGGTGGTTCTATGGGTTTAAAGTTCACCTGATCATTAATCATAAAGGTGAAATACTGGTCACTAAATTGACGGCCGGTAATGTAGATGACAGAAAACCGGTTCCTGAAATGGCCAAAGACTTATATGGAAAGCTTTATGGTGACAAAGGCTATGTCTCCAGTCTTTTAAGTGATGAACTGTTTGAACAGGATGTCGAGCTTATTACCCATGTCAGACGAAACATGAAAACACGTGCCATTGCATTGTGGGATAAGATTATGCTGAAAAAACGTTTTATAATTGAAACGGTTAATGATCAGCTAAAAAATATTACACAGATTGAACATTCACGTCATAGAAGCGTAAGTGGTTTTATGTTGAACCTTATTGGTTCTCTGATTGCCTATTGTCATAAAAAAGACAAGCCGACAATCAGAATAGATGAGAGTGATATGAAAACTCTCTGTATTTAGGTAAATGACTGGGTTCTTATCCAGATCTCAGGTTATTTATTAAAGAGAATATTAGAAAGCTAAGGAACCGTAGCAATTTAATAGGATCAATGACTTGAAATATGGTTATTTAACCCGATAAATATAAGCAATATTTAAATTTTATAAGGAACGAATAAATGAGCAGAATTTTACTATTCTTGGCCACCAACTTTGCTGTAATGGCACTGATTGGTGCGGTGTTCCAGTTACTTGGAATACAGGGAATGCTGCAGGCCAATGGGGTTGATCTGAACCTTCAGGCGGTTATGGTGATGTCACTGATTGTGGGCTTCAGCGGTTCAATTATTTCCCTGTTTATGTCCAAATCTATGGCCAAACGCTCTATGGGGGTCAGAGTTATTGAACAGGCTGTTAATAATGCTGAACGCTGGCTGGTAGAAACCGTTTATCGGCAGGCGGATAAGGCTGGAATAGGCCGTCCGGAAGTAGGTATATTTGATTCTCCCCAACCCAATGCCTTTGCTACCGGCGCAAATAAAAATGCGGCTCTGGTGGCGGTCAGCACCGGTCTGCTTAATGCCATGACTCAGGATGAAGTAGAAGCGGTGCTGGGGCATGAAGTATCTCATGTGGCCAATGGTGATATGGTGACCATGGCTTTGATCCAAGGCGTGGTGAACACCTTTGTGATGTTCCTGTCCACAGTAATTGGCCATATTGTTGACCGGGTGGTATTTAAAACTGAGCGGGGACATGGGCCTGCGTATTATATCACCAGTATTATTGCCCAGCTGGTACTGTCGGTACTGGCAACCATGATTGTTATGTGGTTCTCCCGTCAGAGGGAATTTCGGGCTGACCGGGGTGGCGCTGAACTGACTGGACGTCAGAAAATGATTGCCTCTTTAAGGCGGCTACAGCAGGCTCATGCAACGGAAGATCTACCGGATCAAATGGCAGCATTTGGCATTGCTGGTGGTGTAGGTGAGGACATTAAGGCTCTGTTTCTGAGCCATCCGCCATTAGAGCAGCGTATTGCTGCCCTGGAAAATATGCAATAACACTTTGAGACAGATACTATCTTCTTATCAATCAAAAACTTATTTGACATTTACCGACTGGCTGTCGGTAAATGTCAAATAAAAGTAAAAATTCCTCTTATTTCAATTAATTAAATTATTTTCTGCAGTCTTTTTCACTGGTAAATCCCCTCATGCTAAACTATATTTTGTTTATGCCGTTATAAAAATAGGCTATTTGCAAACTAGGGTTGAAATTTAACCTTAGTATATTTTTTCTATTACACTTTCCAAACAACAGTATCTGGTTGGATTTGTTCTATTGAAGCTATAACCACAATCAACCAGTTTAGTTGGAAATAGCATAATTTTGTTCAGATTTTGTTTTTCTCTACCAATCTTCTGTAATGTTCACCAAGAACAGTTAGCCTACAAGACTTACTTTCCATTGCCGCATTCCACATATGATCTACTCCTTCAGGAACAACCAGGTTAAGGCGATTATATTTCTGAAGAACCGAAAACTTTCTTGTGTTCTCTTCGTAAGCGCCCAATAATCCCACCTACCCCCACCCCTTAAAATCCTTCAAAGTATTACTTTTTATAATTTCATAATCATAAAAGGTAACCCTATGCCCCACGAACGAGATGAAGAAATGCGCACCCACCTACAGGCCTGGCAGTCCAGCGGCCTGACTCAGAAGCAATACTGTCAGCAGCACAACCTTAAAACCCATATGTTCAGTTACTACAAAGCCAAATTTCTGAGGCAGTCAGATGAATTACCCAAAAGCGAGCAGGTTTGCGGCTGTGGTCATGCTTTGCATGAAATCGGAGAAGACACTTCTGAGCAACCGGATATCATTCCGGCACAGATTAAAGTTATAGAACACATTCGGGTCAAATATGCCTGCCGTCAGTGTGACAATGGCATTAAAACAGCGCCTGAACCGGCTCAGCCCATTGAAAAGAGTATTGCATCACCTGGCTTACTGGCCCATATTGCCGTTGCCAGATATACCGATGCCTTACCCCTGTATCGACAGGAAGCCATATTTAAACGTCTGAATATTGATATTAACCGCACCAGCATGGCTAACCGGATGATAAAAACAGCCCAACTAAGTCAACCTCTGTTGCAACGACTTATTCATTATCAGTTACAGCAATCCATTATCCAGGCCGATGAAACTCCGGTTCAGGTGCTCAATGAACCGGGAAGAAAGGCACAAAGTCAGTCCTGTATGTGGTTGTACCAAAGCGGCAGTAGCGGTGCATCTCCACCTGTTATTATTTATGATTATCAGCCCGGGCGCAGTGGGCTGTTTGCCAAAAACTACCTGCAGGATTTTAAAGGTCAATATCTTCAAACCGATGGCTATAGTGGTTATGCCCAGGTGTGTACCCCGCAAAGTGGCATTGTCTCTGTCGGTTGCCGGGCTCATGCCCGGCATAAGTTTGATGAGGTGATTAAAGCCCTTAAGGGTAAAAACGTGAAACCCGGCAAGGCTCATATGGCACTTAACACCATTGCCAAACTGTATGCCATTGAAAAGCAGTGCAAAACCATGAGTGCAGAGCAGCGTTATCTGGTTCGTCAAAAGAAAAGTCAGCCCATATTAAGTTTGATTGAAACGGCCAAAGCCAATAAACCGGAGCCGTTTGCTTATATCCGTTACATTCTGACAGAGTTACCCAGGCTGGGGCGTCATGCAGAGCCTGAAGAATTTGATGCTTTACTGCCCTGGTTGTGTGCTGAAAAAATTCAGGCGTTACAGTAGGTAGGGTAGCAGATCAATGTGGGATTAATTGGCGCTCACGGATCAAGTATTAATGCGGTTGCCAAGTGTACGATGTCACGGGGGGTCATAAAGTCCTCAGCCCCCTCATTAACTTCTGAACCAAAGCGGCGGATAAGGTGTTCATAGATGTTACTCATCACTCGATCAGGCACTACATCCGGATGAAGCTCCACTCCGGCAAAGTTATTACAGATTTTATAGAGCAGACCGGCTTTGTCTAATCGAATAATAGTATTGGTGAACTCGAATTCTTCAAAAATAGCCCGTGCATTATCGGAAAAGTGAGTAATGTAGTCTTCAAGATTTTGACGGGTTTTGGTACTACCAAGCGTCTCAAGTGAATATTCAGAAGTGTTATAGAAAGGATATTCAGTGGTTTGACGCAAAATCAGGTCAAGATCGATGTCTGAGTCTTTAAAATTTTTATTCGCTTCTTGTACTGCTTCACGAGTTGGCTCTAATACACACTCCAGACGACGCAGTAAAGTAAAAGGCAAAATAATTTTGCCAAAATTTGTATGCTTGAAATCCCCCCAAAGGTCTTCAGCATTTTTCCAGATAAAGTCAGCTTGGGAAGCAGCTGAACCAGGTCAGTACTCCTATTATTAATCACCTGCAAGGGGTCCAGGAAGGGGTGTCAGAAATGTCAGCCATGAGCGGTTTGTATCTGCTGACACGGGACAGTCAATACAAAGAAAGCTATCAGCAGAATATTAATACGTTGATGGGACATATCTCCGCGCTTGATAAGCAAAAATCCACGCATGCTGATATGGTTGCGTCACTGGAGCAGCTTAAAATACATCTGCAGGAACTGGATAAGCAGTATCAGAATGTTATGCGGGTTGGTATTAATGATCTACTTAATAAACCGGCCCTGCAACTGGCGGCAGAAAAAATCGGACCGTTATTCAATCAAATGCTGCAGACCACTTCAGTCATGATTGAATCGGAAGTGGATATGGATGATGTGGATGAAACTATTCGTAAAAAAATTCTTCAGCAGATTTATGAAATCCGCAGTCAATGGCTCAATCTGTCACGTAATATTACGGTTTATCTGACTTATAGAAGCTAGAAGCAAGGCAGAAGAAGAGCAGTTTCCCTTTGAACTGGAGCGTCTGAAGCAGACAATTGAGACATTATCAGAGTATTCAGACAGTTTCAGCTTTGAGCAGGAAACGGGTTTTGAAGAACTGCAGAGTATGATGAGTAATTATGAACAAGCTTTACACCAGCTTATTAAACTTCATAGTGGTGATGCTTGGCGTAAAGATACCAAGCTAATTCATGATCAACTGGGACCCTTGCTGGCTAAAACCCGTACAGAAGTTGATAGCATTATTGCCAGGGAACAGAAACATGCCCAGGTACAGATAGAAGAGCTATTAAGGGATACAATCATAGTGTATTGATTTATAAGGAAATATTGGCGAATTATGGGTGTTAAATTTGCAGGTTTTTGGTAAAATAAGCCTTATTACCTTGCAAATTTCCAGACCAGAATGAAGCCAAAGAAACAGCCAAAAATACCTCAGGAAGACCTGTTCAGGATGCGCCTTGAAAACATGCTGGACATAAACCATGAGTTGATTAAGTTATCAAAACACATAGACCGGGAAAGTCCTGATAAAGAATGGGGTGCTCTGTTTGTATCCACTAAAGGTGCTCCTGCCATACGCACTCGATTGATTGCAGGATTGCATTACCTGAAACACCTTCATGATTTATCGGATGAACAGGTAGTAAAAGGCTGGACAGAAAATCCGTACTGGCAGTATTTCTGTGGTGAAGAATACTTTCAGCATAAAATGCCTATACACCCTGTGACCATGACCAAATGGCGTAACCGGCCGGGTAAATCAGGCAGTGAAAAATTACTGATTGAAACCATTAAAGCCGGACTAAAGAGTAAAACTATCAAGCCAGGCAGTTTAAAGAAAGTCACGGTAGATACTACCGTACAGGAAAAGAACATCGCTTTTCCAACCGATTCAAAGCTCCTGAACAAAGCCAGAGAAAACCTGGTTAAACTGTCCAAAGAGCACGGTATTAAACTGCGCCAGAGCTATAATCGGGTTGGGCCGCAATATGTACTAATGGCCAGTCGGTATGCTCATGCAAAACAGTTTAAACGCATGAAAAAAATGAACAATAAACTGAAATCCCGTTTAGGTCGTGTTAAACGGGATATTGAACGACAACTGCCCAACTATTCCGTTGATATTCAGTCTCTGTTTGAAATAGCTCTAAAACAGGCTCAGAAACTGATTGAGCAGGAGCAGCACAGTAAGAACAAGCTTTACAGTTTACATGCACCGGAAGTCGAGTGTATCAGTAAAGGCAAAGCTCATAAGCCTTATGAATTTGGAGTTAAAGCCAGTATCGCGGTAACTAACAAGGAAGGCTTTGTTATTGGTGCTCAAAGTTGTCCGGGCAATCCTTATGATGGACATACCTTGCTGCCACAACTGGAACAAATAAAACACTTTACAGCCGTACAGCCGGAACAGTGCTTTGTTGACCGGGGTTATCGTGGACATGAAGTAAAAGACACTAAAGTTTTTATCTCAGGTCAGAAGAGAGGCGTTACCCGAAGTATTAAAAAGGCATTAAAACGGCGCAGTGCGATTGAGCCTGAAATCGGTCATATGAAAAACGATGGCCGTTTAGATCGCTGCTACCTCAAAGGTGCAGTCGGTGATGCCATTAATGTGGTTATGGTAGCCGCTGGACATAACTTAAGAAAGATCCTCAATAAGCTCCGGCTTTTGTGGCTCAATGTTTCCAAGATTAAACGGGTAGTGGATCTGGTGGTGTTTGCTTCGACTAACCTGGCTAAAGAAGCCTTTAAAATGAGTTCGGTTACTAAGTGCGCCCAGGAGCTTTCCAGTACCCGGGAGAAAAAGGTCGCTGAAATTTCCCAGATTAACAGTGAAATGTCTGAGCAGATGGTTTTTTTTGCTGAAAAGGCAATAGCCGCGGCCAATTCAATTGAAGAAGCCCTGCAGGTGGTTGAAAATGGCCGTAATATTATTAACCTGAGATCTGGATAAGAACCCAGTCATTTACCTAAATACAGAGAGTTTTCATATCACTCTCATCTATTCTGATTGTCGGCTTGTCTTTTTTATGACAATAGGCAATCAGAGAACCAATAAGGTTCAACATAAAACCACTTACGCTTCTATGACGTGAATGTTCAATCTGTGTAATATTTTTTAGCTGCTCATTAACCGTTTCAATTATAAAACGTTTTTTCAGCATAATCTTATCCCACAATGCAATGGCACGTGTTTTCATGTTTCGTCTGACATTGGTAATAAGCTCGACATCCTGTTCAAACAGTTCATCACTTAAAAGACTGGAGACATAGCCTTTGTCACCATAAAGCTTTCCATATAAGTCTTTGGCCATTTCAGGAACCGGTTTTCTGTCATCTACATTACCGGCCGTCAATTTAGTGCCCAGTATTTCACCTTTATGATTAATGATCAGGTGAAGTTTAAACCCATAGAACCACCCCATGGTCGATTTGCCTCGCTGAGCAACACCATCAAAGACTTTATGCCTGGGTATGCGAATGTTGTGGCATACTTTAATGCTGGTCACATCAACAAAGGCAATTCCGGTTGGCTTTCCTTTGCAATGAGTAAAGTAAGCGCATAATGGCAGCAGTACCGATGACATCACTCACAGGAAACGGGTATAGCTCAATAAATTTGGAAACTCTTTCCTAAGATGTTGATGCACATGGCATAAATAATAACTCTTCATAGGTATGTCTTTAAGGATTTTATCATTTTGTTTCAATAGTTTACCCATCAGGATGTAACTCCAATATTAGGTTCTACACCGAACTGATAAAGTCCAGTAGACTTATCCCGTTTAGGATGGGCTCTGCCAGCATTTTCTTTCAGGAAAAAATACGTTCTTTCAAGCACATCCGTTAATTGTTTTCGTTTATGTTTAACAATGGATTCCAATAATGAATACCACCAGTAAACGGTCGTTTTGGAGACCGTCAATGTTGACATCTCCATTTGGTAAAATTGTTCTATGCTACTGCATATAAAGCGTTTCAGCATAGTCGCAATTAAACTGCTCCAAACCAAAGCTTCCATCAATGCGGGATTACTGGTTTGAAACCCCTGCAAGTTATTATGTGACTTGCACTCTTTAAATAACAACTCAATCTGCCAGCGTAAGCGGTATAACTGGCTGATTTGTGTTGCTGAAAACTGTTCTGCTTTCAGATTTGTAACCAAAAATGTATGCCTTTTTTCTTTGGGACTCCAGATTGCAATCAGCCTTGTTTCTCTGGCATCAATTTCCACAACCATATCAATTAATTGTCGTTTTGGCAGAGATTTTAACAAATCAGACAATGGTTTAGTTCTTTTGTTAACGACTTGCCCATCTTCTCTGGTGGCCCGGTGAACCGCTATCCTGGAAAGTCTCATCGCCCGTAAAATATAATACCCACCATGGTCATCTGTTTCATTAATCAGTTGGCCTGAATAGTAGCCACGGTCACCTGATAATAACTGATTTTCCAGTTCATGAGCTTCTGGTAATTCTGCTCGTTCTGAAAAACTATCCGGTGTCAGTGTGCTTTTTTCTATGCCTCCGGTTTTTAAGTCGTAGGTGACATGCAATTCCACGGCTGCCGGACTAATTGATGTAAATCGCCCAGTATAATTCTTTTTCAGTGCCTTATGGATAGCAAATGAACTGCCATCCCGAATAAGTAATTTATCAAAACTGGCCAGAACAGGATGATTACATTTCAGTTTTGTATTTACCCGGTGATTAAAAACTTTATCTGCAACATCTCTCATCAATTGCGCAAATTCAGGCTTGGCTAGTTGATTATGAAAGGGCTTATAACGGACATTTTTATTCGTCAACTGGTTAAAGTAACGATGAATTTCCGAAAAATGCTTTGTCTCTTTATCACCCATAGCCGTAATCATACTCTATAAGCTGAAAAGGGGTTATCTGTCTTAATCGTTGGGAAAAGCCAATGTTTTTGCCCGGTTTATTAAGTTTCTTTTCACTCAATACGACTTTTAGTTTTTTTGATAATGTGGTATTTTTCATTTGAAGCCTTTTTGTTGATGAATAATTGCCTGAATAACAACTATTTGATCATCAAATTGGCTTCATTTCAATTCCTAAAGATCATACCTATGAATAACTCTTAAAATCTTTGTAATGTGACTGATGAAAGTTAATCAGGATAGTCATCAGTTCACTGGGGCTCATTACACCTTGTCGTCTTCTCTTTTTATCACCGGATTCCAGCAGTGTTTTTTCCCATTCAGGATAAAAGACCTGGTTGAAATCATCAATATTACAATACAATTCATCTATAGTAGTCACTTGCCTGTTCCTTGTTCAAATTCATTTGATTTGGTCATTAAATGATCTGATCGAGAAACAGGCATTTAGTTCAATATTTTTTAGTTCTTATCTAGAATTCAGGTTAATAAGGCTTATTTTACCAAAAACTTGCAAATTTAACACCCATAATCAAGCAATATTTCTTTATAAATCAATGCTATATGTTTTATTCAGGGTGGACTAAATACTGAGAATCAGGCCAGATCCCTTCGTGCTCAGAAGTCTCCTGCCAGCCGCCGGGTGGATCAGAACCAGCCTGTATTTTCAGGTAACCGTTCTTATGTGGGTAGTAACGGTGGCGGTGCTCTGGACTTATGGGGTCTGTTATTGCTATTACCTTTACTGATGTTTTTCAGAAAGCCACTTTTACAGAATTAACTCTCTTTCCTTCCTGGAAGCGTGGGTATCCTGCCCGCGCTCTCGGGTAAGAAAAAAGGAATAAAAAATGCAGTTTTTAAACAATTACAGAATAACTATTAATCTGTCACTATCTATAGCATTACTGTATTTTGTTTTTGGTACCGTACCTGAAGCTTTATATTTTAATGCAGAGCAAATAACTCGGGGAGAATTATGGCGTTATATGACCGGACATCTGGTACATTCAGATACACAACATTTAATATTAAACCTTGCTGTTTTTATTATTTTATCCGCACTGATTGAACAACACAGCCGTCTACTGCTTTTTACCGCTTTGTTTACTGGTATTGTTTTTATTAACCTTTATCTGTTCAGTAGTAACGAAGTCATTAATTATGCCGGACTATCCGGAGTATTAAATACCCTGCTGATTATGGCACTTTATCAGCAGTGGCAGCTGCATACTAAGCCGTTGTCTCTTACAGGATGTTTTTCCACCAGTATCTATTTAATCAGTTCAGCTAAAATAATGTATAAACTTTATACTCGGGACAGTCTGTTTTCACACACGCTCTGGCCATCTCTGCCCCAGGCTCATCTGGTCGGTTTTATCGCCGGTACTATTTTAGTACTGTTGATTCATTTTTTGATATTTCTATCATATTTACATAGTCCTTTAACCATTGCAGCAGGTATGGTTCTTCCAGCCAATCGGGGCGAACTACATAAAATACCGGTTTACGGCCAAAGGCTGCTTCTGCAAACAGGCCATAACCCGGCTTAGTAATAAGCACTTCTACAGACTGCACAATATCGGTAAAACTCAGTGAGGTATCCTGAATACTATGCAGCCACTTTTTCTCACTGAATGTAAAAGACACGTCAGAAGCTCCCGGCCGGTCCTGAATAATTTTACTATTAGATAACCATGACATAGACATGGAAGGTTGAGGTTTTAAAAACACATCCGCCTGACTATAAGCACGTCGTATAAGTTCCATATACTCTTCCATTTCGTTATCCTGCTTAAAATATCAGCCCAATTCAGGGAACAGACTGCAATGGTTTTAAGATTCAGTTCCTGGGCCGCAAGCAGAGGCAAATAAGGAATATCTTCTATCACCAGATCAACTTTACAGCTTTGCAGAATATCAAGCTGTTTCTGAAAGTTGTCCTCCCATTGATTATGAAAAGTGCGGTAGGCCAGCCTGGTAGCTTCTGTTTTAACTGTTACGGCATCGTCCATTAACAGACCCACATCCCCATCAAAATCTAGTTGAACGGCACCTTAATTCGGGCGGACAGGATTTCAAGGGGCAGTGCCGTCTGTATTGATACAGTATATTCAGGATTAGCCTGTTTTAAGGCATTGACCACCGGTGCAATCTGTGACAGGTGACCATAACCATGACTGGAGACTACAAAAAGTATATGTTTATGCGTCCTAGGCATCTTCAGCCAGATCTTCCCCATAGTGATGGGTAATTTCTTCGTCTTTTTTTATTTTTTTTAATGCCATAACAGTAAAGTCATCATAATAAGCCGCATTAGGTTTATTGCTGTGGTTGATGTATTTAAAATCATCCAGAACCCGGTAGCCTCGGTCTTCTTCTACCCATAGAACATACATACCATCCTTTTTAGCCGGCTTGTGTTTAAACTCGCCAATAAGCTCACCCTTTTTAATATCTCTGGATGCAAACAATCCTTTGCCGTGGATCTCACTGTCTTTTACATAAACCGATGGTTTATCTGTTTTTTTCATGTTGGCTTTTTTCGCTTTATATTTTATATCATTAATTGATATTCAGGCTTTTCAGCAATAAATGTGGCCCGCAAAGGTGCTGGATAACCTTCTATGGTTTTATTATGATCAGCCGGATCCAGAAATGTTTCCAGAGAATCATACGGCATCCATTCTGTTGTACGTTGTTCCTCAATAGAGGTCTGGTTAATGTCCACGACTTTAATATTAATAAAGCCGCAACGCTGCAACCACTGAGTTAATGTAGGTACACTGGGCAGAAACCAGACATTGCTCATTTTGGCATAACGATTATCCGGTACCAGAGCTTCTCTTTCCGCACCCTCTATAATGAGCGTTTCCAGAACCAGTTCACCACCTTTACGCAGAGCACTTTTCAACTGTAGTAAGTGATCAATAGGCGAACGGCGGTGATACAGTACTCCCATGGAAAATACCGTATCAAAACCATTTAAATCCTTTGGCAATCCTTCTATTCCCATGGACAGCAAATACACCGCACGGGAACCAGTAAAATGCTTAATGGCCTGAAACTGCATCCAGAATAACCAGGACGGATCAATACCAATTACCAGTCGGGCACCCTCTCCATACATACGCCAGCAATGATAGCCGTTACCGCAGCCCACATCCAGAATTGAACGATTCTTTAAAGGGGACAGGTATTTCCTTATCCGCTGCCATTTCCAGTCTGAATTCCACTCGGTATCTATCAGCAGATCATTAATTTTATACGGACCTTTACGCCAGGGGGATAATTGCTTCAGACTTTGCTCAAGCTGAAGCATATCAATATTATTGCAGGTGATATGCAGATTATCTGAATTAAAATCAACATGGGCGGATTTACAGTCAGGCAGTTGCTCAAGTGCCTGCTGCCAGCGGGGATAGTCACCATGAGTTTCTGCTGTCAATGTTTTAAGCTGTTCCGGCAGAATCTGCGCCCAGGATTCCAGAGGGGTATCCTGCATGGCCGCATAAAGGGATGAGTATAAAAAGTTTAAGTCCGGCATAGGTATTTATTTAACGGCAATAAGAGAGGCAAAGTTAAAACACTGAAACCACTGTTCTGTCTGTTTAAAACCAGCCTTGTGCAAACGGCTTTTATGCTGTTCCAGGGTTTCCGGCAGCAGGACATTTCCCAGTGCCTGGCGTTTCTGGCTGATTTCCATATCCGTATAGCCATTGGCCTTTTTAAAGAAGTGATGCATTTCAATTAATAACTGCTGTTCCTGCTCATTTTCATAGTTAAGTTTTTCACTTAAAATCAGAATACCGCCAGTCTGCATACCCTGATAGATTTTTGATAATAATGGTGTACGTTTTTGTGGTGTTATAAACTGCAGGGTAAAGTTCATGACTACAATGGATGCATTGCGAATATTAATATCGTTAATATCCGCACAGACAAAACGGATTTTCTGTTTAATTTCAGGAGGCAATAATTCATCCACCTTATTGAGCATAGCCTGAGAATTATCCACGGCAATAATACTGACTGATGGATCATTGATGGCTTTGGCCATGGATAAAGACGAAGCACCCAGAGAGCAGCCCAGATCATAGCAAACACTGCCGCTTCGATAAAACTCAGCTGCCAGTATCCCGGTCATGGCAACAATACTGGTATATCCGGGTACCGAGCGATTAATCATATCAGGAAAAACACAGGCTACCCGTTCATCAAAATTAAAGTCCACCAGTTTGTCCAGCGGCCGAGCGTATATTTTATCCCTTGTCATAAATCATCATACATAATTATAAAAGCTGATTATAAGCTCGGGTTATAAGAGCTTGGCCCAGAGATCATGTTCGCTATTATCAATAATTTTAACATTAACAAAATCCCTGGTTTCAGACCAGCCGTTTGATCAAATTCTGCATTTTCCAGAGCATCAATAAATACCAGACCGTCTACTTCCGGTGCATCGGCAGCACTGCGTGCCACCACGCCTTTTTCATCAATACTGTTAATCAGCACACGCATACTCTGGCCGATTTTTTTCTGCAGTTTGTTAAAGCTGATTTCAGCCTGAAGTTCCATTAAGCGGGCCAGTCGTTGCTCTTTAACTTCTTCCGGCACTGGCTCAGCAATTTGGTTAGCTGCAGCACCTTCTACGGCTGAATACTTAAATGCCCCAATCCGGTCATACTGGATCTTCCGGGTAAACTCCAGCAGTTCTTCAAACTGGGCTTCAGTTTCACCGGGAAAGCCGACAATAAAGGTGCTTCTTAAGGTAATATCTGGACAGATTTCACGCCAGGAGGCAATACGCTGGAGCATATTTTCGGTATTGGCCGGACGCTTCATGGCTTTTAGAATATCGGTATTGGCATGCTGCAGGGGGATGTCCAGATAAGGCAGAATCTTACCTTCGGCCATTAAAGGGGTAATATCATCCACATGGGGATAAAGGTAAACATAGTGCATACGCACCCAGGCATCCAGTTCGTCCAGGGCTGAGGCCAGTTCCTTAAAACGGGTTTTAACCGGACGTCCCTGATAGAAGCAGGTCTGGTATTTAACATCTAGACCATAAACTGAGGTATCCTGAGACACCAGCAGCAGTTCCTTAACACCAGCATGCATCAGGTTTTCAGCTTCCTGCAGGACTTCACCCACAGGACGGCTGACCAGCCGACCTCTGAGCGAGGGAATAATACAGAAACTGCAACTGTGATTACAGCCTTCTGATATTTTTAAATAGGCATAATACCGGGGCGTTAATTTAATGCCGCCTTCGGGGATCAGACTAGTATACGGATCGTGCTGCGGAGGAATATGTTCATGCTCCGCTGCCATAACTTCTTCCAGAGCATGAGGGCCGGTTACAACCAGAACATTGGGATGAGTCTGTTTAACGATATCCCCTTTACCACCCAGACAGCCGGTGACAATAACCTTGCCGTTTTCAGCCAGTGCTTCACCAATGGCATCTAGGGATTCTTCCACTGCGGCATCAATAAATCCACAGGTATTCACCACTACTAATTCTGCATTCTGGTAGGAATCACCAATATCATAACCTTCTGCCCGCAGGCGGGTAAGGATATGCTCTGAATCCACCAGCGCCTTGGGAGAGCTCAGGCTGATAAAACCGATTTTAGGAGCCGATAGCCCGGCCTGAGTATCTAATGACATACTGCCTCTGAACTTTTTCCGATTTGAGGCGTCATTATAACAACTTTCTAAACTTTAGGCTTATGGTATTCTCCTGCCCAATAAACTATGGCTAAGCTCAGATTTTATTTTTCACTTTTATAGTAACTAAAGTTTAGAGTTTCAGCTCCCCCAAAAAGGAGAATCATTTAAAATTTATTGATTACCTCAGTTAACCGATAGTCTGTAACAGGAACCGTGTATCCCTTGCTGAAGCCGCCGTGAATCCATCCATGGATGCTTTTTGACAGCCTCCCTGCTGTCGAAACTTCATCAAGGGACACCCGGCCCCTGTTACTCCGAGGTAAACAAAATAATTCAGTAAAAACAGGAAAAAAATGTAAAAAAAAGCAAAAAACAGTTGACAAAAATTCGGCAGCATTGCTGCTGCTTCTTCTTAAAAGAGCTATCTTTTAAGAAGCGGCCTTCAGTAAGAAAAAACAAACTTCTGGAGGCCGCAATGCACACCAAAGGATACTGGACATGGCCAGGCAATGGTCCAGTTATTATAAATGGCTTGAAAGCGGTCAGTGGTCTTATCTTAAACTGATGAGACAGTGGACGGCCCTGTTTCTAAAGTTGTTTGGGGATAATCCGGTTTATCTGGCCATAGATGACTCTATCGTGCTGCGTCATTCCAAAAAGGCACCCATGAGTCAGATACACCACCAGCATGGTAATAAAACCAATCTGTCCCGGTATGTCAGAGGGCAATACCGGGTAGCACTGGCTGCGATTGTTAAGCGTTCTGGCTGTAATACGCCTCTGCCATTGTTATTACGTTTAACACCACAGGCCGGTAACAGTGGTAAACTGGTGATTGCCCGAAGTCTTATCCGGGCATTGCTGGAACCGCTAAAAGATAAAGCGGTTACTGTATTGGTGGACAGTTGGTATATGCGCCGTTCTTTTATTGAACCGGTACAGGCTTATAATATGACGGTTATAGGTCAGGTACGAATCGATACCGTATTATATAAACGACCCTGGTAAGGTAAAGGCCGGGGACAACCCGGAAAATATGTGACACGTTATACAAAAGAAGAAATTAAACGGCTGCCTTTAAATAAGGAAACCGTACACCTGTATGGACGTGAACAGCAGGTTAATTACCGAACAGCGGAGGCTAAAGCCCGCTTTCTGAATGGCCAGTCGGTATGCTTTGTCTGGTGTGAGTTTGAGGACTCTAAAGGGAAAAAAAGACCACGTCTATTACTGTCAACAGATATGCAGTTAAGTGGTCTGGATATTATTGTCGCTTATGAAAAGCGCTGGTCGATTGAGCCCTTGTTCAATCAGTTAAAAAATGACTGGGGCATGAAATAGACATGGCAGAAAACCCGGAAGGTGTTACATCGATGGGTACACATTATTGCTCCGGGGTATATTATACCTCAATTGCGGGCTATTAAATGTCCGGACCCGGTATTGCGCTTAATTGATAATACGCCCTGGCGAAAGAATACACCCATTACTGCCGGAAGAATACGAATGGGATTGATAAGGTATTTTTCGCAGGTTAGGGTCAGGGACTGGTGGGATGGTAAGTCCCAAAAATTCCACCCGCCGGATACGGATATTTTAAGGCGATTTGAAGACTTTGTTATAAAAACAATTTCAAAACAGCCGGTTATAAACAAATTGTTAAAGAACGTATGAGCGAAACATGACTCTCAAGGGTGAGCTGTCGCTCTAAACTTTAGTTATATGGTAATTTTGAAATATTTAGTCCACCCTGAATAAAACATATAGCATTGATTTATAAAGAAATATTTCTTTATTATGGGTGTTAAATTTGCAGGTTTTTGGTAAAATAACCCTTATTACCTTGCAAATTTCCAGACCAGAATGAAGCCAAAGAAACAGCCAAAAATACCTCAGGAAGACCTGTTCAGGATGCGTCTTGAAAACATGCTGGACATAAACCATGAGTTGATTAAGTTATCAAAACACATAGACCGGGAAAGTCCTGATAAAGAATGGGGTGCTCTGTTTGTATCCACTAAAGGTGCTCCTGCCATACGCACTCGATTGATTGCAGGATTGCATTACCTGAAACACCTTCATGATTTATCGGATGAACAGGTAGTAAAAGGCTGGACAGAAAATCCGTACTGGCAGTATTTCTGTGGTGAAGAATACTTTCAGCATAAAATGCCTATACACCCTGTGACCATGACCAAATGGCGTAACCGGCCAGGTAAATCAGGCAGTGAAAAATTACTGATTGAAACCATTAAAGCCGGACTAAAGAGTAAAACCATAAAGCCCGGTAGTTTAAAGAAAGTCACGGTAGATACTACCGTACAGGAAAAGAACATCGCTTTTCCAACCGATTCAAAGCTCCTGAACAAAGCCAGAGAAAACCTGGTTAAACTGTCCAAAGAGCACGGTATTAAACTGCGCCAGAACTATAATCGGGTTGGGCCGCAATATGTACTAATGGCCAGTCGTTATGCTTATGCAAAACAGTTTAAACGCATGAAGAAAATGAACAATAAACTGAAATCCCGTTTAGGTCGTGTTAAACGGGATATTGAACGACAACTGCCCAACTATTCTGTTGATATTCAGTCTCTGTTTGAAGTAGCTCTAAAACAGGCTCAGAAACTGATTGAGCAGGAGCAGCACAGTAAGAACAAGCTTTACAGTTTACATGCACCGGAAGTCGAGTGTATCAGTAAAGGCAAAGCTCATAAGCCTTATGAATTTGGAGTTAAAGCCAGTATCGCGGTAACTAACAAGGAAGGCTTTGTTATTGGCGCTCAAAGTTGTCCGGGCAATCCTTATGATGGACATACCTTGCTGCCACAACTGGAACAGATAAAACAGTTTACAGCCGTACAGCCGTACAGCCGTACAGCCGGAACAGTGCTTTGTTGACCGGGGTTATCGTGGACATGAAGTAAAAGACACTAAAGTTTTTATCTCAGGTCAGAAGCGAGGCGTTACCCGAAGTATTAAAAAGGCATTAAAACGGCGCAGTGCGATTGAGCCTGAAATCGGTCATATGAAAAACGATGGCCGTTTAGACCGCTGCTACCTCAAAGGTGCAGTCGGTGATGCCATTAATGTGGTTATGGTAGCCGCTGGACATAACTTAAGAAAGATCCTCAATAAGCTCCGGCTTTTGTGGCTCAAAATTATTTCCGGTTTGATGGGATATTTTATCAAACCAGAACAATCAGCCGCTTTAAACCTGGCTTGAAGTCAGGCTTAAAGCGGTATTATTCAGGTTGAACTATTTATAAACAAAAGATTGGGGTTGATCGGTAATATCTAAGGGTGTTTTCATATTATCTTCGAATACAAAAATTGATATAATAAACCCAATCAGTACAAATGCAGTTAATTGCAGGATTATGTCATTTTTAAAAGTCATCATAGCAGCTTGCTCATATCGTGTTGCTTTAATTTAAATTTAAATGAATAAACAATGAATTACCGATAACTTGTTCACAATTAACTTTAACCTGCCTTTTTTACTGTAAAATTGAGAACTCTCTTAATAAAGCTTTATCAAAAGAACCAATAAAAGTATCAGTAGTAATATGAATAAAAAACGGCTGTAAGACCGTTCAAATGTGTTAATTTGAGGAGTTTATTTATGAAACAGGCCATTTTTAGCCTACTTTTTTTCAGCCTTCTTGTTATCAGTTTTCCGTTAATGGCTGAGTATGTACACAATTACCCGGTAGAAGACTCATTGGCTGACTATTGTTATAAACCTTCTAAACCGCTCTGGTTGTCAACGGCGATTCATAAAAAGCAGTATAAGGAAGATATGGAGGAGTATGAGCGTTGCAAACAGCATTTTTACCAGGTGCATCAGAACATTGCCAGAATGAAAATGGATTCCGAGCAGCGTTCCAGGGACATTCAAAAAGAATTTGAACAGCAGAATAAGTAAAACAGTGAGGACACTGGGATAACAGTCTCAGGAAGAACAGCTGACACTGATCTGTGTTGCCCAGTCGGGCGGCAGCCCGGCATAATGTTCCATATCCGGATGTTCATCATAAGGATTCAGTAGAATATTCATTAACTTGTCCACTTCAGAATAATCCCGGTGACGGGTAGCCTGTTCAATAGCAATCTGTGTCATATAATTTCTTAAAATATACTTCGGGTTAACCCGGTTCATTTTCTTACGACGTTGTTCAGGGGAGAGGCTATTATCCTGCTCAAGCAGTTTGAGATAGTGTTTATGCCAAGTGTCAAAAGCCTCCCTATCCATAAACATTTCCCTTAGCGGAGCTTTTTCCTCAGAGCCTGCTGCTGTTGCTAACTGCCGGAACAGCAGGGTATAGTCCACTTGGTTTTTTTCCATCAGGTTCAATAGCGATAATATTAGCGTACTGCGTTCCTGGTGTTCTTCATTAGCCACATCAGCATTAAAAAAGCCCAGTTTTTTCTACCACTGCACTTAAAAACTACTGATAGGGATTGTCTTTCCCGTCATTATTGTGCAGTAATATTTCAGGATAATAATTTTCAATAACAAAATCCGCCAGCTGCTGTACCTTATCGAGCTGATTACGGGGAGCAAACAGCTCAAAACTGCCAAAACGGATAAAAGAGGGTGCCATACGCACCATGGATGCCTCGGTTTCCAGTTGTTTCCGGTAAACTTCTTCCTCACTATTAACCATGGCCAGAGCACGGGTGGTGGGTATGCCCAGTCCGTACATGGCTTCACTGCATAAATATTCACGTATGGTCGAACGTAGTACCGCCCGGCCATCGCCCCGGCGTGAATAAGGGGTAATACCGGCGCCCTTAAGCTGGATTTCCCAGTATTCTGAACGAGAATTTCTGACTTCAGCCATTAATAATGCCCGTCCATCACCCAGTTGTGCTACAAAACCGCCAAACTGATGCCCGGCATAAATGGCCGCCACAGGCTGGCAGTTTTCGGGAATATGCTGTCCGGCGACAAACTGACAGAAATGTTCAGTATCCAGTTGCCGGCTGTCATGATCCAGTAAACGTGCCGCACTGTGATTAATATGCACCAGTTCTGGCTTATGCAGACCATCTGGTTCCTGCGGTGAGAAGAAATCTTCACCCAGACTGTGAAAACGGTTACTAAACTCCAGACTGGAAAACAGGAGGCTTTCTTTGAAGTGTAGTCCTGTTTGAGCTTCTGCAGTATTGTCTGGCGTTTTTTAACTGTATATAACATGGTAATAACCTTATTTAGTCTGCCCTGAATAAAACATAGTGCATTGATTTATAAAGAAATATTTCTTGATTATGGGTGTTAAATTTGCAGGTTTTTGGTAAAATAAGCCTTATTACCTTGCAAATTTCCAGACCAAAATGAAGCCAAAGAAACAGCCAAAAATACCTCAGGAAGACCTGTTCAGGATGCGCCTTGAAAACATGCTGGACATAAACCATGAGTTGATTAAGTTATCAAAACACATAGATTGGGAAAGTCTTGATAAAGAATGGGGCGCTCTGTTTGTATCCACTAAAGGTGCTCCTGCCATACGCACTCGATTGATTGCAGGATTGCATTACCTGAAACACCTGCATGATTTATCGGATGAACAGGTAGTAAAAGGCTGGACAGAAAATCCGTACTGGCAGTATTTCTGTGGTGAAGAATACTTTCAGCATAAAATGCCTATACACCCTGTGACCATGACCAAATGGCGTAACCGGCCGGGTAAATCAGGCAGTGAAAAATTACTGATTGAAACCATTAAAGCCGGACTAAAGAGTAAAACTATCAAGCCAGGCAGTTTAAAGAAAGTCACGGTAGATACTACCGTACAGGAAAAGAACATCGCTTTTCCAACCGATTCAAAGCTCCTGAACAAAGCCAGAGAAAACCTGGTTAAACTGTCCAAAGAGCACGGTATTAAACTGCGCCAGAACTATAATCGGGTTGGGCCGCAATATGTACTAATGGCCAGTCGTTATGCACATGCAAAACAGTTTAAACGCATGAAGAAAATGAACAATAAACTGAAATCCCGTTTAGGTCGTGTTAAACGGGATATTGAACGACAACTGCCCAATTATTCTGTTGATATTCAGTCATTGTTTGAAGTGGCACTGGAACAGGCTCAGAAACTGATTGAGCAGGAGCAGCACAGTAAGAACAAGCTTTACAGTTTACATGCTCCTGAAGTTGAGTGTATCAGTAAAGGCAAAGCTCATAAGCCTTATGAATTTGGTGTTAAAACCAGTATTGCGGTAACTAACAAGGAAGGCTTTGTTATTGGCGCTCAAAGTTGTCCGGGCAATCCTTATGATGGACATACCTTGCTGCCACAACTGGAACAAATAAAACAGTTTACAGCCGGAACAGTGCTTTGTTGACCGGGGTTATCGTGGACATGAAGTAAAAGACACTAAAGTTTTTATCTCAGGTCAGAAGCGAGGCGTTACCCGAAGTATTAAAAAGGCATTAAAACGGCGCAGTGCGATTGAGCCTGAAATTGGTCATATGAAAAATGATGGCCGTTTAGACCGCTGCTACCTCAAAGGTGCAGTCGGTGATGCCATTAATGTGGTTATGGTAGCCGCTGGACATAACTTAAGAAAGCTCCTCAATAAGCTCCGGCTTTTGTGGCTCAAAATTATTTCCGGTTTGATGGGATATTTTATCAAACCAGAACAATCAGCTGCTTTAAACCTGGCTTGATGTCAGGCTTAAAACGGTATTATTCAGGTTGAACTATTTAAACTAAAACCGGGCAATACTCTCTCAATACGACCTTAATAGCATACTAAATTGCTTTGTTATTATTGTTCTATACTTTTTTCCTGATGGTGTATCGTTATTGTCTTTTTTTTTATTTCGTGTATCTTTGTACTGATGGGGAAATCAGCAATGGAAAAACAATGTTAAAAATCAGTAGTATAATAATCATCTTATCTTTCATCTTGGTAACGAATACTTCAGCCTGGGATCTGGGTAAAGAAGGCAGCTTTCAGTTTGAACAGGTTAATGACAATGTCTATGTTATGCATGGCCCACGGGAAGAACCCAATCCCGATAATCATGGTTTTATGAATAATCCCGGTATTATTGTGGCCGAGCATGGAGTGATTGTGATTGACCCTGGTTCAGCCTATCCAGTGGGTCTGGAAGTGCTGAAGGAAATTGAAAAAATATCCACTAAACTGGTTCTGGCTGTTTTTAATACCCATGTTCACGGCGATCACTGGCTGGCTAATCAGGCGATTAAGGAAAAATACCCACAGGTCAGAATTTACGGCCATCCGGCTATGATTGAACAGGCCAATGGTGACACCGGACTGTACTGGATAGATATGATGGAACGCCTGACAGACGGTAAAACCAGAGGCACCAGAGTCGTGGCGGCTGAAACGGCTGTAACCAATAGTCAGATCATAGAAGTGGACGGGCAGATTTTTAAAATTCATTTATTGGTACCTGCCCATACTAATACCGATATAATGATTGAGCATGTTAATTCAAAAACGCTTTTTACGGGTGATAACAGCTTTAATCAGCGTATGGGGCGCTTTGATGAGACAGCCAGTATGATGGGTAATATTAAGGCACTGGAATATGCCCTAGGTCTGGACATAAAAACCTATGTACCAGGACATGGTCAATCGGGCAGTAGTGATGCTGCGGTAAAGCCCTTTCTTAACTATTTAAAGCGGGTTCAGGAAGTGGTAGAGGCTGGTTTTGAAGAAGAACTGCAGGACTTTGAAATAAAAGACAGGGTAATTGCACAGTTTGAAGATTACAGCTCCTGGGCTGGTTTTGATGTGAATTTCGGTAAACATATCAATAGTATGTATCTGGAAGTAGAAAAAGCATCCTGGTAACAATAAATACAAAAACAAATAAAACTATAAAATTAAACTCAAAAAGGAAATTTTTTTGTTATGACTGATTATAGTAACTACGACAGTGATGTTTTTTACTGTTTGCCGGTAAAGGTCATAAAAAAACAATGGCAACAGGCAACAGGCAACAGGCAACAGGCAACAGGCAGCAGCAGGCATAGGCTGATAAATTAAAGGCCAGTAACTGTGCAGTGACAGTACTGCCAATATTGGCACCCATAATGACACCTACAGACTGGCTTAAGGTCATGGTGCCTGTGGTAATAAAACTGACCACCAGAATAGTGGTCACAGAAGAAGAATTAAGCACTCCGGTTATGGTGCCCATAAAACGATTGGTGGTTAAACGGGAAAGTAAGGTTTTCAGGGTTTCTCCGGCTGCCCAGGTAAACAACAGAATTAAAATTATAAAACCTGTTAATTTACCGGTAAAACTGTGCATAATAAAACCTTTAATTGGGATGAACCTGAATAATAAGTATCTGTTTTGTATTTCCTGTTTATAGATTTCATCAGGTACCAGAAACTTTTTTAATTTCAAAGGGCATCTGGCTCACCAGAAAGAATATTATTATTTTAAGCCGCTAATATAAAGTGAAACGGCCTCTATTTCCATTTCTGTAAGACGGGATGCAATGGAATGCATAATAGCATTGTCACTGGGTGGCGAGCATTGGAATAGTGTATTGAGAAACGGCTAACAGGAAGATTTAAACTTAACTGTCCTACCGCCGGGTAAAAACCGAATTTTTATATAAACCTGACACCGTGCTCCAGAGTAAAAAAATAGCAACTTTATTGATATGTAGCGTTAGAATTCGTTCCATTAACAGCCTGAAAAATCCTCTTCCTCTAAAAAAAGGATGAGTAACTGTACCACCAATAAGTGCGACAGGTATATTAAAAGTATCCGTTCCTATATTTCTTAAACTAACAGCCAGATGAGTCAATACTTCATTGTTATCATTCACTATAATATGACAGTTTTGATGATTGTTTTTATTCATTAACAGCATAAAATCCATTGTATAACTATAATTAGTCCGACCTGAATAAATCATAGCACATTGATTTATAAAGAAATATTGCTTGATTATGGGTGTTAAATTTGCAGGTTTTTGGTAAAATAAGCCTTATTACCTTGCAAATTTCCAGACCAGAATGAAGCCAGAGAAACAGCCAAAAATACCTCAGGAAGACCTGTTCAGGATGCGCCTTGAAAACATGCTGGACATAAACCATGAGTTGATTAAGTTATCAAAACACATAGACCGGGAAAGTCCTGATAAAGAATGGGGTGCTCTGTTTGTATCCACTAAAGGTGCTCCTGCCATACGCACTCGTTTGATTGCAGGATTGCATTACCTGAAACACCTTCATGATTTATCAGATGAACAGGTAGTAAAAGGCTGGACAGAAAATCCGTACTGGCAGTATTTCTGTGGTGAAGAATACTTTCAGCATAAGATGCCCATACACCCTACGACCATGACCAAATGGCGTAACCGGCCAGGTAAATCAGGCAGTGAAAAATTACTGATTGAAACCATTAAAGCCGGACTAAAGAGTAAAACTATCAAGCCCGGCAGTTTAAAGAAAGTCACGGTAGATACTACCGTACAGGAAAAGAACATCGCTTTTCCAACCGATTCAAAGCTCCTGAACAAAGCCAGAGAAAACCTGGTTAAACTGTCCAAAGAGCACGGTATTAAACTGCGCCAGAACTATAATCGGGTTGGGCCGCAATATGTACTAATGGCCAGTCGTTATGCACATGCAAAACAATTTAAACGCATGAAGAAAATGAACAATAAACTGAAATCCCGTTTAGGTCGTGTTAAACGGGATATTGAACGACAACTGCCCAACTATTCTGTTGATATTCAGTCATTGTTTGAAGTGGCACTGGAACAGGCTCAGAAACTGATTGAGCAGGAGCAGCACAGTAAGAACAAGCTTTACAGTTTACATGCTCCTGAAGTTGAGTGTATCAGTAAAGGCAAAGCTCATAAGCCTTATGAATTTGGTGTTAAAGCCAGTATCGCGGTAACTAACAAGGAAGGCTTTGTTATTGGCGCTCAAAGTTGTCCGGGCAATCCTTATGATGGACATACCTTGCTGCCACAACTGGAACAAATAAAACAGTTTACAGCCGTACAACCGGAACAGTGCTTTGTTGACCGGGGTTATCGTGGACATGAAGTAAAAGACACTAAAGTTTTTATCTCAGGTCAGAAGCGAGGCGTTACCCGAAGTATTAAAAAGGCATTAAAACGGCGCAGTGCGATTGAGCCTGAAATCGGTCATATGAAAAACGATGGCCGTTTAGACCGCTGCTACCTCAAAGGTGCAGTCGGTGATGCCATTAATGTGGTTATGGTAGCCGCTGGACATAACTTAAGAAAGATCCTCAATAAGCTCCGGCTTTTGTGGCTCAAAATTATTTCCGGTTTGATGGGGTCTTTTATCAAACCAGGGCAATCAGCTGCTTTAAACCTAGCTTGATGTCAGACTTAAAACGGTATTATTCAGGTTGAACTAGTTACCATATTCATCTAAGTTTAATACATTATCTATGATTTTTGTCAAGGTTTGTTGATAATAGTCAGTTAAAATTATTTTTTAATAATTTTTTTAACATTAACCAAAGCCTGATTCTGGGCAAACTGAATGGTTAGTGTCTGTCCGGTTTTTAATGATGCAGCAGACTGCACCAGTCGGCCATCCTGATCCTTGACTAGGCTGTAACCACGCCCTACAGTGGCCAGCGGACTGTAGGCATCCAGTTCCCGGGCCAGAAAGGCCAGTTTCTGCTGCAGTTTTTCAAACTGCGGGCTAAGGCTGTGCTGCAGGCGCTGCTGCAGATAGTCCAGGCGGAGTTGCTGTTGTTTAAGCAGGTGTGCCGGAGAATGCTGCTGCAGTCGTGCTTCCAGGGTATGCAATTTTTCCTGGCGTGACTGCAGCTGTGTCAGCAGCAGGGTTTCCATTCGGCTGCTTAAATCATCAATTCTAAAAGCAATATCATCCAGATAGCGGCCGGGGTGTTTCAGGCGTTTGCGCAGCCAGTCCAGTTGCTGCTGCAGACTTTCCAGATAGCGCTGTATTCGATTTGTTAACTGAGCTTCAACCGCTTCCAGCCAGTTCAGCCATTCCTGTTGATCAGGGCTGATAAGCTCGGCAGCGGCAGAAGGGGTGGGTGCACGGACATCGGCGACAAAATCACAGATGGTAAAATCCACTTCATGACCCATGGCACTGACCACAGGAATAGGACAGTCATAAATGGCTCTTGCCAGCGGTTCATTATTAAACGCCCATAGGTCTTCAATAGAGCCGCCTCCGCGACCGATAATAAGTACATCGCAGACACCGTGCTGCTGGGCCTGCTGCAGTGCTTTTAATAATTGTTCGGGAGCTTCATCACCCTGTACCTGGGCAGGGTAAATAACTACAGGCAGGCCGGGAAAACGGCGTTTTAAAACATGAAGAATATCATGCAGAGCCGCGCCGGTCGGGGAGGTAATAATACCCACACAATGTGGATATTCCGGCAGGCTCTGCTTGTGAGTTTCATCAAACAGGCCTTCGGTCTGTAGTTTCTGTTTCAGCTGTTCAAAGGCCCGTTGCAGAGCACCGATGCCGGCATCCTCCATGGACTCAACAATCAGCTGAAAGTCCCCCCGTGCTTCATACAGACTGACCCGGGCTTTAAGCAGTACCTGGGAACCTTCTTCGGGAGAAAAGTTCAGCCGTTGGTTATTATGCCGGAACATGGCACAGCGCACCTGGCTCTGATCATCTTTAAGGGTAAAATACCAGTGTCCGGAACGGGGGCGTGCTAGGTTGGAGATTTCGCCGGTCACCCAGACGGCAGGAAAATTATATTCCAGTACGCTTTTGACATTATGGGTAAATTCAGAAACACTCAGCGGTTGAGAGTATGATGCTGTATTAGAGAACTCGGACATGGGCACATCATACCTAAGCAGCGATTAAAAGTGAATTTTGACGGGAGTGTTTTGATATCTTCTCATCTGCTCTTAATAATAAGAGACAGAGAGGCGAAGGGTGTATGGGGTTGTCAGCTTGAAAGTAATAAAAGAAACAGAAATATGAGCAAACAAAACAAACGTTTAAACAGGAGCTTTTTTAATAATAAAACCACTCTGGAACTGGCGCAGGACTTATTGGGCAAGGTGCTGGTACATAAGAGTCCTGCCGGGATTATTAAAGGGATTATTAATGAAACGGAAGCTTATTCCCAGGATGAAGAATCCTGTCATGCTTTTGGCGGCAAACGCAGCAAGCGTAATGAGGTGATGTTCTGGCGGGCCGGACATCTGTATGTCTATTTTACCTATGGGATGCATTACTGCATTAATATTGTTACCGGTGAGCCAGATCGGGCCGAAGCGGTTTTGATCCGTTCTGTGCTGCCGCTGGAGGGGCGGGATATTATGCTGCTTAACCGCAAAGGACGGCATAAAAACTTGGCCGACGGCCCTGCTAAACTGGCCATGGCCTATGGTTTTGATAAAGCCCACAATGGTGTGGATTTGCTGGACAGACAGTCAGACATTTATCTGGAAGAGCAGGGCTATAAGCCGGAAGAGGTTACGCAAACTGAGCGGATAGGTATCTCCAAAGCAAAAGAACTGCCCTGGCGTTTTGTCTGCCGCAAATGCCTCCAGTAAATGTACTTTTCGGTTTTACTTTTTCTGTTTTTTATGGTTTTCCAGAACAGGAAAATAGACTATAATACTCTGTTATCTATTTAAATTCACCTTGAAGGATTTCCCTTATGCGAATCGTTGAAGAAGCACTTACCTTTGATGATGTCTTATTAGTTCCGGCCTTCTCAGAAGTCCTGCCTAAAGGAGTTGATTTATCAACTCGACTAACCCATGATATCAAACTCAATATACCTATGGTAACCGCAGCTATGGATACGGTTACTGAGCACCGTATGGCCATTGCTATGGCTCAGCAGGGTGGTATTGGTATTATTCATAAAAATATGACTGCTGAAGAACAGGCACGGGAAGTAATGAAGGTTAAGAAACATGAAAGTGGGGTGGTTAAAGATCCCATTACGGTTTCTCCGAACCAGTCTATTCGCGAAGTGATGGAACTGACTCGCATTAACAATATTTCCGGGGTTCCGGTTGTGGAAGGTGATAATCTGGTCGGTATTGTGACCAGTCGTGATTTACGTTTTGAAACTCATCTGGATGATGCCATCAGCAGCATTATGACACCAAAAGAAAAGCTGGTGACTATTAACGAAGGTGCGAGCAGACAGGAAGCAATGGACTTATTGCATCAGTACCGTATTGAAAAGGTATTGGTCGTTAATGATGCCTTCCAGTTACGCGGTATGATTACGGTAAAAGATATGCAGAAAGCCACGGATTATCCCTGGGCCTGTAAAGATGAGCAGGAACGCCTGCGTGTTGGGGCTGCAGTCGGTGTGGGCGCAGATACAGATGAGCGTGTTAAGGCACTGGTTGAAGCTGGAGTGGATGTATTGGTGGTTGATACCGCCCATGGTCATTCCAAAGGCGTGATTGATCGGGTGGCATGGGTTAAACAGAATTTCCCTCAGGTACAGGTGATTGGCGGTAATATTGCTACTGCAGCTGCAGCCAGAGCACTGGTGAACGCCGGTGCTGATGCGGTTAAAGTGGGTATTGGCCCTGGTTCCATCTGTACTACCCGTATTGTGGCCGGTGTCGGTGTACCGCAAATTACGGCTATCAGCAATGTGGCCCAGGAACTGGAAGGTACTGGCGTCCCGCTGATTGGTGACGGTGGTATTCGCTTTTCCGGTGATTTCGCCAAGGCTATTGTTGCCGGTGCTTCCTGTTGCATGTTCGGCAGTGTGTTTGCCGGTACCGAAGAAGCGCCGGGTGAAGTGGAACTGTTCCAGGGCCGTTCCTACAAATCTTATCGTGGTATGGGCTCCATGGGCGCCATGTCTCAGCAGCAAGGTTCCAGCGACCGTTATTTCCAGGAAAGCAGCGATGCAGACAAGCTGGTTCCAGAAGGCATTGAAGGCAGGGTACCATATAAAGGTGCTATGCAGCCGGTGGTACACCAGATGCTGGGCGGCCTGCGTTCTTCCATGGGCTATACCGGCTGTGCGGATATTGAAAGCATGCGCAGCAAGCCGGAATTTGTCCGGGTCACCAATGCCGGTATGGTTGAAAGCCATGTCCATGATGTTACTATTACCAAAGAAGCGCCCAATTACCGGACCTGATTTCCGGTTAATAAGCAGCTCATAACATCACTATAAAAGGTCGGTATATCCGGCCTTGTTTTTTAACTGCCTTTTTAAAAACAGCCTAATTTGAAATACAGGAAAACCCATGACGCAAAATATTCATGACCACCGAATTCTTATTCTGGATTTTGGTTCTCAATATACCCAGTTAATAGCCCGGCGAGTACGTGAAATTGGGGTTTATTGTGAAATACATCCTTCCAACTATGCGGCTGAAGCCATTAAGGAATTTGACCCTAAAGGGATTATTCTTTCTGGCGGTCCTGAAACCGTAACGGCTACCGATACGCCAAGAGCGGCTGATATTGTCTTTGAACTGGGTGTTCCTGTGCTAGGGATCTGCTACGGTATGCAGACAATGACGGAACAGCTGGGCGGCAAGGTGGAAAACGCCGATCACCATGAATACGGTTATGCCCAGGTCAGAGCCCGCGGCCATACCCAGTTGTTAAAAGATATTGAAGATCACGTTACTGAAGAAGGCTACGGTATGCTGGATGTGTGGATGTCTCATGGCGACCGGGTTGTGGAAATGCCGGAAGGCTTTAAACTCATGGCCAGTACCGACAATGCACCCATTGCTGCCATGGCGGATGAAACCCGTCATTTTTACGGCAGCCAGTTTCACCCAGAGGTTACCCATACCAAGCAGGGCAAACGTATTTTTGAACGTTTTATTGTGGATATCTGCGGCTGTGATACCCTGTGGACCCCGGGAAATATTATTGAAGACAGTATAAAAAACATCCGTGCCAAAGTTGGCAGCGATGAAGTGGTTTTAGGGCTGTCCGGCGGGGTGGATTCATCGGTGGTGGCAGCCTTGCTGCATAAGGCCATTGGTGAGCAACTGACCTGTGTGTTTGTGGATAACGGTTTATTACGCCTGCATGAAGGCGGCCAGGTTATGGCCATGTTTGCCCAGCATATGGGGATTCGTGTACTGCGGATCGATGCTGAAAAACGTTTTCTGGATAAATTGGCCGGTGTCAGCGATCCGGAGCAGAAGCGTAAAATCATCGGTCATGAATTTATTAATGTGTTTGATGAAGAAGCCGGTAAGCTGACCAATGCCAAATGGCTGGCACAGGGTACCATTTATCCCGATGTGATTGAATCCGGCGGTCAGAACGGCACAGCTCACCTGATTAAGTCCCATCATAATGTCGGAGGCCTGCCCGATGATATGGAACTGGGCTTGGTAGAACCCCTGCGTGAACTGTTTAAAGATGAAGTCCGGGAACTGGGCCTGGAGCTGGGCCTACCCTACGACATGGTCTATCGCCATCCTTTCCCCGGCCCGGGTCTGGGTGTGCGTATTCTGGGTGAAGTAAAAAAAGAATACGCCGACATTCTGCGCCAAGCTGATGCCATTTTTATTGAAGAACTGCATAAAAACGACCTCTACCATAAAGTCTCACAGGCCTTTTCTGTCTTTTTACCAGTCAAGTCGGTGGGTGTTAAAGGCGATGGCCGCTGTTATTCCTATGTCATTGCCCTGCGCGCCGTAGAAACCATTGACTTTATGACCGCCCGCTGGGCCCACCTGCCTTACGAAGTTCTGGAAACCATTTCCAGCCGGATTATTAATGAGGTAGATGAAGTCACCCGCGTCAGTTACGATATTTCTTTCAAGCCTCCCGCTACGATTGAGTGGGAATGATGGGGTTTGTAACATATTGAAATTAATGGTAAAAACAATCAAATTGATAATATAATCTGCATCATCAATAGTATATATCATGGTGTTTTTTATGGGTAACGCTCAGATGCCAGTTCTTGATCATTGGTGGTGTTATTATGGATTGTAATCGCGCCATGAGATGGATATGGTAACAGCCTGACTGGCCAGATTTTCGCTATGAAAAGCGAATGCTTGAAGACCGGGAATTTGAATTTCGTCTGAACTCAGAGCGCTTGGTTGGTCGCTTTGATGCGCTTCCTATGGTGTCCCAAGAAGATGCTACGATCGACTTGATGCTTTCTGAAGCCATCAAAACCAGCGCGGTTGAGGGCGAGGATCTGGACAGGGAATCTCAGGTCATCACTACTGTCTTTGATAGCATCGGATATGCTACCGGAGAACATAGACCAGAAAGCAGCGGGGGCTGCTTTGCTGCTGGTGGACGTCCGCAAAAACTAGCAAACATCCCTGACGCATGAACTGCTGGGCAAGTGGCAATCCATGGCTGTTCCAGAGCAGCGTTATACGTCACTTCTACGGGGCGCATACCGCACGATCCTTCGCACATGCAAATTGTGAGTGGGCCTTACGGTTGGGAAAAGGTTCACTATGAGGCCCCGCCAGCAGCTAAGGTGCCTGATGAAATGGCCAGATTCATCGACTGGTACAACCGGACCAGTCCCTTGAATGAGGATAAGAAGGTCCCCGGGATTGCCCACCTCTGGTTCGAGGTGATTCATCCCTTTGACGATGGTAATGGGAGAGTCGGCAGGGCGATTGCTGACCATGCACTTTCGCAGTCTCTCGATTATCCCACTACGGCTTGTTTAGCCACGGCGATAGAAGCGGATAAAAAGTCCTATTATCCGCAACTGGAGAACGCGAGCCGTGGATGCCTTGACGTCAATGTCTGGCTGGATTACTTCGCAGACACCATCATCAAGGCACAGAATATTGCTCGGGAAGAAGTGGATTTTGTACTGGCCAAGACACGTTTCTACGAAGTCTATGGTGATCAGCTGAATAAGCGGCAGGCGAAGATGGTGTCGAGAGTGTTCGCGGAGGGCCGAAAATGTTTTGAAGGAGGTATAACAACTAGGAAATACGAAGCGATTACCAAGTGCCCAAACAGAACAGCCAGTCGTAATCTATCTGATCTGGTTGCCAAGGGGATCATTGTGCCGCTACCGGGTGGTGGCAGAACAACGCGTTATGAGTTGACTGTTGTTGAGCCGGACGGATTGGGTTCTAAGGGGAATGATTGACTTTGTGACTCAGCGATTTCTGTGTCAATTAGAAAGATTTTCTGAGTATGGTATTTTTCATGCTATTATCGTTTAGCAGGAAAAAAAGCCATTGAATAAAAAAGACAAAAAAGGATTATTGATAATCAAGAGTGGGAATGATTTCGGATGTGGCATGATTAATTTTTTATATTCACGTCATTTTTGTGTGGAATATGGCGTGAAAGATAAGAAGTGACAGGTAGTGTGAATGGGAAACAGTCATGTATCTGTACAAAATAAAGATAAGCAGGATGAGTTATGGATGCACCAGGCTTTAATGCTGGCGCATAAGGCGGCACAACTGGATGAGGTGCCGGTGGGTGCGGTGCTGGTTAAGGATAATCAGTTGCTGGCTGAGGGCTGGAATCAGCCTGTTGCCGGGCATGATCCTACGGCCCATGCGGAAATTATGGCTATTCGCCGGGCTGCTCAGGTTGAGCAGAATTATCGGCTGCCGGGTACTACTTTGTATATTACCATTGAGCCCTGCAGTATGTGCGCAGGAGCAATTGTGCATGCCCGTGTTGAGCGGGTGGTGTTTGGGGCTGTAGAGCCTAGAGCCGGAGCCGCAGGCAGTGTACTGAATTTATTACAGAACAGTCAGTTTAATCATCAGGTGGAAGTACAGTCAGGGATGCTGGCTGAAGAGTGTGGGCAGATTTTAAAGGATTTTTTTCGTTTGAGAAGGAAAAACAGGCAGAAATAAGCGGTTAAGATTAAGGTAGTTCTCATGTGAATCATGGGAACCCGATTATTAAAATTACTTGTCTTTAATATCCAGTAATTCAATATCAAATATCAGTGTAGCTCCGGGTGCAATAACCGGGGCTGAGCCTTGGTCACCATAGGCCAGATACGATGGGATAGTTAGGCGCCATTTTGAACCCACGGGCATCATCTGCAGGGCTTGGCTTTTTGCCGGTACCTTCTTTTAAAATTTCGTACTGCAGGCCGGATTCAGTCGTTACCACCCCTTCTTTTTTAGCATTTTCATCCAGGTAGGCTTTACCTTTTGCTTTATTGGATTCAGCCGCTTTAGCGGACTGTTCCTGAATTTTCTGGTTAATGGCAGAAAAAGCCGCCTGCATTTCGTTTTCTGAAAAACGCATGGGCTTGTTATTGAAAATATCACTTAAGCCTATTATCAGAGCATCTAGGCTGAAACCTGGAAAAGACTGACCCTTGACCTGCTGACCTAATTGCAGACCGATACCATAGCTGACTTTTTCAGTATCTGTTTTAATTGTTAATTCTTCGTTACTCATAATGACCACTCGGTTAGTCGGCTCAGGTTTTTGAAATAAAAAGCCGGCGTTTAAAAACGCAGAATTATAACATGAATTACAGGTGATTTATTCAGGTTTGGTCTTTGTAAAGTTTAAAATCTGCGGTAAACAGGTATTTGGGCGTAAAGTTGCTGTTTTTAACCGTTTCGGTATTACAGTACTGAACCTGATTTCTACCGGCCAGCTTGGCCTTCTGAACGGCAAAGTCAACACATTGCAGTACTTCTTCCAGGGGTTGATTATCCTGCACAATAGCAAAGCCGATACTAACTGTAATACCGAACTTGTGGT
>OY757541.1:32776435-32783935 GCA_963584105.1 Alviniconcha strummeri | reverse complement strand
ACGTGCTCTTCTTCTTCCTTCTTCCTTTTTTATTATAGTCTTTTCACATAAGTGATATTAGGCTGATCTTATAATTATCATGCTAGCAACATGTGTCAGCAAGTTGTACCTATAGACATTAATTTTATGGGGTTTTTTTTGTTTTTGTTTAAAATCTGATTTGCAGTCAACAAACATCCATCTATACATTTGTGTCTGTAGTGTGACCACAATTATCTGGCTGATTATTCTGTCACTATGGGGCGAGGTGCGTGTGTGTTGGGGGGGGGGGGAGGGAGGGGGGAGCGGCAGAGGGGTCTACATTGAGAAAAAGACAAAAAGCTGTTGTTCTTCAGCAGACCCTAGGCACAAAGCTGTCAAAGAGTGTCGGCTGCTGCTACCTCTGATGGGAGCTCGTTCCATTCCTTATGGTTCTGGGGAGGAATGAAAACTGTCTGTAAGTTTTTATACTGTGTGCGGCACTGTGGTTGTTGGAGTTGCTGGTCGTGGCCTCGACGCTGACAATCTGGCAGCAGCAATAGCTTGCTGGCATTAAGTGTTGTCGGTCGGAATGCAGGGAGGCCGCGGCAACCCTGTAGGATTATATGTACCCATCTGTCTGGTCGTTTTGGCCACATGAGCACCAGCATTGATGTCTCTCTTGACATCTGAGGACGTTTGGGTTTCTTTCAGTTTTGGCCACAGGAG
Source organism: Alviniconcha strummeri (assembly GCA_963584105.1). Taxonomy (NCBI): domain Eukaryota; kingdom Metazoa; phylum Mollusca; class Gastropoda; family Provannidae; genus Alviniconcha; species Alviniconcha strummeri. The sequence goes on along the minus strand of OY757541.1, from coordinate 32,783,248 downwards.
CACCAGCCTTGGTGTCTCTCTTGACAACTGCGGCCGTTTGGGTTTCTTTCAGTTTAGGCCACAGAAGCACCAGCCTTGATGTCTCTCTTGGCAACTGAGGACGTTTGGGTTTATTTCACTGTAGTGTCATTTGTTTGTCTTTCACAACAGAGATATCCACGGGCAACGCCCTGATCGACTTGCAGACTTCAAAACGTCTGTGTTACCTCGACAGCATTGACTGGGGTAGCATTGTACGGGACGGCATCGCCCACGTATCCACTAACAACGCTACATGTGAGTAACAAACATACCTTCCACACAAAAAACAGCAACAATTACAACAACAACATGAAATCATACAGTACGCTTTGGCGGCATATATATATATGGTCAAATTAAAGCTACTTGTGAGCAACAAACATATGTTATCTAAGTTTCAATGCGACATAGGTCTCCGAAAACTGTTAGCTAACTGACAGGTTTTCGTTGGGTGCTGAAACAGCAATACTTTGTAACAGACAACTAAAAATGTAATAGACGTTGTTGTTAATGTTGTTGTTGTTTAATAACCGTCCACATTGCTTACACCAGCACAAATAAAAGCAAAATCGCTTGGATCGAGACAGAATGAGTTTTTTGGCCCAGGGCGGACGCTCCTCATGATTACGTGCGTGCTTCGACACTCTGTTGCTGTCACCGTCGTGTTAGTACCCAAACCTTTCGGAGAGCCCTGACAGCGTCGGTGGACAGCTGCGCGGAGATATAAGTGTGCCCTTCAGTGGCGTGCCCAATTCTGTCAGAGTTCGGGAGAAGGTGCCGGAAAGCAAGGCTTGGAGTGTGTAACCGAACAAATACCAGCCGGCAGAACCACGCGTGGGTAACAGGCACATTCACGCTTAATATCTCACAGACAATTTTACGGGACAACCACACGGCAAACCGTAGGCATTATTCTCCGTTAACGAAAGAACCAGAATGAACTCTTATTACAGAAAACCAGTGGGACAGTCACACGATTCTCACCAAGCCAAATAAAACTGGCTCACAGTAAGTTAATGAGACAGTCACATCGTGGTGTACAGCGGAGCCCAAAATGAGACTGACTCGCAGTAAGTCAACGAAGCACGCAGACGGCGTTCTAGAGCTCGAGATTAATTTCCAGCAGCACAACAGCCAAATGGATCCCATCTTCTTCCGAAACCATCGTCGCATGGTTTCATTAAAATCAGACAGAAGGCCGTGTAGCAAATCACATCGTTCCAGACCAGCATGCCTTTCGAAAAGTTTAAGGTTAATAGCTGTTCACACGCTGTTTCCCATGGGAACGACATAATCTAAGGCTCGGGGGCGATAGGCCTACGGGCAGTGGAACACATTGGTTTGCACACATCTACAAAGTTTCTACAGCTGCGAGAGAGAGAGAGAGAGAGAGAGAGAGAGAGAGAGAGAGAGAGAGAGAGAGAGAGAGAGAGAGAGAGAGAGAGAGAGAGAGAGAGAGAGAGAGAGAGAGAGAGAGAGAGAGAGAGATTTCAGGGGTGTATTTGTCTTCCACAAAGAAAAAAGATATTTCAGTTTCGGCATGATTCATAACAAAAAGCTAAAATAACATAAGATCATAAATGACGACAAAAGATTTGTATGATTAAATCAAATTATTACTGAATTCCTATCAGTTTTACTTCTGCAACCTCCGGGGACCCCCCACCCCATTCCCCCCAGCCCTTTCTTGTTCTTCTTCTTTTTTTCTTTCTTTTTTTTCTTTTTTGCCAAAAAAAGAAAGGAAAAAAGAAAGAAGAAAAAAAGTTTTGCCAATCATACAGAACATTGTTAAAATGGATGTTTACTGTTTTGTTGTTTTAATTCTTCTTAAATTGTCCATATCCCACAAGAGTCTACACACACAGACCGAGAGAGGGAGAGAGAGAGAGAACTCGAACTCCAACTCCAACTCGAAAACTTTAATACTCAAGGATAGTAGCGTTAGGTCCATTTGGACCTATCTAGCAACCGGTCCTAGACAGAGACAGACAGAGAGACACAGACAGGACAGACAGGACAGACAGACAGAGAGCGACAGGGCGACAGAGAGAGACAGAGAAACGCAGAGGCAGACAGGGGAAGGGAGAGAACTTGACAGATAGAGACGGCGACAGAGACAGACAGAGACAATTACAACAACAACAACAACAACAACAACAACGAAAACCACTTTACCACAGCAGCCTGATTGTGACCTTTCCAAGATCGTAAGCAAACAAAATCTGACCTGATAATTACTGTCTAGCTTTAGTGAATCGTGTTCCATACGAATAGTGTCTATACGTCCGCTAGAGACATTACAGGTAGCGCTGGTTGTCATTGTGTTGTCGGTGCACTAGGAATATTGAATTTTACACTGTGTTCCACAGGTCCAGGGTGTTCTCGCGCTTGTCAGCAAGACGACAAGGACACGCACTGCTGGGGCCCCACTGACGACCTCTGTCAATGGCCAGCTGGTAACCACTAACTGCACCCCCACCTCGTCCCCTCTACCCTCCGCACCCCCTCCCCCTTGACCGTAATCCCTTAATCTCTCCCCCTCTTCCCCCCCCCCCCCCCCAAGTTTCTCAGTCGCTGTTCCTTCTGTCTGTCAGTCTGTCTGTCGCTCTGCTTTTCTATTTGAAATGCCCAGTCTCTGCTTAGAGTGTGTGCGTTACTGACTCTGCTTCGAGTTGTTGCGTGACTGACTCTGCTTGGAATGTGTGCGTGACTGACTCCGTTTGGCGTGTGTGCGTGACTGACTCTGCTTGGAGTGTGTGCATGACTGATTCGCGTGTGTGCGTGACTGACTCTGTGTGGAGTTTGTGCCTGACTGACTGCATCGCGTGTTTGCGTGACTGCTTCGACTTTGTGCGTGACTCTGTTTGAAGTGTGTGCGTGACTGACTCTGTTTGAGAGTGTGCGTGACTGACAGCTTAGCGTGTGTGCATAACTCGGGCTCTTTAATATCTTACCTAAAAAAGCAACCAAAAATACTGGGTTGGGGGTGGTGGTGGTGGTTGTATGTTGAACCCATTTCTAAACAGCTTTTTCATAATCGTTCCTTCACCAGTTCTCTGTGTGTGTGTGTGTGTGTGTGTGTGTGTGTGTGTGTGTGTGTGTGTGTGTGTGTGTGTGTGTGTGTGTGTGTGTGTGTGTGTGTGTGTGTGTGTGCGCGCGCGCGCGCGCGTGTGAGTGCGTGTGTGTGTGAGTGAGTGTGTGTGTGTGTGTGTGTCTCTCTCTCTCTCTCTCTCTCTCTCTCTCTCTCTCTCTCTCTCTCTCTCTCTCTCTCTCTCTCTCTCTCTCTGTGCCCACCCCACCCCACCCCACCCACTCTCTCTCCCCACACTGTGCTGCTCTGTATGTGTGAAAACGGAAGCAGTACTGTCAGCACATGACCATGCACGATCCCTGTGCTGCAGGGCCCAGCCACTGTGCCGCAGAGTGCCGTGGTCGCTGCTCGTGGATTGACTCCCAGGTCTGCTGTCACCCTCAGTGCGCTGTCGGCTGCTTCGGCCCCTCTCCGCGTCACTGCATGGTAAAGACCCGCCGCAAAAAGTCAAGTTAACATGGTGCCTAACGTCCACAGAAACAATAAGACTTATTAGGGACGGGGCGAAGGGGGGTATGGAGGTGGGGGGAGAGGGAGGTTATGTACCTATCGCTACATTGTCACCACCAGAATGACTTCTGCATTTTAGTGGGGCAGCGATGAGAGCCATTTTAACGTTTCATAATTTTATTGTGAGGGACAAAGTCACAAGACAGTGTCCACAGACCACTGCTTTTGAAGGGAAAGGAGAGCCGAAGCGGATTCGAACCGAGGTCCCTCTGCTTATTAGCTTAACGCCATTAAGCAACATATTAGGGACAAGTTGTGACCAGTGCCGAAGCACGGTTCAATAATTCTTTACGTCCACGGAAACCAGAAGGCTCGTTAGGACGGACAGCTCAGGACGGCCACCTCGACTCTCACACAGCTCCTGAACTATGCGTCCGTCGCAAACTCCAAGCAATGGTTTATGACATCCTTTCTCCAACCACCGCCATAGTTGATTACGGCATGGGCCTCGAAAAACTGTCAGCTGACGAACAGTTTTTCGATGATGCTCAAACGGCAGTAAATTTGTAACGGACAACTCAAATTATATCAGGCGTTTTTTGTTTTGTTTTTAATAACTTACCACGTTGCTTACGTCAGCACAAATAAAACCAAAATTGTTTGAATCGAGACGGAACTGTATTTTTTACCCGGGCCGGACGTGTCCCATTTTACGTGCGTGCTAGGGCGCTATATTGCTTCCACACTTTTACTTGTATCCTAACCTTTCGGAGGGAGCTGATAGCGTCGGTGGACAGCTCTTCGAAGATAAAGAGTGTCCCCACACTCCGAGCATCGCTTTCCGGCACCTTCCTCCAAACTCTGCCAGATTTAGTTTGTTTGTGCTGGTGTAAATTTTGTTGGCTTCTATAAATGACACGCCTTGTTTTATTTGAGTCGTTTGTAACAAACTTACTACTGTTTGAGCACCAGCAAAAAACTGCTCGTTAGGTGACAGTTTTCTGGACCCTATGGCGTAACTAAATACGGCAGTGACTGAAGAAAGGATGTCGTAAACCAGTGCTTGGAGTTTGGGCCCGCCGCAGACACAGGCCACACCACACTCGAGCATCGCTTTCCGGCACCTTCCTCCAAACTTGGCCACAAATGGTTACGCCATGTTGTTGTTGAGTTGATGCTTAATGTCCTCAGATGTCATTTGACATATTAGGGACAAGTTGTGACCAATGCAGAAGCACGGTTCAATACGTAAGGTGCATGCGTGTTTAGCTGTAACCTGCCACCTGCACTTTTGGCAGAATGACCGGGATTTTTTACGTGCTACTGTGGTAACACGGGGGTGGAACGGATACCGAAATAGGAGTCAGCACAGAAAGTCGACCCTGGAGAAGAAAATTCTCCCGCCGTTCCAGCAGGGATTCGAACCCGCGACCTTTCAATCACGAGTTCGGCGCTCTAACCACTGAGCTATCCCCGCCCCCTAGGTTACGCCATTGAAGGGACACTCTTTATGTCCGTACGACTGTCCACCGACGCTGTCAGCGCCCTCCGAAAGGGTTGGGCAGTAATAAGACTGTGAAAGCAGTATGGCATCGAAGCACGCACAAAAACAAGAGGCGCTTCCGCCACAGGTATGAAAGAGTTCCGTCTCGATTCAAACGATGCCCGTCTCTAATAAGCCTTGTGGTTTCTGTGGCCGTTAAGAACCATGTTTACTTTCAAACGATGCCGTCCCTAATAAAGAATCTCGTTTCTGTGGACGTTAAGCAAAATGATTCCCTTCAAACGATTCAGAGCTCAGGAGCTGTGTGAAAATCGAGGTGGCCGTCCTGGGCTCCCGTCCCTAATAAGCCTACGGTTTCTGTGGACGCAAAGCAACACTCAACCATCAAACGATTCGGTGAGCTGGTTCGGCCTAGCGGTAAGGTTCGAATCCGCTTCGGTTCTCCTTTCTCTTCAAAAGTTGTGGTCTGTGGACACTGTCTTGTGACTTTGTCCCTCACAAAAATTATGAAACATTAAAATGGCTCTCATCGCTGCCCTCCTTAATGCAGAAGTCATTCTGGTGGTGACAGTGTAGCGATAGGTACATAACCTCTCTCTCCCTTATGGTTTCTGTGGACGTTAAGCACCATGTTTATTTACTTCAAACGATTCGTGAGCCGGTTTGACCTAGCAGTAAGGCGTTAGGCTAGTAAACAGAGGGACCTCGGTTCGAATCCACTTCGGCGCTCCTTTCTCTTCAAAAGATGTGGTCTGTGGACTCTGTCTTGAGACTTTGTCCCTCACAATTAATAAAAACATTAAAATGACTCTCATCGCTGCCCATCTTAATGCAGGAATCCCTCTGGTGGTGACAGTGTAGCGATAGGTATATAACCCCCCTTTTCTGCCACCTCCATAACCCCCGTAAAGCAACATTAAACCATGCTTACGCACTGGTCACAGTTTGTCCCTAATATGTCAACCAGACATCCGAGGACATTAAGCTCTACATCATCATGACTGTTACAAACTTTCTACCATTTGAGCATCAACGAAAACCTGTCCGGTAGCTTACAGTTTGTCGAGACCTACGGCGTGATCAGTTACGGCAGAGGGTGGGGGAAGGATGTCGTAAACCAGTGCTTGGAGGCTGAGGCGACACACCACAGCCAAGGGCCACGCAGCAACAAAGCGTCGAGATTTTTGTGGTGTGGCTCCGCGTGCGAGATCAAAGCCACGCCACGTAATGTTGCTTGGCTGTGGCAAGGCGGCAGGCAGAGCGTGTGGAAAAGATCATAGAGCAGCCTTTTTGCTACCAGCCAAAGACCCAGCCTAAAGCGTGTGTGTGTGTGTGTGTGTGTATGTAGGAACGTGGGCGTGCGTGCGTGCGAGTGTGCGTGCGTGAGTGTGTGTGCGTGTGTGTCCGCGCGTGCGAGTGTGTATTTGTGTAGTGCGTGTGTGTGTGCGCGCGCGCGCGCGAGTGTGTGTGTGTTTGAGTGTAGTGTGTGTGTGTGTGTGTGTGCGCGCGCGCGCGTGCGTGCGAGTGTGTGTGTGTGTGTGTGTGTGTGTGTGTGTGTGTGTGTGTGTGTGTGTGTGTGTTAGCGCATTAATTTTGTGTTTCAACTTTACTATTCGGATAATAAGCGGCAGAGTTTTGTCTCAGTTGAAAACATCGACAATCATTGTACCAATCGTTCGGCTTTGATTTTGGTTTCAGATGTGCAAAGATTTTCGACTGGAAGATGGCACCTGTGTGTCTCATTGTC
>OY757541.1:32736435-32771435 GCA_963584105.1 Alviniconcha strummeri | reverse complement strand
AAAGATGAATTTTCGCTCTTTAAAACGGTGTATCGTTTGATCCGGAAGCGAGTTCTTGTAAAAGTTCCCATGCAACGGAAATTGGAGACCCCATAGATTTTGTTGTCTGTGCGATCGCTAAAGTCTGCGACTACGCGAGCGGCGCAAAAGATGCTCACCCTGGAGGAACTGGAAAGAAACCGTGGTAAGTTTTTTATTTTAGCGATAACTAAGTGAGTTTCCAACACAACCATAACTGTATTTTTGTGCTGTTTACATCTCTTTGAATGCAATTGAAGCAAATTCGTTGTGGTCTGGTCGTAGTTTGAACAACATTACAGAGTTATCTTCTCATTAGTTCCTCCGAAATGCAAACCGCTGTAAAAGTAGTAATTTCTTTCCCCGTAAATCCGAATTGACAGAAATGTGATGTATGGTGTATGTTCTCAACAGCAAAAAATTTTAAAGGAAATTTAGCAAGTGAATGATTAAAAAAAAATATATGTATATATTTGTTGTTCTTGTCAAGGACAATAACTCTGATTTAGCTAGCAGACGATGCAGTCACGACCCATATGTTTCTTTTATAGTGGATCTGCTCATCTAGACAAAACAAAATAAAAGCGAGCCACCAGCCAAAATTAATGTTATATTGAGAGCTTGGAATTGTATTTGCTTCTGAAGAATTTAGTTCTTGTTTTTTCCCCTTCTTTCTCTTCCACCTTTTGTGCACATGGAAGACCTGGCACACTGGCTAAAAAATTACATGATTCTTTCAATCTTTGCATATAATAATAATAATAATTACAAGGGGGGTGGGGTGGAGTTAAAAAAAGAAGAAGTAATAATGACAAGTTTTTTGGTTTTTGTTTAACATTTTGCAAGCATGATTGACAAGACAAGACTATGGTAACAAGACAGAAGTAAACTAAGTCAGTAAGAAAGACTGAACAAGAAACAAAATGAAAGAAATAATCACCCACCCACCCACACACACACACACACACACACACACACACACACACACACACACACACACACACACACACACACACACTTCAAGAGCCACATCAAATGTGAGGGTGGTAGGGGGTGGGGAAAATAAAATACTCACAGAGCAACGTTAAATACAGTTTTGAGCATGTAAATCTTTTAATGTCATTGATGTGGGACTCCAATTTTTGTTAGTTTACTTTTCCTTAATAATCCAAGTCTTTTATCTAAACTAAAATAGGGAAGTTTTTTGTTTTTAAGTATTGTCAAATAATGGCGAGAGTGACTCCAGTCGGGTTTTTGCTTCTGGGATTGTTTCAGTAGCTGAGACTGGTAGTAGCAGTAGTCAGATACCTGAAAATTAGTTCTTGTCTGATTCCTTCTGTTTGTACCTTTCTGATTTATTTATTTCTCAAGTGTTTACTGCATGATTCACACAGTCAAGTAAGTGTTATTTACAACTGAACTTCAGAATTTGATGATTTAATCGGTGAGTATTAAGTGTATTTAATTGGTGAGTATTAAGTGTTAGTGTGCTGTTTATGTTGAAATAAATCTTTTTTACATGTTTGTTTATAAATATATTTCTTTGTTAATGATTTCAGAGGATGATCAGTTTCATCATTTTGAGGAGAGAATTGGTCCTAGAAAGTGAGGCAGGCCTCAACATCTACCACGAGGCCACACTTGGACTGCAGTTTTTAACTTCTTTTCCTCATTCAAACAAGTCTACATATATCTAAAATTTGCCTAAATTTCCATATGCTGTGCATTTCCCATCTCTGATTAATGCTAAATCTGCAGATACCAGAACCATGGCTGTATGATGTATCTCTTTCCATTCCAGAGTTTGATTTGCTTTAATGCTATTACCATCAAAGATTCGCAGTATATTTGCACCCTTTTTTCTCATGGAAACTTGCCTCTGTAGGTAAATTTTAGCTTTCACTTCTTTAGACTTGTGAATTTGTATTGTCTAATTAATGCTGAATCAGTTGATACCAGAATTATGGTTGTACCTCTTTCCATTCCCATGTTTGAGCTTGTCATGGTACCATTACAGATTGGCGATCAGACAGTGTCAAAATGAGTAATTGTTCCATTTTTGGCACTCTGCATCTCCAAAATTTGAGTAAGGATAACTACTGAAAAAATTGTGTTTAGTCTATGTTGTGCAGACACTGTGTAAAACAAGTTGGGTGGATGTGTGACCAATACTTTTTATGCTAGAGCCATACAAAAATGGCATTTTGTAAAATGCGCCTAAAACGCCTAAAATGATGACTATTTGAAGGGTGATATCTCAAAAAATATTATAGATAAATTAATGAAATTTGGTTTGTGTACTTGCCTTGTGACCCTCTTTATTATCACATATTAATGGATTGCATTGCTTGCTGTTCAAAATTTGGCTGGACCTACCTACTACACTGCAACAAAATGTTACCAGCTGATTTAGTAGTAGTTTTGATGACTGCAGCACTAAACAAGTTGCTTGTATAGTTGTAATTTTGTCAAAGGCCCTTTTTAAGCATTTTATCTGTTGGATGTAACAACTCTGTGGTGGACACAACACTTCCCTTTGTAAAGTTTGTAAACTTTCCTTTCCTGTAAAACATATGCACAGCTAATAAAATCACTTAGTTTTCCTACATCTGACACATTGCTGTAAATATTGAACAAGGCCAAAACCATTATTTAAAGTAATGCATTGTCGGATGCCATGCATATCAATCAAGAGGACACGATGGAATATGTAACACTGGACAGTCATTATGTGACTTAGAAAAAGTACAGCCAAGTTGTCATTATTATTCTTTCATTGACAAAACAGAAAACCATGTGAATTACAAATGTACATTCACCCTATACCCTATTGTTAACAGAAGGTAAAATTCAATTACCAAAGGCATTGATTTGGCATTCAAGTCTCACTACCTGGAATAACAACTGTAACACATTGTAAGTACCCAGAAACAGTAATGCAAAATCTGGAAACTGATGACAAAGCATAGAGAATTTCCCATGTTAACACTAATTCTTCCCATCCTAATAAATTTAAAAGATTTGTTTTCAGTGAGTTGGCAGTTCAGCACTGAGACATATCTTTATTTCTCTGCTGTTCCTAAGTACTGCAGTGCTTCCCAGGACGAATCTGGCTTCATGCTCCACTAATGTTGTCCCTGCTGTGTCATGAAAAACACTTGCTCTTCCCCTTTTGGAGCATCAACCTCTTTAGCCTGAAAAGAAACATGCATGTGTACAAAATAAGGCAATATAACAACTGTTTTTGAGGATATGTCTCCATATTTATAGGTATGCAACTCTGGAGACGTACATGCATATAAGTTATTGTGTGTGTCTGCACGCACACGTGTGTGTGTTTTGACTTTCCCCAGAATATATATATATATATACATCTATATCAGACATTAGGTAATATTACTAACATATATATCTATATAGTACTGTAGTTGAAACATAACACAAATACCAGGTTACCCTCTCCTTTTTAAAATTTCTGTTCATTTGGTCTTTTCTCCCTACTAACTTCCCTACATTGTGCCACAGTGTATTGTATTTTGTGTTGTATGAATTTTTTGTCTTCATGTTGCATATTTATAGTGAATTGTCACAAGAATTTTACTTTATATGCTGCACTGTATTGTATTTGTATTGCAGTGCACATATAAAACTACATCAGTTAAGAAATTCTATTCTGGCTTTCACTAGTTTCAGCACATACTTTAAAATGCATCTGTCCTGCTAGAAATAGAATCAAAACAACAATATTCAATAACAATATACTTTATTCATCCCAGGGAAATGGGAAGGCCTGGGAAGATTTAAAAAAAAAAAAAAAATCGTCTCCCTAATCACAATGTTAATGTCATGGTAATGCTTCTTTTCTTTTTGTTGTTGTTGTGTGTTTGTATAATTTGTATAAATTGGTATAAATAGATAATTTACGGCTATGCCTTTTTTTCAACTCTTAGTTCACATCACAGATGGCAATAATAAACCTGTAGAGTTGCAGAAGTGTACTGAGGAGTAAGAGTTTGTGTCATGGCACCATGCTGTTCCGATCGACTGAATAAATGAAAAAAACGCTGTCTGACAGCGGCAAACCAACTCCAAAACGTGTGTCGTAAACAAGGGTATTTTTGCCATTACGAAGTAAACACTTGAACATATACGTTTTTCTCTTTCAGTCGAAACACTAAGAAAAAACTAGTTCCCTCGATCGAAACTTGGACATTATTGTGCAAAAATCGGTCACTTGCGATCGAAACACTGACCTAAGGCCCGCTTATGTCATCCGAGAAACAGCTGGCTATCGAACAAAGTCATCACTTTGAATTTGCACACTGCCGACCGAAACCTGTTTAATAATGGTCACTTCGCTTACAATTACGAATGAAAATGCAAAAATAGCGTTGTATCAATGAAAAGTAACAGTTTAATCTGTCGGACGCAACATCGCATTTCAATCGAAACTGTAAAAAGGTACATGACCCAAATTGAAAATTCACTCACCGTTCCTTGTTGGCACCATGTTGGAAGAGAAAGTAGGCGCAAAGCACTGTGGGTAAACATGGCCGCACTTTGTGCAAAAAGACCGCGGTCACAAAATCGACGTTTATCCCCAGGATCGGCAATTTTTCGATCGTAACGGCCTGACAAAATAAAAACTTGAAATTTTAAACTTGAATTTTTTTATTACGAACGGAATCCAACGCTTTTATTATCACTGCTTTTGACTGAACACTGATTTTAGCAACAGCTTCTTTGTTTCACCACCCACAAGTCAGCAGTGAATAGTAGCAGATGAACGTTTTCGTCAGCATTGGAACCAGACCCAATGCATTTCGATTGAAATAAGCTTATGTTTATTTCAGTTATTAAGATTTTACAAGTAGTTATGAGCCGTTTTCACAAGCATTGAAAAGCTTTGACTGTTTCCTGTCAGGCAGCAAAGGGAAAATTGCCTAAAGAAGAAAGATGCAAACAAAACGACAACTGAAACAGTGCACCCGAAAAGTCCACCCTTCCTTTGCCGATTTTCGGCCCGGACTTGGTGTAAATTTTCATATTTTACTAACTCAGAACTGACTTTGGGAGTCAAGTTTATCTTTATTATCTCTTTGATGCTTACTCTTTCAGATAAAGTTAAGTTTGTTCAGAGAAAACTTAAACCTGAAGAAGCATTTAGGACCAAAAAATGGATGGTCCTTGCCGAGCACCTTTTGGCACAGGCTCATATATATATATATTGAGTGACTTATTACCCCCGCTAAATGTGTGCATTTGTTATCTGAACTGTAATCCTTTCTTTGCATGGGTATGTCACTATCACTATGTAATAAGTGAGAAAATGCTACACAAATTTACTCATTTATTTTAGCCAGCAAATGGGTGGAGGGTAGGAGTGGGGGGCTAGTTTCACTGCCCATGGACTGACACAGTACTAGCTTTCGTAAGTTTATTTTAACGACCTGCCTGTTAAAGATGAAAACTAATGTTATACTATAGTGACAGTGCGTTCTGAAGACTGAAAAATTGGGGTAAAATTACTGAAATTTGAAAACAACAGCAAAACAAAACAAACAAAAAACAGAAAGTAACTAACAGAAACAACTACTAGTAGTAGTACTAGCTGGAACTACTAAAGCAGGTTATGTACACAGAACCAATTTTCACACTGAAAAGAAAGAAATGAGGCTTCAAGAAAAAAGGAATTAGGCAGAGGCAACAAGACACTGCTGGTGCAAAACTAATTCAGTAATTGGCTAATTTAATTTATAGTAATTATACACATCCTGTCATTCATTTAAAACAGTAATTTTTGCGTTTTGTTGGTTTGTTGTTTTTGTTTTTTGGAGGGGAGTTGGGATCAGGGGTCATGCTGCTTAGAGATTTGCGTCAACAGACATGAAACATTATATATTTTGCATCAATGGCACAAAAAAAAGCATAGAAGGATAACCTAAAATGAATGCACATACAAAGCCAAATTGATGGAGTGACATGATCGTAGCTCACAGTCACAGGCTATAAAATGAGCACATGAAAATAATAAAAAGAAGGTCTGTTTATACATGAAAAATGGAAACGTTTAGTAAATTTGCCGTTCACAGAAAGTTTGCATAGATTGGAACATTGTACGCGGCATCATTTTCCGAGGATGAACTACAGCAGAGACAATGTCGGCAAACCTAGTCCTCGTCTACTGCGGAATTTGCAGTCCAGGCTGCTGCCATTTTCTCTCACTCATATTCCGGTGTCGATGCATGTTTTTGGTTTTGTAGTCTTCTACCTTTGAGTAAATTCTGATAATATTATACGCTGACAAACTAGGCATACTGGGTTGTTCCAAATTCCATGTCAGGGATCATTTCCTCTGTCAACTAACTGGAAAATATTACTGATCAGTTTGGCAAAATACATGATTTCTGGCCAGTCTGATACGGAGACCAAACTTCTTCCAGATCTATATCAGTATATGGGTTCAGACCTGGTTTCAAATTAATCATTTTTGTTTTTCAGAAAAGTATGCAAATTTTATTCACAGACAGGCCACAGGGCACTGCTGACTATAAGGCGCATGGATCAGATTTTTTGGGGGGGAAGTATCAACATCACCTTATCTAGACCAAAAATTACAGTAGCCTATGAGTTTATTTTGTCTAGATTCCGCCTTTCATTGACTGGACTGCATGGTGAGATGACACTGAGTTTGTGGGTAGATCTAGTGCTGAGTGATGCAGCGGACACCTGTGAGGTGTGAGCCATAACTTGCTTAATCGGTGTTGTCATTTTGCGTATGGTGACACAGTGATGTGGCTAAATTGTGTATGGCACTCAAAAAATGCAATATTTACGCAACATTTTGCAGTGAGTGTGACCCCAGTATCAGTTACTGATTTTGGAAAGCATTCTTTATTGTTATTTTTAATTTTCAGTCAGTGCCAGCTTTTTCCAGTAAAATTCTATAAATAAGACTGTTTATTGTCCATGCTAAAATCATACTGAGTCTAACTGACATTTGTCTCTTGTCTGCACATTATGTAACATTAAACTAATTCACACACACACACACACACACACACACACACACACACACACACACACACACACACACACCGCCACCACCACCACCACACCATAATTTACAGACAAACAGTAATCACATCAGAGGATCCGGCATAAAACTACTGTCATGTAATTATGATAAAGGCAATTTAAAAGACTCATTAAAATTTTAATGCATACGGTAAATCTCACATTTCCAAGACACTGGTAGTGGTACAGACTCAGTTGTATTTATAATATGCTTTATTTCAGTACATCCGGGATCATTACGGAGAAGACCCTGCTCTGTACAACAAAAATTTTGCTGACCTCGATCAGCTAAGACAGGTAAACCATCAAGCTTCCAAGACAGTATTTTAGCAGGAGTTGGGTAATTTTGTTATTTACATGTTGTTTGTTTTTTCTTCTACATCATGGTCATTTCTAATGCTTTGTACTATATGATTGTGGTTTGTATTTTTGTTTGTTTACAAGTATGCGTATGTGACTCTTTGTGAGGTAGCATGTGTGTGTGTACGTGCGAGTGTGCATGCATGCGTGTGTGCGTGCGTACCTGCATGTATTCACGTGTGTGTATGAAGATTGTCTTTGGGGGTTAATGCTTGGATGTGAACATTATCACTTTGATATGGCAGGGTTGTTTGTTAACATGATCCGAGCACACTGAACATTTACTGAGCGTGCAGAGTTAGGAATGGTATAAACACTGCAGCATTGCTGGTAAACTGCTTTCAGAATGCCATTTAATGATCCATGTGATGGGATAATGTGCAGAGTTAGGAATGGTATAAACATTGCAGCATTGCTGGTAAATTGCTTTCAGAATGCCATCCATGTGACGCGTGATTTTTTGGGCTGTGCGACTCTGAAGAGGTACTATGCACAGCTGCACCTGATGAATGGGCGATTCCCCATGGGGGAAGGGGGAGAGGCTGCCATCACATTCACCTGGTAAGCACAGATTTGAGTCGTCAGACTCACACTTGTGTGTGCTTCACCTTGGACTTCGTCCTGATATAAACCGCACTGGTTGACTGGGCATAAAACACCAGTTTACTTACTAACCTTGGACAAGAAATGATGCTGGCTTACCTGGTTATGCCTTTAAAAATAACATCTATTTTTTAATGTAAAATGGTGCTTATCATGATGCCTAAAAGTGCATACTTATGCACTATATTGGGGCCTGAGCCACTAAACTTCTGACCCATTTAACATCTGTACGCAGTATACAATGTGACCAAGATCCACTGAGACTGCTACACATTACACACATGTGTAAATTATAATACTGTTCAGTGTGTCAGTTGCACTGTCAGTTTTATGTAAGTGTTACTGTTACTGGCTCAGTTTTGTCTCCTTTGAATGTATGCGTGTCACTGCGCGCATTGGTTTTTCATAATTATTAAGGTCTTTGGTATGGTCCGTAACAGTTGTAACTTTTTAAAGTTGCACTGATACCCTGTTGGATTTCATCACCCAAGCTTACTCTAGTTAAAGGACAAGCTGGACCCCCAGACCTTAAAGTGTAATGAGTGCTGTAAATTCTAATATCAGTTAATATGCCTGTGGCTTCATGCTCAGCTTGGTGTTTCAGGGAAGACAACCAAACTGGCAGAGATCATGTCATAGCCGATATCAAGTTTGAGCAGGCCTGTATACTCTACAACATTGGGGCTCTTCACTCCAACCTTGGTGCGATTGATACGAGGCAGAATGCTGAGGTTTGTTTATTTGTTGTTGTATTGTGCATGAATTCTTTTCTTAAGGTACCATAATCTCTGGGCACATTTGACTATAATAGGTGTCAGTGTGTTGACTGTTGTGACACAACCATTGCCTGGCAAAGGCATGAATTCTGTTTTTAAGGTACCATAATTTCTAGACACATTTGACTATAATTGGCAGGGCAAAGGCAGTTTGAATGTTAATACTGGGTCTTAGGCTTAATATTGCACTCTGCTGAGGTTTGCCTGGTAATAATATTGTGGTCTGAACACACTTCATGTTTGTTACGTAATGTGTGCTGTAAAATGTAATGGGAGCAATAAATCCCTTGATTATAGTTATGTTTTAAATTTTAGTAGTTTAGGTCTGTATAAAGCATTTGACCAACCAAGAAACAACCAAATGTGCTTGTGTGGATTAAAAAAGAAGAAGTAAATATTCTAAACTGATGAGCAAAAAACAAAAGAGAGAGAGAGAGAGACAAAAGAGAAGTGTTTTTCAAAGTAGAATATACAGCTGATATGAATTACGATGATGTGTATATTTTTGAAGACAGAATAGAGATGCTTTAATGGCAGGAATGGTGCTCATGTGAACAATTTGAAAGTTCTTGTTTTGCTGTCTTATGAAAGTTTTTCTTGTGCTGTCAAAACAGCTGTCTCGACAGGGATGTGAATAAGAAACTTTTGTATCACTGTATAAAGCATAATTTGAGAAAAGTACTTGTGACAGGGAATGAGCAAAACTACAAGAAGCATACTTACACAAGGTAATGATGCACAATCTGACAGCACTTTCTGTGTTTGACAGGGTATGAAGGTGTCGTGCACCCACTTCCAGTGCGCGGCATGGGCGTTTGAACACCTGCGGGACCATTTTGGCTGCTCCAGCATGAGCACAGACATGGCACATGAGTATCTCACATTCCACGTCAACGTCATGCTGGTAAATGCTGTCACGTAGGATTAGTGGTGATGTTAATAATTATCATGATGATGGCTTGAAATTTTCTATTAGTGTGTGCAGGGCTTCTTATCAGAGTAAGACAGCCCCCTCTGCCTTCCCCCTAAAAACCCAAACAATGTAAAACAGGCCCAACATAGCACACAGAAATGCCCCTCCCTTCTTCAAATCCATTTCTATCCTAGACTTTGCATAATTTATTTTCGATAACATTATAGTTTATACATTTAGACACTAATTTAGGCCAACAGTAATATGCTTTATTTTTTTTTAAGTGCCATGATTATGTTTGATGCACACACTTTCAGTTTTCATTTTACAATTGCAAAGACCCTGCTGAACAGTGACAGCAATAATAATCAATGATAGTAATTAAAGTATTTATAAAGCTCAAGACTTGTTCATAGAGAGTAAGTGTGAGCACGTGCACACGTGCACGCATACACACACACACACACGCACAAGCGTAGTGACAATACAAAACTTAGTTTACACACAGTTCTCTTTGTCCAGGCCCAGGCCCAAGAATGCATCTTGGAGAAGTCGATGATTGACAGTCGCAAGAACACCATCACAGCCAAAGTCTCGGCCCAGGTGGTGGAGTTTTACCGCCTATCCATCAAGAACCTCAACCAGTGCAATTCAGAACAGATCATCAACTCCAGGAGCTACAAGGTGCACTATTAGTTGTGTCAACTTTGATTAAACTACACTGGCAAAAGAAATGTGAAGTTTTAGAGGGTCTTGGGGTGCTGTTGTTGTTGTTGTTGTTGTTTTTCTTGGGGGGGGGGGGGGGGGAATGGTGCATGCTAGTGTTGATATTATAATTCTTGTTTGCTAAGTGATGTCTTATGGTAGAAGGCAATAATTGCTGGTGCTGGTTATTGTGCCATGTAAATGTTTTTTTCATTGGTTTGTTGGATTATGCAGTGAGTTTAACTTGGGTCAGACTTAGAGAACAGTGCTTTTTAAGAATATTATGTTTGAGCAGGTTAAAGTAAGTTTTAATCAGATCAGGAGTTTTCTGTGTATAATTGTGTAGATAATTAAAACTTTGTGGTTCTTTCATCAGGTTTTAGGAAGCTGCTATATAGCAAGAACCAGGCTGCGGGTGCCTGTGTGTGTGTGTGTGTGTGTGTGTGTGTGTGTGTGTGTGAGTGTGAGTGAGTGTGTATGTGCTTGTGTATGGGTGTGTGCGTGTATATGTGTGCCATGTACATGCATTTACAGAACCTCCACTGTACCAGGACTACTACTAGTACTAGTGTCTGTTTTGGAATGAAGATGAAATCAGTGGGGGGAAAATCAGAAAACAGCAACAACATGTACAACCTCAGATCTGTAATTTAATCATTACAGTCTTTTTGTTTTTCTGAGAGCAGTAGATGCCATTATTTTGCAGTCTGTGATACATGCTTTTAAAGTTCATGCAAGAAACTCAGACATTTTGTTCACTTTTCGTGCACTTGTGTTTCCAGGACTGGAAAAAGCGCATAGAGCTGAAGATAGCCTTTTACCAGTGCATCACGCACTACTACATGGGGCGGCAGTCAGAGGAGCAGCAAAAGTGGGGTGAACGATTGGCCTACTTTCAGGTCGCACAGGACAAGCTGAATGAAGCTGTCAAACTGGCCAAGGTATGTCCTGTGCCGAGCTGGGTATGTGTGTGTGTGTGTGTTGGGGGGGGGGGGGGGGGGGGCTTGAGAACAGGACCTGTTTCAATGACCTATTCCCTCCACCCCCAGCCCTGCACACACACGCACCCCGCCCCCCATGCACATAGGCATATGCATGCTCACCACACACATACATCCCCCCTAGACACACATCCATGCATGCACTCCACACACACACACACACACATGAAAACTGTCAGGTATTGTATAAAATTGTGTGTGTGCATTTTGTTTTATTATATAATTATAGTATTTGCATGGAACAAGTTACAGTTGCTTGCAGTTAGGTGTTACAGACAAAAACAAGCAGATGTCCACAGTGTGTCATTCTGTTTTTCAGCCAACAAAATATTGTCTCTTGGACCACTTTTGCCATTTCCTTTCATCCTTTTCTCCAGTTCTTCTGTTTCATTTGGTAAATATGTCATGGTATTTTAGGGCTGTGTTCCAGATGGCACCAGTGTTTATGGGGCATGGAAGAGGATTAGAGTCAGGTGAACTTGTTATCTGTTCCAGAATGAAGTGCCGGAAATGCAGGAGGCTCTCAGCTTTGCTCAGGATGTTGTGGTTGGAAAGTATGTATTCCTTACATTGGAAGATTGTTCTAGAGGTTGTTCTTTGTGTGTGAGTGTGTGTGTGTGTGTGTGTGTGTGTGTGTGTGTGTGTGTGTGTGTGTGTGTGTGTGTGTGTGAAAGTGCGTGAGAGAGAGGGTGCGAGAGAGAGAGAGAGAGAGAGAGCACTCTTGCGTGCATGCTTACATTTCCCTCTCTGTTATTGCCACAGTGGATCCCATCTTTTAAGGCCATAAGACCAACTTTAGAAGAAGAAAAAGCTGGAGGGTGTAGTGGACAAAGGGATTTTACAGAAGGGTGGTCCTTGCTGAAGGATTCCCACATATTGAAATATGACGGTAAAGGGTTCAGAAAAAGTGGTCAGAAAAGAAGATACTGGTCTCTCCTTAGGGTGGACTTGCATCATGAGCATCACTGCGTTTTGTATGTAAGTTGGTTCTGTGCCAGTTTGATGACTTTTGGACTTGGATGGTTACCTACAGTGGAGTGTGACAGCATCACTGTTCAGTGGATGTGAAAAATGGGGGTTGGTGGGGGGGGGGGGATATAATAGATGAAAGTATGACCTCTTCATAATGGTTGAATCTAATGTTTTATGCAAGAGAAAAGATGGCACAGAGAAGATTTATTTTTGCTTTCTTTTTTTTCATGTTTGTGAGCAAATTTTCAGCTGCATCTTAGTCCATTTATTGAGCTTTACCCACCTTCTTGTTTTCCCTTCTGCTTCAGGATTTGCTTGTGTTTTGACATGATACTGTTTGGTGAGCCTGTACCTGTTATGGTTAAAACCTCAATGTCCACTAAGCAAATATTAAGTCAGGGCACAAATGATGTGTTGTTTTTTGTTTTGTTTTTTGTCCATCACTTGAGAGATAAGTGAATAAAACTGTTGCAAATAGGGTCAGTTTTCTATGCTTTGCTTGCTTGTGAGAAGTAGAGGTGGCTTTTTTTCCCTTCTTCCCCCCCCCCCCCCCCCCCCCCCGCCAATTGATTTTCAATTTTGATCTTTGCATTTTAACTCTCCCAGAAGTACTAGTACTTGTAGTAATGGCATTGAAAGAGTTAAGCAGATGGCATGTGTACGATTTTGTTTCAGGTTGCAGTCAGCACAGAAAGACAATGATTTTGTCTACCATGAGAAAATCCCACCCTTGGACAGCTTGCCAGAAGTGAAAGGTTTTCCATTTCGTCTTCTCATTCCATGCATTCACTTTCAAAATTAAGACATTTCTGTTGATGTTTGTTCCAAATTCATATCATGCCAGTGCTGTAACAAGTGTGCTGCTACTGCTGCCACTACACATGCAGTGTATGTTTCATGACTGAATTATTGAAATATGTGCAGTTCAGTTCTTCATTATGCATTAACCTATAAGATCAAAACTGGTGCCCAACAAAATTAAGACATTTCTGTTGATGTTTGTCCCAAATTCATATCATGCCAGTGCTGTAACAAGTGTGCTGCTACTGCTGCCACGACACATGCAGTGTATGTTTCATGACTGAATTATTGAAATATGTGCAGTTCAGTTCTTCATTATGCATTTAACCTATAAGGTCGAACAACAGCTTTAATTTCCTGATGGGATAAATAAAATATGTTATTGTTGTTATTATTACAAAGCTGCTATTATGACTACTTCTACTGCTGCTGCTGCTGTTACTAATACATCACTACTGCTGCTGCTGCTGCTATTGTTAAAATTATGATAGCAATTATGTTTATATTACTATTACTAGTAGTAGCTGATGATGATACATACTGAATTAATCAGTCTAAAGCATAATCATTCATATCATTAAGATTTATTTGAGGCTGTGTAGCAAGCACTGAAGCCTACTACAAGTGAATGCTACCTTACGCTGATATTCCCACTGTGTCAGTCTCAGCTGAAAGTCCAGAAGTACTCAAACCCTTTCATAAATAAACTCTGTAGTTTAAAAGTTAGACTTAGAGTCTAGGGGTGAAACTAGTACATTATTACATAGTGTGAAATTCACTTTTAGGGTGAGAGGGATGTTGCCTACAAGGTGTAGGGAGTAACAACCACTCTGCAGAGACAAACCATGTCTTTCGGTGAGAAGACTTGGGTTGATAGTTCTCATGACACTGGCCAAAATTAACTACCATGGGTACTGTGGATCATTCTCTCTATCCCAGCAATTTTGATCAGCCTTCTAATGAGTTTAAAATTTGATGCTGTACTTAATCATACATTGAAGAGGCACTATCCGGTTAATTATCAGTATTGTGTTGCAGGTGCCCCGTTGGTGAAAGGCATTCCGTTTGACCCGACTGATTCTGAGATCTGTGGAGTTGACATCTTTCAGAAGCTTGTCCCCATGGAGGCACATGAAGCAGCCTCTGTCTACAGGTACACTTCACAGTGATGCTGATTTATCATGCTAATGTGATGATGATGATGATGGCAATAGATAACGTGTGTGGTGCTGTTCCCTGATCTGATCAAAGTCACTGCACTTATGATGATAGAAGATGGTGGTGGGGGAGGAGGGTGCTGGATATTGATAATGGTGATGGAGGAAGAGGAGGAGGATTGTTGAGTGGTTTTTGATGAAGGATGGTTGAGTGACAGATGGACAATGTGATTAATGATGGTGAAAAAGGAGGGAGTGTTTTATATGTGAAGCTTATGCTGATGGAAAATGTATGGCATCTATTGCAAATTATCCAGGCATTTTGGCAAAATGTGACATATTTTCCTCAGTTGAGTGATGATAGAAGGAATGAAATACACAAAGAAGAGAGGAATATTGTCTTGTGTGTGGTATAGGTAGAGAATTGTTCAGTTCTACCTACACATGTGTCTGTGTCACACTACAGTATTTCTTTTCTTTAACCCATTTGGCCCCAGACCAGCCGTTGCCCTTTCACTATGAAATCCCTTGCGAAGGGAAGTAACTGTGTCAAATGATCCCGGTATACAACTTTAAAAATCAATAATAACCACCAAAGAAAAGTTTAGCTCACTTCATATTTTTCCCAGTTTGCGAATACAGTGTTGTTGTATATCCAACAGGTTTAGATTTTTTTAACTAAAAAATAAAGGCATAAAAAAGAAAGAAATCCGAAGTCAGAAATGTCCACATCTGAATGTCGGGTTTTGGGGGGCCTACGGGGTAACCAACTGCAAAATTTCCAGTTTGAATCTCCAAAGATGAAGCTCTGTGAGTTTGTTAGGATGCCCATGGTAAGCGACTGAGCCATGTTTGCAGTTCAAATCTCAAAGGATGAAGCTCCGATGTCATTGCTAACAGTAGGGCTTTTGTTTATTTTTGGCCATCTATCACACATCCACCTCGCAACTTTGAAAATTCATAGCGTCTCTCAAACTTTGCCAAACTTCGAACAAACAACGTTGCCGGAAGTAGTAAACAATAGCGGAAATGAGGCTACAAGTCTCACGAGAATCCTGTTCCTAGTTGCATAAGCCAAGATGTTAGTATGGAACGTCTGCTAGCTGGCCTCTACTGGGTGGTCTGGGTTTTCGTGGTAAGGAAAAAGAGTGGGCAGTGACAGGTGGTCTGGGGCCAAGTGCATTAAATAACCCTAATACATCAAAACAATTCTCCATATTATTTTGAACATGAAATTGTTTTTTCTCCATTGCACTGCTCACTTAGTTTGGGTGGGTGTGGTTTTATTCACTAAGGACTTCTATGCTACGTTCTTTTGCTTCCAGTGAGGAAAAGGCCAAACTTCTGAGAGCAGTGACAGAGGACATTGAAACTGCCAACACAGAACTAGAGTGAGTACCACACTGAAGTTGCAGTGAATTTTACACATAAATGTATGCATAGGTGTGCATACACACACTAACTTAAACTGATGTGCTTACCCCCCCCCCCCCCCCACACACACACACACACACACACTCACACACACAGATGCACAGGCATAAACACCTTTCTCCTCTTCTCTCTCTCATTCTTTCTCTGTGTCAGTCTGTCTGTCTGTCTGTCTGTCTCTTTTGCTATCTAGCCCCCAGGGGCAAAAAGCTGAATAAAACCTTGAACCTTGAAACCTTGAGTGTTCTGGGAGTACAGACCATCACCGTCTGTGTATGTTGGATGTTTCTTCCAAGAGACTGCTCCACTGTGAGAGTGTTCCAGTGTCTATACCATCACCATCTGTGAGTGATGGATGTTTCTTCATAAAGAGTGTTCCACCACTGTGGAGTTGTTCTGGAGATACAGACCTTAACTATCTGAGTGTGATGAATGTGTACAGAAACACTGGGAAGAAGAGATGGAGGGAGGGCAGTGAAACAGCCTGTGATGTGTCCTGATTGAAATAGTTGCATGTGACGTTGCAGGCAGTTCATGACGTCCTTGCAGATCGACCCCAGCATATTTGAACAGGTGCCAGACAGGCTGCCACAGGAGCTGCTGGAGAAGTGTGCTGCCATGAGTGTGCGCACCAATGCCATTCAAGATTTGGTCGACTCAATGTCAGGTTGGTACTTGTCATTCCAGTACCAAACCATATCTGACTGTATTTTATAAAGCTTTCATCCCCATATTCTCCATTCTTCATTCTCATCTATAACTTGTAACTGACCCTTTGCAGGTTAGACATTACCACACAAGTCATGACAAACAATTGTTTTTATGTTTTGTTTTCCTGAATGGACTGACAGCAGTGGGCAAATGGCTGGACTGAAATGGTTCCTGTCCATTTTTGCCTCACACAGTGGGTCCAATTGTAGAAGCATTGTGTTCAGAATTAATGGTGAACTATGGAATCCATTTTGTGAAATGCAAAGGGAAAAGATTGCCCATGTTTGCTATTTAATTTCAATTGTATGAGAAGGTGTGGGTTTTTGTGTGGGTTTTTTTCTCACCTTTTCTGGTGCAATTTTTTTAGTGGATTGTTTCACATTCAAATTCAAGTAAACTGTCTGTTGTTTTAGCTGGTGTGCTCATGTGCTGAGTAATTTTAGTGATTTGAAGGCCTGTCTTGCAGTGAGATCATAATTGTTAACTGCTTTGTTTATTTTGCAGGAGTGTCAGGGTTAGCCACAGAGGCTGAGATGAAC
Source organism: Alviniconcha strummeri (assembly GCA_963584105.1). Lineage (NCBI taxonomy): Eukaryota > Metazoa > Mollusca > Gastropoda > Provannidae > Alviniconcha > Alviniconcha strummeri. Next base: position 32,754,371 of record OY757541.1, on the reverse strand, counting down.
ATCAAGGAAATTCAAGACATGATTGCTGAAGATGCCCAGAAAACAGAAGAGTTTGAGGTAACTGACAATTTCTGAAATGTAACTTAAAACTTATGTTTTCTTTTAACAGCTCCCCCCCCATCTACAATGAGTTTTAGTTTATTTTTTAAGGTTATTATATTTGTTTATGTGCAGATGTTTGTAGTGCTTTTCATGTTATAATAAATGTACTGGCACCATCAGTGGATGGGCAACTGACGTGTAACTGGTGTAAGCTAAAATTCTGCTTTGGACATCTGCATGTAGTGTATAGCATAGTTTCCTTGTGTTTTGCATTGTTTGCAGGCAACAAGCAAATGGTTATGCTACACAAGAGCCATGGAAAAGTAGAAGCAACTTACCTGAGTGCATGTGGTTATTTTGTAGTCTTGATCACTTTTATGCAGCACTGTCCTCTGCTTTCTAGCAGACTCAGTGCACTTAACATGTTTTTAGCGCATGTTGGTTTAGTATTTCCATAATCCACAGAACCCTGACATGGACTACAGGATCTTTAATGTGCACGTGTGATCTTTTTTGCATGTGGAACCTTGCAAAACTGCGCTCTACTGCAAAAGTCCTTCAGATGGGACCGTAGCCAATCTGAAGGACTTTTGTAGTAGAGTGCAGTTTTGACTGGAGAATTCTTAGGGAGATCACATGCTCTTGCTTTGTACCACCGACTGCACAGTGTTGGAAATGGCGAGCGGGTGTGGGTCCGGACGATCATGATACTGGTGGAGCATGGATACAGACTGTGAGTCTGTGTACCCTTCTGTCTACAGAAATAGTTTGGGAAATGAGTGAGGATCCAGATGGTCAGTGATACTGGTGGAACTTTGATACGGCCTGTGCCACTGTGTATGCTTCTGTCTACAGAAACACTTTGGGAAGTGAGTGTGGGTCCAGATGGTCAGTGGTACTGGTGGGGCCTGGATACAGCCTGTGACTGTGTGTGTACACTTGTGTCTACAGAAACAGTCTGGGTAGTGAGTGTTGGTCCAGATGGTCAGTGATACTGGTGGGGCCTGGATACAGCCTGTGACTTTGTGTAGACTGAGTGTTGGTCCAGATGATCAGGGATACTGGTGGAGCATGGACACGTACTGTGACTCTGTGTATACTTCTGTCTACAGAAACAGTTTGGGAAGTGAGTGTGGGTCCAGATGGTCAGTGATATTGGTGGGGCCTGGATACAGCCTGTGACTCTGTGTCCACTTGTGTCTACAGGAACAGTTTGGGAAGTGAGTGTGGATCCAGATGACCAGTGATACTGGTGGAGCATGGATACAACTTGGAGTTTGCCTGTGACTCTGTGTGCACTTGTGTCTACAGGAACAGTTTGGGAAGTGAGTGTGGGTCCAGATGGTCAGTGATACTGGTGGAGCCTGGATACGGCCTGTGACTTTGTGTACACCTAGTGTGGGTCCAGATGATCAGTGATACTGGTTAAGCATGGACACGTACTGTGACTCTGTGTACACTTGTGTCTACAGGAACAGTTTGGGAAGTGAGAGTGGATCCAGATGGTCAGTGATACTGGTGGGGCCTGGATACAGCCTGTGACTCTGTGTGTATCTACAGAAACAGTTTGGGAAGTGAATGTGGGTCCAGATGGTCAGTGATACTGGTGGGGCCTGGATACAGCCTGTGACTGTGTGTACACTTCTGTCTACAGAAACAGTTTGGGAAGTGAATGTTGGTCCAGATGGTCAGTGATACTGGTGGGGCCTGGACACAGCCTTTGACTCTGTGTCCACTTGTGTCTACAGGAAGTTTGGGAAGTGAGTGTGGATCCAGATGACCAGTCATACTGGTGGAGCATGAATACAGCTTGGAGTTTGCCTGTGACTCTGTGTGCACTTGTGTCTACAGGAACAATTTGGGAAGTGAGTGTGGGTCCAGATGGTTGGTGATACTGGTGGGACCTGGATATGGCCTGTGACTTTGTGTACACCTAGTGTGGGTCCAGATGATCAGTGATACTGGTGTAGCATGGACACATAATGTGACTCTGTGTACACTTGTGTCTGCAGAAACAGCTTGGGAAGTGAGTGTGGGTCCAGGTGGTCAGTGATACCTGTGGGGCCTGGATACAACCTGTGACTCTGTGTACACTTCTGTCTACAGAAACAATTTGGGAAGAAGATGGTGAGCCTGGTGCTGCCCAGCCTGACCAAGGAGTGTGAAAGTCACATGGAGAAGCACTCGCAGGGCAGTCAGCTCAATGCCACGCTGCACACGGCCATGAACGCTCACATCGCCAACCTCAGAATGCTGGCTCTCCCTCCTGAGCAACTGCAAGCACAACTCCCACCTGCTCAGCCCCCTAAAAGTAAGATTATTTTTTTTTACCTTTGGTTCAATTAGTTAGTAGTTGGATATCAAGCAAAATATCTTTTTGTTGTTATTTTTTAGTGCAAAATAAACCCCTCTCATGCTGTTGCTCAAATCCCACATGTTTACTGCATATGCAAAAATGTCCAAATCTGTGTGACAGAATGCACTTTAATTAAAGATGTTAAGCACTCTCTCTCTAGTTCAGTCCCTGTCTCTGACGTCAGGGTGTGAAGTCAGTTGTTAGAACGTGTCAACTCTGACAGGTGCCAGACCAGGATGGGTGACATTGAATTAGGTCAGTGGTAGTTGATTGCCTATGCCAGTTTCCGGCAGAATTGTTAGTTTCCTGCTGTTCAGTTGCATACGGGACTGACTGCATTTTGCAGCTCAGCATAATATTGCAAAAGACAACTTAGAAAACTTGGATTTGTTTTTTCTTTTCTTTTTTGTAGTCATGATGGTAGCTCTGAACCAGTTCTTTCCATTAGCTGTAAACCAGTTGACAGTGCTCAAGAAGGTTAAAAAAAACAGCCAGGAATCTGCCAGAACCAGCGAAAGGCTGAGATCTGTTCAGGCACTGATGAAAGCTGTTGATTTCCATGGAGAGTCTCAAGCTAATATTACTATGGGTGGTCCCAAGCTGATGATGGTCCCAAGTTGATATTGTCAAGGTGGGCCCTGTTGCTAATATTGCCATGGATGGTACCAAGCTGATATTGACCTGGAGGATCCCATGCTAATATTGCCATGGAGGGTCCCAAGCTAAATGATACCTACAGTAGTGCTGTTATCCACTGGGCTTGCACAGAATTCTGCAGTAAGCACAAGAGGCAGAATTTAAACTACCTAAGTGCAGAATTGCTCTTAAGGAATGACAGCCAGTGTGTGTAGCATCATCCTTGGTTGAGCACTGTTTTTCAAGGCACTGTTTTTGCTGTACGCAAGTTCTAGAAAGTCTTTACAACCACTGAATATTGCTTGGTTCTCCCCCACCCCAAGAAATGACTCTCAATTTGTATGTTTTCTGTCAGGATGAGAAAGATTCTTTCACAGTAAACCAGATTGATTTGTTTTGTTTGGCTTCATTTTTAAGTGGCTGCTATTGAATAAATCAGTAGAGCTACTCAGGCACAAAAATGCTCTGACTACAAAAAAATGCACTGAAAAATGTGCCCAGCAAGGGCTACTTGTGCATGGAAAAGAAAAGGCTGGCTGTGACAGAAGACTTCTGGAGGAGGGTCCCACAGGTGGACCATAGGGATCACCCTACAGAAACTGCCAGCTTGTAGGCTGGGGCTGTGAAACTGAAACATGGAGCTGACCCACTTTGCAGGCCCTGAAGATGAGGCCGTGCTGACAGAGATGCGTCGCCTGCTGAGCAAGGTGGAGGAGATGAAGGGCCAGAGGGCAAAGCTGGAGAAGCAGTTCAGGGACGAGATTCAGAAGGACGACATCACCACTGTCCTCATGGCTGCCGACTCCACCAAAGAGGTAAGTGAGATGCTCACGGCTTCAGGGTCTGCTGAAAACAACGGTGGAGCCTGTCTGGACTCATTCAAGTGCAACCTAAAAATGTGTCTTTTCCCAAAACAAGAGACCTGCCATGTTTTCTGTTCCATGTTGCTGTTTTCATCCATCTCAGGTCTCTGTTTGCTGCCTGTTTTAAGCTGTGTAAATTAAGCTTTGTGTGGTCAGAATGCATGCATGTGTGGGTGTGTGTCTGTGCATGGGCATGCGTGTGTATGTGCTTGGAATAGTCTCTACAGACCAGATTTTGCGCTTTGTACTTTTATTATTATTATCATTTAACTCCTTGTGGTTGTTGAGTCTGTTAATAAGACTCCACTGAAGAGGTCAGTGAGATGCTTATGACTTGAGGGTCTGCTTAAAACATCTCTCAACTCCTTATGGTTCTTGAGTCTGTTAATAAGACTCCACTGAAGAGGTCAGTGAGATGCTCATGACTTGAGGGTTCTTGAGGCTGTTGTCTGATTGACTCCACGAAAAGAGGTCAGTGAGATGCTGATGACTTCAGCGTCTGCTTAAAGCACCTCTGAACTTATGGTTCTTGAGTCTGTTAATAAGGCTCCACTAAAGAGGTCAGTGAGATGCTCATGACTTCAGGGTCTGCTTAAAGCACCTCTGAACTCCTTATGGTTCTTGAGTCTGTTAATAAGACTCCACTAAAGAGGTCAGTGAGATGCTCATGACTTCAGGGTCTGCTTAAAACACCTGTGAACTCCTTATGGTTCTTTAGTCTGTTAATAGGAAGCCACTAGATAGGTCAGTGAAGTGCTGGCATCCTCATGGTCTGCTGAATACATTGCTATGAACAGGAAAAATATGCTCTTTTTGGTTCTGTGGTCTGCTGAAGCTTGTAAAACAGTGAATAATTTTTCAGTTCTGTGTGGGAGTTAGCCTTAGCCTGTTGTTTCTGGATCTGCAAAAGTTGTCTATAGGCACCTTACTGTTCTGTGGGCCACTGTTTGGGAGTCCATTAATAAGAAATGGTAGTGAGTTCCTTTGGGTTCTGGAGTCTACAAAAGAAGTAGGTCAGGTCATAGTGTCTTGGGAATCCTCAGTGGGAAGCTAACAGTGTTACTGATCAGTGCTATTTTGTGTTATTATATGATTTTCCTTTTTTGTTACTTTTGTTGTTGTTATTTTTGTTTAAGTCTTAACATCAGCTTTTATTCATCTGTGATAAGGTAGCAGTTTTCCTGATTTTGAGGTCACAGGCACATTGACAATATCCTGTAAGGTCATGATCCTGGGGAATAGCCCTCCGCTCAGAGGACAGCTTAGAGTGGTCCACCAAAGTGAAACCTTGCCATGTTGTTGACCACATTGTTGTCCTCTTCCAGTCAATCTTCAAAGACCAACTGAAGAAGCACGACTCACTGATTGGCCTCATTGGTCAGAACCTCAGTGCGCAGATGAACATCCTGCGAGCATTGACTGATGCCAATGCCAGGTTTGCGGCCCTTAGACAGGCCATCGGTCAGCAGTCCAACCAGTGAGTGTCGCTCTTGAGAACTTGTGCACATTTAGCTTTACCCGTTGTGTGGTTTGCTGATGTCGCAGAGGACATGGGGAAAATGGCAGTGTTCATTTTCTGATTGATGAGCATGTGTGATGATGTTATGATAATAATGAAAATAATAGTAACATTTTGAAAAGCACATGTGAGGATGTAATAATAATAAATAAAATAATAATAAATACAAAAATGAAAATAATCATAATGTTATTGAATGGTAATTATAATGAGTGTTTTTATTACGCCTAACCATACATTTGAGGCCCTAAGCATATGCAAAAAGAGGGTGTGCACCTGCACACACACTTTTCGTATTCGGGGGGGGGGGGGGGGGGGGGGGGATGAGCTAAAAATATTCCTTATGCATCCGTCAGCTTTACAGACTTGTATTTTTCAGATTTGCATCACTTTGTGTGGATCATTTGTCTTGCCCTTAATGTAAAAACAAAAAAAATTATGCTCTAATATTTTCGTCATGCAAAGGTGTGTTGTATCTGTTTCAATCCAGAAGGGAGAGTGTAATGAAAGATCTGATCAACTCCTTTGAGAAATACGAGGAACTGCTGGCCAAATCCACCAAAGGTCAGGACTACTACCGCCGCCTGAATGAAGCGGTGGTAAAAACTCTTGAGAGATGTCGCAGCGAGTGTAAAGTACGCCAGGAGGAGCGAGAGATGATAACGTCGAAGTACGCCCCCAAAGGTGAGCAGTAATGATAACAGTAGTTTTTTTGTCCCATGGTAAGCTCGGGGCTTTTGACTAATTTGAATAAAGCAAGAAATTTTGGCTTGACATTAACCAGACTTCAGAAATTTAATACATCTTTTCTTCATTATGTAAATGATGCAAGGGATTATGATCAATACAGTTCTCATGGTGGCAAAGTTGTGAAGGTTGCTGTTTTGTGAGACATTGCCAGTAAAATTTATTCAGATACTGCCTTTTGCACTGTGCGTAAGGATTACTTTTGTTCAGCTGCACCAGTTCAAACAGCTTTCATTGGCTGCTGCCTTGTTCCATTGTCTGCACACCTTTCTACAAAGGTTTGCCCTGATGTAACCGTCCTGGTTGATGGCACATAAAAACACACAAGTTACAAGCTACAAAGGTCCCACTTGAACTGGGAGATGAACAGGCTTTTTCTCTTTTGCAGTGCCTCCCCCGTCTCGTCCAACGGCCCCCAAACCAGGGCATGGGACACAACCAGGCACCCCCAGCACCCCCACCTCAACCACACCCACCCAGCCGCTGATGGATCCCTCACAGCTGCCGCCAGGAGTTGTCCCCCCTGGAGCAGGAGGCCAGGCATCGCTGCCAAACTTTGAGGGTCCAAAACTGAAAGATTTTCTGCCGTTCATGAAGCCTCAGAGCTTTGGTCCGAAACGGTCGTCCCCTTCCCCTCAAAGTTTGCCCCCTGGTGAGCCCTTGTTATTGTTATTGATTGTTTTTTGCGGCAATTGCGCTAGACGTTTTTCATGTTGGTGAGACATCTATAAGGTGGTGAAAGTGGTTCAGGGAAGCCGGTCAGACAGTCACTGTAACTGGTCAGATACATGGCCGTCACAGGTGATCTACCAAATATAACCTCAAAAGTAATACCTTTTCATGAGACTAGGTCATAGATGACATACATGACTGTCTCAGAGGTGATAAAATAGACTGGAGACCCCTTTTGATGAGAATTATAGATCATTGATGATCTGCATGATCTGAAAAGCAATAAAATTGACCCCAGACCCCTTTCACGGACAAATGTATTCCAGATGATCTACATGATCTCAAGAAGTGATTAAGTTGACTTGTGATTCCTTTTATGAGAGTGTTACATCACAGAAATTATCTCAAATGTGAGAAAACCATACCTGTCAACCCATACAGTTTACCAGTATAAAAATTTTAAAAATCATCTCTTTTTTGGGGGGGGGGGGGGGGGGGATATGGCCATATTGGAAAATGTGTACAGGAAAACACTATTTTTACGAGATTTTGTTGTTGTTTTAAACTGAGCAAAAAGATTGAAAAACTGTCGAATGAGCAGCCAACACACGCCATCGCCAAATGCACACTGACTGGCCTAGTGCAATAGGCTAAGAAATCTCACCAGAAGTGAGATTTGAAGTTGTGCATGTGTATTTAGCCCAACATTGTTTCTTCCTTCCACTGCCACACATGCTGGTTGGAATTCAAAATGCCACTGCCACCAGCAAAAAAAAAAAGAAAAAAAGACCCTGGCCTGCATAAGGGAAATACAGTTCACAAACACTGGACTAAGGTTTACTCACAAAAGGGTTTGACAGCTATGGAAAACTGACGAGAGAACTAGAAACCCTTTTATCAGCATATGTCATGGATAATCCACATGATTTCAGGGATAAAGTTGACTGGAGGTCTTTTTCATGAGAACATGTTACAGATGATCTGAATATGCAATAGAGCTAAAGTGTTGGATCTCTGCTGTTCAGCTTTGCGTGAAACTGGGTCCAAATCAGTCCTTAGTGCTCAGGTTTAGAAGTGGAGTAGCTGCCTGTACGGATGTCTTGTCTAAGCAGTGCTTTTGTGTGCATCTCTGCAATATTATCTTTTGAATACTTTGTTGTTCATCATGTATCTGAACCATGTTTTTCATCATCATCATCAATATTTTCTGTCATGTTTTGGCTCTGATTTAAAACTCATCATCTTTGTCATCATTTGTATGGTAGTCAGTGTTGTTACTGTTGCTTTATGTGTATCTTTTTGGTATGTGGGTTAGCAGGGGCAGATAGTAAGACTAGGCAACTGCCTAAACTCTTAATCCTTGTGCAATAAGGTTCTGAGTCCTTTGGACCTTTCTCTTTCCTCCCAGGATCACCAGATCCCATGCTGAGTGGTCCCTCCTCCCTGGCGTCCTCTGCCTCCGACTCTCCGCAGCATCGCACGCTGACGCAGATGCCGCCCAACATCCCGCAGGACCAGCAGCCACCAGTGGGTCCCTACATCACAGCGGGGCATCACCCAGGGGTACCCAGCTCTGCCCCTGACGTGGCATCCTCCAGCCAGCTGCCAGCTGCAAGGTGAGGGGTGGTTCACATCACACCGCTGCTGGTTGTCTGTTTGTTCTTGTTGTTACTGTTGGTTTAACTGCTTCACTGCCACAGCCTGTAAAATTTCTGGGCTGAAAAGTGCACACATGCATGCCTGCAGACAGTGTATTTGATGATCCTATAACAAACCTACTTTCATCACTGTGCATTTTGATAGCAATCCTTTCACCTACTCTCCTGAAGCTTTAATGATTTCAAATTTGGCACTTTTGCTGGTCATTTTCCAAGTGATGGCATCACAAGCACGGCAGTGAAAGGGTTAACATAATATTTTGCTCAAAGCTTCAACATGGTTATTCTTACAAAGTCTTCACACCCATCTTTATTCCATTTTTCAACAGTTTGTCAAGAAGGAGAGAGAGAGAGAGAAGTCTGAACTAGCATGAAAGTGCACCCGGAAAGGGAGAAAACTGAATTTATCTGCACCAAAGAGTAATGTTCTCTTTTCAGTGAGCTAAGTCCGATGCATTGTGTGCTTGTTAATTATTATTTTTATTTTTTATATGCTTATACTGTTTGAGTACTTAACAAATTGGAAAGAAAGAAAGAAAGAAAGAAAAATGTGCAGAGGGAATGAAAAGAAGGAAGAGAACCCACTTGAGAGCAAATAGGGGCCTTTCAGTAATGCCAGCCTTCCCAATAGGTTTCTCAGGCTTAATTGTAACCCAAGTCTTCACTCAGACCCGTTCCATTTTATGTGTTATTCATGTTGATTTCATGATGATAAAACCCTTGCGTGGTTGCTTCAAAGTCTTCATACACCTGCTAGCATTATTCAGTTAAGGTGTTGCCAGGAGAGGTACAGTGGCAGGGCAGTACCCCATGCCTCCAGGAGTCCAGAGTCATCAAAACATGGTCAGGCCGTCCCAATCCCCATCCCCTTCCTCTGTCCCGTCTGTCACTTTGCCCACTGACGTGAGATCTGACAAAAGTGTGGCAGCACCCACCTGTTTGAGAGATTCACTGTAGCGTTTTTTGTTTCTCTCTGATGCATGATCAACCTGGTCCCTTCTGTGGGTGAGAGTTCATTGAAAGGAAATGATTCTGAATTATCAGAAGAAGAAAAAATACTGTTTAAAGAGTGGCGTGGCTCATCTGTTCGTGCCCATTGGTTCATAGTGGTCTGTCATTCAAATCGCATCATCAGGTTTCTTTTGTGTCTCTGCTATGGGTCATTCTTCTAGTTTTTGCACTCTGCTGTGTGGTAAAGATAAAGGATTTCTGGCTGTATGGAGGGTCTTGTAGTCCACAGGCTGTATTAACTGTAAGGAATGTTTCCCTTGTTTCACTGTGGTGTCTTGGACCCAAGGGATGTTTACCTTTGCTTATGATCATCAGCAATTCAATTGTTCAAAATATTTGAACCAATTCCACCAGTTTTGTTTGTTTTAGTTTCCATGGAAGGTGCAACTCTTCAACAAATTCAAGTTCAGCGTAGTTGCCCCAAGTAGAGAGTTATCTCCCTTGCATAGCTTCTTTTTCTTCTTCTTTCTCTTGTAATATCCATGGGGCTGGTATCGCAAACAAAGGGACGGATCAAGTAAAATCTCCATTGTCCACATTCCAGGCCCAGCCAGCAGCCTGCACATCACGCTCCCCCTCCGGACGTTACAGCCAATCTGCCGGTGAACCCAGGTCTCCAGCCACATCACAGCAGCCTCCCTGACGTGTCCCATCTTCCCTCCGCCAAGGACTCTTTCTCCGCTCTTCCCCCCCACATGGTAACTCATTCTCAGCTGGGGAGTTACGGGGGAGCCATCCCAGCAGCCTCCAGAGGAGCAGACGCTGCTGGGTTGTCGTCGAGCAGTGAATCATTGGCATCAGCAGGATCCTATCAGCAGGGTTACATGCCACCAGTGCATCCTGGTGGTGTGCTGCCAGGTCAGCATCAGACCCACATGCCATCAGGCTCAAACGCCTCACAGAACGCGACCGCAGGGCGTCAGTCTAATGTCCCTCAGCATCCATCAGGGGCGCAGTATCAGCAGCCTCCTCCCCAACAGCCTACTCCACCTCAGCCTGCTCCGCCAGTCCTCCCACAGGCGCAGCAGCCTGGTGCAGTAGGGCAGTACCCCATGCCTCCAGGAGTCCAGAGTCATCAGAACATGGTCAGGCCGTCCCCGTCCCCATCTCCTTCCTCTGTCCCGTCTTCTGTTTCCATCAGTGCCCAGCAGCCACAGCAGGGTGCATACGGTCAGAGTAGCTACACAGCGCTCCCTCATCTTGCTCCAGCGGCTTCTGTCAGACCCGGAACACCTCCCCAGCAAGGACAGCCGCAACCTTCACAACAGCAACAGCCACAACAACCGTATCAGCAGCCACAGCAGCAGGCATACCCACAGCAACAGCCGCAGTATTATGCTGGAGGAGCACAACCCCAACAAGCACCTGGACAAGGCATGCAGCCGTATCATCAACAAGCACAGCACCCACGACAACCACATCAGCAGCCAGGGATGCAGCCGCAAGCGAGGACCCCAGTCCAGCCTGACCAGCAGGCTCCTCACCCCGTGCAGACCTACGGCCAGCAGGTTCCAGTGGCTGGGGGCAGACCCCCAGGAGCTGCTCAGGTGCCTCAGCAGTCCTACTCACAGATGCCTTCAAGCTCTTCTGCCACTGTGGTGTCAAGTTCATCTTATGGACAGCATCCTTACACCGTTCCTTCTTCGGGAGTGCAGGCTCAGTACAGCGCTGCGGCTGCCCCCACCGCCACGATGGGACAAGCGCCTTCTAGTGTCAGCCAGGGCATGAGCCACATGCCCGCACAGCCATACTCGTCTGTGGCGAGTGTGTACCCGATGCCCGCCGGGCAGTTCCATACCTCACAGTCCTCAGGAGTGCCGTACTCTGCCCAGCCAGCAATGCAGCAGCAGGTCCCAGGCATGCCACCCCACTCCCAGGTAGACCCCCAGACTGTCCAGCAACAGTTCCCTCGCCCACATTCCCAGCTGCCTGCCAGCAGCCAGCCCCCCCTTGGCCCTTCCCAGAAGCCATTCCAGCACAATCAAAGTGCCATGCAGGTGGGCCAGAACCAGCCCCAAGTTCAGGGTCAGGGGTCTGCGCAGGTTCAAGGCCCACCACCACAAGGTCAACAGCAGCTCCCAGTGCAAGGTCAGGGAGTGGCCGGTCAGTTCAGCTCCGGACCAGGAGGTCAGCAGAGCTTGCCAGCGACGGGTGCAAGTCAGGTGCCTGGTGCGTTCACAACAGGTGGGGGTGCGTCACCAGCAGGGTATTACCCTTCTCCTTCAACGTCTCAGATGTATGTTTCAAATGTGCCGCAACACCCGAATCAGCAACCCACATTTCAGCCACAACAGCAACAAGTTCGGCCACACATGCCGCAGCAGAGACTTCCCGCTGCTGGTGGCCGTCAGCCTGGCTACAGTCAAGGTCAAGGGCCAGAGAGGTTCAGCGCACAGCAGTTCGCACCAGGTCAGGTCCCGCAGATCACCCCTGGCCTGGCGGGTCAGCCGCAGGCCCAGCCACCTGCACAAGGGCAAGGACAGGTGACAGGTTCCCTGAGAATGTTTCCAGGACAGCAGGGGTACTCCACTGGACCTCAGCAGCAACAGCAGCAGTTCACTCAGCAGCAGTTTCCCCCACAACAGCAACAGTTTCCTCAGCAACAACAACAGGGCATACCTCGGCAACAACAGCAGGGCATACCTCAGCAACAACAACCATTTTCCCAGCCGCATCCACCACAGCAGCAGTTTCCCCAACAAGGGCAACAGCAACAACAACAGGCCCAGCACCCACAAACCCAGAATTTCCCCCAGTACCCCATGCAACAGTCCCAGTCCCAGTTTCCTCCAGAGTCCCAGCTCATCTTCCCCACCCCGCTGCAGCCTTCGAGGGTCCAGTCAGCGGACACCGTCCATCCTTGCCCCCCTGCCCAGCAGCAAGGAGGAAGTGCGGTGGTGTCTTGCCACTCTTCAGGCACGCATCACTCCCTCAACTCACAGGGCCCGGAGCTTTGCCAGACCACTTCCTCCTCCTCCTCCTCCTCCTCTTCTTCCAGTCAGCCAACCCATTCCTCCCTCCCACCCACCCCTATTCCTTGCCAGAGCAACCCTCCAGCCTCCTCCCAGTCCGGGCTGGTGTCCGGGCCCAGCCTGATGCGTCAGGAATCTTCACTGGATGAGCTCCTCTCCTCTAGTCCAGAGGGGTCCAAGCACACGTCCATCCCGGCCCCCATCATCACGCCCAAGGTTCTGACGGACCAAGAGAAGCAACAGCAGAAGGAGGAAGCCATGAAGAAAGGGGCCATTGTAGAAGCCGTGAAGGACCCCTATGGGAACAGCAGCGTGCTCAACAAGTTTGTGTCTGATGTGGAGGCTTTCGGAAAGTTTGTCGACGACCTGTCCATAACCATCCTGGGCGTGTCTCGTCTGGATACAGTCTGGAAGGTAGGAGCCTAACAGCATTCTTTATTTTTCTTCTTCTTCTTCTGCTTCTTCTTCTTCTTCTTCTTCTGCTCCTCCTCCTCTTCCTCTTCCTCCTCCTCCTCCTCCTACTACTACTACTGCTACTGCTACTACTACTATGACTACGACTACTACTACTCCCTCTCGTCTGGATACAGTCTGGAAGGTAGGAGCCTAACGGCATTCTTTATTTTTCTTCTTCTTCTGCTTCTTCTTCTTCTTCTTCTGCTCCTCCTCCTCCTCCTCCTACTACTGCAACTGCTACTACTACTACGACTACGACTACTACTACTCCCTCTAGTCTTAGACACAGTCTTGGTGTTTTCTTCATCTGCTTTATTGGACACTACTTGCCACTGCTGTCAGTTTAATTCAGGCTTGTTAACAATCTGAAAACAACACTGGGCAGCTGCTGATGCAGATGTGCACAGCACCTGTTGGATTATACAGCATACTAATTAATATATAATTTTATAAGTCTGCATCTTGGAAGATTCAAAGTTGTTAGGATCTTGAAGTGTTACCTGCACTGGGCACAAAGCTAAGAACACTGCCCCATTAATCTCCTGGTGGGGAGAGGCATACATTTTTTTATTGTTTTATTTGTGACCAGTACACCACAGGGGCCATTTGGGAGAGGCATTTTAGCAATGACTGTGGTGATTTCCCTCACACTAGTTTTGACTCAACATTGAGCACAGAGTGCTACACTAGTGACAGAGTTTAGAGTTAAACACTCATCTCTATTCCTGTTAATAAGACTCAGCAATAAAAATACAGGAGACTGTAGTATGAACAAGTAGATGCTGTCTGTGAATTTGATGGAGTACACAAATTCCCAGTTATTTTTTTATTTTATTTTTGGATTGATGATCGCTTATATAGTGCTATTCTCTGCTGTCTTGAGCAGACTCACTGCACTCGCATGTGGTTCTACATGAGTGACTAGCTTTGTAGCACATTTTTTTTGGAATATCCACTGAAGTGGTATACCTACAGCGCTGGCATGGCTGGTGCCACATGAAACTGCAGCCATCTCTGGGCAAGTCCTGTATACACCATACAACCATGCACCATGTCACTTCATGCAAAACCACATACGTAAGGTGTATGCGTGTTCAGCTGTAACCTGCCACCTGCACTTTTGACAGAATGACCGGGATCTTTTACGTGCTACTGCGGTAACACGGGGGTGGAACGGATACCAAAATAAGAGTCAGTACAGAAAGTCAACCCTGAAGAAGAAAATTCTTCCGCCACTCAAGCAGGGATTTGAACCTGCGACCTTTCAATCACGAGTCCAGTGCTCTAACCACTGAGCTATCCCCGAGTTTTGATCTCTTTGTTTCAGAGTTTAATTGACAGTCAGGACCATGACGTCAAGAAGCAGTCAATTGCGATTGCACGGTGCTACCCAATGAAAAACCGCGACCCTGACATTATGCCATGTGAGTATTCATTTCAGTTGCACATTTTTTCCATCTCATCAGTATAAATGTAGTACAGGATGTCACTTTATTTATTGCTTTTGATGAGGTTGCTGGAATCAGCACCAGTGCATGTGAATTGTCGGTTTCACAGTGTAATTTCTTGTAATTAGACACCGACATCCCTTCTTCATCTTCTTCTGCCTCCACCTCTTTTTCTTCTTCTTTAGTTTAATATATTGAAAGTGTTAAAGTATCCTTCCCTTCCCTTTTGGTAATTTACTGTCAAGATTTTGCTTACTTGTCAGTGTTATTACCACTGAAAATTTGATTTCTTGAACTGGTGATTGTGGTTCAGACAAAAACTGAAGAAGGTTAGTATTCACATTCACAGTGAAATGAGTAGGTTTCAGTTCTGATGTGTCCAGAGTATGTCTCCAAGTCTAACCATTTTTTGTGTTTGCGTTATTTGTTTACATAATTCTATGCAAAATGTTTGAAATTTGTAGTGTTATGCACTTGCATAAGGCTGATGTAGCTCCAAGCAACTGAATAATGGTTCTCAGACCTACCAGTGTATATATATATATTATGTGCTTTGGTCATAATAAAGGAATAATAATAATAATTAGAATTTAGAGTGCCTTATAACCTTCAAATAACTTATAAAGCCCTAAGTGCATACACAATCATGACAAGCAGTCCTACAAAACACGCAACAGATACCACTAGTACTATACAGTAGTCACAAACCATAACGCTGCTTTGCAGTTTGCCAGCAATCTCATCAATAACAGCAAAATGAGAACACACGCACACACACACACACACACACACATGCACGCGCACACACACACGCATGCATGCACATGCACACACGCATGCATGCACACATGCATGCGTGTGCATACATATGTTCAGAGAAGTCACACTGACCTAAGAGACAACCATCCAGGCTGAGAAAAGAGATAGCTCAGTAGTTGCAATGGGTTACATATTGTATAATGTATATCATAGGTAAGGACTCACTGGCCAGTTTCTTTTATTTCTGGATACCCACAGACCCCACAAGTACATGGGCCCCCACATACTTCTGTCTTAAGGGAGGGGGGTGTAGGGAGGGGGCATTTATTGAATTCCTCATTTACCAGTAGTGGCTAGCCTACCAGTGATCCCCTACCCAACCATCACTGCCAGGAACAGACTGTGCTGTACAGCATTGTGTGTTAGTGTTCACCCATAGTTCCTTTATCAGTACCCTGCTAGAGCTACCATTACATATTTTACATCCAGACTGGAAGCACAAGGTGAACTAGACCTTGGTACAGTCACAGGTATGATGTAGAATCACCCTTATGAAAGACCACCCTTGTCCCCTTAAAATTATGTCACTGATCTGCATAAAATAGAATGTTGTCAGCCTTTTTCTATATTGGGCGATTCGGCGAAGCTGGTTTGCTAGAGTGAATGCGCTTTGTAATCTTTCGCGCAAGAAGTCACGAGAGGTTGCAGCGCACATCCAGGCCGATTTCTGAGTAGGCGTTGCTTCACGCTGTGTATAACAGTGGAAGTTGAACCTAGAATCGGGAAGCAGTACAAATGCCAATACTGTTGCAGTTGCAAAAATTACCATGGAAAGGGGATGGAGGATGGAAAAAAAGTGTCTTTGCATCGTTTTTTTGGCTGACCAGAAGATCACGAGTTCGTAGAAGAAAAAAAATTGGGGGGCATCCTACAGCACGAGCAACAAGTTATTGCTTATTTCCAGACACATTATGACTGCGGGCCTCCAAAAATGCCTTTAAAGTTGGCAGTGAAAAATTCATCATTGTCACCGCCTTCCATTGTGAAGAAAGTACGCACCGGAAGTAAAAGCAGCCAAGGGACTTAAGCAATGCTGGGCAAAAGTCAAGGGAGTTAACAACCCCGCCTGAACTGCCCAATAGGGACCAGTGTTCATTTCTCTGTACAGCCATTTCGCTTGCTGAAGTCAAAACTATAGAACTTTATTTTGCTGGACACTGTTCAAGCGAGATGTCAGAAGTGTGTATGATGATCTGATACAGTGGGAGCGGGGATAGCTCAGTGGTTAGAGTGCCGGACTCGTGATCGAAAGGTTGCGGGTTCGAATCCCTGCTGGAGCGGCGGGAGAATTTTCTTCTCCAGGGTCAACTCTCTGTGCTGACTCTTATTTCGGTATCCATTCCACCCCAGTGTTACCGCAGTAGCACGTAAAAGACCCCAGTCATCCTGCCAAAAGTGCAGGTGGCAGGTTACAGCTAAACACGCATACACCTTACGTATGTGGCTTTGCATGAAATGACACGGTGCATGGTTGTATGGTGTACACAGAATGCACCGAGACTGACTCTCTCTGGCAGCAGATTCTTGTGGCACCAGCCATGCCAGCGCTGTAAGTACACCACTTCGGTGGATATTCAAAAACGCGCTATAGAAACTATTCACTCATGTAGAATCACATGTGAGTGCAATGAGTCTGCTCGAGAGCGGAGAATAGCGCTATATAAAAGCGATTAATAATAATAATAACATGTGTGGTTGGTACCAAGTAACCTGTGTCCAAAGTAATTTCAAGATCCCAGCAGCTTAATTTCAAGGCCACTGAGTAACATTGCCAAAGTGGAAGTTGTGCAATGACACGAAGTTCTTCTTTAGTCATGATAGTGAAACAAGAGTTCCATTAACTCAGAGAACTCCAGACCCTTTAAAAAAAAGTTTTGTTGTTGTTGTTGTGTTCTATTCTTTTCTTCTGATTTTCTCCTTTTTTTTTTTTTTTTATGCTGAACACTTTAACATTTTATAGTGGCCAAAAAAACATTGAAGAGGTCATGCCTGGACAGACATATATATCCAAACACAGCCTCTCTCAATACACAGTATATATATATATATAGAGAGAGAGAGAGAGAGACAGACAGACAGACAGACAGACAGACAGACAGACAGACAGACAGACAGACAGACAGACAGACAGACAGACAGAGAGATGAGCCCAGAATAAACTTATCTGAATAAAAAAGCAGAGGGGCTTCTTTCTGCACCAGTTGAGATCCCCCTGTCAAAGCACTGTGTAGGTCAGAGAGAGAGAGAGAGAGATGAGCCCAGAATAAACAAATCTGAATAAAAAAAGCAGAGGGGCTTCTTTCTGCACCAATTGAGATCCCCCTGTCAAAGCACTGTGTGCCAGGTCTGAATTGTCCTTGGCCTTGGCAGTACATAGTTGACTAGGTGTTCTAAAAACTATTATCTATCAGTTTATGATCTGTGACAGTTTATGAGGCAATACATGAGTCAGAAAGAAACGGTGCCATGCCTTGACACTGCAGTCATCAAAGCTGAGCAGGCTTGCTTGCAGTGAGGTTTTGGACAGTTGCCAGATCATGACACTTAAGAGTCAAGACTGTTGCCGGATTTGCATCACTGAATATCTCTGAGTCAAAATCAATAGACAGCTGACTTGATAGTCATTGTACTTAGTACACACACACGCACACGCACGCATGCATGCATGCATGCATGCACG
Source organism: Alviniconcha strummeri (assembly GCA_963584105.1). Taxonomy (NCBI): domain Eukaryota; kingdom Metazoa; phylum Mollusca; class Gastropoda; family Provannidae; genus Alviniconcha; species Alviniconcha strummeri. Next base: position 32,736,492 of record OY757541.1, on the reverse strand, counting down.
CACGCACTCACTCACCAAGAGGCAGCTGGGCACACAAAAGCAGGCATCTCACCAATG
>OY757541.1:32714391-32736235 GCA_963584105.1 Alviniconcha strummeri | reverse complement strand
AATGGCAGACCTGGTAGCCGAGGCAGGCTGGCTGTATGTACACAGACAGACAGCGGAAAGGTGGTTGTATAGAAAGGGCTGTTCAGTGCTGTCAAAACAACTTGGAGATGAAGGAGTGTTATAAAAGTGTGAATCTGGTCTAGCCTGTCTCTTCTAATTAAGTTTATAATAGTACCCCAAATGCATATTAGACATCAGATTCTGAAATATCTCCCTTTGGAGAAAAAAAAAGAAGAAAAAAAGAAGGAAATTCACAATTCTGTTACAAAACAAACTGTCCTAGGAAGTACTTCAACAATATTATATATTTCCCTGTCTGTCAAAATGATTAAAAATCTGCACATCCTTACAGAACACATGCATGCACGCACACGCGTGCGCACGCGCACACACACATACTAGGAAGTACTTCAACAATATTATATATTTCCCTGTCTGTCAAAATGATGAAAAATCTGCACATCCTTACAGAACACATGCATGCACGCACACGCGCGCGCGCGCACACACACATACACACACACAGTTTGTCATGTATGTATTGTGGTGATATGCACAATAAGCAGTTATTGGCCCAGACTCTTCAGTTTGAGGCCAGCAGTGATGTGTGTGATGCACTCTCTGCATTCACTGTACAGGCTGCATTGAGAGCGAGGTGCAGTGGCCCAGTAGAATTGTGAGCAGGCATGATGAGCCACCAGGAGGTAGGGCTGTGGATGATGGTGGTGATAGGCTGCATGCAGATTTAATCATGTTGTCCTCATGTGGCAGAACTAACCTGTTTGCAGACACTTCTGTTGCCCCTGTTTTGAAGAAAATAAGAAAATTGCACATAGGTGTGTGTGTGTGTGTGTGTGTGTGTGTGTGTGTGTGTGTGTGTGTGTGTGTGTGTGTGGAGGTAATGGATTGGTCTAGTTCTGTTTCCCTCCGAGGCTATTTTCAGTTGTATGATGCTGTTCCCTCCTTGGTGTTTTACACCCTCCCACTAATGCTGATCTCATGGAATTTTAGCCACTTCTTGGCAGTGTCTTGTTTTGCATTCCTATACCCAAAGTCAAAGCATCCAAACAAAACTGATAAAGTGCTATCTGTCTTACTTTATCTAACTATATAATTGTATTATATACATTATCTTCTCAGAATATTTCAATTAAGCAACATTGTCCTTGTGTACAATGTGTGTGTGTGTGTGTGTGTGTGTGTGTGTGTGTGTGTGTGTGTGTGTGCATGCATGTGCATCTTTCACGTATTTATGCTTGAATCCTTGTTGATGTCTACATTATGTGTTAGCTTTTGTTAAATTCCAGATAACATTTTCCATCTTGATGTACATTATGCCTCATATTATGCTTGCTCAATGCTTTGCAACACAGGATGGGTGCTTTACAAATTTCCATTATTATTACTACAAGTATATAATTCATGTTCGCTTTATTTCCCCTTTTGTCGCAGTGACTTAAAGACAAGCAGCATTTATTAAACCAGACATTTATAGTGATTCCTGTTCATGCTTGTGTCAGCAGTTTGCGTGTCATTCCTTTCTGGCACATGGTGGTTTTAATGCTACTGCTGGAAATCTGTCATTTCTCTTGTGTATAAATCAGCACAAAGATTCTGACATGGTCCAGTTACATCCTTTGTCGTTGCCCCTGGTTTGCTTACCTCTCCTACTTTCTCATCACAGCATGAAAATTTACAAACTGCTTTCTGCTAGTTTCATCACAACACAATACAACTTTATTGAATGTTTTGCGGTGCCAGATATTGTACTCATCATGCATTCACACCAATCATAAAGCATCATTAAACTACAACAGCAGACATCATAATAAAAACTCATTGTTGATAAGTACATAATATAACCAACCAGTATAAAGCTGAGGTCTACCTCATAAAAATTACTGTCCTAATAAAAGCAATTTTTGTTTTTTTGTTGTTGTTTTTTCTGTGTTGTTTTTTCTTCTCTACAACAAGTTAATTAAATAACCCAGCCAGCTTACTCTCTCGACCCACTAGTGATCCCATCTTGATGCTAACCCTTCCAATGATCCTGTGCACCAGTAGCATCCCCACCTGAGCTCAGTTGACACAGAAGTGAGCCTAGTGTAGCTTGCCAGATAACACCACTAGCCTGTTGTACCCAGACCTCCTCCCTAATACAGAACCCAAGGGAGAGTGGTATACAGATAGGTTGAAAAATACCCCCTCCCCCCCCCCCCCCCCCCCCCCCCCCCAAAGAAGTAACAAAGTTTTAGGGAATCACCATGTTTAGATAATGTCTATTACTCAACAAAACAAATGTCACACAGCCTGTTTGTGTAACCCCACCCCTACTCCAACCCCCACAAAATACTTTCTGCAGTTACAGAAGCAGCCACTGGAAAATTTATGTGAGATTTCACTTGTGAGACTGCGTAGCACAGTGACTGATAAGGTGCATACCCGGTCTGACTCGGGATCAGTTTAATTTAAAATTCTGCTTATAACCAGGTCTGTGGAAGTGACATCTCCAATGTTTTTGCTTGTAAACAGGTCTGTGGGAGTGATATCCCCAGTGTTTTTGCTTGTAACCAGGTCTGTGGGACTGATATCTCCAGTGTGTATACATACATATATATGTATACTACTTTCTGAGCTACATGAATGTCATTCAGGTATCCATTAAACCATGCTAGGACTGCCATCTGGCCTTGGCAGAACCTTAACATGGAGCTTTTTCAGGGCTGCTTTTACTAGTTTTAGTGAATCACAGCTGTATCTTCTTTCCCATCTTCTTCTTCCAATGAATGGCAATAATCAACCAGCCTATTGTTTTGCCCCATGCAAGCGGGTCTCGCAAGAGGAGGGAAGAACAGGCTGTGTTTGGGTTTTGCTTTGGCACTCTTGACACAAATGTGTCTGGAGGGTCTGCTGTCATGTGCTGTCTGGCAAGTTGTTCCAGTCCTTTTTGGTAGCTGGAATTGTGTAAAGAAAGACCTCTGTCTGTACATGATGCAGCATTGGATTTGGGCAATCTGTCTGGAGTGTCCTCTTCTCCGTCTGGGGGTAGCCAGCAGTAAGCTTAGGGCTGTCGGTGAGGATTTGACCCTGCAGAATCATGTACAGCATGGAGAGTGGCAATTACCTTTCTGCAGGGTTTGGAGGGAACTAGGCCACTCAAGCTTATTGATCACTTCCTGCACACTGGAAGTGTTACAGGGTATCAGTTAATGACAAATTTAGCTGCTTGTATCTGCAGCAGCCTCTGTCCTGTAAGTGTTATGTTTGGTATGGGGGTCCCAGACTGCGTATAGTATTCCTGTATGGGTGAGACAAAGGCCTTGTATAATATATAGCTGGGGAGCATTGCTCTTCAGTTTTCAGCAGGAGATGCTCAGAGTCTTGTTGGCCTTGGAGCGGATATGTTCTGAATGGGCTGATCCTGTCTCTGATCTTGCTGTAAAGTGACTTACATATTTTGCTGACATCACCATGCTCTCTGTCTGTCCTTGAAGATGATAGTCAGATTTAGTTGTTTTTTTGTTTTGTTTTTTTCCTTTTCCCTTTTGCAGCTTAATAAGTTAATATAAAGGTGGCACAAATTCCTGGGTTAACTGTTTTGTATATTACAGTGACATCTTCCATTGATCTGTACCCATTAAGATTGAAGTTATTAACATAATGGTGACCTACAAACTCTACAGCATTACTTTTCCTTTCTTTCTTTCTGGTTTGACAGAAATTCCCAGTGTACTTTCCAACGGAGAAGGGCCAGCAGATGGAACAGGGTCCGATGATTCTCAACCTACAATCTGTGAAGTATCGGCAGCTGTGGACCGAGCGCAATGTCTACCTCAAACACAGCCAGGTACAACCACCATGCTCTTCCTGCTGCCTTTGTGTTGCTTACCTTGTAGAACCCCACATGAAAAAGCATCTTCAAGGCCACCCAGAGAAGCAAAAAGAAACTGTTGTAAAAGAGAGGTGATCCTTGGTTAAGGGTTCATTTACATGGGAATATGAAGGGAAGTGTTTCTGAGAACGTGGTCACAAAGAGTGTTAGGGTTCGTTTACATGGGAATATGAAGGGAAGGGTTTCTGAGAACGTGGTCACAAAGAGTGTTGGGGTTCGATTACATGGGAATATGAAAGGAAGTGTTTCTGAGAACGTGGTCACAAAGAGTGTTAGGGTTCATTTACATGGGAATGTGAAGGGAAGGGTTTTTGAAAAAGTGGTCTCAAAAGAGGGGTGGTCTCTCATCAGGGTGGTCTTTCACCAGGGGTTCCTCTGTATTTGCATTTGTGCTACTATTAGCTACACCATGAATACATGATGGGCAAAGCATTGAGGAGCAGGTGACACTTGGAATGGGGGGTTGTTTTGTGTTGTCAGGTGCTTTTGTGCTGGCCAATATGACAGGGAAAAAAAGGTTTTGGGGGGTAGGTGGGGGGGAGACAGTTAAGTCGGTAAGACTAGAAACCTGTTTTTGTAACAGTTGTAATGGTTTATGTTTTTCTTTAACTTTTTTTTTTTTTTTTTTTTTTTTTTTTCAGACCAAACAAGGCAGGACTGTGATTCACCTACAATTTAAAATGTGGCCTGTGAGGTATGTGCTGCCTCTTTTCCAGATCCTTGTTATTTCTTCTTCACCCTTGTATACCCATACTGACTGAGTGGTGTAAAACACCAAGTTACTTTCTCTAATTTCTTCTGTACCTCCTCCATTCTGTGGCAGTTTAACAGTTGACTTCTAACCACACAGTTGATTGGTGGATAGGCTTACTTCTGTCTTGAAAAAAGAAGAAAAAGTATTTAGTGATTTGTTTCAGTCCATTACAATGACCTGCTTGAGTTTTGTTGTTGTTGTTGTTGTTGTTTTTTGGGTTGAAAGTCTGAACTTCATTTTTGTTTTGTTTTGTTTAGTTTTTCTGTCTGAGCTGCTTCAGTTTGGTTGGCTAATTTACTCATTATTACTATTAATAAAGCACCGTTAGCATTCATGATGGTGTTATTATTATCCAGCAGCTGTTTGTTGTAGGGTGGGTGGAGGAGAGTTCTTTTCTTGAATGGAGCAGGCTGTTATGGCATGGGTCTATTTGCACTTGAACATGCTGTTGTAATATGCACCTGTTTGCACTCTACAAATTGTCATCGTCATTAGGTGCTCTTTGTTTCTGATCAGTGTGATTAATGCTTGACAGCTGTATAAGCCCTCGATTGTTTTCAGGACTTTTTAATTTATTTTATTAATGCTCTGTAACACACTCTGAGCATTGCTTTCTGGCACCTTCCTCCAAATTCTGCAAGATTTGGTTATTCCTCTGAAAGGGCACTCTTTATCTCCGCGCAGCTGTCCACAGACACAATCAGTGCCCTCCAAAAGGTTTGGATACTAATACGACTGTAGAAGCAACCTAGTGCCGAAGCACGCACGTAAACATGAGGTACACGCATCCACCCCGGGTAAAAAAAAAAAGAGTTCCGTCTTGATTTAGATGATTTTGATTTTATTTGAGCTGGTGTAAGCAACATGGTCAGTTATAAAACAAGCGTCTGATATAATCTGAGTTGTATGTAACAAACGTACTGCTGTCTGAGCACCAACAAAAAACTGGTTATTAGTTGACAGTTTTCTGGACCCTATGGCCTAACTAAATACAGCAATGGTTGAAGGAAGGATGTTGTAAACCAGTGCTTGGAGTTTGGCTCTGTAACTGTGTAAGCCTGTATTACTTTGAGGATTGCTGGTGGGGTTTGATTGCAGCGGGTTCCCTGATGAAGTTCAGCACATTGTTCGCTTCATCTCAGAAGTCCACAGTTTCTACCACCAACAGCGCAGCCTCCTGAAACCTGTTATCGTGCACTGTGGGTAAGTACGCTTCACCTCTCCTATCTTTACTCAAAGCCTAACTTGATTTGAGTTCAATTCCCTCCACATTCTTTACTCAAAGCCTGACCTGAGTTCAGTTTCCTCCACATTCTTTACTCAGAGCCTGACTTGATATGAGTTCAGTTCCCTCCACATTCTTTACTCAAAGCCTGACCTGAGTTCAGTTCCCTCCACATTCTTTACTCCGAGCTTGACTTGATATGAGTTCACTTCCCTCCACATTTTTTATTCAAAGCCTGGCTTGATATTAGCACAGTTCCATCCTCATTCTTTACTCAAAACCCTAACTTGATATGAGTTAAGTTCCCTCCACATTCTTTACTCAAGCCTAACTTGATATGAGCACAGTTCCATCTTCATTATTTACTCAAAGCCTAACTTAATATGAGCACAGTTCCATCCTCATTCTTTATTCAAAGCCTAACTTTATACGAGTATACGTAGTTCCCTTGTCTTTCTTAACTCAAAGCCTATTTTTAGGTGTGTTACTGTGAATGTCCGTTGCTACATGAGTAAAAATAAATGTCTAAACTAAAATTCAACCTCACAGGAGATCATAAGTATACTTTCACAATTCAGTTCAGTGGTGGTGTTGATGATGTTTTTGTTGTTGTTGTTGTTTTTCCATTGTTTCTGTTGCTTGTTCGATTGCTCCCTTGGATTTGTCTTCAGTTGCATATATTTTTTTCCAGGAAACAGTTGACTCTTTTTGTGTGATTTTTAAGACCACCCAAAATCAAATCAGCCAAAAGTGGTTTCAGAAGAAAAGTAATCCCTGCATGGTGGTGGGTTCATTTAGATGGTAAGGAAAGGTTTCAGAAAAACAGTCTTTAGAAGAGGTGGTCCCTCATCAAAGGCATGTTCCATTGTATTGCCAGTAATCTCACACGATGTAAGCATTGTAGTGAAGTGAGTGTCTTATACACAACCCTTGTTGTTTGGGCAGGAATGGCTCGGGCAGGACTGGTGCCTTCCTCATTATCTACACAGGAATGCAGGAGATGCTCCACGGCAACGGGCTGATAGACGTTCCTGCCCTGGCCAAGCGCATGCTGCAGAAACGCAAGAACCTCATCCACAAGAAGGAGCAACTCAAGTTTTGTTATGATGCTCTGCTCTGCTTTGCTGAGGACTTTCTCAAGAAACGTGAGTGAAGTTGTGTGTCTGTGTCTGCTAGTAGTCTTCCAAGCACCCGAGCCAGTGAGAATGTGACAACAAAGTTTCCATGCTAAATGCCTGAACAGCAGTCACTGTGTTTGGCTCACAAGTTGATGCATAGCAACAGAGTAAAACAGTGGTGGATTCTGAATAAAACCTTCAGAATAAGCAAAACATTCCTTGAGGACAAAGATGGTGACGTGACATTGTGCATAGTTGTATGGTGTACACAGAACATGCTTGGATGACAGCAGTTTCACATAGCACCAGCCATTTAATAACCAAATAGTGCTGTAGCTAAACCACTTTGGGGGATAATTAAAACATGCTTTAAAAAGCTAGTCACTCATTCAGAATCATGTGACAAGAGCGCAGTGAGTCTGCTCAAGAGCAGGGAATGTCGCTGTACAAAAGCAATCATCAACAACAGCAAAAGCTGCTAACAGCTACAGTCAGATGAGGCTCGAACAAGACTTAAAGCATCATGCATTATTCTACCAGTCAACACAGCACAGCATGGTAGCAAGACTGAAAGCTTGTAATAATGTAACTATCTATGAGAGGCAGGGCTCAGAGCTCATGGCAGAACCCATTGATGAAGGCACTTTTTGGAAAGTCATATTTTGAGAACTTCATAGTGGTGTTTGTTGTTTGGAGTCTAGTGCTAGGCACCACTTCAGGATAAATGAATTATGCCCATCATATTTGTCTCGGTGTTTGTTGCTTGGAGTCTGGTGCCAGGCACCACTTCTGGATAAATGAATTATGCCCATCATCTTTGTCTTTCCCCCCAGGCAACATCCTTGTTCAACACCCCCATTTTGAGAAGAAAGCCAAAATCTCAGAGCCGGTGCCAGCCACCTCCAGTTCAGACGACATTGTCCTGGGTTCTGTCAACCTTCACACCCTGCAGCAGACGGTGGGGCGCTTGCACGTCCACGGGGAGGGTGAGAAGGGCACCCCTGGTGGGCCTGACCATCCCGGGCAGATACCGGTGACACCCCCATGCAAGGAGTCAGAGCCCATCTCTGCCTTGCCGGACCTCATCCAGCAGCAGTCGCGCAGTGATGCGGGTATTGGACAAGGTGGTGGAGGCTCAGCGGCCGGCTCCAGCATGACCCTGCCATGCACAGCCCAAGGAACCAGCAGTGCTGCGAATGGGAAGACCGAGTTCTCCTCCAAAACGCACAGCCGTTCGGGGTCCAACACCTCACAGCAGAGCTTTGCTTCCATGACGGAGTCAGGGTCTTCGAGGGCCTCGCCTCAGCACGGACCGCCGTCGTCATTCTCCCACTCCTCCTCCCCCTCAGCTGGCGGGGCAGGGGCCGTTTCGCAGTCTCTGGCTGATCTTCAGGACCCCACCAAGTTCACCATTGGCAAAGGGGAGCAGAAAAAGCGCATCTCCAAAGCCAGTTTCGACAGGAAAGGTTCCGGGGCGGGTCTGGAAATCACGCCGGACCCAGCAGACCCACTCAGCTCCCTTGATGCCATGTGGACCATCCACAAACCTGAACAATCTGAAAAATAACTTCTTTTTTAAAATGTAACCCCCATCCCCCCCCCCCCCCCCCACACACACACAGCCCCCATCTCCCTCAGGCCCTGGCCCTATAGCAAAGTGGGGGGCGGGGGGTTATTGAAATCACTTCTCTCTTTGTGTCCATGAGTTCTTTCAGCAGGAAGGTCATCACTGAAGCCTAAGCATGGAAATGACCTCTTCCATGGGGGGGTGATTTTTATTTTATCTTTTGGTTGTTGTTTGAATCTGGATGACAGGTCTGGTTTATGGAAGAGCACTTCTCTGACAGCCCTGAACACTGTAAGGTATTCGTCACGTGACTGTCGGTGTAACAAGATGTCGTTAATTCTCAAGCATGGAGACGATGTACATGTATTGTTCATCATTAAGACCATTTTTGCAGGAATTGTCAAAGGTGTGGCTTTGCTGTTTGTTTTACACAATAAGATTAAGCACTAGTATGGTACACAATAAGATTATGTTTAAGCACTAGTATGGTACACAATAAGATTGTTTAAGCACCAGTATGGTACACAATAAGATTATGTTTAAGCACCAGTATGGATGTTTTGTATGATTTTACAAAGTTGGTTACATCTGTTGCATGTTGGTTTCTTGTCTTTTTTCCTTCACATTTCTTATGTTTCTTTGTCCGACAGTATTGTTGTAACTCACAAGAGCCAAACACATAAAAGGGTTCAGAATAACACTATTTATTAGGATAAAACACGACATGCAAATTTTGGGGTAATCCCCTTTATCAAAAAACAAACAAAAAACTTATACAACAATTAAATGTGAAAAACAATGAAAAATGAGATGGAGAGCTAATCCACTTATCTGTTTTTGTTTGAGCTATGTCCAATGCTCAGCTCACAGGAAAAGTGCAGTTCTTTGTAATGATGAGTGTTCAGTTATCTTGCTGTGCTGGCTTCCCTTTATATTGAACTTTTCTGAGTCTCAGAGGGAACATCGGGTCTTCCAAGCTTTGCGTGATGGTAAACTCCACTGAGCTTCACGCTTTCTTATGAGTTTCGGTGCAGGCCATTTTTAATAATTTGATTGATTTCCAACTTGTTGATGACCCACAGTGCAAAAATGCCTGATCACTTTGGTGCTTAATAAGTTAATATTGAAACGGCAGATCATACTGACCCAAATCTTCAGCAATATGTTGTCAGAGAAATGTATCCCAGATTTTGTTTGCCACTGGGATCAGACAGGTCCCACAGCATCTGCTGCACCAGCAGGGCAATATAAACATTGCAGTTTCTTCTTCCATTTTCCACAAATTGACTTTTCTAAATGATGGCCAGTCACACAAAGATAAGCCCAGTCACATCATAAACTGACCGGCCAATCAGATGCACCATGTGGTCAGTTTTGGCCACTTCACCAGACTTTAAACAAAAAGACTGGTCATGTCATAAACTGACCAGCCAGTCCAATGCACCATGTGGTCAACTTCAGCCACATCACCAAGGCTTTGCACAACAAGACCAGTCATGTCATAAACTGACCATCCAGTCCAATGCACCATGTGGTCAACTTCAGCCACATCACCAAGGCTTTGCACAACAAGACCAGTCATGCCGTAAACTGACCAGCCAGTCAGCTGCACCATGTGGTCAACTTCAGCCACATCACCAGGGCTTTGCACAAAAAGACTTGCAGTGTAGTTTCAGGGAAGAAAGGCCTTTGGGAAGGGGCTGAAGGTCTTTCGCCAGTTCACCACTTCATGCTGTTATAAGAACGCCCATAACCTTGCTCTTAGTTCAAGGTCAGAGGGCAACCAGAAAGAGAGAATTAAACTGCAGATTGTATTTCCTCAGTTCTTTAATTAATGCGTGCCAAGGGAGACTTTTTCTGTCTTTGACATGAGATATTTCAAATTTTGCCTGATTGATGATGACATTTGAGCTGTACAGTTTTGATGACCTTTGGCAATTTTTTTTTTTTTTTTAACAAGTCTTTTTGCTTTAAATCCAAACATTATTTGATCAATACACATTATGTGGACAAAATTATGACAATAATGCTTTAGGTGACTTAATATTTTTTTAAGTGGGATGACTAATGCATTTTCATGCACTGTAAAAACAAAAACAAAAAAGCACATTACCTTTGGCATTTTCCCAGAGAAGTCAGATTTTTGAAACTGAGCTTCGTGATAACCTCCATTTAGCCTGACACAATTATTTGTGATTAATATCAGTTTGGGTGACCTTGACCTGTTTTCCTTGTCATAGGAGAGTTCGAGAGAATGTTATGAATGTTTTGACTGTTTTCAATGCAGTTTGACTGAACATTTGTCTGTTTTGTCTGGCACACACATTATTACATAAGTCTGCGTGTAAACATAGATCTTTTGAGAGATTGCTTAAATTGTTAAAATGATGACATTCCAGACCAGAAATTAGATTATTTAATCTGTATAACGTGGAATATTTTCAGTACAAATGGAACAGATGGAGCAGTTTGTACACACGCTGTACTGTTGAATGTTTGGTGTATGCTTTGTCAGACTTGGACAAAAATGTTGTTCTTTGTAAGAGCAATTAATTAGATACGAGATGGTTTGTGGAATGGTTTGACTGAAATCACTTGTATTTTGTCAACATTCTTTTCTCTTTTTCCTTTTTTTTTTCCTTTTTTTTTCCTCAGTTCTTTTTCAGATGTTATCATTCTTTACTTTGGCTGTAAATCTGAGTCTAAGTTTTCAATAGAAAGCCTTTATGGAAAAAATGTGCATGAATTTAATAATAATGGAATTGATATGTAATCATTCATCATGTTTAAAGATGTACATATATATTTATATCACATCTTCAGTTGAATCTATTGAGGGCCGTCTGGTTCTGATCCGAGTAGGGTCCTCTTTGAAAGGTCTAGTTGATACTTATAGCCCACCCACTTTCCTGTTCCATTTCTCCTTGTCTTTTCATAGTGTGCACACTGCTTGCAAATAGTATTGCTTGCCCACAAGCTGAAAATTGAATACCATGCACTGGTAGCGGTGATCTGGCTCACAGAAGACACTTTTTATGGAGAATTCTGGTGAAGTGAACCTGTTCCTGGCTCTGCTGAGGCTGTTAGTGGCTTAAACATTAAGCTGTTGTCAAGGATTTGGCTGGCCAGCCTTCAGCTTTCTTTTCACTCTACACACTCTTTGTTGGTAGAATGGAGGGGGGGGGGGGGGGGGGGGGGGGGTTGCGATGAATGGTTTCAGTTAGTTGCTTTTGACTGTCGAGTTTAACCTCAGTTTTTATGAGCTCAGGGTTTGGAGACCTGGAAAGACACTGGATCAAAGATTATGTAGTATATGGTGTGATGTACGCTGGTTACTGTATATGGGCTCTCTGTCTTGGAGGCAAAATGGCTGAGGGGATCTTACTTGCCCTCACATTTCTTAGTTCAGTTCTGTTCAAGAAGGTATCGACACGTTCGGGAAAGCCCGCTTGCACTCCAGCCAATCTCGCAGAGGTTTCTCCAGCGTTGAAACAGTTCCAGTGATGGTGTGATAGACGATGGCCCTCTCTCTTCCTTTCACGGACAATTGCAGCGTGGTGAATGCTTCCTTGTAGGCTGGTGTCTTGATACAGCGATCGCCCCTGGCTTTGTTCTGCAATGGCCAGGACTTGTGCTGTGTTTTGTCTTCAAATCTGACGGGGATACAAGACAAATTGTTTGGGTCCCTGGATGAGGAGGGAAGGCGTGGCGGACCCATGTGCTTCTGGTCTCGCTTGTAAAAGATCCCTCTGCCATTGGAAATTGAAAAAGAGTATGGGCCGTTGTTTTTTTCCAGCTGCCTTGGCAATCTTAAGAGGTAATCTCCGTAGCCTTACAGCAGTTGAGCGCTAAAACACAGCAAACATGGGTACGATGGGAACCAAGCAGTACTGCTCTTGTACAGGCTGTAATGTCACACAGTGAGGTAGATCGAACCATCTGATGTGAAGAGTAGCGAAGCTTAAATGACAATGTTAAAAAAAGGTCGTTACCATTTGTCCCCCTTTTTTGTTTTTCACACGCAAAAAACAACAACTGGTTATTGCAGGAGTTCTTTCTAATGGGACTGCGTTTAACTCTGTGTGTGTGTGTGTGTGTGTGTGTGTGTGTGTGTGTGTGTGTGTGTGTGTGTGTGTGTGTGTGTGTGTGTGTTTAAATCTAAAGGTTCGTGTTATTAGCAGGATCATGTGAAAATCGTAGAAGTCTAAACCAGATCTTTTTTTAAGAAAAAAAGAAGAAGCCCCTGTTGCAACAGGTAACTTCCGCCAGTATAACTATGGTTGGCATTCGTGTTTGTTTGCACTTCCGCCAGTCACCAGTGAGCGCTCATGTTTGTTTCCACCTCTGCCAGCAGCTTAGTAGTTAGCCTTCTTTTTAGGTTCCACCAGTAAAGTTCTACACTTAAAAGCCTTCTTTGTAGGTTCCACCAGTAAAGTTCTACACTTAATAGCCTTCTTTGTAGGTTCCACCAGTAAAGTTCTACACTTAATAGCCTTCTTTGTAGGTTCCACCAGTAACTACACTTGATAGCCTTCGGACACACTCGCTGTTACCGGTGCCTGGATAAGCATATAGACCTTTGACCAGCAACTGAGGTTTACACAGTATCTTCACTTTTCTCTTTTAAAAACGCACTGCTGCCTTGTATCAAAATTGAGGGCGCCATTATCGCTTTCATCTGCTGCATTTGTCACCAAAAAAAAAAAAAAGAAGAAAAAAAAGGTACAAAACAAAATTGCTTCTGTGATGACACTAGTCTGAGATTGTCTGTCGGGCTTGTGACGGGTGATGACGATCTGTGCTCGATGCTATTTAATGATGATGTGCAATATTGTACAAACAGATGGCAGTGCGATACATGGCTGTCCATGCTGGACACGTTCTGACCCACGTTCAGTTTTAAATTGATAAAATGCGGTCTTGACTGTGTGTGTGATTATTCGTTAATAAAGTTATGCGTTTCGTATTTTCGGTGTGGGCTTGGAGCGTGTTCGTTTTTATTTTGTGTGAAAAATTGGGTTAGTCTATTTACTGCTCAGTGTTTGGTTTTTAAGAGCAGGGTGGTCTCTTTTGGCAAGACAAGAAATGTTTTCACTGATATTTGCCCACCCACGCAGTAAACCTCACTGTTGAAAGTTAGGGCAGCTTAGGTTGGCAAAGACCAGATAATTATAGGCTTCGAGCCTAAGTAAACATGATCACCATATCACATTATATTATTATATCGAATAGCCGGCTCAGAACTGTAATGTTCAAGGCTTTTTTTCCAGCCCTGGTTGTGTTCAAAGCGAGATCAGTCACACTTGGAAGACGTCACGCAAAAAGCGACAAAGACCCAGTCGCCTACGGTAACTCTTGCATGCGAGTAACTACAAGGTACATAAATTCCACATAGAGGCTGCACTTCTAATTATATATACGTGCCATGTAAGAGTACCCGTAGGCGTCCCAGATCTTTGCTGTGGTTTTTATGACGTCTTTCAAGCGCTAATTAACTCCTTTGTTTTCTGATGTGCAAGATAAACCAATACATTGACCACACACATACGCGCGCACATACACACACGCACGACTGCGTATCTGTTACATTAACCTCAAATGGTATAATGCCCCGCCACGATACTACATCAACACTCAAACATCGATACTAACAAATTATACCCGATTCTTTGTCAGTCCTCACAAACTGGAACAACGAAAGACTGTTGGAGACGGGACGAGGGTGTGTGTTTGGTTGGGGGGGGGGGGGGAGGGAAGGAAGGAAGGGTTAAATAATCTTTCCAGTTCAGCCTGCTTGTTGACTTAATGTTCAAAATTCTATAGTTCCCGTTTTGACACCAGTTTGATCTTGCTCGACACTGAAATCTTGTGGGGTTTAAAAACAACAAAAGAAAGAAACATGGAGACGAAAAAGCACCAAAGTGTTGTACCTGCTGAATGCGTGTCATCCTTCGTTCCTCAACACCCCCCTGCACCCTCCCCGCCATCCTCTCACTATCGCCCCACCTCACCCATCCGCTCGATCAGCTGTCACCAAACATTCAAACACACAAAGGGTGTAAATGCGAGCGGATGAATGGAACATCCATAATTCATGTCGGTGACAAGTTAACTGAAACCAGCAGGCGGCCGCCTTTGTTGTATGGTCTTTCATCTCACAAACTGATTTCATCAATGATTCATATCAATTATCAGCTCAATTATACTGTGGCACAGTTCTGTGTGTTGGGGTGAGGGAGGGAGTGTGTGTGTATGTGTGTGCGAGAGAGAGAGAGAGAGAGAGAGAGAGAGAGAGAGAGAATGTGTGTGTGTGTGAATATGAGAGAGATAGTGTAGGGGTGTGTATGTGAGAGAGAGAGAGAGAGAGAGAGAGATTGTGTGTGTGTGTGTGTGTGTGTGTGTGTGTGTGTGTGTGTGTGTGTGTGTGTGTGTGTGTGTGTGTGTGTGTGTGTGTGACAGACAGGCAGGCAGAGAATGTAATTGTGTGTTTGTGTGTGTGAGTGAGTGTGAGAGAGATAGTGTGTGTCTGTATGTCTTCCTCAGTCAATTTTCAGTTCGCCAGACTTGTCCAAGATGAACATGCCGATCTCGGCAAAGGTGCCCGAGGCGTTGAAGAGACTGACGATGGACTGGTACTCGTCAGGGTCTGGGTGGGTGAAGTGGATGGAATAAACATCGATAGTCCAGTCGAACGGCTGTGCTCTCAGCCAGTCCTTGTGGTCAGGGTGGAAGATGGGATGGCACTTCAGATAAAAACACATCACCTGCAGACATTCACCATGAAGTAGAAATGAGTTAGTTTGTTAGTTAGTTGAGTATTTTTGGTTCAGTCATTCTGAGTACATTCATGTGTGTGTGTGTGTGCGCGCGCGCGCGTGCATGCATGTATGCGCGGGTGCGTGTGTGTTCAGATATAAAGTTTTGTGTCATTAGTAGGATCATGTGAAAATCGTAGTAGTCTAAAACAGATCTTTAAAAAAAGAAGAAGTCCCTGCTGCAACAGTCTGTGTGTGTGTGTGTGTGTGTGTGTGTGTGTGTGTGTGTGTGTGTGTGTGTGTGTGTGTGTGTGTGTGTGTGTTCTGTGTGTGTGTGTGTGCGCGCGCGCGCGTGCGTGCGTGTGCCTGCCTGCCCATGCGTGCGTGTATGTGTGTGTATGTGCTGTGTGTGTGTGTGTGTGTGTGTGTGTGTGTGTGTGTGTGTGTGTGTGTGTGTGTGTGTGTGTGTCTGTTTGTCTGTATGCCTGTCTGCCTGTGTGTCTGACTGAGTGTTTTACAGAAAGCGAGGAAGCAACAACACAAATAAGCAATAAGGCAGTTAGACTATAGAGAGACGGTCGGTCAAGAGTGACAACCACGCAATCTAGACTGAAAAGCCCTTACTTCAATCACGCACGCATACCGATATGTACTGATAGGTATAATTATAATCTCCCTCTCCCCCCACTTCCATAACCCTCCCCCCCCCCCCCTCCCGTCCCTAATAAGCCTTATGGTTTCTGTGGACGTTAAGCACCACGTATACTTACTTACACGCACGCACCACCCACCTGCAATCTCTTCTCGATGAGCACGGTGTCGGGATGCCGCTCGTACACCTTGAACGGCAACTCCAGGGCGTTGTAGAAGAAGTCCTTGGACCTGTAGTTCCTCAGCTCCCGCCTCCACAACCTGACGAAGCGAGACCTGGGCTTGGCCAGGAACACCCCCAGGTTCAGCACGTCTGGGAACCAGGGCCGGCTCATGTGGTCTAGGTTGACCACAGCCCCGTGACCCGAGTTCAGCAGGGGCCCTGGGGACCGCAGCCACAGGACGTCCCAGTCCATGTAGATTCCGCCGTACTTGTCCAGGACGTCCGCACGAACGATGTCGCTCCGATGCTGGGTGTACAGGACCTGGTGGCCGAAGATCCTGAGCGGAGGCTCTCTGTAAACGACGGTCACTTTCGGGTGCGTCGAGATGATCCGCCAGTAGTGTCCTGAAAGGTAGCAGTCGGTGTGGATGAAGATTCTCTCCGCCTTCGCCACGTGAACGGTGCTGAGAAAGCTGAGGTACATCCGGAAGGACAAACTGGAGGAGCCGAACCAGACATAGTGAACAATGGGAGGGATAGTATTCTCTTCGCTCTTCCCAAAACCTTCTGCAAGGTCCGTTTCACTTGTTGAGTCTACGTAAAACAGGTCTTTGAGCATGGCTATATTCTGGTTCTGAATTTGTTGCAAATCTAAGGGATTCAACGCAAGACCTGATGGCATTGTTGCACACATGACCTTATCTTGCTGTATATGTTCAAAACGTAAAGGGAGAGATTTTGACAAAGAAGGACAAAGCGCAGATTTACTAACCGATTCTTTCAAGAGACTTTGTAAACCCGCTGAAGCCATTGTATCTGGTCGCATAAGCACACGCCTGAGGTGCTTGGACTTGATCCTACTCACAGTGAAACCAATATGTCCCAGTTCGTTGACACCAAGGGAGAAATTCTGTTTCCGAAAAAAATGAACTGGCTGAAGAAGAACAGTCGAAAAATTCATGTATATGCCTCCTCTGTCACTCAACAGCTCCAGAGCGTAGTAGAAAGGATTCAGACAAATACTCCTGTTGCGCCCGACGAATTGGACCGTAAACGAAGGGATCGTCTGGTTCAGTTCCAGAAACCACTGGTTGTACTTGTCAGTGTGGAGGTCGGTGCTTAGATGAACTTCCAACTTGTCTGGTTCCAGAAGCTTCCAGGCGCTCAATACACTCAAATAGTCGTTGAAGGTGAACGTTCTGTTTTCGCACCACACAAAGAAAACGTGGTTAGGGACGACGTTGTTTTCAAGCTCAGACAAAGGCCGAGGAGACAGCCACGGGTACTTCGCAATACTGTCGTTAACACCATGCCTACCTGTCTTCTTCGGGTCGATTTTTGGTTGAAGAAATTTGAACCGACTGGGTAGTAGATGCTGCAATATGGAGTCATACTGTTTTTGATCTGTATCAGCAATGTACTCCGCTCCCGACTTTACGTCTGCTTTGCCTTTGTCCGTTAAGCCCAAGAGCTTAAAGGCCCAGAAGGTTAATGTAACGCAAAGCAAGAGGGGAATAATTCGTTTTTGGAGACGTTTCAACGCCATGTTCAGCTTTTGCGACCGCTACGCTACGCTGTCACCCTTACGCGTTATCTTCGTTAGCTGCGTTACAACGGCAGCATTTGAAACTTACAGGCCGAACACGTACGCAGTTTGCTTTCTGTCGATTCGGTCCGTGGACGTGAAGAGTGTTGGCACAGATGGCTTGGACTTTGACTGCACGTTGAACAGTTGTATGACACTGGATCAGAGCAGAGCCCTTTGCTCATGGGATTATATGGCGGGATCGAATGCCATCTGTGGTGTGTGTGTGTGTGGTGTGTATGTGTGTGTGTGTGTGTGTGTGTGTGTGTGTGTGTGTGTGTGTGTGTGTGTGTGTGTGTGTGGTGTGTATGTGTGTGTGTGTGTGTGTGTGTGTGTGTGTGTGTGTGTGTGTGTGTGTGTGTGTGTGTGTGTGTGTGTGTGTGTGTGTGTGTGTTTTAGCGTAGCGACGTAAGCCGTTAGTCTTTGTCAACTCTCTACTCTGCCAAGTCTTGACTTCGTCTCAAGCAGTTGTGGTCCATGTTTTATCTGTAGAATGAAAAATAAAAGTAGAGAGAAAAGGTCAGGATTACTGCTTAAACCAAACAGTTCAACAATGTCCTTTTTTTTTCTCTCTCTCTCTTTTTTTTCTTTCTTTCTTTTTTATTATTAAGAGGATGTACCTACCTCTGGTGGAGTTTATGTACCTTGTATTTACACGCATGCCAGCTGAGAGTTACCGTAGGCGACTCAGGTCTTTGTTGTTGTACTTGTGTGACGTCTTTCGAGCCCTAATTAACTCCCGTGTGTGTTGATTCTCAAATATTTAAATTTTAAATGACTTTTTTTTTTTTAACTAGTCAGGCCAAGTATGAATCCCATTCTTTTGTCGTAGCTGCCTCTTCTTGGTCTTTTTCTTCTCTCTTTTCCTTCTGTTTTAAATAGGCTTAATTATCGAATTTTCCACACATCAAAGCGAAAACTCCAAACAAAGAAACAAAAAACATGTCAAGCCAAATCATATACAGTCACAAACAATAGCACATCCGACCACTGTTCGTGAAATACAGCATTTTGCTTCAAAGGGCTTTAGACGTAATCAAAGTAACAAATCTGGAACAGAACGAGGCCCAGAGCGCTCGTGCGGAATCAATAAATAAAGGAGTTAATTAGCGCTTGAAATACGCAACACAAGCACAAAAACAAAGACCTGAGTCGCCTACGGTAACTCTAACGTGCGTGTAAATACAAGGTACATGAACTCCACCAGAGGTACATCCTCTAAGAGTTAATGTGAATTAAATAAAATATCTATCTGTTTCGGTGGAGTTAATGTGAATTAGAGGACGTACCTCCGGTGGAGTTTATGTACCTTGTATTTACACGCATGCCAGATGAGTTACCGTAGGCGACTCAGGTCTGTATTATACTTGTGTTGCATATTTCGAGCGCTAATTAACTCCCTTGTTTGTTGCTTTTGTAATCAAGGTAATTCAACAAACTAGTGAGATCAGCGCTGGAAAGACGTCGCACGAACACACCTACAAAGACCTGAGTCGTCCGCCGTAACTCTCACCTGGCATGCGAATAAATACAAGGTACATAAACTCCACCAAAGGTACATCCTCTAACTGAGGGTGTACACTGAAGACATAGCCTATCTTTGGTGGAGTTAATATCAATGCAAGCTTATACTCACGTTGATGAGGCTTTTGCTGACATCTCAAATTATTTACCAGCGGCAAGTAATGTGGAAAGGAGTGCGTCTGAAAGGACTGAATGTACTGTTGACAGACCTAGTTACGCTTTCGTTCTGCTCTTCACAGCCAGAGAGCGGCCTGTTTGTGTTGGCAGTATAGCTTGTGTGGCCGTACAGCTATCGTGCAGTCTCGCATTGGCAAAACTCAGTAAGGCCCAGCAGCCTCGCTTTCTGGTTCGATATCTATCTATCTATCTATCTATCTATCTATCTATCTATCTATCTACATGAATACCTGAATCTATGTGTGTGTGTGTGTGTGTGTGTGTGTGTGTGTGTGTGTGTGTGTGTGTGTGTATAAGAGAGAGAGAGATCCCCCCCCCCCCCACCCACCCCCGCTCCCCAGGAAGTCAGTTGTGCCAAAAATGTGGAACATTTTAAAGCCGACTTGTTATTTTTGTTTGAAGTTCTCTGTTATGTATAATTATGATTAGTGTAGTAATCTTCGCCGGGAAAGTTTTACCGTTTACCTACCATACATTTTTTTTTTTTTTTTTTTTTGGGGGGGGGGGGTATTTTTACCGTTTACCTCCCATACATTTTTTTTGTGTGTGTGTGCTTACGTCAGCATACAACTGAAGACAACACCCAGCTTCAGCCAATATCGTAATTCCTGAGTCTGCAGACAGATGTTTTGTGATGTTTGTAAAACGCGTTTATTGAAGTATTCTTTCTTTACAAGTTTCGGACACGTTAGCCTAATTCTCAGAGACGGAAACCTACTTTGTGTGATTTTTGTTTTGTTTTTTGTTTTTGTAATCTATGAAGTTATTCTTGTGGCAAGCGACTAACTTCTTTATATAGAAGTATAAATTCAATGAGAGGGTGTATGCATGTTTGTGGCTGTAACCTGCCGCTTACACTTCTGGCAGAAACGCCGGGGTCTTTTACGTGCTACTGAAGTTAGGTTACTGGGATTTGCCAGAAAAGAGACTCGGGCTGTTTTCTTAAACCTACCCGACCCGCTGCAAAAGTTGTCTCAGGTTACAGGTTGAGCCGTCATTAAAAAAGCATAGCCTCCCAAATCACTTGCCTTTGAGACATGCAGCTGACGGCTCGGAAGGACCAGGAAGTCAGTTCACGTCAGCTAGTGCGGACAGCCTGGAACTGTGCTGTATGCCACCGGCTGTTGGTGTAATCCAGCACTCTGCATCCCATGGACCTCTGTATGTGGCGAAAGAACACTCCGTCACCTACACAGACAGATAATCGGATTTTCAACCGTGTAGGATATAGGTCAAAACACACACTAGATTAATGAACGCTCCTTTCTTCTTCCTGACTTTCGCCGTACGTCGTGAATGTAAAACCATCCATTTCACTTAAACTGTACTTTCTTCTTCTTTTTCTTCCTTCTAGTGCTTTTTCTTCTTCTTAACCCTCTGCGTACATCGTGTGCGCAAAACCACCCATTTCTGTTAAATGTACATTGTCTTCTTCTTCTTCTTCTTCTTTTTCTCCTCCTCCTCCTCCTTAACCCTCCCCGTACATCGCGTGTGCAAAACCACCGGCCATACTTTCAGTTAAATAAACATCATTAATTTTTTGTTTAATTTTCATACAATCTCAGTGAGCTTTCACGACTGGGCGTGATTTGGGCGCGTGCTCTCAAAAAATAAATTAAAAGAATGGTGTAATTTTGTTCATGAATAAACAAGTAAATGCATGACCAACAAAATCATTGTATAACCTTAGCTTTACGTCGTGGGTTCAGACACCCATCCCCCTAAAGAAGGAAACATGCGCGCTGTACACTGTAGGTGTGAGCACACCCATATCCTCAAAGAAGGAACCATGCGCGCTGTACACTGTAGGTGTGCGCACACACATATCCTCAAAGAAGAAACCATGCACGCAGAATATCTATACCGTATTATGGACTTTGACTGGTACCGTTGTACCTCACTATGTACACACTATGTAAACAAGGCTAAGAACAGTCAGCTGCTGTTGCATCGGCCTGTTTTGTGTGTAAGTAAGTAAACATGGTGCTTTAGCCTCAGACCACAGAAACCATAAGGCTGATTAGGGACGGGAATACGGATACGGATACGGATGATTTATTCATTTAGGCCATTGCCCCTCATGAAGGGGTGCGGGTGGATGACCTACCACCTCACAGTACATACAGTATTTGTGCTTATGAGCAAGAAAACCAACAAACTAACGACAATGTACTTGACGCCGTACTGACAATGACAGTGTGATTGAATTATGAAGTTAAAATGCTACGCATTAACTTAAAGGCTTTATATAAATACACTGACAAATTTCTCACAATATTACATTGCTGAATTACATTTGGTCTGTGTTGCCCTGTGCTAAGTGAAGTTAAGAGTGCAATTTATCCCGTCGAAATTCTACAAATTTCCAAGTCTTTTTCGATTAAGCCTGCTGCTGGCATCCACTAATGAAAATATTAGGGAGAGGAAGAGAGG
>OY757541.1:32706891-32709391 GCA_963584105.1 Alviniconcha strummeri | reverse complement strand
CACCCCCGTGTTACCACAGTAGCACGTAAAAAATCCCGGTCATTCTGCCAAAAAGTGCAGGTGGCAGGTTACAGCTAAACACGCATACACCTTACGTATGTGGATTTTATCGAACCGTGCTTCGGCATTGGTCACAACTTGTCCCTAATATGTCAAATGACATCTGAGGACATTAAGCATCAACTCATCATCATCATCATCACCTCCGCACCCCAAGCAGACAGCTTCAATCCGGTCTCACGCACACTGGCTCGTTGTTTATCACGCGAGAATATCTGACCTGAAGATTTTGTTCATCCACCGAGATCCTTCGGTTATTTTTGTTCGAAAAGCCGGAAGTGTGTTTATAGAATTCGGCCCCGTGGCTCAGTATCCTGAGAGAGAGAGAGAGAGAGAGAGAGAGAGAGAGAGAGAGAGAGAGAGAGAGAGAGAGATGAGAGAGAGAGAGAGAGAGAGAGACAGAGACAGAGACAGAGACAGAGACAGAGAGAGAGACAGAGAGAGACAAAGACAGAGACGGAGACAGAGACGGAGACAGAGACAGAGACAGAGGCAGGCACGTCATCGTCTGAGTTTCATGATTCATTAGATGCTGAAACAGGAATCGTGTTCATCCATCTGGTTCGTAGAAGACCATCTTCTTCGGCATCAGCTATAGGGTGGGCTGCCTGGGTGCAGAGATGGCTGATGAGGCCGATTCCCGCCAGAATGTCTCTAGGGCAGATGGAGCATGATAGAAGACCCACAGAAGTCTCTAGGACAGTGGAGGCAGGAGAGAAGAACCACAGAAGTCTCTAGAACAGTAGGGGCAGGAGAGAAGAACCACAGAGGTCTCTAGGACAGTAGGGGCAGGAGAGAAGAACCACAGAAGTCTCTAGGACAGTAGGGGCAGGAAAGAGGAGCCACAGAAGTCTCTAGGGCAATGTGGCAGGAGAGAAGAACCAAGAAGTCTCAAGGGCAATGGTGGCAGGAGAGAAGAGCCACAGACGTTTCCTAGGACAGTAGGGGCCGGAGAGAAGAGCCCCAGAAGTGTTTAGAACAGTAGGGGCAGGAGAAAAGAACCACAGAAGTCTCTAGGACAGTATGGGCAGGACAGAGGAGTCACAGAAGTCTCTAGGGCAATGGTGGCAGGAGAGAAGAACCACAGAAGTTTATAGAACAGTGGAGGCAGGAGAGAAGAGCCACAGAAGTCTCTAGGACAGTAGGGGCAGGAGAGAAGAACCACAGAAGTCTCTAGGACAGTAGGGGCAGGAGAGAAGAGCCACATAAATTTCTAGATCAGTGGGGGCAGGAGAGAAGACACACAGACGAGAGGAGCCACAGAAGTCTCTAGGGCAATGGTGGCAGGAGAGAAGAGCCACAGAAGTCTCTAGGACAGTAGGGGCAGGAAAGAGGAGCCACAGAGGTCTCTAGGGCAATGGTGGCAGGAGAGAAGAGCCACAGAAGTCTCTAGGACAGTGTGGGCAGGAAAGGGGAGCCACAGAAGTCTCTAAGGCAAGGGGGCAGGACAGAAGAACCCACAGAAGTCTCTCTAGGGCAGGAAAAAAGAGCCAAAGAAGTCTCTAGGGAAGTGGGGCAGGTCGAAAGTGACACAGAAGTCGCTTAGGGCAGTGGCGGCAGCACAGAAGAGCAGCAAGAAGTCTCTAGGGGCAGGACAGAAGAGGCAAAGAAGTCTCTAGGGTAGTGGGGGACAGGACGAAAGTGACAGACTTAAGTCTCTAGGGCAGTGGAGGCAGGACAGAAGAGCGGCAAGAAGTCTCTCAACGCAAGACAGAAGACAGAAAAGCCATAAAGTATCTGGGCGATGGGGGCAGGACAGAAGAGCGGCAAGAAGTCCTCTCGGGGCAGAGCAGAAGACAGAAAAGCCATAAAAGTTATCTGGGTGCGATGGGGGGCAGGACAGAAGAGCGGCAAGAAGTCTCTCGGGCAGAGCAGAAGACAGAAAAGCCATAAAGTATCTGGGAGCGATGGGGGGCAGGACAGAAGAACAAGGAAGACTCTAGGGCAGTCGGGGTAAGACGGAGTGACACAGAAGTCTGATCAGGTAAGGACACGAGGATAAATCTAGGTGATCAGGTGTGCTGCTGCTTTCACGGGTCTCCGGTGCTTCGTGTTTCCTACGGACCCTTGCCTAGTAACAAACAACGTGATGCCGCTCTAATGAAGACAGCCATAACGTCATAATGCTGACTGTTATATTACACTAGACTCAGTCACCTGTATAGTTAGTGATCACGGGCTTAAGACCGCAGCTTCGTATGGTTTGTTCAGTGCAGAAGGGATTCTCTGACCTGATACCTCAATTTCTATTATACAAAGATGGTCCTGGTTGGTTCGGTTAATTTGAATAACCGTTGCACAGTTTGCACAGGCGATAAAAACGTACATGTAAATGTGGTTAATTTTTCGCCAATTGCCAGTCGATTGGTGACGTCTTAGAGATAACCAGTTGCCTAGCAACGAGACAGAGCAAGCTATCTCCTTTGGTGCCTTTCTGATA
>OY757541.1:32625451-32706691 GCA_963584105.1 Alviniconcha strummeri | reverse complement strand
TGTTGTGTGTGGTGTGTTTAATAATCAGTATCTCCAACTGCGCCAACAATCATAAGATAGGCAATGACAACGACGATAAGAACGTCGACGACGATGACGATCAACAACGCCGATAATCATATTCCTCATTTGCATCAGTGACATAAGAGCGAAAACACCAAATAAAGGCAACCCCTCACCCACCCACACACCCCGCCGTAACCCTCCCCACCCTCCCGCCCTTTCCCTACCACTTTTCCACCGGCTCCGACACCCCTCTAACCTAGTGTCCGACTTAACGAGCTTTGCTTCCATCGATCCACTGGATATCCTCCTGCCTTAGTCATAATACAATGTGTCTGAGTGGATCAGTCCCTAGAACTGCTGCTGATGTCTGCCAGCAGTGAGGGGATGTCGCGACCGTCGAAGGCACTGGAACAGCGCGGCGCCGGCAGTCATGAGTATTTGGGTCATGTCAGTGACCGAGATGACGAATTGCGTGACTTTTCGCACCCGGCAGCAGCTAAAGCCTAAACACCCAGGAGCGAAGCGCGTGACTATGCCGGATTGCACGTGCAGTGCAACTGAGCCTCCGGGTCACAGAGCTTCAGATGATACCTTGGTTAATATACTCTGCACGCGTCTGTAGCGCGCTGTAGCGCCCGCGGCTCTGCTGTCAGTAGTTGCTCCAGGGCGACCGCAGAGGTCGCGATAGGTATCGGGGCGAAACAAAAGTGCAGCAGATCAGCGGTACAAATCTGATTTAAAGTTCACATACACATAAAAAAAAAAAAAACTTTTTTTCTTTGTGTGTGTGTGTGTTGTGTGTGTGTGTGTGTGTGTGTGGTGCGTGCGTGCGTGCGTGCGTGCGTGCGTGCGTGCGTGCGTGCGTGTGTATTTTAGATGGATTGCGTCGGGAGTTATTTATTTAGAATATATCCAAATAGGATATCGCTCTCTCTCTTCTCTCTCTCCCCCCCTCCCCCACCCCCCCCCACCCACCCCGCCCCAATTAATGTAGGCATATGTTGTTTTGACGTAACTTTTTGTAATACTTTTTTTGTCTTGATAATCGTAAGATCAGTCTAATAATTATCATATATGTCAAAAGGCTAAAATAATAATTAATAATAAAAATATATATATAATAGAGGGGGGGAAAAAGGGTCATCTGCACAGGGTCTCATCAGCAGCGAACGAAGATCAGTTGAGATGAGCGGGGAAGGGAAAGAGGGGGGAGGGGGGGAAGGGGAAGAGGGGGAGGGGGTGGGGGAAGGGGAAAGAAGAGGGGGGGGGCGGCGGCGGGCGGTAGGGAAAGAAGTTGAATGAACTAGAAAGGTAGAGATAAAGACGGTATCTTTTCAGCAGCAGGCCAAGCATACAGGGCTATATTATCATCTTCCCAGGAGCAAAAGAGCTGGAAACCCGTGACTGCACTAGATCAGAAGAAGGAGAGCTTCTTTCTGCGCTCACTGCGGAACAACAAGGTGGGGCCAGGTTCTGTTGCACCGGTATCGATTGGTGCACTGTTACGGGAAAAATCGCGAACATTCCTTTCATCGGCGTTATGGGAAGTTCGTGGAGATTTTTGTACTTTGTGTATATTTCTCGGAGGCTTTACATGTAGAGTGTGCTGTTCTTAAGGCTCCTTTTCCTCCCAAGTCTTTCTCTCTCCCCCCCCCCCCCATTCCCCCTCCCTCGCCCCCCTCCCGCGTCCATACAGATATTATTCGTTTGATCGACGTCATAAGGTTTGCAGTTGTTGTTTTCTTCTGCGTCTTTTTCTTGTCTTTTTCTTCTTCTTCTCGGTGATAGCAGTTTGTATATTCTCCTCCTCCTTTTTCTTCTTCGTTTTCTTTTCCTCTTCTTCTCTCTCTGTGTCTGTCTTTCTGTCTCTGTCTCTCTCCCCATCTCTCTCTATTTTCGATGATATAGAGCTTTTTCGTTTTTTGATGCAAGCCCGAGAAATGTTTCCTTGGTATGAAATATTAGATTAAATTTGTTTCGCCGCTGAAAACTTCAGTCATGAAGTTTCTGTCCATTTTCCCCCTTTCTTCTTCTTCCTCTTGCTCTTCTTCATTTTTTTTAAAGGTCGATGTAAATTTTATACTTTGTTTCCCGGAGCCGTCAACATCGTTGCTGGGAGTTTTCCTCATCCGTCAGTGTCAAGTTCCGGTTCCTTTTTTTTCTTCTCTCTCTCTCTCTCTCTCTCTCTCTCTCTCTCTCTCTCTCTCTCTCTCTCTCTCTCTCTTTTTCGCCGTTTTTTTTTTTGCGATAGCCGCAGTCTCGGTTAGCTAGCCTGGCCGAGTTCCGGGTTCCGCCTACACCCCATCCTGTCAGTGGCTTAGGGCTCTGGCCACTGACTTGACATTTACCACTCCTGCCAAGGGCCAGGGTCGCATCATGACAGCGAAACACAGGTCGTCATAGCAGGGACACGTTAGAGAGAGAGAGAGAGAGAGAGAGAGAGAGAGAGAGAGAGAGAGAGAGAGAGAGAGAGAGAGAGAGAGAGAGAGAGAGAGACAGACAGACAGACAGACAGACAGACAGACAGACAGACAAAGACAGAGACAGACAGACAGAGACAGACAGACAGACAAACACTGAGACAGACAGAGACAGAGAGAGACAGAGACAGATAGACAGAGACAAGAGAGACAGAGTCAGACAGATACAGACAGACAGACAATGAGGGGGAAGTAATGTGATCGCCTGGAGGAGAGAGGCGTGGAGGAGAGAGGCGTGGAAAGAGGAAGCGCTAGACGAACTTCTTTAAAAGGACGAGAGAGGGCCATCCTCAGTTAGACGAACATTGGAACCGTTTCAAAGGCAATGTTCCGTTTGGCCTATCAGTTCCCGTTTGACTGTCTCTTCAATACAACGTCTGTTATATACGACGGAGTCACCACGAGCGAGGGCCTCAGACACCGGGTAGAGCAAGTCTGACTCTTAGACCACATTGTACGCACTAAGTTTAAACTGTAGGCTTAAGGCTGGTCATTTTTAACAGTGACAGCCACCTCTCCACCCCTCCCCCACAAACTCTCTCTCTCCCTCTCTCTCTCACACACACACACACACACACACACACACACACACACACACACACACACACACACACACACAATGAGCTGGGGGGGAGAGGGGGGGGGGGGCGGAAATGGAAAGCGTCTGTCGAGGATGGATGCATGCCGTGTCAGTGACTGAATAAACGCACCACATTACTTTGGGGCGGAAAAGCTGAAGCCGGAACACGGGGCGAGAAAAAAAAAAAAAAAAAAAAAAAAAACGAAGAGGAAAAGGTGAGGGCATGCGGGGTACTCTGCCTCTGGCATTCTGTGTCCTGTCCCTGACACATATTACCCTGGAAGTCGTCAGACGGCACAGCAGTGGTCTAATATTCCTGTAGGACACCACTCTGACACTCATCCCGCCCAAACCGTAATTTCACAGCCGCGGCCAAAATTGACCTGCTGGCGTTTAGTTTGTAACACTGATCCATAGGCGGCTGAAGACTAGTTCTCGTACTGCGCACGCTTTCTGTCCTTGGACAAAATAAATAGCCTTCTTTTTAACCTTTCATATGTTTGGATCTAGTTTTAGAACGGCGCTAGGACTCCATCTTGTTTCATATTTATCGTCCTTCGACATGGTGTTTATATTTAAAGGTTCATAAATTGGTTTTGTTCAGTCCAACACCACTTCGCTTTCTAGTCAACTTGTTGCAACTGAGGTTTTACTGAGCTTTTTGCCCCTGGGGACTAGAAAGCGGTTACATTCGCGCACGCCATTCCTTATGAACCATTACATGAGTACTGCTAATAAATAACGATGACACTAGAGACCCCTTAAGTTGCACTGAAGTAGCCGTGATCCTTGACTGGGAGTTAAAAACCAATTTCCAAGAAAAGACCAAACTGACTACGTGGCTAGCCATAACTTATCCAAGGTGTGGTGTGAAATACTCCGTTGGTTTAACGTTGAATTTTCAAACCCAGTTTCGTGGGTGACGATTAGTGAGACTGAATGTACGAAACGCTGTCAAGTGCGGGGTCACTGAGTTGCCGGCTGCTGCCTAGATGGCACAAAGCCAAGGACACCGCACTGTCATCACCGGATCGCCTGGAGGAGAGAGGCGTGGAAAGAGGAAGCGCTAGACGAACTTCTTTAAAAGGACGAGAGAGGGCCATCCTCAGTTAGACGAACATTGGAACCGTTTCAAAGGCAACGTTGGTGAAATTTCTGAGAGATGGGGTGGAACGCGTATGGGCTTTTCCGAGTTCATAAATACCATCTTGAACTGAACTGAAGTGGATGGCGTGTCGCATGACCTGGCCTTTCCCCTTGCAGTATATATACACTCAAAGTTTACACGACTTCCACTTAGTGTTTTAGGACAGTTGGTGTTAGTGGGCTGAGGCTGCTAGAAAGCGGGTGGGGTGGGGTGGGGTGGGGAACAGAAGTTCTTCAATTCCAACACTCCGTCAGCCGCACAGGGTCACCTCAGGAAGAAAGAAGGAAAAGTAAAAAAAAAAAAAAAAAAAGAATTAAATTTTAAATAAAAACGCCAGAAGGGGCATGTAGAGAGAAACTGGGAGATAAATCTATTTTTTAGCTTTGGAGAGGGACGTAGGACTTTCTTTAAAGTAGGACACAAGAGGTGCGTATAATGTTATGGGCTTTAGCTTGCTCACGTCACCTCAGTCAGTGATGAACCACAGGAGGCCGGTTGTGGCAACTATTGACATGTTTTGCTGCTGCAGTTTTGCTGCTGCACCAAACGTTGCTCACGAAATTTCGTTTCGCAATTGAGCTCAATTCAATGAGGCATTAATGATAAAACAAACTTACTAAAATCCCTGAACTGAATGTATCATGGCGGTTCGGCTGCTCTTTTGAAATCGGATACGCGTAGTCGACTAAAATAAGACTAATTAAAATTCTCGAATATGGGCGTCTCATCTTCTACTCTGCTCAAATTACAGGCCGGCGTAGATAAAAAAAATAATAATAAACAAAATCGCACACACACACACACACACACACACACACACACACACACACACACACACACACACACATACACACACACACACACACACAGACACTGACAAGACAAAAAAAAAAAAAAAAGCCCTGAAGGTCTCTTCTGCTCTCCTCAACCTGCTGGGCGGAGAGAAAAAAAGAAAAAAGTTCCAGTAACGAACTGCTTACCATCCAACTAAACTACTTGGAAAGCAGCATTATCAAAGAAATGAAAGTAAAACTATGGGTTGTTCAGTCAGTGAAACAACGCTGTTACTTCATTGATCGAAGAAGAGCAACTCCTGTGTCCATCCGAAAGACGTGACAAAATTGCTATCGTCTCCCTTGGTACGGGCGCTGCCCATAGAGTTTACTGGTGGTGTTTGGGCAACAATAAGCCCGTCTCGTTTCTGCGTGCTCTCAGGTGCAGTTATAGTTTGGATTTCGAGCTTTTAAAT
Source organism: Alviniconcha strummeri (assembly GCA_963584105.1). Lineage (NCBI taxonomy): Eukaryota > Metazoa > Mollusca > Gastropoda > Provannidae > Alviniconcha > Alviniconcha strummeri. Next base: position 32,701,229 of record OY757541.1, on the reverse strand, counting down.
AACAATTACATCAGCAAACTGCATACACATTTATGTAGTGTCAGTTCTTGAGTACTGCCGCACTTAGACAAATCGGTGATTCTGTTCTCAACACTCCAAGTTAATGTATTATTGATACCATGACCACTTAATCAAAAAAATGTCATGCATCCTTCAGGTTTTTCTCAGCCGTACTGTGCAGAATTCAGTGGCTGCCCCAAAACGTAGTTTTTAACACCTGAGTTCTCTTCTCGGGCACGACAAGCATAAAAGCTTGGTTTGGAACAACTGAGTCTTGAGCACGCTAAAGATCCCATGCACACTTTCCGACAGAACACCTGACGGTCTGTGGTATGGAAATGCACATATCTCATTAAAAAAATATTTAACAAACAGCAACAGAATGGTAGGTAATGATCAGAATGATAACTGTGGCAGCCTCTGGTCTGGAAGTTGCCACAACAGGTCATGTCAACCGAAAAACAGCAACCACAGATCTGCAATCCAGGGGCAGTCACCCTGAACACAGGAAATGAAATCCCGAAATTCATGCTCTTGCCACGTCGAGGCCATATTGGTTCGTTTACCTCGCCGACGGCGAGAAATCGAAGCGATTATTCTTTAGTTTGCAATAATGGGTGGCTCAGTCAGCACAGAAATCCCCGGGGGAGGGACAGAAGGTTACCATGTTTTGAGGGTAAGTATTGTTTGTCATTTGCACTGCCCAATTTGCACCCAAGTAAGGAAATCGACCTGAAGTCTGTCAAGTTAGCAACAGACGACGCAAATTGGGTTTGCCGGTATGTGTGCAAATACTGCAAACAAAACACATTTCAAATGATTATTCAGAAACCCTTGCTTTGGATTTGACATAGGAGAAGATGGTCGCAAATCTAGGAGGAAGATAGACGTTGGAACTTGGGGATAAATGCAGGAACGCCTGTGTTCAACCTAAAATTCCATTTCCATTTTGACTCGGAGAGAGACCTGTTGAACCAGTTTTTCGAACTCGAGAAAACGAGATGGTGGCCTAATAAAATGCGCTGTTTGTTCCACGTAACTGATTCTTTAACGCTATTATTAACTGTAGAAACCGTTACAGTTGTGCCATATTAACATTGCGGATTGGTTAATGGAGGAAATAGGCCAGATTTGAATGTGCCTGGCAAAGATGAATTGTATTTGTACAATTGTAGCTCTACCCTCTAGCTTTAATTTTGACTCTATCAGTGAGTTTGACATGACCTAATGTTGTATACCCCTAAGATTAACAATAGTAGGTACAACTGATGTCGTTTGCATGGTTTCCAAGCAGTTTCTAAGATGTACAAACTTGTACAAATAACAGGGTTCAAAACCGGAATAACAAATATGGTATCCGAGTTCTGACAGATGTGGATAGGTAAGGTGGGTGCATTACTGTTTTATTTTTGTCACTGGTTAGTGGTCTCTGTTTTAATATCAGACACACAGTAGTTTGTACAGTGTACTGTCATACTCGGAGATCACAGACTTCATTTTTCCCTTTTATATTTTAATTGTTGCAGGTTCAAGACAGTTCCCCTGGGCAAGCAGCAGGATTGGAAGCATTCTTTGATTTCATTGTTGCCATTGGAAACACCAGACTTGTGAGTAGTACTAGCACCAATTTGGAAAATAGTTGTCTGGTTGTGGAACTTGTACTGTTCAGTGTTTGTAGATCCAGAAATACATGTACATTATTGAACTTATTCTGTGCTTTCTAAATCAGGTAATTTTATGGACTGGGTGTATGACTGCAACCAGTACATTTATATTATAACCACACACACACACACACACAATAACATGTGTAAAAAAAAAGGGAGAAAAACAAAACAAGATGGTGAAATAGGATGTTACTTGTTACAGTGTTACTGTTAGTTGTATTATGATGATAAAAAAATTCACTTCTTGCTGCTGTGTCTGAACCATTCTTTTGGTTGTTAGCAACATGACAGATTAACACGTTACATAAGTCATCAGAAGTTTACTCTTAGTAGTCTTACCAAGTAAAAGTACAACACTGCAAACAAAATACAAGGTCAAGGAATGCTTTTTGCTCTGAATCTGGTTTATTTTTGTGTAACTTATGCAATTATGGTTTAGATTTTCAGCATAGAGTTAATCTTCATACAAATACAATATATAAAAAATTTCAAAGCTTCCACCTGAACAATATAATTATAGTAGTAACATTACATTTATAGAAATGATTTTGTTTGAGTCTCTCTTTTTTTCAGTTGCAACTGTAACGTCAATAAGAAGATTATTAAATTGCATTACGCCATTAGTTATAGTTTCCACCATGATATGCTGCCATCTTATAGTTCGCTTTGTATTATTTTTCAGGTTCTCCTCATCGTGTCATAAACTATCCTTAATTTGTGGCATACAAGAACACATTCTTGATCTCATTTATTTGCTTTGTTACAGAAAGTGAATGATGCTAAGTGGAAACCATGTAATTAACAACATGGAACTTGGAAGGCCCCATAGCCAGTCCATTGCTCTTTTGATTTGATCTGAATTAATCAGTTTAATGCAGTGAAGGTACTGTTTCTTTAAGTAGGTAGCGGCAGCCTCTCATCACCTATGCGGGAACATTGGAATTTTGCTCAGCTTTTCTGTATTTCAGTCACTAATTTCTCCACAGTCTCTGAATGTATCCTCTTGGAAATTATATGAATAAAAATAACGTTTTCTTCGCATTCTTATGGTTGTTTTTATGTTTGCATGCAATGTACCTAAAAAAAAAAAAGCCAGTTGATTTTCTACGGGAGGTATTTGCCATTTGTCCGGTGCCGGTCAAGCGGTCCGAGACATGAAGAAAACAGTCGCTGTGTTTATCCGCTCAGTGAAAAAGCGATACGCGTTGTACACAGCAGTATGTGGTATCACTGGATCGAAAATTGAATGCCGATTCCAGTGGTGTAAACAATTTTAAACCGCAAAACGCCCTCAAATGTCTAAATTATCCCCCCTCAAAATGAAGCTGAATTCGTACCCTTTCGAATGAGGTATGGGCCTAATGGATTGATGACTGGTGGGTCTTTCACAAGCCAATAAAAGACCGCAATAAAGGCGCTTTTTTCAAATCAAGTTCATCCAAGATGGCATCGACCGCATGGAGTTTTTGTGACTCGATTGCCGAGTTTTGGCACATGATTCGTGAGTATTCTCTTCACCTGGCTCCAGTTTACTGAATTTGGTGGTAGTTGGTCTCATAATTTAGCATTTTTATATGATATTTTGATTCATCCTTGCAGGATTGCCTAAAATCTTACGATTTTCTTGACCAACTCATTGTTCTGTCTTTGTTTACAAATACGACTAACCGGAAGTTGTCGATCACTTGCTTGTTCTCCTAAATATTGCCAAAATACGCCAAATTTTCACAAAAATAGTCATTGAAATACATTCTCTGATGTCTTCTGGAACAGTATTATTTTTGGGGGACGAACCTTTGATGTAAATTCGTGGCAATGGCTGTTTTCGTGATCAAAATTCTTCATCAGGGGAGGTAACTAAGATGCTGAGAAAACAGTTGACATCATAATAACTTCTGCACTTGAACTCTGTTAAAAGCCTTTTTCATTTTTCAACGATCGTAATTAAATTCTCAAACTTTAATAGGATGTTGACCAGCATTTCTAGTTCAAAATTAAAAGTGGATTTCTGCTTTGCTAACGGTAGCCAGTCTGATATTGTGATAAGTGATGATAAAATCATAACAGATAAGAGTTAAGGCCTGAGTGATAATGATTATTATTAATTATGCTGTAGGCCGTAGATCGTTCTCTCAATCAAGATCAACAGAAACAACAAAACTGTGTTGTTGGTTTCCTGCAGATCATGACCAGTTTTCCAAATTGAAGGCTGTTTTCCTGGCAACTGGGAGAGGATGCCGGCAAGACCTTCCTCTCGTTGAAGTGGACAACCGACTGTTAGTGCAGCTGCTTCTCCTGAAAGATGAGGGATCCAACACTTCGGATGAGACTGCATTCATCCAGCAACTTCTCAAGCCAGATCTGGTCAAGACAGTGCTGCTTTCTCGTCTGTGGTATTTATGGTCAACAGACTGAAGGAGCTGTTTGGAGGTGATCCACTTCCAGAACTTCCACCTCTTCACGGCCATGGCAGCTGCCAGCAGAGATGTCAACAAGTGGAAGAGGAATCTGACCCAGGAGATGTCGACGGAACCAGAAGATGAATCAGAACCTGATGAAACTGAGTTTGAAACCAGCTGCAGATTTCAACAGGAGGGTGACATTGTGGCAGTCTACAATGTAGAAGATTTCTTTATCAGCAAAGTCACCAGGGTCATCAGTGAGGCAGAGGCAATAGTCAATTTCTTGGAGAAGACAGCAGTAAAGATGGAGTTGCGTACAGGTGGCCATGCTCTGAAGATTACACTCAAATCTCCTCCGCAGTTGTGTTTGCCAAGAATCTGCAACTTGCACCTTCATCATTGTCTCCAGGGACGTTCATTCTTTGTTGAATCTCACAGGAATTTATTTGGCAGATATCAAGCACACAGATGCTGTTTACAGGAAAATCACCTGTAGACCGTGTCAGTTGACTCCAAATCACAGCCTTGTAGGCCTGTATGTTCATGGATGATAAAGGTGATACTGCTGTACCATGTTTTCTTTAGCATACACGTCCTTTTTTTTTGCTGTGAAAAGTGAAGATTTTGCAGACTTTAAGACTCTAACACTCAAAATAAGTGCAAATGCTGCTGCAAGTGTACTTCACACTTAGTTTAATGTACATGCAAAGTTTCATGGCTGTATCTGTAGTGGTTTTCAAGTTATGAGTTAAAGTATGAAACCCATTAGATTTGTCTTTTTTTTCCGCTGTGAAAAGTGAAGTTTTTGCAGGCTTTAAGATCTATCATTCTCAGAATAACTGCAAATGTTGCTGCAAGTGTACTTCACACTTAGTTTAATGTACATGCCAAGTTTCATTGCTGTATCTGTAGTGGTTTTCATGTTATTACCAGTTACCAGTGTGGCAACCCACATATTTGTGTTTTTTTCCGCTGTGCAAATTGAAGATTTTGCCAACTTTAAGACCCTGTAACTTTAAAAGTAAGTCAGAGCTGCTTAGAAAAAAATACGTGCAAAGACTGTGATAAACCCTGCTTGGAAATCCATTGGGAAAGCTGTCATTGCCATTATGTTACCCAATGTGTGGTGTCAAAAGTGCTGTTTCATGCAAATTGGCAAGCTCGGAATTGCTTTTTGGAGCAACTTCAGCCCTCTGCCTCTGTTTCATCTTTCTTTGCTGACCATATGATTTAGCTGTGACAAAGTGCAACCAAGGTATACTTTTGAAAAGTGTAAGTATTTGGATTCTCCCATGTTCATGAGAACCACTATGGGGGGGGGGGGGGGGGGGGGGGTAAATTTGAGAAAATGTAATAAACTGTTTATTGTCATGCAAAACTGTTTTCGAATGGCTATATCTTTGGAACTAATTAAGATAAACAGTTACTTTTTTTCTCCATTTTCTTGTATCAATATGGCCTGTCTGAAAATGCATAAATTAAATTGCTGTTGTAAAATTTAAATTTTGGCTGCCGCTACCTACTTTAAGCCTTCCTAATCTGAACCCTGAATACCTTTAAAAAAAAAAACTCATCATTACCAGTAATGCTTACTGTTTTCTTTCATTTTCAGTTTCAGTACATATAATCTGGGCATTTTGCATAGTTACTAAGTTAGCTTAACAAAAAAAATAGTTGATCTGACATCTTGACTGATTTTCAAATGTTAGCACTGGTGTTACCATTTAAGTTTTACTTTTAGTAAAAAATGATTTGAGTAAATCATCTTCAAATTTAGATGCTAATATGACAGATGGATGTAAAGCAGACTTATTTTAATTGTTTGTAGTTTTTCCTGGTTATTATGACAGCCTGTTACCACAAACATTGTGCTGCAGAACAAGGACAATGAGACATTGAAGGAGCTGCTGAAGGCCAACATTGAGAAGCCAGTGAAGATGACAGTGTACAGCAGCAAAACGCAGGGTGTGCGAGAAGTGACGATTGTGCCATCCCATCACTGGGGTGGCCAAGGACTCCTGGGTGTCAGCATTAGGTCAGTACTTATGCCGATTGTTAGACTGTTAGTGTTAAGTACTGTTATTAGTGTTAGTCACTGGTGTGTGCTTTAGTTGAGTACTCCTGCAGTGATTGCACTAGACATTTTTTTTAATCAATAAGGTGGGGAAAGTGTGTGACATCAATAAGGTGGGGAAAGTGGTTCTCGAAACTGTTCAGGTCACTGTAATTAGTGTAAATGGTCAGCTACATGTCCTTCTGTATTACTAATACTACTAGAACTGTACTAGCAAACTCCCAACCCAGCTCCCTTGCCCATCTAGAACATACACACATACACACTGCCACACATACCCACCCAACACATGTTGATAAAATTAAGCCTAAGTAAGACAGCAACAAAACCTACAAGGGCATGTGTCATTGTGAGTGTGCGTGTGTGTGAGAGAGAGAGAGAGAAACAGAGACAGACAGACAGAGAAAGAGAGAGTTAAAGAAAAAAGCAGTGTTCAGTATGTTCTTGAGCAGTTTTATTGATTTTGAAATAGGGGCTGTTTTATTGATCTCGTTTAGCTGCCAGCAGCCAGCTATATGGCCTCATTAACGCACTTACACGTCACAGGTGAACACCCTTACAGTGCTTTTGTTGAAATAGTACATGTGTAGCAGGACCACACAAAGATAAATAGTAGTACATGTGTAGCAGGATCACACAAAGATGGATTCCATAAAGGTTCACAAATCTCTTCAAATAATCAGGAAACCTGTTAACTAATTGCACGGAAGTTGTCAGCAAACTTTTTCATCACCTTGTCTGCCCTAATCATCTAGGTTGGTGAGGGAGAAGCATTTGACAAGGGTGATGCTTTTACCCAGAACATTTTGTTTTGTGGATGGTGTAGATTTCAGCTGCAGGATTGTGGTTCCAGGCATTATTTATGCCTTCTACAGTTGAACTCCTACCTATGAGTATATTATGACAATACAGATTGGATGATCAGAATTGCTTCTGAACAGTCCTGTTCAAGAACTAAAACTACAGCTGAAAAATGTGTGCAGTGGGGTCTCATGTCTTTAGCAAAATTTGCCTTGGACTTGGATTTTGTTTACAAGAAGGTTTAGGTGTTGATAATGATACGCTATACCGTGGAACCTGTCTTTTAAGACTGCCTTAAATATCAAATACAAGTGGTCTTTAAGAGGGGGTGGTTCCTGAGTAGTGTTCACGCACATGAAAATGTTTCTGAAAAGATGGTCTAAATAGTAGAGGGGTAGTCTCTCATCAGCTTGGTCTTCCATCAGAGACTGCTCTGCAATACTGATAACACACAACAAATGAACAGTGGTAGGTTTGAAGCAGTATGATGTGAATAGTACACTGAGAAGTGAAACAGCATTATAACAATAACAAAAGTAGTGTAGTGATTTCTATTATACTTTGTAGTGAAGGTGACCTGTGTGTTATCACTGAATCTGCAGAAAGAGTGTTATATATCCACCACTTGGGGAACATTGTCAACAGCTGTGGCAGTGCCCAGGTGCACTCATACTTGCTATTGGACAAAGCCTAGTTAAAACTGGCATGTTTCAGGTTCTTTTTCTAGTCAAGACTACTTTATTGGGAAGTTACTCTTACAATGTCCTTGTAGATTTGTTCCACATCCCATGCTATTTTATGAAAGGGGTGAGGGGGTTGGGCCGTTCTCACAGTCATACATTATATCCCTTGCCAGAAGCTTGACAAAATGAATGCAAGAACAAAGCATGTTGCTATTGTCAGGTGAAGTTTGCACACAGTGCCTCAGTTTAGGCAAGTTTGGGGGGTCATGATGACATGGTTAATTTGCCTTGGTTCTTGCCATTGATATTGTTATGATTATGACTACTGTTGCATGTTTGACCTCTTCTGCTCTCTGCCTCCACACTCCACACACACACACACACATATGCACGCATGCGTACATAAACACACATGTGCATGAACACACACACACACACACACACACACACACACACACACACACACACACACACACACACAATGCATACATGCCCCTATTGTAAATTTGTACTTGTAGAGCTCTTCATCTTGTCTGAAAGTGAAACTAGTTAAAGATGTCTTCCGGACCACCACAAACTTGGTATGGTGGTATGTCATCATGAGCCAGGGTACCATACAAGAGAAAAACAATAATTGCAATTAAAAAAAATAAAAAAGGGGTGGGGTGGGGGGGAAGCAGGAGGTAAGTAACTTGATATCTAGCACCCGGTTAACCATAGCTTTTGAGATGGAATTATTTGAATTGGTTGGGATGATGAAAGGTTTTAAGCTGGGGTTTTCCCTCTTTGTTGCAGATTTTGCTCATTTGAAGGTGCAAATGAAAATGTTTGGCACATTTTGGTGAGTACCATACTGATATAATATGTCATAGTTACTAGTTAGTACTTAGGTAATGACTTTTTAGCTTGTTTGTTAATGGGTTTTTAAGCAGAAACTATTGTTTGTTTGTTGTTTATTTGGTGACAGATCCGTTGCTCTAATATTGCCATGCATACCAAATCATGTATGTTACTAATAATTTGGGATTTTAGCATAATGAGTTGATTTTGTTGCTGTGAAAGTTCCTTAGTCATGACCACTATTATGCATACCACTTTGCCTGAACCTTGTCTTCTACTTTCACCACAGGAAGTCCAACCCAATTCTCCAGCTGATCTTGCTGGCATGAAGTCAGATACAGACTATGTGATTGGAGCTGATTCTGTCCTCCACGAGGTAATGTTTTAGTGTATGATTAGCCTCTCTGCTTTATTGTGTATATTTTGTTGTTGCTGGTCAACACACTGCCTCTACACAGTTGTGTGTTCTAAAAATTGAGAATATATGATTTGGTTGGGGGGGGGGGGGAGTGGGGGGGGGGGGGGGTACAAAATGTGACCCTCTTGTATGAAATAAAATGTGACCCTCTCCTATGAAATATGTCTTAAGTCACAATTTTGGTATTTTGAGCTGTTATAATTTAGAAATTTGCAGCCCATGCTGGTTATTTTGGTATTTAAATGAAGACTGTAATAAAAGTATTATTTAAGTTGTGGCTATTTGCAGTCAGTGTTATGGCAGCCACATTGGCCCATATAAATAAATACATGTATGACAACAAATGAATAAATTCTGGGCATATTCTGTTGGTTAGACATCAGATTCTGCCAAGCAGGTCTGGATTGTTGGCAGGAACTGAAAAAGAGTGTAAGTGCAAAACTTATCAACTATTTATTTGTAATTCTGCTGGGAGTTATCAATCTCCAAGAGAATTAATGAGAAGAAATGTTCACACCGTGACCTTTAAAGGTTGATGGCAGATTGTGTTTTACACACCAGATGTGCTTTGAACCATTTCTGGGAAAGAAGAACTTTAAAAAAACACTTTTCCTTTTCACTTGCTACAGAGTGAGGACCTATTCACGCTGATTGAATCTCATGAGGGTAAACCACTGAAGCTGTATGTGTACAACACAGAGACAGACTCTTGCCGTGAAGTCACCATCACCCCCAATGGAGCATGGGGTGGGCAGGGAAGGTCAGTGAATTTGATTTCTCTGTGTGTGTGTGTGTGTGTGTGTGTGTGTGTGTGTGTGTGTGTGTGTGTGTGTGTGTGTGCTTGCAATGAGTTGCAAAGGGGTATTTGAGTATGAGGATACCTGAATTCTCTGTGATTTTGTAAACACTTGGTTATTTTGAAAACCAAGGTTAAAGTAGCATTGTGTGTATGTCATAATTTTGATTGACCAATTCAAAACCTGAGAAAACAGTTACTGCAAGAGATTTGCTCTAAATTTACCCTATGAGTGTTTTTCTCAGGGTTTATAACACAGCTTTATAGTTCAGACCTGGTGCACCCCTAATCATCTCTTTGCATAGTAAATGGAGGTTGGTCCAGGGTTTCATTGTTGTTTGCACTGGCTTAGAACTGTTGGGTGTAACTTGGCTGTGTGCAGAGTTTCATAGTGTCATACTTGTTTGCTTGTTTTGTCAGCCTGGGCTGTAACATTGGGTATGGCTACCTTCACCGGATCCCTAAGCGTCAGTTCCCGTCGGATGGCCCCAAGCAGACAAGTGCAGGGGGCGCTGCTTCGGCTGCCCCATCCCAGACCAAAGTTGATGGATTCTCTGAGGTTTGCTGATGTTGAAACGTTGATCTAGCTGTCTGTGTGTCTGCCTGTCTCCCTGCGCATCTGTCATTTCTCCCTCTCTGTGTGTCTACAAGTCTCTCATTTCTTCCTTGCCTGTTTGCTCTTCCTCTCTTTCCCTCCCTCTGTTTTTCTACTCATCAGTGCTAAAAAAAATTAAGGGGGAAAAAATGACCAAGGCAGATAAATGCAAAAGCCATCAGTCAGTAAAACTGTTGTTGAAAATCCCAACGGAAACTGTGGTGATGCTTTAAGTTTTTATATTTGGTCTTCATTTGTTCATTTATTTATTTTTTGTCGGAATTTTATTTTTGTCTGTTTGGTGTGTTTTTCTAAATTTAACCTTGCAGTTTTTGTCTTGCCAGCTTAACATCGACGTCTGGCTTACACCTGCATTTGCCCCCTTTACTTGTCAGGTGCCCCTGAACACGCCCCCCAGCAACCTGACAGCGGGCATGGCCAACCTGTCGCTCAGTGCTGGGTCTCCAACCATCCCCGTGCTTCCCCAGGGGCAGGGGGCATCACCGGCTTTCTCCGCACCTTTCTCTTCCACCAGTGTGCCTGGCGCAGCCTCTGCCATGCCCATCTCCACTGCCGGTGAGACTCCTTTGCCACTGGGCACTGCTTTTGCTATTTTCAGCTCACCGACTTTCTCTGCACCTTTCTCCTCCATCAGCGTGCCTTGTGCAGTCTCTACTGCTTGTGAGAGTCTCTTGCCACGGTCACCACTTTTAGCCCACCTGCAGTCTCAAATGGAATCTGCCCTAAAAAATGTGCTCAGTTTTGTGGTCCTGAGGCCTCAGGATCTTTTTATCAGTAGAGAGGGGGAGCGGCTGGGGTCATTTTTGAGAGGAGAGAAATGCGCAAAGCTGTATTTGAGTACTTTCTGTGTTTTTGTTGTGAGTGTGTGTGTGAGTGTATGTATATGTGTTTTGGTAACAGATTTATGAATTTCTGTCAGAATTGATGTTTTCAGAGTCTAATGTCTGAATCCTATTGATAGCTTACCTTTTAACTTTTTGTGTTTTTATCTTTCTGAAAATATGTTTTGTGCGAGAAGGCTGGCCTGTTTCAGCAGGTAGCAGAGATTAAATGGAACCAGGGATTCTGTTTTGAAATTTTCCCTCAGTTTTTTGCGTCAGTAAATGATTAGCAGGGCTCGATGTTGAAAATAGGGTCTAATGTCACATGATGGTTCCCCTGCAGCCTCTTTGATCTTGTTGCTCAGGTGATGTGAGTATGCAGATTGTGTGCCTGATGTCCAGGGGATGGTGCATGCAACAGGGGAAAGCTAGAACACTTGCCATGGTTGTGTTCAGCCAATTTTGTTAATGTTCCTCTGGGAACTCTGAAGCTGAATATGAAATTAGGGAGCATGTTAAAACAAAATTCTTGATTTCAAGTGTTGTTTTGTTTATTGTTAATTTAAAAGGTTTTGTTTGTTTTTTAATCAGTTTCTTATGATATTAAGGATTTTGAGTTTTATTTCCATCTCTTCTGCCTGCAGAAAATCAGTGTATGTAAAGTGGAAGTTTGTGGAATATTTGAGTGATTTGAGCTTTTACAAAAATCTGCTGCCTTTTGCTTAGTTTTTGTAAAGTTTTGTTGCAAAAGATTCATTCTTCACATGATTGTGAAATTAAAATTCAGTGTAAGTCTTCTTTTCTCTTTGGCTCATTGCAGATGAGATGGCAGTCATAGCTTATTTTGAAGTGTCCACAGTGGTGTGTGCATTGTTGTGTGAAAATGGACACATATGCATTTTAAGCTGTGCAGGTGTTTTTTGAGTGTGGCTAGCAGTACATACTGGCAGTGTAGAAAATTACATTGTGCATTGTTATAATGGTTTCTCCTTGATCTTTTAGGCATGTCTCCTCCTCTTGATGCGGCTAACATGACAAACATCACGTTACAAGGGTTGCCAGGGATGCCTCCGATGTCCGTTTCCATGCCTCCCATCTCCCTGCCTGGTAGTCTTCCGGCATCAGGTATGTTTCTGTTCTTCAGAGCTTGTGTGTGTGTGCTCGCAGACCCACGTGCATGCATGCCTACAGGCAAATGCAGGTGCACTCATACTCATGTGCCTGTGTGCTGTTATTGAATTTTATTCAGGTTCTCATTGGCTGAGTAACAACCTCCAAGATTTTGAAAATGCTTCCGTGATATGAATGTAGTGTGCAATTTAAATTATCTTGGAAAGATGAGGTTGATTGGTGAGATTGAAAATCCAAGGTAAGTGGGTTGACAAGTGTTGATTTGGATGTTATGACTCCGTGTTCAGTGTTTGGAGAGCTTGCTGTCTGTGCTTTGGAAGAGACACGGGACTTTTTAGATGGTTAAGTAGTAAAGCCGTCCTTAGTGTTTTAATTTTGTAATGGTGCTTTTTCTCAGGGAGCATTGTTCACGCCTTTTATTACTCGATTGATGATACTCCGTTTGGTTGATGCCAAAAAGGGATTCAGCTTTTTTTACCTTTTTAGTATCTGTCATAGTTTTGTTCCCTTTTTATTATCTGTCATAGTTTTTTTGTTTTGTTTTTCATTAAAAAAAAATCAGGCACCTACCTGTAACATCCAGAGAAATAAGTTTGATATTCCCCCTTGCCATGCATTTTACAGCCAAATGAAAACTGACGTACACAGCTCTTGATTGGGTATCACTAACCATAGAAAGGGGTCAAGTTGTGGAAGCAGTGGGGTACTTGTGTTATATTACGCTACTGGCACAATCTGTATTCAGTTCAGCCACTTATGAAGGCTACAGCGAGTCACCCTGTAGCCGCTGAGCCAATGATGAAAGCTTCAACGAGTCAGCTCACAGGAGCAGCGCCACCTATGGCAGCTTCAGCGAGTCCGCTGGCACCAATGCAGCCCCTAATGAAGGCTACATCCCAGCCCATCACTGGTGATCGGGGAAACCCATATCACTCAGCAGCCTTGGATGCAGGGGTGAATGGTGAGGGTTGAAGTGTGGGCAGATGTAGTCACTGTAGCTGGAGCTTTATTATGAAGTAGACTTGGTAGCTTTTTTCAGTTCTTTCTTTTTTCTCTGCTTTAAAAAAAAATGAAAAAAATGTGGGGATTGTTTACCAAGCAACCCCATTGGTTGATTTTGGCTATCTCTTTTGTGTATGTAGAAGCGTGGTGCTTTGACAGCTCTGTATAAGCTGTGCGTCGTAGGAAGCAAAGGTGTAGCATATTTTAATGTTTTCAAAGGGTGCTGCACTTACTGTGGTGCACATGTACACAGGCATGCCTATAATCCTCTGATGCACTCCTGTGTTTGATTTACTACTTCGCTTGGCTCTTGCCCTCTCCTTTGTGGGAAATCCTTCATCACCACGAAGTGGGGTCTTGCTGGAATTGCTTTAATTCTTGAATATTGAACTTTACTGTTTCATTTTGTGCTCTTGAGGCAAACGGACATTAATTTTTAGCTGTTCTTTGTCTGTGTTGTTTTTGCTATACTGTACGTGTTTATTGTGCAAGCTTAAGCTGCTGTCATTTGTTGCTACAGTGCTAGCTTTTGTGAAACATTTTTGCTTATCGTTCACCCAACTATTGGGTGAAAGAAAGATAACGGCATCTGTAGTAGAGCTTGTGAGTGTGACAGTCATTTCTCATCCACAAGGAATACAAGCCATCTAGATGCGTATTGGTAAAGCAAAGTAAAAACAACAACTGCGATTTGGACAATAACTATTGATAAAGCAAAATACAAATGTTTGTGATTTTTACAAGAACTAGTCGTCAGTGACCTAACAACTGTAGGAGTGTTACGAAGCCATGGAAGTATTTAACAACTAAAGGAATGTTACAAAGCCATGGAAGTATTTAACAACTATAGCAATGTTATGAAGTCATGGAAGTGTTGTAACAACTATAAGAGTGATACGAAGCCATGGAGGTGTAACAACTATACAAGTGTTAATGAAGCCATGGAAGTGTTGTAACAGCTATGGCAGTGTTATGAAGCGATGGAAGTGTTTAACAACTATAGCAGTGTTATGAAGCCATGGAAGTGTTTAACAACTATAGATGTGTTATGAAGCCATAAAAGTGTTTAACAACTATAGCAGTGTTAGACTGTTACAAAGGTGTGGAAGTGTTTAACAACTATAGTAGTGTTACAAAGCCATGGAAGTGTTTAACAACTATAGCAGTGTTATGAAACCATGGAGGTGTTGTAACAACTACAACAGTGTTATGAAGCCATGGAGGTGTTGTAACGACTATAACAGTGCTATGAAGCCAGGAATAACCACTCTTTGAACAGCATGATGGCTGTGTTGTCTAGATGTTCTTGTGGGAAAGAAGACCTTGTTCTTGCTGAAGATATTGAGCTACCACTTAGAAATGGGGAGTCTCCTGGTCGCACAGGCCCAGTTCTTCGTAGCCACTTCTATTGTCCCTGTTGTGCCAACAGTCAGGCATTGAGATCGCTCACACCTTGGCTGCAAGATCCATCTTTGTAGATTTTGTAATCACACTTTGGCAGCAAGGTCCATCTTTGTAGATTGTGTGCTCACACTTTGGCAGCAAGGTCCATCTTTGTGGGTTGTGTGCTCACACTGACAGCAAGGTCCATCTTTGTTGGTTGTGTGCTCACACTGACAGCAATGTCCATCTTTGTGGGTTGTGTGCTCACATTTTGGCAGTAAAGTCCATATTTGTAGATTGTGTGCTCACACTGTAAATTTTGTGCTCACACTTTGACAGCAAGGTCTGTCTGTAGATTTTGTGCTCACACCTTAGCAGCAAGGTCTGTCTTTGTCGATTGTGTGTGTTAAAACATTGTATCCACATGCATACATGTATGCGTTCCACTGTCTTACTATCTTACAAGGCTCACTCTGCTTCCTGCTTTGAGTGATTTGTATGATCTTTGTGATCTATATATCAGCCCACAGTACCACCTGTGGAAGTAGGATGTGTTATGTACAGACTTAAAACCTAATTGGCAGTTTGGAATGCTGTATTCTGATGTGTTGTACAACTTGTGTGACATACCTGATGACCTTTGAGCGGAGCTTTTCAGGTTTTGTCTTCAATGAAAGGAAGTAACGAAATTGTAAAATGTGGTTCAGAAACTGGTATTTAACTGGCTCAGACAGATTAGATAGTGCTCCAATGGCTTCAGTGCTGTGCAATAATGCATCTGATTTGAAGCAGCTCAGAGAAATTTTAGATGATTAAGTTTAAACAGTTAAAGTAAATGTACATCTGGACTTGCTGAGATCAGCGAATTAACTTGATGCAGGTGCACAGCTGACAAGTCACCTGACCCATATGGAATTACCATTCGCAGCTAACAGATAAATGAAGATGGATATAAATGCTCTTTCTTCTGCACGTCTTACTGCTGATGCTTCCTCTTTCTTTTTTTTACCCCATATTTTTCTATGTATATAAGTTATATATCTGTGTTTCTTTCAGCCAAATTGAGATCTGAAGTATACATGAGAAATTTTGAAATGAAAAATGAGATAAACTCAAAAACATGCATGACTAAAATAAGTGAAATGGGTTGTTTTGTAATGTTTTAGTAATTTAGGGAATACAGTTTGTACATTTACTGCATCCAAAGAATTTCCTACCCTTTTGATTTCTGGTGGTGTTAGTCTAATTAGATGACATTGGTATCACTTATGCATGTTGTTTGTCTCTGGTGATATAATTATTCAACACCTGTTCCAATTTTTTAACACTGTTGATATTGTCTTCGTAGAGTTTTCTTCTGTTATTTTTGATGATGTAGATGAGTATGTAACTATATAGTAAAAATGTGAAAATGCTGATTTTTTAATTGGTGTACACAACTAGAACTAAATGTTCTTTTAGTCTGATTCCAATGAAGTTTGTTTGCATCAAGTACTTTTCTGAATACGAGATACATCTAAATAGAGCTCATTGTGTCAGTTGGTTTTAGAAAAATATTAAAAAAAATATGGAACTCTATGGTTCACATAGTACCATGGAGTACTACACTGGTTATGACACAGGGTCAGTATTGTGTGCATGTGAAACTTGCTGTTTCAAGTGGTGAAATGTCTGTTGACTGTTGGAGTTATTTTGACCCACAGTCGAGCAACTGATGAAAGCAGCTACTGGTCACATAACTGGTGACAGGGGCAACATCCATTATTCTAGGTTCTTGGACAGCACTGTTCCTGGTAGGTCTGATGTTCAAGTGTGTAGTCTGTACATTTGGTAATTCAGTAAAGATGTTTCTCTGTGTGTGTGTGTGTGTGTGTGTGTGTGTGTGTGTGTGTGTGTGTGTGTGTGTGTGTGTGTGTGTGTGTGAAAGACAGAGTATGAGTGGGGAAACAGGCAAACATTGTTTAAATGTGTGTGTGCATATGTGTGAAAGAGTATGAGTGGGAAGACAGACAATGTGTGTGCATGCGTGTGCATGTGCATATGTGAATGGGAGAAAGAGTGTGGGGGAAGGGGGTATACAGTGTGGTGTGTTTGTGTGTGTAAAGGGGGGGGGGGGGGGGACAGTGTGTGTTGGAGACACATAGAGAGAGAGTATATGTGTGAGAGTGATGGAATGTGTGTGTGTGTGTGTGTGTGTGTGTGTGTGCATACTGCTAATCACTGTTCTTTAGCCATTTTTGCACTACAATCTTTTGTTTATGCTGTTCTGTATGCTGTTTTCTCTAAACAAGACTGGTTCACAAACCTGGGGGAACAGTGAACAATTTACTTGATATTATTGGTGTGTTCACAAACTTCAGGGAACAGTGAACAATTTACTTGATATTATTGGTGTCATTGTTTGATTCATTATTGATGGTGTGTGTATCTTAAAGGAAAACTAAATCATTGTTAATTCAGGTTTACTGTTTTGAAGCTTGTTTGATCATAGTGTGAAACAATGCATACATGTGAATTGTAAAATTATGCATTGTGACCATGTGTGTAACAACATAATTGTGTTGTTGTTGTTTTTATTATACTCTGTTTTGGGTTGGTATGAACATCTTTGTCAGGTATTTGTTATTGTGTGTATTTTTCAATTTTTAATGTAGTGTACTCATGTTTTTTTGTTTTTGTTTTGTTTTTAGCAAATGACATCTTTTATTTTTTATTTTTTATTTCATGACTCACTTGAAAACTTCAGGGACTGAGTACTTTGGGTTTACACTCAGAGCATGAACACCAAGCACTTGGTGTTGCTAATGTCCAGAACATCTGTGGAAAAGACTGTAGCTTAACAATATGGAAGCGGTGCACATTCTCACCAAGGGATCTAATTCTAATAATAGGGCTTGTGTTTAGTCCGGAAACCCCTGAGTTGAAAATGTTACAAGATCCTTTGCTCCAGTTCTGTTATACTTTAATTAACACTCCTTGACTTAAGTACAGTTACAGCCTTTAAGCAGAGTTTTGTTACACGATTCCAAGTTGTAATATATATATGATACATCCCATTAAATTGTACATGATGTGCCACCCTGTCTGCACACATCAGTTACACAAACTGAACATTGGAAACCTTGCTACGTTTTTATGCTGTGAGGTTCGAGGAATCTCCAGCTCTTGCCAAACTTCACCACATAGTCAACAAACTGTCCTTCTGCTTTAGGAAGCTATACCCCACTGCCAGCAGGAATCTCAGGGCAGTTGTCCAATTTCACCACACAGCATGCTGCCCTTTGGCTTTGAGAATCTCAGTTGCCCAATTTTACCACACAGCATACTGCCCTTTGGTTTTGAGAATCTCGTTTGCCCAGTTTCACCACACAGCATACTGCCCCTTGGTTTTCAGGATCTCAGCTGGCCAGTTTCACCACACACAGCATACTGCCCTTTGGTTTTCAGTATCTCAGGATGGTTGCCCAATTTCACCACGCACACAGCATATTGCCCTTTGGTTTTCAGAATATCACGACAGTTGCCCAATTTTACCACACACACAACATACTGCTGCTTGGTTTTCAGAATCTCAAGACATAAACTGGGTCCTACCAACTTCACCACAGATTCAACACTACCCTTCTGATTCAGATTCTCAGGACAGAAACCAGTTTGACCACAGACTCAACACACTGCTCTTCTGATCTCAAATTCTCATGATGGAAAGCAGCACTTGCAAATTTTACCAGGCACTCAGCACTCTGCCCTTCTGTTTGCAGGAACCAGCACCCTGCCAGCAGGCATCTCAGCACCAGCCCCAATGCCCAACTTCTCGTCACCAATGCCGGGCCAGGTGCCCATCAACCCTGCTCTGATCAACAGCACTGTGCCTCTGCCCAGCCTCAGCTCTGTGCCTGGAGTCTTACCGCCATCTGCGCTGGCTCCTGGGGCAGACTCCAGCTCCCCGCAGCAGCAGGCCTCCTCCGGAACTCCCCCACCCACGCAGGTGGCAGAGAATGTGGCTGGCACTGATGGGGCCGCGGCAGCTCCTGTGGCGGCAGCTTCATCTTAACCACTCAGTGATGCGTGAAAGTTATGGTCTGAATGCGGTCTGCGAATTGGGTTGCTCTTTTGTGACACGGAGGGTAAAAAGGAACGGTATAAATTTGAGCACGGGGTTGAGGCACCTTCCTTGTGAGCGCATGTGTGTGTGGAGTTGTTGTTGAGCGTAATGTGCTGTGATTGATGTTTGTTTATGGAGTGTTGTACCTTCCAGTTCCTGGCATTGAGGGGACATTATATGTGTATGCACCCATTTGCTAACTCTGGATGGAGGTGATGATAAAGGGAAGTTTTTGCCTGGAAACAATGTGACAGTCCATTGCAGGCCTCTGGGGCATTGAGAGAGAAGAGAATTAGGTGCTGTGAAACTGAAGCAAAAAGAGAAGAAGAGTGAGCCGAAGACATGGCACGCCATTTTTTTTTAAGCACACATACAATGCAGAATGTTGTGTATACTTGTGGGATTTCTGTTGTTGTTCTTTTGCATTATTTTCATTGCATTGACTCGTAGTGAGGTCTAGAACTACTCTACATCTTTTAGGTGACTTGGCAAACTTGGGTGAGGCTGAAGGCCAGACCATTCTGCAAAAATCCATGGTTATGTTTCTGGTCAGATGTGAAGTTAGCCATTTTCGAGTACCTTCTACTTGTTGCCTGCAACTTTTATGCAGACTGACACATAATGCTAAATTCTGATGTTTCAAGTTTTTGAATCTAATGCCATTTACAATCACTTGATCTCCCCCACTCCCACAAGAAAAGAAATAAATAAAGAAGAAAGGGAAAAAAAAGAATATTAAATTTTGTTGGAACATGCAAAAATAGAAAACTTCATTCACAGTATGATACCAATTGACCACAAGCACTGTTATCAACAGCACATTGTACTTTATTGTTTGTACACCATTCAGCTGTTGATCTGCCCCTTCCTCAGTCTTCTGGCAATTTCACAAGGTTAACACAGGCAGATTATTTTGCTTGTCTTTCTCTTTTTGTCTCATACCCACACAAACTCAATACTTCAGTTTCAAAAGCACCCAACCACATGAGCAGTTTGCTGTTGGTGTGTGATATAGAAGAGCCACAGATTTATTTTCTCTGCCACAAACAGTAGCAAAGTTGAGCTAATTTTCTTCTGGGAAGCATTATTGCGTGTCTGGAAGCAATGGACCAAGCCTTGTTCTTTTGAGACTTTTATTAACTGAAATGAAGGAACAAATAAATGCATTAACTGTTTGTTGTTTAACAGCTGTTGATCTAACAATGTCACATGTATGCAGACGTAATATATTGCATGTATGCAATCATGTATTATTACTTACAATCTTAAAATAAGAGACTTCTGGTGTCAGGGGGTGGGGGGGATGGGTGTTCAGTATATATTGAGTTAACAGCATTACATCATTAGCATTTTATTGACATTGATTAGTTTTGGGCTGTAGCTATTGTTTGGTAGTTATATTCCTTCTACCATTGGTAGTCGCTGCAGTCATCGTTTTTGATTATTCTGCTAGTGCTGTGTGTCAGCGGTGTGACATTGCATTATTCCCATTGGTTGTTGGGCCTTCTCTGACTGAAAGGTTAGTAGGATGCTAACCAGCGCAACAGTCGTACCAAGTACATGCTGCGCACAAGAAGACAAGACAGAAACTGACAAATAAGGCAAGGAATTTTATTCTCCTGAAGCAAAAGTACAAGGAATGCATCATGGGGTTGGTTCATTTATTCATTCATCATTGGCACCACACCCATACAGCAGCGCAACTATATTACCCAAAAGGAGCTGCAGTGCCAAATGCTACCATTTAATGCTAAGCCAATTCATGCATACACACCAATCATTTAAAAAACAAAGTTTCATTTAAGAAACAGTGCTAATGGCAGTAAACAGTTCTTTTTTATGTAAACCCAACTGGCTCAGACCTCTCTCTCTATATATATATTGCAGCCTCTCTGCAGCATTGTTGACTGGGAAGAAGTGAAAATTATGTCCCCTCAGTCAGCAGTTGGGCCCCTCTGTGCTGAATTACAGCACAGCACAGCACAGGAGCCAGCTTGCCACAAAACCCTGTCAAGAACAGCATGGATTTTAGCACTGGCGTTGGGTTAAGATGGGTAAATTTCAATGAATGACAGGACAATCTGGCTCTAGTAGTGGCAAGGGAGGATACTGTTCTGCACACACTTTTGAAGTTGCTCCCCCTCCAAGAACCATCCCCAAGTTGACAGTAGCGCATAGCATTTTTCGGATGAAACCAGTCCTCCATCATCAACAATTGTTTGAGGAGTCTTTTGATGCTTCTACATTGCTGAATTTTGGATTTTGTTTTCAGAGCTTTGGAAACTATGTGTTACTGTTAGTTGAGAAACCCAAAGAGTGATGATTCCTATAACCAGCAGCATGCTGGTATAGTGACATTAGCATGGACTTGAATTACAGCTGATAAATATATTTGTGTTTGTTGATGTAGGCTATTTGAGGCAATATGAACAGTGAATTTTGCAAATAATAACAACAACAACAAAGGTACACTGGAGACATGTTAGCTTGACACAGATGGCTGCCTTCTCATGCTTGACTGTGAAGGAAAGAAGATAGTATACCCATAGCTTTTTTCAGTGACATGGTGTATTAATAGCTTTTGCGTTCAAGGGAGATAATTTGTGCAATTCCTGCTTAAGCAGATATTGTTGATGTTCTCTCAGATGATGTTGAAAATTAATGAGGTCTTTGAGACTGCATGATGATAACTTCTGTCAAGCATTATAGGTCCATACCAGTTTTCATGACCTGAAATTGTTTTGAAAGTCACAAGCAAAAACTGAAGACCTTTGTAGTTGTTGATTGAAGCCTTTGAGTTTTTTTTTTTTTTTTGACTTGTTTTGTTTTAAATATGAATTCTGATGATAATTTGGTGTGCTTGTTCTAGGTCAATACAAATATGCTACTGGAGCTGTTGGTTTCTCCTGACAACTTTTTACAGCCGTTAATGATAGTATGTACTTTCTTGTGTGCACAAAGCCTTTGTTGATGTAGCTTGAAAATACCTATACCTTTGTATCTCATAATTAGCCATCTTTGAGTGGGGTGAAAGTGTTTCTGAATAAAACGAGTGAGTATACTTATGAGTGAGTGTGCAGGACAGAGATGCTGTGAACTATGAATCGCTGTATGTTCATACTTGATGGAAATTGTACTCTAGCATCGCATAACTATGAGGGTTTTTTGTGAGGATTGTGTTTCCATGTTCCACAACAAAATTTTGATTTGTAAATAATGTGTGCGAGGTACCAGAATCACAAAATACTGATCTTGAAATGCAGGTTTCTTTTCCTTCTGATGGAATGTTAAGGCAGGCACAGGAATTTTAAGCTCTTTGACTTTGTTCTTCCTGTTTTGTTTTTCCTTGTTTTTGTTTTTTTCTCTTCTCTTTAATGTTTGCATATGATTAACAAACAGGAGCCTACTTCATAATAGAGTAATAGTCATTATACTGGCCGAGAATCTGGCCAGCCAGTATAGCAAAAACTTTCTCAGACACTAAGCTTGAAAAATTTGCATTATGCTAATACTTACTGAACTTTACAGGTACATACCACTTTCATGGCCTTCACCTTTTGGAAGCTCACAGGTGCATTAGAAAGGTTAAATTTTGGGTTGTATTTTCTGACTGGAATTCCAATCTGGCCAAAACTTATGGTTGTTGCAAATATTGACAAGATTACACACAACAGGCCTTTTGTGACTTTAGCATGCATGGGAGATATCTCATGCATTCAAACACTTTCACATTGCCTCTTTGACGTTGTCGTGTAAGAGATCTGATGAAAATTTGTGTTGTTGCAACCTCCATTGAGCATTACTATTCTGTGCTAGTTTTGGTGATCTCGATTCATGAATTGAATTTCATGTTCTAAAGCAGAGGTAGCAGAAGGCAAAAACTAAAGTTAGGCAACCTGAGCTGAGTTCAAACTTTGCATGGTTGTTCTATATACAGACATAATCACGACTACACAGCTTTAAGTAACTGTAGCATTTATTTAAGGGGGATACCTGATGTATTTCCTGCCCCCCTCCTTCCGCAGCAACAAAAAAAAAAAAAAAAAAAGGAAAACAGAAGGTGGGGTGGAGATGTGCACAAAAACTCCTGGATTAAAAAATAATAATTTTAGGTTCAAGGTTGTTGCTGTAGTGAAAAGTCTTTTAAATTCAAAAAGTGAGATCTTTAAGAGACTGCATGATACTTACAAGCCTTACATGTTCATCTAATTTTGGTGACCCAGAGACGTTGTCAAGGTCACAGAAAAATTTGAGAAGAAGAACAAAATTCTGTTTAAATGACTAGTGTACGTATTCACTCTTCTTGTAGCTAAATGTTGCCAAAAGGGTATTGTTGATTGTTTATTAAACCCTTTTGATAAAGAATGTGCTAAAGTTGGAGATGCATTAAATAAAGTCTTCACATTGTAGTGTCTTCCTCCTTTCCAGCGTCTGCCCCTCTCGTGTTCCATTTTTCATCCACTGCCTTTCTGTCCCGGGATGAATGACCCTGCGGCAGTGGACAGTATGTAATTTAAGTCCAGTCTCTAACTCCTCTGCCTTTGTAAATAGCTTCTTTCACAAATCGTGTAGTGCGTCCTGCCTACTTTTGGCCGTTGTTCTGTCTCACACTCGACCACACAGGCATGGGTTGTCTTAATTACTCCATCGGAAGCTTGGCTCTTTTCTGCCTTGTGTTTTATCATACCGCATGTACAAGCTCTGGGTGAAAGCTCCTTGGGTCTAATATTTGTAGTGGTGTTGGCTGTCGCTGTAACGTTTAGCGTCAACAGGGAACTTTCCATTTTCTCATCGAGGCCATGGGAACAGGAGCATGTCAATCATTTTTGAAGAGTTCCCTTTTCCCAAAGCTATTCGGTTGTCATTCGAGGTGTCAGCTACTCGTAGAAGTTGCTGAGTCAGCAATAGTCAGGTCTTTACAGGGCCAGGGGAAAGTATGCTTACTTTGTGTTGGGGCGAAGAACGCGCTGGCACATAAACAAAGGCTATGATCCACTTTCAGGCATGGTCATGGGACTACAGCATGTACGTTGAGTTGCTAGGGGAAGAAGCAGACCGTGACGTCACCTTCGAGCATCTGATCGTGTCGTGTACCTTTGAGACTTGCTCCATGCTCATCTGATTCTGATATGACACAGAACGCGCCGAAACGGCAGCAGTTTCATGTGGCACCAGCCATGTCAGCGCTGTAAGTACACCACTTCGGTGGATATTCAAAAACGCGCTATAAAAAAGCTAGTGACTCGTGTAGACTCACATGCGAGCGCAGTGAGTGCTCGAGAGCGGAGAATACAGCTATATTAAAGCTATCAACAGTCATCAGTAGATTGGTCTGATATCGCCTTGCTGTGAACAGACATAAAACATTGACATCTGCTGATGACCTGCTACATCGTGCTGTAGTTATGTGGTCATGCTTGAAAATGGATCGTGGCCTTAAAGAACACCAATCTTTATTTGTGAAAAGATGACGGACTTTTTTCCTGGGCCTGCCAGTGTTCATATATATATGGAGTTTTACTGTACATGTGCGTAATATTTAAATTAATCTGCTGGACCTGACAACTTTGATCATCACATTTCTTCGTTTGGATGCTTTAGTGTAAATTGTTGTTTTGTGATCAATTCAGAATATGTCACTATTTTGTCTGTTTCAAACTATTTGAAATTGTTTGAAGAATATCACATTGTTTGAAATTTGTGTATTGCAGTAGTATTTGTGTGTGTCTGTGTGTATACACGCGTATGGTTATACTTGTTACAGCCAACCCCCCCTCCGCCCCCTCCCTCTCTGCTTCTTCTTCTTCGACGTTCAGCTGACGAGGTGTTAAAATCGAATTATTAATATTGTCCGGGGGGGGGGGGGGGAGATGCAAAAGAGGTCGAACTGTGACTTTTGAGGCGGGGTCTTTTGGTAACAATATCAAAACGCACAATAGACTACAAAGAGAGAGTAATTTGTGTAGAAAATGCAAAGCATGCGCACATTTTCAGTAAAAACTTGTTTCTAGCAACAGAAAGAGACTACACTGAAAAACGATAACAAGAATGAAATTTGATCTGCTTAACTTTTAGTGGGATGAGAATTTGGGGGGAAGAATGCAAGCATGCGACTGACATATATCTGAAGCTGGCATGATGTAATGAATATAAAAACAACACCACAGCATGAATATGATCATATGTAATTACGTACGTCAGTAGTTATTTAATTCCCCACCTCCCACACTCAAAAAAGTTTGACTTTTCATCCGCACGTAACGCTAATGGCTCCATGGAAGCGGGCCCACTATTGAATAAATAAACCGAAAATGCCTTTGAATAAGGCAACGATTAACTTTTCCTGATAATAACTCGGTGGACAGACGTCATCAGCTGATCTCGGCACTGGTTTACCAGGCCACTGTGGAAGAACTTACACAGGCCACAATACAGCTAAGGTGAAGAAAAACAGAGTTTGGTTTTCGATGTTGCTAGAGTCCAGGAATGATGGACCGCCGGTGACCATGCAACGTCCCCTGGGAGCGACTGTCGAGGCGGCAAGTCTGGAGACGACAGCAGGTTTCCGACGTCGACCAACGGTGACTGACGTAGCATATAGCAACCTGATCGCTTCTCTGAATTCCGTAATCCTCCATAACGATTTAGCTCACTTCAGCCACAGACAGCCTGGCTTTAATTACCAAATTGATCTCATGATGAGGGAAAGGGGATAATGACTTCACGTCAGTTGAAATGTCAGTCACGGAAACAATTAACTGACTGTCGTATCAACTAGAAGGGAGAAGTGAATCGCCATGGATTTACGTGCCTGAAAACTGACACTTTTGTATCAACAAGATGGTAAAAGCGAATCGCCATGAATTTACGTGAGTGAAAACTGATTGTTATGTTTGTCCCGGTCGCATGTACTGGGGGAGGGCACAATGGCAAACAAAAAGCATGCATACCGTACTGTTGCTTTATCGTCATGCATAACGGTTTTGTTGTTGTCGGCGCCGCGCTCCATCTCCTCGCCTCGCTAATGCGACAACCTAGCGTTCGGTTTTACTGCTGAACGGTTTTACTCTTGACGAGTGTTAAATTAGAGCTCGAATGACGTCACACGCACACAACAACTTGAAGGCCCTGATCGTTTACGGTAACTGTCAACACATGGCGTACGAATACAAATACAAGGTAGCCTAGACTCCACCAGACGTGGGCTTACGTTTACTCGCATGTCAAGTGAGAGTTACCGTAGGCGATTCAGGTCTGTGTTGTTGTGTTCGTGTGATGTCTTTCGAACGCTGATTAACTCCCTTGTTTGTTGAGGCTGGGCCTCGTTCCGGGCGTCGAGTGTTCGCGAGATGGCGTCAGTGAACTCAAGCGGTGGCGTGTGGCATTGCATTTGAAGAGTTAGTCGGTGGACTGGCTCACATTAGAGGCAAATGCATCAATGCAATCAATGCACCACCACTGCATTTGTAAAGGCAGAGGTGACAGAATCGGCGGAAATAGTGTCTTTCCCGGTATTCAAAGTTCAGTACGAGAACACTCGCGCCCGCGCGCGCGCGCGCGCGCGCGCACACACACACACACACACACACACACACACACACACACACACACACACACTTCCATGCATCCCTTCCCCCACAGTCTCCTCCCTTCACCTCCCTTTCCACATCTCTTTTTTCCACAGTAGTCCCCCCATCGCACTTTCTACATAGTCTTCCCCCCCCCTCCCCTCTCCCAAGTCCCTTCCTCTCAATCCCTTCCTCACACCCCATTCCCCACAGTCCCCTCCCCCCATCCCCCTTTCCCTACAGTCCCTTTCCCCCATCCCCCTTTCCCTACAGTCCCCTCCCCCCATCTCCCTTTCCCCACAGTCCCCTCCCCCCATCTCCCTTTCCCTACAGTCCCCTCCCCCATCTCCCTTTCCCCACAGTCCCCTCCCCCCCCCCCATCTCCCTTTCCCTACAGTCCCCTCCCCCCATCTCCCTTTCCCCACAGTCCCCTCCTCCCATCTCCCTTTCCCTACAGTCCCCTCCCCCCATCTCCCTTTCCCTACAGTCCCTTTCCCCCATCCCCCTTTCCCTACAGTCCCTTTCCCCCATCCCCCTTTCCACATCTCTTTCCCCACAGTCCCCTTGGCCTCCCCTCACCTTCCTCTTCACGTCCCTTTCCCCACAGTCACTACCCTTCCTTCTCCCCGATTCCCTTTTCCCACATTCCCCTCCCCTCATTCCCTTCCACCTATCCCTTTCCCAAGAGCTCTCTCTCTCCCCCCCCCCGCCCCCCCCCCCCCATTTTGTTGTTGTTGTCTTCGTTTCATCATCTTTGCCAAGTGCAACAAACATGTGCCTATCTACATGGAGTTAAACTGCGCTATGCATAATTGGCACAGAACTCCTGTAAGCGCTAATTATGACAACCTCGGTTCCCGAGGCCCAGTGACTAAACGGTCCGCGAACCTTCGTCACAAGAACGCACTTGCATGTTGTTCCCGCCGGGACGACGCGTTGCCGGGCAGTCCGAGCGTGAAGTTCAACACTGCACATGCTAAAGTGCACCATAATTACAGCTCTCACTCGAATCCCGGTGCAAAATATGCCGTTGTTCAAGAAACAACAACCACAACTAACCACTGTAATTGTAGTAAGTAATGATAATGACCACGTTATTGACAATAAACTATTGTTTTGATGAAGTAAAGTTCTTACGGTTGTATAGGCCTACCTGTGGCCCGTTCTCTGTTTGCTACGGTTCAACCTTTCATCGTGTCCATGTACACCACAGCACCACCGAAAACAAACCCACTGTACAAGCAAGGCGAGACAAATTTCAGCATTTCCGGCCGAGGCAATTGTAAGTAAACATGACGCTTAACGTCCACAGAAACCATAAGGCTTATTAGGGACGGTAGAGGCAATTGTGGCGCAAGTTCTTGATAAAAAGACTCGCTCCACTTGATCGAACAGAGAAAAGGAGCATTCTTATCGTCCGTCCGCTTAAACTATATTGTATCAAGCTCTTCCGTTAATTTCTGCAGTTCACTGATTTATGCCGAATTTACAGCTAAGTGTTATATCCTGAATATACGCAGAGTGTAATTTATATCGAAAAATACAAGTGTTTTACTGTTGAGTGTTTTGTACCAAAATTACAGCAGAGTGTTTCATATACAGAAATGATAGATGAGTGTTTCAAACAAAAATTATCTAAGTTTTGACTGTTTTAGACCAAAACTACAGGTGAGGGTTTTACACCGAAATTACAGGATGGAAATTACAGCCGAGAGTTACCGTAGGTGACTCAGGTCTGTGTTGTTGTGTTCGTGTGATGTCTTTCGAACGCTGATTAACTCCCTTGTTTGTTGAGGGAATTATAGCTCAGAGTTTTCTACCGATCGAGTCAACACCTTAGTTTCATTGTTTGGCGTAAATGTTAGCGTCCACTCCACGGTGCCCTCCCCCGGTGCCCTCCCCCCCCCTCCCCCTCCCCCCTCTTTCCCGGGAATGGATGTCGCGAGAGCCACCACCCCTCCTCCCGCTCCCACCCCCCAACCCATGTCCTACGATAAGCGCCAGCTGGGCGCGGCCTACTTCCACTGTCGAAGATGTGGGGCTTAATGTCCTCGGATGTCGGGCTGACGTATTACTTTTATCATGATGATGATGAGTTGATGCTTAATGTCCTCAGATGTCATTTGACATATTAGGGACAAGTTGTGACCAACGCCGAAGCACGGTTCAATAAAATCCACATACGTAAGGTGTATGCGTGTTTAGCTGTAACCTGCCACCTGCACTTTTTGGCAGAACGACCGGGATTTTTTACGTGCTACTGTGGTAACACGGGGGTGGAACGGATACCGAAATAAGAGTCAGCACAGAAAGTCGACCCTGGAGAAGAAAATTCTCCCGCCGTTCCAGCAGGGATTCGAACCCGCGACCTTTCAATCACGAGTCCGGTGCTCTAATCACTGAGCTATCCCCGCCCCCTTACTTTTATCAGGGACAAACGTCCTATATATAGGCCCTAGCCATGGACCTATATATAGGTCCATGGTCCTAGCTCAGTAGGAGAGAGCCAGTTTGGCCTAGCGGTAAGGTGGTAGGCTGGTAAGCGGAACGACCTCGGTTCGATACCGCTTCGGCTCTACTTTGTCTTCGAAAGTTGTGGTTTGTAGACACTGTCTTGTGACTTTGTCCATCACAATTAATGAACCATTAAATGGCTCTCATCGCTGCCCATCTTAATGCAGGAGTCATTCTGGTGGTGACAGTGTAGCGATAGGTATATACTCTCCCTCTTCCCCCACCTCCATACCTTCTTCCTCCCATTCTCCCCGTCCATAATAAGCCTTATGGTTATTATGGTTAAGCACCATGTTTACTTACTTACTTGCTCAATAGGCGTGAGCCGGTTTGGCCTAGCGGTAAGGCGTTAGGTTGGTAAGCAGAAGGACCTCGGTTCGATTCCGCTTTGGCTCTCCTCTCTCTTCAAATGTTGTGGTCTGTGGACACTGTCTTGTGACTTTGTCCCTCACAATTAAAGACACATTAAAATCGCTCTCATCACTGCCCGTCTTAATGCAGGAGTCATTCTGGTGGTGACAGTGTATCGATAGGTATATATTCTTCCTTCTTCCCCCACCACCATACCACCTCCCCCTCGGCCCCTCCTCCCCGTCCCTAATAAGCCTTATGGTCTTCGTGGACGTTAAGCACCACGTTTACTTACTTAGCTCAGGCTTATCAGTGGCTACTTCTCAGCTGATCCACTGGCCTCTGGATAGGATCGAACGACGGCAGTTGTCCCCCGTTGCTGGAGGTGATGGGGTCTATCCATCAGCATCTTCCTCTCATACGCAGCTCAGAATAGAGTTTTCACTTCTCGGCTTGGTGCCAGAAATTCTGCCTAATTCCTCTGGTTTATTTCGCTCTCAGCCCCCACCCACCCCTCCCCCCACTGTCCCCGCCCCTCCCCCGGCTCAACCAATCTTCTCACAATGCTTATACAACTGTGGAAGTGAGCTGGTTTGGCCCAGTGGTAAGACGCTTTGCTGGCAAATTTACGGAGCAGTTCAGACCCGTTTCGGCTTACCTTTTACTTTAGGATACTTGGTGTTTTTACTTTGGTTTGTGACTTTGTCCTCCACAGTTTGTGAATGAATAAAGAGGGGTGGCGTCGCTGCCCATCTAATGAACAATTCCAGTGATGACAGTGTAGCGGTGGGACCCGAAGCCCCATCCGCTTTCATCCCCCCCCCCCCCCCCCCCAGCCCCACTCCCACATCCTCTGGGAGTTTGGTACCAACCATGCAGTAACTCCCCGAACCAAGTCCAAACTCCCAGAGGACCGTACGCTGTGAAGTGCTATTTCTATATCAGGTTTGGCACACGGATTTAAAACCACGAGGTCAGTCAGCGTTCGGTTGTTGGCGTGTGCGGAGGTGGTATATATCCCAGGCAAGTAGAAAAGTCACTTGTAACGATTCGTTGCACCTTGACACCGGCGTATGCCGGCGCGGCTCATAAATCTGCTGTACTGACACTAGGCCCAACGTCGTTACGCCGCAAAGTGTCTGTTACACCGTGCCGACTCCGCGAGGGTGTACAGGGACTGAGATCAATAGCCTCTGGGTTTCACATCATGGCGACGTGTGTGCATCTGTCGCCATCTCTTTCACGTGCCGGGCTGCCGGCGAAGGTCGCACCCAGGGGACAAACTCTCTGGGGAATCGTGCTGCTAGCAGTAAGTGGAGTCAAGCCATGCAACCATCACAAATAAAATTATGTCTGCGGCTGTTCCAGACAGGCGCGGCGTGCGGCAGCTAGCTTCAGTGTAGGACAAAAGCTCACCAGGCAAAAAACCTCAGCAGGGGAAAATAACTCAGCAAGGGAAAAGATCACAGCCGACAGACAGACAGACAGACAGACAGACACAGTCAGCTGATGTTTTGAGCCCAGTCAACCACCTAGGGTTATATCAGCGACAGACAGGCAGACAGACACAGACAGCTGATGTTTTGAGTCCAGTCAACCACCTAGGGTTATATCAGCGACAGACAGGCAGACATAACTGGTTGATGTTTTGAGCCCAGTCAAGCATCTAGGGTTATAATGATCAGCGACAGACAAACATACAGAGTTTGTTGATGTTTTGAGCCCAGTCAACCACCTAGGGTTATATCAGCGACAAACAGACAAACAGAGTTTGTTGATGTTTTGAGCCCAATAGACAGACATAATTAGTTGATGTTTCGAGCCCAATAGACAGACATAATTAGTTGATGTTTCGAACCCAGTTAACCACCTATTGAGATATCAGCGACGGACAGACAGACAGACAGACAGAGTTTGTTGATGTTTTGAGCCGAATCAACCACCTACGGTTATATCAGGGACAGACAGGCAGACAGACGGACATAATCCGTTGATGTTTTGAGCCCAGTTAACCACCTAGGGTTATATCAGGGACAGACAGACAAACAGGCAGACAGACAGAGTTTGTTGATGTTTGAGCCCAGTCAACCACCTATTGTTATATCAGGGACAGACAGACAAACACAGACGGAGTTTGTTGATGTTTTGAGCCCAATCAACCACCTAGGGTTATATCAGCGACAGACAGGCAGGCAGACAGACAGACATATTTAGTTGATATTTTGAGCCCAGTTAACCACCTACGGTTATATTAAGGACAGACAAACAGGCGGACAGAGTTTGTTGATGTTTTGAGCCCAATCAACCACCTCAGGTTATACCAGGGACAGACAGGCAGACAGACATACAGACGGACATATTGGATGTTTTGAGCCCACTCAACAACCTAGTGTTATATCAGGGGCAAACAGACAGACAAACAGGCAAGACAGAGATAAAGAAGAGACAGAGGGAGACTAAACGAGAGAGTAAGAGACAAGGAGAGGCAGAGGAATTAAGACAAAGACATCTTTATTTCGTCTTTGCATGATCGTACTCTACATTGCAGGTCTTTTGCCTGCGATGCTACTTCTTGTTTTATCTTGATCTTTTTGTTTTTTTGTTTTTGTTTTGTTTTTGGTCGCATCATTTTATCGAATGAGGTTTTGTTCAATGAGCTTTTTGTCCGGTCGTAACCCGGCATCACGGACAGGCAGTTTCCATGTTTATTACAGAACTGGAGTCTGGAAGGGATAGTGATGATCAGTAGTAGCTTAACGCCCCGTCCACCGCGTAAGATCACTTGACAAAGCAACGTAAAAAGACAGAAAACATTAACAAAGGGAATTAAAGCGATCGTCTGACGCTAACAGGCACAATCACTCAACTCATCTACGGTAACTCTAACCTACCATGCGAGACCTATAGTAAAAAATAAAGAAGAAACAAAGAAGAAGAAAAAAATATCGGAACCATTGATTTTCTCTTCCCTTTCTTCCTGGCATGCAGGAATTGCAGAGTAGAACAGATCCGCAAAGGCTACATCCTCAATGTGGCTCGAGTCGATGAACAATAATTATTATTCTTCAACTCCCTGTTTCCCCAGTGCTCTTCAGCCAGTAAAGTAGCCAGTAGCGTGATGAGTGAATCGGACTTCTGCTTGCGAGCCGATGGCGTGGGACGTTTGCGGCTGACTGCGCCAATTTGTAAGCCTCGGAGAGGATGTAGAGATCAAGAGAGAGAGAGAGAGAGAGAGAGAGAGAGAGAGAGAGAGAGAGAGAGAGAGAGAGAGAGAGAGAGAGAGAGAAGGGAAACAGAATTTGAAACAACAAATTTCCTGCCAACAGGAAAAACATGAAAACTGGAATGGTACTGAAGTATTCCTGGCTTGAGAGAGAGAGAGAGAGAGAGAGAGAGAGAGAGAGAGAGAGAGAGAGAGGGGGAGAGAGAGAGAGAGAGAGAGAGAGAGAGAGAGAGAGAGAGAGAGAGAGAGAGTAAAAACTGAGACTGGGGCTAGTTAAGACATTTTCAGCTTGTACCGGAATTGTTTCATTTAGGCATTAAGCAAGGTTTGTTCTTTCTACTCTAAGCAACAGTTTGTGTCTGTAGTCGCAAATATCTTGACTGCGGAAGTTTAAAGAATCCTGCTCTTGACTGGCTGCGCAAGGATGCATGCAAAGAAGAAGGAGAAGAAGGAAGATAGTCTTAAGAGTCTTATTCATT
Organism: Alviniconcha strummeri; assembly: GCA_963584105.1. Classification (NCBI taxonomy): domain Eukaryota; kingdom Metazoa; phylum Mollusca; class Gastropoda; family Provannidae; genus Alviniconcha; species Alviniconcha strummeri. The sequence continues at coordinate 32,668,355 of OY757541.1, read as the reverse complement.
CCCACCCCACCACCCACCCCTCATCCCCACTCCACCCGCCCCTTCCTGGCGCCGAATCCGATTGTTGGCCCAAATCCGTAACTGTGAGCCTGTGTGCATGCCCTTCCGGAACCAGTGTTTTATACAAGACTCTCTTTCAGATCATACTTGGGAGGAACTAGAACCAGCAGTACAAAATTCCCCGACAGATAAAGGGTTAAGGACACGACAGCCATTATTCACAAAGATACGACATTTGCATGAAACCTAAGAAATCAATCGACGAAACCCGTCTTGCAGTGACAACTACTGTTCATTCTTTCTTCTTCTTAAAAAAACAACAGCTATATATGTACACAGGGTGGCTTTTTGCACGTGCCTTCGAACAAACGAACAGCGCGTCTGGTTGTTCACAGCAATTGTTCACTCGATCCTCTGTTTGATATTTTTATGTTCCTGCGCACTATGGCTTCTGGGGAACCTGAGCTTTAAGAGCTGCCGTGTCTCGTTAAAAAGTGTTTAAGCCTTAATCCTTTGTGTTGTGTCTGTGGAACTGCTGCTGACTTCTTGCGGACATAAACATTGTCACCGCGAAACCGCGGTGACAAAAAAGCAGACCGCAATTACGTGCCCGCATGCATTATGCAGCAGTCGGCTATCCTAACGGTGATTATCGTTTTTGTTTGTTTGCTTTTCTTTCTTTCCTTTTTTTCTTTTTTCTTTTTCTTTTTCTTTCTATCCCCCCCCCCCCCCCTTTAAAAATAAATAAATCGTGATGCACATTATTGTTTTGGTAGAACTTGCTGACATATGATATCTTGATAATTGTAACATCAGTTTAATATCACTTATGTGAAAAGACTAAATTAAAACAAAACAAAACAGGAGGCAGGAGGAGCTTAGACTTGTTTAACGCCCAGTTGTCTCCGAAGTGATACTGGCTGGGACTGTGGGGGAAGAGCCTGTTGCGGCACGTTTTGTCACCACAGCATGTTTTGTCACCACGGCACGTTTTGTCACCACGACATGTTTTGTCATCAAGGTGTCAAAACGTGTAGCGATGCCTGCACGGTTTGTTACCAACGAAGTGGTGTTCTGATGATCCATCAGACAGGTACTGCGAACGCAGAAATACTGAATTCCCAGCGCTTTCAAGCGCTCCTCTTTTAAGAGATGGTGTACATTTAGAGGATTTTATGTACCTTATGGTTCCTGGCGAGCCGGACGACATTAACCGTAAGAGGTTTAGATCTCTGTTGCTGTGTCTCTTATTATGTGTGCCGTCTGTTGATTTTTGTTGATGCTCTTTTTCCCCCTTCTTTTCTTTGCGTGTGTGTGTGTGTGTGTGTGTGTGTGTGTGTGTGTGTGTGTGTGTGTGTGTGTGTGTGTGTGTGTGTGTGTGTGTGTGTGTGTTCCTTTTATATTTTATTCTTTTAATATCTTTGCTTCCTTGTTCTACTGTCATGAATTCTGCCGGCCTGATTTCCACCGTCGCAGTTCATTAACTTCACTTTTCTTTATAATTTCTCTATTCTTCCTTGCAGTGGGCTACCGCTACCGCTAAACAAATTGAGGCCTGCAACGATTAAGATATTGAACACCAGTGGTATGAAAGTCATTGAACTTCTGAAGTAGTATACTTTTCTCCGTAGAATGCTTACAACTCTTTTGAAAACTCGAAGAATCCATTGAATAATAAACAAATGATGCCGCTTTGATCTTCTTTGCTTGGCGACGACGTCACTTTTATCTTTACTTCTACCGCTAGTGTGCTGTGCAAGCAGCAAGGCCGATACTGTGGAGTAACTGTAATGTTACGATGTGATGATTTGTATAGCAAACACAGGTAACACAAATCGTTACTGCTATAAGCTACTTTTACTTTGATGCACAAGAACACACAGATGTAGAGAGCACGGAGCACACATCTAGACTAGAGGCTAGCTGCACACGGACTGAAGTGATGGACACCAGCTTGGATGCGGTCCCTTGGTCATGATCTGTCATTATGCTGCAGTGGAGTGTCACAATCTTGAGTTTCCCGCTTGAGGGTAGGCCAATGACAGCTGGATCTTTGACATCAACGATGTGGAATTTGGTGTTCTCCCACGTTGACTGTTGGTACAACAGTCAACGTGGGAGAACACCAAATTCCACATCGTTGATCTTTTGCATGGGAAGCTCCAGGTCCCACAGCAGGGAATGGTGGTGCCGTTGTACGCTGTGAGTTTGATGTCACGGGCAGCGTTGGCGACCTCCTGCTGTGGGAAGCCGTCTCTATCCACCTTGTCGGGGAACATCTTCCTGAAGGTTGTCAGTGGGAGGGTGTTGCCCTGCGCCCCCATGTCCACCTTCAGCATCAAGTTGTGGATGCCTGGCCTGGTAGTGCGCTTGACGTTGACTCTCACGAACGCCTCATCTATTGACGACTTCATGGATGACACCTTGATGTCACTGAAGGTCAGCACATCAGAGAGAGTCGCCATCTGCCTGGCCAGCCTCGATGTGGATTGATTGATTGATGATCGCTTATATAGCGCTATTCTCCGCTCTCTTGAGAAGACTCACTGCGCTCGCATGCGGTTCTACATGAGTGACTAGCAATTTACAGCGTTTTTTTTCTTCTTTTTTTTTGTTTTTTTTTCTTTTTTTCTTTTTTGTATATCCACCGAAGTGGTGTACTTACAGTGCTGACATGGCTGGTGCCACATGAAACTGCAGCCATCTCGGCGCAAGTTCTGTGTACATCATACAACCATGCACCATGTCACTTCATGCAAAGCCACATACGTAAGGTGTATGCGTGTTTAGCTGTAACCTGCCACCTGCGCTTTTGGCAGAATGACCAGGATCTTTTACTTGCTACTGCGGTAACATGGGGGTGGAACGGATACCGAAATAAGAGTCAGCACAGAAAGTCGACTATGGAGAAGAAAATTCTCCCGCCGCTCCTGCAGGGATTCGAACCCGCGACCTTTCAATCACGAGTCCGGTGAGCTATCCACGCCCCTTCCTGTAGCCATGGAAGGAAGGTGGTGACTTGGACTGCTTATGGCCGTCCTTCGACCTACAGACCTTGACCCAATGATTGTCACTGAGGACAGGAAGGGAACTAGAAAGTGTAGACTGTCTTTTTGTAGTGTAGACTCTTATTGTAATGTAGATTGGTCTTTTTGTAGTGTAGACTGGTCGTTTTGTAGTGTAGACTGGTCTTTTTGTAGTCTTTTTTGTTTTTTGTAATGTAGACTGGTCTTTTTGTAGTGTAGACTGCCTTTTTGTAATGTAGACTGGCCTTTTTGTAATATAGACTGTCTTTTTGTAATGTAGACTGGTCTTTTTGTTATGTAGACTATCTTTTTGTAGTGTAGACTGTCTTTTTGTAATATGGACTACCTTTTTGTAATGTGGACTGGTCTTTTTGTAGTGTAGACTGCCTTTTTGTACAGCCCGTTCTTAATTGGGCGAAGGTTTCTTCGCGAACCTAGTTGGAAGTATTCGGCGAAGCTAGCTGGTTCTTAACTGGGCGAACTTTTCTTCGCGAACCTAGTTGGAAGTATTCGTCGAAGCTATATATTCGGGGTCCAAAAAGCTTCGCTCAACATTTTCTGGGAACATTCGCCCTATTGGACTATCATTGCCTCCGACTGGCTGAGAGCAGAGCTCTCCTGTGGATGAAGAAAAAATAAAAATAAAAATGGATGACGATGTCGCTAGGTACTTCACTCGCTTCGGAGGGAATTTGTTTATTTGTTGACTTGTGGGAGGCGCAGCCTTGTCTCGGAGACCCAGAATGAGATAGCAGTTAGTTGAAGTACCCTGTGAGGGATGATGAAAGTATATTGACTTGACTTGAATTAGCCTACATTTTCGATCATGCTGTCTGCTGCGCGTCTGCTGCGCGTCTGCTGCAAGTTCGGGCCGAAGCTTGCATCTCATTACGAGCCATTTGAGAACGAAGTAAAGTTTGGACTGTCCGAACCACGTTCGGCGAACTAAAAGTTCAGTTAAGAAATGAATCATAGTTCGTCGAACTGTCCGAAGTATGTTCGGCGAACAAACATTCGCCCAGTTAAGAACGGGCTTAAGGTAGACTGTCCTTTTGTACTGTGGACTGTCTTTTTGTGATGCAGACTGGTCTTTTTGTAGTGTAGACTGGTCTTTTTGTAGTTTAGACTGTCGTTTTGTAATGTGGGCTGTCTTTTTGTAATGTAGACAAGTGTTTTTGTAGTGTAGACTGTCTTTTTGTAATTTTCCCGCCGCTCTTGCGGGGATTCGAACCCGCGACCTTTCAATCACGAGTCCGGTACTATCCACGCCCCTTTCTGTAGCCATGGAAGGAAGGTGGTGACTTTGACTGCTTATGGCCGTCCTTTGTTGAGGTAGTCGGCTTCGACCTACAGACCTTGATCCAATGATTGTCCTTGAGGACAGGAAGGGAACTAGAAAGTGTAGACTGTCTTATTGTAGTATAGACTGTCTTATTGTAGTGTAGACTGTCTTTTTGTAGTTCAGACTGGTCTTTTTGTAGTGTACACTGTCTTTTTGTAATGTAGACTGACTTTTTGTAGTGTAGACTGTCTTTTTGTAGTGCAGACTGGTCTTTTTGTAGTGTAGACTGTCTTTTTGTACTGTAGACTGGTCTTTTTGTAGTGTAGACTGGTCTTTGTGTAGTGTAGACCGTTGTGCTTAGCTCGAGTACTCTGGACGGATGACCGTGACGTGCATGATGGCTTTCCGCCCATCCCGAATTTTCTCCGGAGTCAAAGAATGTGCATGCAGGGTCTACAAAGGTCCTTCGGATGAGGCTCTAAACCGAGGTCCCCTGTATGTATAATGCACGTGCATAAAGATCACAAACGCACTTAAAGGATCCTGCGGTTCATGTCAAAGTTCGGTGGATTAGGAAAACACCAAAATATCCTAGTAGGCCTGAGGGTGTGCACTTAAATTGTTGAAAGAAGACGAAGATCGAGAAAACTGTAATTATATCTATACGTGTATTTCTGCATGGTCAAACCACGGACACACACACACACACACACACACACACACACACACACACACACACACACACACACACACACACACACACACACACACACACCCGCACACGTACACACACACACACACACACACACACACACACACACACACACACACACACCCGCACACGTACACACACACACACATACACACACACACACACACCACACACACACACACACACACACACACACACACACACACACGGACGCACACACAACTCTTATTCGCTATCATCCATTTTTATTCACCAAGTCATTATGTCCATTAGCATAGTTACATCATAATAACATATCCATAACAAGCAAATAACTGTATACGTCATGATATCAACAAGCAAAAGTTGTAATTTTAAGGCTCCGAATCAAACCGACAATAAAAATCTGAGTAAGTACGTATCCGAAGGTGTGTACTTGGGGAAGTACAATGCCCTTCAGGACAAATCACAGCAGATGATGGGGGTGGGGGGTGGGGGTAAGTAAGTAAGTAAGTTGGTGTTTTATGCCCAGTCAACCGGTGCGGTTATATCAAGGCGATGGGGGGGGGAGCGAGAGAGAGAGAGAGAGAGAGAGAGAGAGAGAGAGAGAGAGAGAGAGAGAGAGAGAGAGAGAGAGAGAGAGAGAGAGAGAGAGAGAGAGAGATTAAACTATATAATAAATAAAAGTGAGTTGAGAATATATGTGAACAAGATCACATTTAACAAAACTGGGGAGAGAGAGAGAGAGAGAGAGGCAGGCAGTCAGACAGAGAGAGATAGAGAGGGAGAGACAGAGACAGACAGAGACAAAGACATAGACATAGACAGAGACAGACAGACAGAGAATTATTACCCAGCTGAAAGAAAGTAACAGGAGAATATATACATATATACATAAATATATTAGCAGGATCACGTCTAATAATATTCAGGGGGGCGGGGGGGGGGGGGGTGAGGGAAGGAGGGAGAGAGAAAGAGAGACAGACAGAGAGACAGACAGAGAGACAGAGAGACAGACAGAGACAGAGTGAGAGAGAGAGAGAGATACAGAGACAGAGAGACAGAGGCAGAGATAGACACAGACAGAGAAAGACAGAGACAGACAGACATGCAGACACACCGACAGAGAGAAAGAAAGGCAAAAGTTTATTTTTTTTTAAAAGGTGTGTGTGTGGGAGGGGTGGGGGAGGGTGTCCTGCGACTTTCTACGGAGGGGTATAAAAAGCTATACACACCTTTTTCCCAGCATATTTGGTACATGGCCCATGATAAGAGTCCGCATGCACCTAGGATTATCCCTGATTATTCTGTACAAGGAAATGGTTTAAGTTGCTACCAAAACTTGACTAGTGAACTGCCAAGTTTTGATAAGGATTGTGGATGTGTGAGTAGCACGCAGAAGTACATAGGAAAAAGGACAATAATATCACACACATCATCTTTACACGCGGAGATTATGGAATTTATTTTGAGGAACAATGCACCATTTGAGAACTGTGTTGGTCATGAGTGTTTATAGCTTCTTCTTTCTTCTTCTTGTTCATCTTTTTGGGGTGGGTAGGTGAATCTTGTATAGTGATTTAATTGTACGCTATCACACACACACACACACACACACACACACACACACACACACACACACACACACACACACACACACACACACACACACACACACACTCATACACACACATACACACTATCTGTACCCCCCCCCCCCACACACACACACACACACACGACATTCAATACCTTTTGTGAAAGCATTAATTCACTCATTAGTGAATTGTTCTGTTAACGAATTTACATATGAAATCAACACTTTACTTAGATAGTGCCAGTCATACGTTATGCAATCAACCGCTCAGTCAGTATTGGTTCATCTATCCATCAATGAATCGATCAGTCAATTGAATCTAATCACTCCGTTTCAAGGTAAGCATGAACACAATGAGTCCTTTGAGGGCGAAGTACACTCCATGGTTGTGCGTATGTTAGTTCCTGCAACTTACGAATGAGAAAACCTAGGTATTACACGTTCAATGCTTTGTGTTGTAACGTACAGCAAAAGAACCAATCATTGCAGAAGCTGGAACTGAATTGCATGACAAGGACAAACATGACGCGAGTTAAATTTCCTACACTTCTCTTGACATACGATATCAATTATGACAAATCAGTCGAGAGACAATGCCTGGTGACATGTCTCGAGTCTAGAGTACAAATGCATGCGCAAATGTAAGATTCTGTGTGCTTACAAAACAACTGGAAGCGCGCCAGATCACATAGCCGGATAATAGCGAAAGAAAAACAAAAATAAACGTATGAATGCAGAATGAAGTATTCCCCATCTCAAATCTCTCTCTCTCACTGGTGAGTGACAAAAACTAACAAGTGATAAAATCAATATATAAATGCATGGTATGATCACTTTAAAAGTTTGCTTCGTTACTCATGTTAAAGAAACAGCTAACAATTCGACTGCTCTCTCTCTCTCTCTCTCTCTCTCTCTCTCTCTCTCTCTCTCTCTCTCTCTCTCTCTCTCTCTCTCTCTCTCTCTCTCTCTCTCTCTCTCTCTCTCTCAACAAAACAAACTGGCAATAGGGAGTACTGTGGCCGGACCCAAGCATCTGGATCCAGAGCAAACAGACCGATGTGGTGGCCAGACAAAAATCTGGATCCAGAGCAAACAGACCGATGTGGTGGCCACACAAAAATCTGGATCGAGAGCAAACAGACAGTTGGCCGGAACAGGGTGACATCAGGTTTCACCAGGAAGTGGAAAAGACCGTGCTACGACCTCCCATGTTGTCCACGACACAATTATTCCTTTGTCCTTTTTGTTTAGTCTTTTCACATCAATGATATTAGACTGATTTTATAATTACCAAGGTCTAAACATATGTCAGCAAGTTATATCAAAAGAACAAGCTCAAGAAATGAAAGAAAGAAAAAGAAAGAAAGAAAGAAAGAACGAAAGAAAGACAGAAAGAGAGAAAGAAAGAATTATAGAATAATAAAGAAGAAAAGAAGGTATATTCTTATTTGGAGTCACAAAGACAAGCATACATTTGTGTACATATATATATATATATCCATACACATAGTTAATTCCACCTGATCTATTACATTAATACACACAAACAGGATCACATGCACACACATGTACTAAAACATGCATATTGCCTAAAATTAATGTCGTAAACTCGCACGATGACACTCAAAAGACTTTACATAGAAACTCTCGCGTAACCTACATACTTTCACTTCACCCACCCCTCTCCGAGACATACACAGACATATTCTCTGACATATACACAATCCCCATCCCATCTGATGTATTCAAAAAAAAAAAAAGAAAAAAAAAAAGGGAAAGCTCTTACACATGCAATTCAATGTAAATGAGTCTGATCAAATGATAAGCCCTCGAACAAACTGACAAGTTAATTTCTAACAAAAGGTTTGGTAAAAATAAATGAAAATGCCCTTCAGATGAAAAGTCAGGAGGCAAAAAGAACTTCATGAGATGACAATAAAATAAAATATGATCTACTGAAAAAAAAAAAAACAAAACAAAAACAAAAGCAATTGTGTTTGTTCACGACACAGCTTTCTTTGATTACCACTGTTTCAACAGACCCGGTGGGCCTTGTATCTTGCAGTTTTCTTTAAAGCTTGCAAGCAGAGCGCAATAAAAACTACATATTCGACAAGACAACTTTCTGTCATGCGGTCAGTCTTGTTTCTTCCTTTTCGTGATTGATGCGGGCAATGTCTCCCATTCCTCCGATACTGCCGACCTCGACCGTCTCCTCCTTCTTGCAGTATACTGTGCCATTCTCGTAACTGCTTAATTGTAATATACTCAGCCTTAACTGGCTCTTCTTTTCTGTACAATGCCGTCAGTTTTCTCTCTTATCCCTTTGTGTACAATGTCGTCAGTTTGATCTCTTATCCTTTTGTGTATAATGTCGTCAGTTTTCTCTCTTACCCCTTTGTGTACAATGTCGTCAGTCTTTTCTCTTCCTGTATCAGGTCTCGTTTTTGAACAATGTTGTCAGTCTTGTCTCTTCCTGTATCAGGTCCCTTTCTGTACAATGCCGTCAGTCTTTTCTCTTCCTGTCTTAGGTCTCTTTCTGTATAATGTCGTCAGTCTTGTCTCTTCCTGTCTTAGGTCTCTTTCTGTACAATGCCGCCAGTCTTGTCTCTTCCTGTCTTAGGTCTCTTTCTGTACAATGCCGTCAGTCTTGTCTCTTATCCCTTTCTGTACAATGCCATCAGTCTTGTCTCTCACCCCTTTCTGTACAATGCCATCAGTCTTGTCTCTCATCCCTTTCTGTACAATGCTGCCAGTCTTGTCTCTTCCTGTAACAGGTTCCTTTTTTGTACACTGTCGCCAGTCTTGTCTCCTCCTGTAGCAGGTCTCTTATTTGTACAATGTCAACAGTCTTGTCTCTTCCTATAACAGGTCAGTTTCGTTTCCTGTTTCTTGTAGTGCCTATAAATTTCTATACCTTTTCACGGCTGTAAAATGTTCGTCTTCAACGTTTTGTTTTGTTTTCGTTTTTTTTCTTCTCCTTTCTGTAATGGCGCTGTTCTCGTCATTTCTGTAATGGGGACAGTCGACATTCTCGTGTCTTCGTGCAATACGGTCAGTCTCACAAAGCTGCTGGCTCGTGCATAAAGAAATCTTCATAACTGTAGCGTAAAGGAAATGGGGTTAAAGAATGTGACATCTTGATGTACGATTATTTCCTGACACGAACACTACGCCACCACAATTTCCTGGAAGAAGGCCAACGTCCACTCGCGCGACTGAAGTTCTGAATATGGTTAAATATTCGTTTGCGAAACGCCATGCCTAGTTTGTGCTGGAGCACTGATGCTCTGTTATTTCCCTAAAGGCTTAGACTTGCATTATATGTGCTGATCCAGAACCGCCCATTTTCTGTTCGATAAGTCAGCTTGTGATACTATTGGCAAAGATCATATGAGATGTAAAAAGATGAAGTTGGAATAAAAGGAAACAGGTTCATGTGGTATCGACTTTCATCGGGAAAAAAGAAAAAGAAAATGGAGTTGGGGGCGACTGGGGAGGTTATGGTGCATGGGGAACGAGCAAGGGGTTTAACATTATTATCAGGGCAGATAAATCAGACTAGGTGATCCTAATGGACAGGTTTGCGTGAAGGTCTCGACTCTGTTGGACATCATCTCCAAACTGTCAAAATGAGTGCTATCTTTCTGAAATAAAATTAGAACACACTCAAGGTTAAGAACGAACACTGATTGTAAAAGGACAACACGAATTCATACGCAGTTTTTCAGGATAAAGAAAAAAACATACGCAATTTTTCAGGGTAAACCCATTTTTCAAACAACAGACACACAGATGAAATATGATAAATGAAATTTACCTAATTCTCTGTTACAGTTGGTGCTGGAGTGTCTGGGGTGTGTTGAAGAATGCTGACATCATTTTTATCACCATTTATCTGTCTGTTTGTTGACTGAAAAAGGAGTTTACCCTGAAAACATGCCAATTGTTTGTGTTGTCCTACTAAAACTAGCGCTCTTTTTAATCTCTTGCGTATTTTGGTCATCAGGAACAAAATGAGCTACAGCGACGTTTGTGTCAAAATCTGCCATTTCTGCTGATTGAAACAGGGGGTTACCTTGAAAATATGCGCATGTTTTGTGTTGTCCTAGTAAAATCGGCGTTCTTTTTAACCTTTTGTGTGTTTTGATCATCCGAAACAAAATGAGCCACAGAGACATTTCTGTTAAAATCTTTGTTGCGGGTTTCATGGAAAGCCAACAACCGGTGACCCATCATCTGCTGCAAGCTCATGAAGATCTCCTCCGCAATACAACTTTCAAAAAAAGCAGACTTCGAGCAGAGTAATTCCAGCGAGTGCACAATGCAGACTTTGAGTGGTGCGAATGTTCGCAATAGGGCCCACAGTTACCCGCACACATTTACACACATACTATCCCTCCCCTTCCCCTTCCCACCACGCACCCCAAACTCACCTACAAATCCGATAATACTATAGACCTCGCTCCAAACTGCCTGGAACTTATTTTAACTAGGCGTAGAGAGAGACTTGCAAAGGTTTCGGAAAAATAGAATTCTGAAGGTTTTATAGCACACAAATCAGCAGTTCCGTGATCTTCAGCCATCAGCACAAAAGAATGTTTGCAGATGAACGTCGAACAGAGGAGACGCCGTTGCCCTCTGACGCACCTTGTCTGTCGAAGCTGGGCATAAAGCAGGAGGAAAATCAAGGAAGGAGTCCAAGAAGCTTGCAAAGAAGAGTTCCCCTCCTAATCTCTTGTCGGCATTATTTCAAATAGTCCATGCTCTTTGTATGGCATGAACCAAACACGCACGCGTTCGCGTGAGGCATGGACGTCTCCCAGTTGTTTTTAATAGTTTTTATTTAAATTGTTTTTTTCTCTCTTCGTGTCTTTGCAAGGGTATGGACGTTAAGTAATCCCAGAAGCAAATCCAAACACACAGTCGATCATCACCCACGTGGATAGCTCGCGCTGATGGAGCACCTCCACCACAAGTCCCGCGAGGGAACCCGGCTCTCGCGCGCGAAGCTGGGCCGTCCAGCTGGCATAGGGAGGGTGCAGTGCGAAGTCAGCAGTTAGGTCCACGACCCTCTCCAGGACCCGCAAGCCAGGTCAGAGCCTGGTGACGTTGCTGTCCTCGCTCTCAGCGGGCGTCTCCACGTCCACTGCCACCGTCGGCTCGCTGACGGGCAGGTAGAACGTTAGTCTGGGGGATCGGGTGGGTGAGGGTGAGGGGTTAGGGGAGGGGGAGCCGCTGTCGCTAGTCCGTCGCTCCCCTTCCGTCGACAGCCCCGACTCCTCCAGGCTCGAACCGTGTCCGGCGGCACAGGAACTCGTCTCTCCCGCTGCCGCTGCCGCGTCGGACGCTGAGGTCAGCGCCTCGCCCTTGCCGTCCGGCTCCTCGTCCAGGGCGCGCGCGTGGCCGTTGGAGCCGCGTTCAACGTCCCCGTTGCACTGAACGATTAAAGAAGGGGCGCTGGAGGTGTCAGCAGTGAACGTGGACGTGCATCCGTTGAGCTGCGAGCTGGAGAGCGGCGCGAACGACTCGGCGGCCTGGAAGACCAGTTTGCTGAGGGCCTTCAGACCGCCTTGACCGCTAGGCGTGAGGGTCTCTGCAACATGCACACAGACAGAGGCAGGCATTAGTCCACCCGCTCCCTGCAGGGCGTATCATAGCTTCGATGTCAGTCGTCGTATGAATGATTGAACGAACGAGTAATAAAGCAACTCGTCGCTCAGACAACCATTACGGTTATATCAGGCGAATGAACGAATGAATGAGTAAGTGAGTCAGTGAGTGAATGAAAATGGATATAAGGCGCATTAAAAAAGAAGGAAAGAAAAAATCCACCAAAAAAAAAACATGCGTGTTCACAGCGCCAGATACACATAGTGCATACATGTATAAGCTCTCGCAAGCTAAAACTACAAACAGACATTTTCATACGCATTAAATTTATATAAGGCGCATTAAAAAAACACACACACGAAACCTTGCGTGTTCACAGCGCCAGATACACATATTGCATGCATGTATAAGCCGTCGCAAGCTAAAACCTACTGAAAGACATTCATACCAATAAAGTACAAACAGCCCCTACCCACCAACCCCCTCCCGAAAGTGCAGCTATACACAGTAGTTAAATGTGAAACTATACAGAATGGAGGCGTGCTGGCTGGATGCATAGTACGGATGGGTGGCGAGTGGATGAATCGAACGGGTGGGTGAGTGAGTGGGAGGATGTGTGAATGAACGTGTTTGTGACTGGATGGATGGGGGTGTCTGATTGGGAAGATGGACGTACAGTGCGTGGGTGCAGGTCAGACTAACAGGTTGGTGAGTGGGTCTGTGGAGGAATAGAAGCGAGAAAGGGTGGCTGGGTGGATAAGTGGAGTGGGTCTGTGGAGGAATAGATCGTCAAAAAAAAAAAAAAAAAAAAAACTCGTGCACGCAGACAAGACTAGACTAGGATGTTTCAAAGCTTTACAATGTCAATCACGGGACGGAAAGAACTGTAACTCGAATTAAAAATTGCTATCTTACAAGGATTGTTGGTTAGGTCCAGTCAAAACATGTCTGACAACAAGTCCTTGCTAAGCTACTGATCAGTAATAATGTAAATGGCAGAGAGAGAGAGAAAGAGAGAGAGGGGGGGAGAGAGAGAGAGAGAGAGAGAGAGAGAGAGAGAGAGAGAGAGACAGAGAGAGACAGAGAGAGACAGAGAGAGACAGAGAGAGACAGAGACAGAGACAGAGAGACAGAGAGACAGAGAGACAGAGAGACAGAGAGACATATAGAGAAAGAGAGAGACAGACAGAGACACAGACACAGACAGAGACAGACAGACAGACAGAGACAGAGAGAGAGAGGGAGACAGACAGAGAGACAGACAGACAGGCAGACAGAGAGAGAGACAGAGATAGAGACATATAGAGAAAAAGAGAGACAGACAGAGACGCAGAGACAGACAGACAGAGACAGAGAGAGAGAGAGACAGAGACAGACAGAGAGACAGACAGACAGGCAGACAGAGAGAGAGAGAGAGAGAGAGAGAGAGAGAGAGAGAGAGAGAGAGAGAGAGAGAGAGAGAGAGAGAGAGAGAGAGAGAGAGAGAGAGAGAGAGAGAGAGAGAGAGAGAGAGAGAGAGAGAGAGAGAGAGCGCACAAGTCTATACCTGAGGGAGGGAATGTAGCCCATAATTTGTGGCGATTTGTTGAAGGCATCGATCAGTAATGATCAAGACAGACACGTGGCAGACAGGATCACAATAATGATAGTCACGCAGACGGTCCTGGGCATGGGGGCGTAAAAGGAAACGACGGAGCAAGCAAATTTCAGGGTAGGCACACAGCTATCATAAGGAGCTTGCATCTCGGATGATCGGAGTTGTTGAGGAGCTTGAGACACCACATTTTGGCCAAAATCGAGGGATGTCACACCATCGATCGCCTGCAGGAGGGAACTCGGCTTTCAGCCTCACAGGGACAGACAGCTATAATATCGATTAAAGATTTTTATGTTTGCTCCTTCTAATGCTAAACATACGGAGAGTCGAAGGCGCAGAACGAAAACACTCCTCGCGAAAGCCAAAGGTTAAGCACGATCGAGCGTGGACATCATATGGATGTCTGGCTGTTACGAGCGTGTCTTCGCGCCTGCCCCGATATTTCACCCGAGTCGGATTCTGTGCAAACTCTACGAAAGTCCCTCGGATGAAAGGATCACATACGTGTACACGCACGGGAAAAGATCACGTACGTGTACACGCATGGGAAAAGATCACGTACGTATATACGCATGGAAAAAGATCACATACGTGTACACGCATGAAGATTCTTAATCCATATCAGAGTATGGTGGAATGGTGGTTAAACCTTTGAAGAGGATTAGAAAAAATAAAGTTGAATGAATTGGGAAGGGAAACAATTAGAAAGACGCCATTTTTTGACAGCAGGCGGAGCATAAAACTATTCTGATCCGCTCCAAGTTTTACGTTTGAAGGCACTTATAAAACAAATGAAGTCGAACGAACTAGGAAGAGAGGAATAAGGAAGATGGCATCTATGGTAGCAGGCGGAGAATAAAAATACCTATGCGGATCCTCTCCATCATTTGACTGAAAGCAATTATATTCTTGTTTTACGTTGAATTTTCATGTGTTCAATTTTAATTTAAGTTTATTTCACACGCAAAATTGATGGTGTATTTCAAAAAAAAAAAAAAAAAATTTTTTTTTTTTTTGGGGGGGGGTGGACAAATAAGTATTATCTTAACTCATGCAGGCATGAATGGTGGGTCTTTCGTTTGATAGGTCTGGAGTGGGTGTAAGGGGGTCGGGGACTGTATTTTCTTCGCTCGTGGTACCCAACCGTGGAAGACTTTGTAAAGGAATTAACTGTGCAGGACTGCAATCGAAGAAAAAAGGGACTGCGATCGAAGAAACGTACGTGTTTAAAGGAACCATGATGCATAAACCAGCCGCAAATGAACGCAAACAAATTCCCAAAACTAAGCAACCTGGCCAAGCAAGCAAGCAACGAAGCAAGCAAACAATCAACCAACCAACCAAGTAATAAAGTAGCCAAGCAACCAACTAACCAAGCAACCCATCCATCCGGCATGCACTGAGATGGGTGAAGAATGGTAAATGAACTCACGGCCAAGCGCTTTGTTGAGTTCCCAGTCGGCTGCCCCTTTCCCTTTGCATAAATTCTTCAATTTTCCCACTTGTTTCTGAAAAACAAAAGTTATAAATAAGATAAATGCACGGTTAGCAACAAACAACAGCTACAAAATTTGAAATTAACGTGGCTGCCTGAATTCTGGAAAACAGATGATTATTAAAACAACAACAACAACAACCAAAACAAAACAGAACAGAAAAATAACATACACACACACACACGCACGCACGCACGCACGCACGCACGCACGCACGCACGCACACACACGCACACATACACACACACACACACATGCACACACACACACACACACGCACGCACACACACACACACACACACACACACACACACACACACGCACACACATGCACACACACACACACACACACACTCACACACACACACACACACACACACACACACACACGAAAAAACTAAAAAAAAAAACAAAAAAACGCCCCCCCCCCCCCCCCCCCCCGAATTTAGTAAGAACGGAGCGATATCGCCACGCTTATAAGTATTATGTTCAAACTCGCACAACTACTGAATGGGGAATCGCACTATTGCACGAACGAGACTTGACTCTCAGCTGAGATGCAGATACGTACGTCAGAACATCACTGTTGGTCACCACAGCCATGCATCATTATCATCATTACCAGCACAGTCACACACATTCCGTGTCTGTTTATTCCCTGTACTTCCCTTTAATGTCAGTTGCGACATTTTGTCAGACAGACAGAGACAGACAGACAGACAGAGACAGAGACACAGAGAGAATAAATGAATGAATAAACTTGATACTTTACGAGGGTAGTGGAGAAGACTCGAGGTCTTTTTACATTTAACCCTCGCCCATGAGGGAAACCATTATTAACCGACACAATGAACTGCAGTATGTTGAGTTCACGTACAGTTATACAAACCATGTTAAAACCACGGAAAACCGAGAAAACAAAATTCGAGAGAGAGAGAGAGAGAGAGAGAGAGAGAGAGAGAGAGAGAGAGAGAGAGAGAGAGAGAGAGAGAGAGAGAGAGACACACACACACACACACACACACACACACACACACACACACACACACACACACACACACACACACACACACACACACAGAGCGAAGCTTATCCTACTGCGTTCGCGTATGGCCACACTAAATGAACGAGAGACGAAAGAGATGGGGATGGGGTGGGGAGAGCATATGCCACAATAACTGCCCATAAAACTGGCAACAAGGACCAGGAAGATGGAGCCACAAAGCAAGACAACGCTTTCCTCCTCAACGTCGTCCAGACGGCCATAACCAAAGCAAAGCAAACCAAACCACCTAGACGGTCATAACCAAAGCAAAGCAAACCAAACCACCCAGACGGCCATAACAAGTGTCAGCAAAAAAAAAGACGCACAGGAGCAGAGTCAGGGCTCCAAGACAAGCATTCCGGCACTGGCATGGAAGCAGCCTGGTATCGGGGAATTTATGGGACAGTGCCGGCACTCTTTCGCCTGCTCCAATCCACGCTTCTGGTGCACCTTCTGCCCAGGCCATGATTTGTTGTTCCCCCGCGAGGGGAGAGCTCCATAACTCTCGAAAGGCGTCGTAACGTGGCTATCTCGCCGTCGCCGCGGTTTCTTCGTGTTTTGTTCGTCAGTCGCGGAAGGTTTTGCGTGCTGCTGTCGGTTCTTTCTGCACTACTCGTCGAAAACGGTCTCCTTCGACTTGTCTTGTTGATCTATGCATTTGGTTTTAAATGATCAAGTGGGTCCATGCAGACGAGGAAAATGTTAAAAGAGAACAACCGAAAGAAGAAAAACAAAACAAAAAACAACAAGAACAAACAAACAAAACAACGAAAAAACTACAACAAAAAAACCCGCAAACAAACAAAATCGAAGGTGGAAGAGAACAAAGTGAGAGAAAAGAATAAGAAGAACAAAGAAGCAACAACAACAACAACAACAAAAGAAAAGAAAGAAAAACAAACAAACAAACAAACAAACAAAAGTCTCTTCACTGGAAAACATCTCAACTATCTGCTACTCTGAGTTCCCACTCTGCCACATATTCTCTCAGTATCTATCTCAGTCATCTATCTCATCTTCCCCAAATCTACTCTGCAACCAGACAATTTTCTTCTTTCTTTGTTTCACTGTTTTAATTTAATCATGCTCCAACATTCTCATCGTCACGTTCGTTTGTAATGACGAGCACTACTTTCTGTTTAATGTTCGTTTGTTTTGTTGTTGTTGTTGATGTGTCTTGCGTGGGGGTAGGGGTGGGTGTTTTGATGGGTGGGTTGTGTTCTTAAGAGATGAGGAGTGCACAATGGTAACTTTACATTGAGTTCTGCGCTGTTTCTGTTTTCAAACACAGCATACATACATTCATGAGCATTACGTCATTCCAATCCCCCACCTCCCGCGTCGTCAAACTAAAGCATTTCTCCGGGGGCCGAATTTCTGTCTCCGTTGCCGCTAGCCGATCGATGCGATCGAGACCCCGTCGGAATTAGCCTGAGTGTTTCCGACACGTCCAACGTCGCCGCGACGTGACCGATCGCGGGATCTGGCGAGATCACAGCCGACGGTGATCAAGAGAACACGACAGACTGCGTCAACGGTGAGAGAAAGGGAGGCTTTGGCGCGGGACACTGCAGTCTGGGCTCCTGTCTCCTCGGCAGTATATCCAATCAGACCGATCCGTCTGGATATAGACTACAGGCCATGGTCGTACCGAAGAGGTGGGCGCGGGACGAAGGCTGGTGATGCCGGGCGATTGCAGTATTGACCTTTCACAATTAAAGGAACTAGCCCTGTCTTAAAACACGTTATATTTGTCCGAGGAGACCTGCCCGCCTTTTGCCTGCAGATAGGTGGCATCAAAACCAAACCGACCAAACAAAAATCACCAACAAGCAAACAAAATACAAACAAACAAAAAACAACCTGCTCGCCTTTCGCCAACAGACAGAAGAGATAAAACACACACACAAGCACACACACACACACACACACACACACACACACACACACACACACACACACACACACACACACAGTATACACACACACACACACACACACATACACACACACACAGTATACACACACACACACACACACACACACACACACACACACACACACACACACACACACACACACAATAAACAAACAAACAAACAAAAAAACAAAAACAAGCAACAACAAAACAACAACACAACAACAACCAACATCAAGCAAACAAACGAAAAACAGCTAACCAAAAAACAACAACACAAAAACAAACAAACAAACAAACAAACAAAAAGCAACTAAACAAAACAATTACAACAAAAACTAGAACTTCCAATACAACAGGTCGTTCAAAATAAATGTTGAGAAACCCTGGTTTTGTTTGTTTGTTTTGAAATGGCCCGTTAATTTCATTTTCAATTTAGAATCCTCTGCATCCGTGAGATTTAGCTGGATTGACAGTAAAGTGTCACCCCCGCCTGTTGGTTATCCGTCTTGTTCCTCGGGCGACGTGAGCACGTAACATTCGTGTCCGACATCGAAGGATGATGCGTGCAACACGAGCAAGCTGTGACTCTTGTCGTTGTTGCGCTCAGCCGATACTCGTTGCTGACAAAACTGAGTTTAGACACTGAATATAAAACCAAACAATCGTTTGACGCCCTTATTTCAGGTTTTTATTTTAATATCTTTCACCTGTTGGACGAAACTCATTTTGAGAAGGTTACTTCCTTTAAAGAGTTTTCCACTGCTGTCCATTGCGATTTTATTTAGTCTCCTGCAGCTTTGCGAGCTAGTTTATCTCAATTTTTACTGTTTGGGTACTGGGAGTGGTCCTGTACCTTGGTTGCGGGCTAGTTTATCTCAGTTTTTACCGTTTGGGTACTGGGAGTGGTCCGTACCTTGGTTGCGGAGGAGTTTATCTCAGTTTTTACCGTTTGGGTACTGGGAGTGTCCTGTACCTTGGTTGCGGGCTAGCTTATCTCAGTTTTTACCGTTCGGGTACTGGGAGTGGTCCTGTACCTTGGTTGCGGGCTAGTTTATCTCAGTTTTTACTGTTCGGGTACTGGGAGTGGTCCTGTGATCTGACTGCGAGCTGTGGATGTGGATGACTGCCTGTGGATGTGTTTGATGGAATGACCGCTGTGTTGGATGGTTGCTCAATGCAGACGTGGACTGAAAATGGGTGTGGTATTTGTTTGTTTGGTTTTAGCTTGCTTGTTTACATTTTGTTTTGTTTTTTGTTTTGTTGTTTGTTTGTTTACTGTTTTTATTGTGGTTGTTGATTTTGTCAGAATGTGTTGTTGTACAGAGCGTAGAGCAGTTTCTAACTGGACATGTGCTAACAGCGTTTCAGTAGTATTACCAGTAGTAGAGTAGCAGCAGCCAAAGGAAGTAGTAGTGGTAGTGGTGGTAGTAGTAGTAGTAGTTGTAAAAGTATGTACACACAGAGAGACACACAGATTATGCACAAATATTCATGCATCTATCCCATCTCTACCCAAATCCCTGGCAGACATTCCCTCCCCCCACCCCCACCCACCCCACCCCGCGACCTCCTTCCACACGTCCACACGAATCAGAAGCGAAAACAGAACGCAGAACACAGAACGCAGCTATTCGTTCCCGGAGCAACAATGACTCTATCGTTGCTCCGGGAACGAATAGCTTTCATTTGATCTCGCCTTCAGACCTGATCCACCGAAGCCCAAGCTGCAACCCCACCCCACCCCCAATCAAAAGCCCCCCTCCCCTCCCCGCCCCCCTGTCCCTCTCCGCACCAGGCTGACCCCCTCCCTAGTCCTCTCCTCCAAGTCGAGCTGCTCACGACCGAGCGCCTTTGACGCGTAATTGGTTTAGGCGGCGAGACCGTCACTTGGATCGAAGATGTGCTGCAAGTGAAGGAAAGAAATGATCCTCCTATAGCGCAGAAAAAGAATAAACAAGGTTGAGATGATCATTTCTCGTTTCAGTCAGAAATTTCAGGCTTGCGTGGGCTGTTGCTGAGACTGCAGTTGAGAGTTTCATTGACGTCCGCTTGCATTGACACCTGCCCCCCCCCCCCCCCCCATCCCCCTAGCAAAACAACAACACCCCCCCCCCACAACAACAACAACAACAAAAATGCACACACACACACACACACACACACACACACACACACACACACACACACACACACACACACACACACACACACACACACACACACACACACACATAACTCTTCCCCTTCCCGGACAAAAGTAAAAATGAAATAACTAAACGAATAAAAATAATGGGGGTTGGGGAAGTAGTCGGAGTAAAACAAAGACACGGTTAACTATCTATCCGTGTTTGTATCGGCGTTTACTCCTCAGAGAGTGGCTGGCATCTGTGCATGGAGGTCCACAGTAGAACTTGCACAAGGCATTCCCCAGGGCACGCATGGGACCCGTAAGTAACTTGGTGTTTTACGCCCCGCAACCAGCCTGGACCAGAATAGCATCTGATGCTAAATTACGTGGAATATGTGCATGCCAGCGCTAGATCAGCACCTGCAGCTGGGCCGCGGGGTCTGGGACAAGAGAAGGCAGCAGCAGGACATCACACGGTAGCTGCACTTTGGAAGTGCAAAGGCGGAAAGCAGCCAGACAGCGGAAGAGAAAAGAAAATTTGATTGCTTTCATTCATAATTTATTGTGTGTGGCCCAATACGGCACTAGCTTCCTAGTCTGTGACATCCCCGCTTCCCCCAACACACACACACACACACACACACACACACACACACACACACACACACACACACACACACACACACACACACACGCACGTACACACACACACACACACACACGCACGTACACACACACACACACACACACACACACACACACACACACACACACACACACACACACACACACACACACACTCGCACACAGAGGCACCCTCACACACGACTATACAAAACTTAAATTAACACACAACTTAAACGGACCACAAACAGAGACTTAATGAAGACACCAGCGCGGAACGGAAAACATAGCAGGTCTGTTGTTTTGGAAAAAATAAATGCCTTGAAGTCTGATTTGAAGGTGTCTTTAAACAAAAAAAAGGATGATGAACTGAAGGAGTCCAGGGAGTTTTGTCGAAAAGGAAAGGGAAGGTCGTTGCATACAGAGGGGCCGAAGACAGAAAAAGGCACGGGTACCAACAGCAAAAAGTCTGGTACTAGGAATCTGGAGGTTAGTGAAAGTATCAGAAGCTAGCGGAGATTACAGGAGAGTGTGTAAAGTTGAAGACAGTCATAGAGATAAGACGGAGCAGTGCGGGTAATACATTTATAGCAGAGTGTTGATCTTGTAGTGAATTCTTTGTGGGATTGGAAGCCAATGGAGAGACTGAAACAGGTCATGTGGTCAGTTTCAGGTTTTTGTTTTTTGTTTTTGTTTTTGTTTTTTTGTGCAGTATGAGGCGAGCAACACAGTTCTGAATGCGACAAAGAAACAAAAAGCACTCGAGTCAAATTCATTGAAACAGAACCCCGGCCAGAGAGAGCGATAAAGAGAACTCAGGACTCAGAACTTTATTACACAAGGATTAAGATTTTAGGCAGAGAGAGAGAGAGAGAGAGAGAGAGAGAGAGAGAGAGAGAGAGAGAGAGAGAGAGAGAGAGAGAGAGAGAGAGAGAGAGAGAGAGGCAGAGAGGCAGATACAGAGACAGACAGACAGACAGAATACAAAAACAAAACAAAACAAAACAAACAAAAAACAAAACAAAAACAGGCTGTGATAGAGACGATAATTTCGGCAATACAAAAAAGTGCTCGATGAAGCCAAGAGAGCTGTGATTATAACAAGATCCAAGCATGCACGTGGCTAATTCCCTACGTGTCTATAACGCCACACACTTCATTGAAACCAACCTTCTCAAGACATGCTGGTTAGTAATTGCTACACAGAGCGATCAGCACAGTTCTGAATTCGACGAAGGAGCCAAAAGCACTTGAGTCAAATTCAATGTAACAGAACAGCGGCCACAGAGAGAGAGAGAGAGAGAAAGAGAGAGAGAGGGAGAGGGAGAGGGAGAGAGAGAGAGAGAGAGAGAGAGAGAGAGAGAGAGAGAGAGAGAGAGAGAGAGAGAGAGAGAGAGAGAGACAGACAGACAGACAGACAGACAGACAGACAGACAGACAGACAGAGACAGAGACAGAGACAGAGAGACAGACACAGACACAGAGAGACAGAGACAGAGAAAGAGAGACAGACACAGAGAGAGGAGGGGGGGGGGAGGGAGGGAGAGGACAGTCTCAAGACATGCTTTGTCTAACAATTAAGAGTTCGAAATAAAATATTTAACCCGGAGAATTTTAATTCAAAATGACCCTTTAAATTTATACCCGCTTTCCGATCTGAGTATAGCGAGTAACGAATAGCTGGACTGGCCCCGCAGAACAGCGACAAATGCCCCAGCTCACATCGCCTCTTTGACATCGGGCGCATATGTGTCGCGTGCTCACATACTGCTCGTGGAACAAGATCAATGCAGCCGCGCGAAGTCGATAGTCCCACCGTGACACGTGACGGTGCTTTCCTTTTATATCGAAAAAACAAACAAAAAACTGAAACATGAGCATTCTTCCTAACACTGAACAGCAACTCAACCAAACGGAAGATAAGTCATCTCATTTTTTCCCCCCATTGTTTTTAACCGTTTAACTGTTGTTTTAGTGCCGTTTTGTGGCTTGACGAAGGGGATTATCCCGAAAATGTGCAGACTGTTTACGTCATAATAAATAAACGTTCTTTTGAATCTTTTATGTGTTTGGACCTTTTACAGCAAATCTGCTAACTGACCCTAGTAGAATAAAACTAAAATCAACGAGGCATTTAAAGACAGAATCCTGGAGTTGAAGGTTTTATTTTAATATAATTATACGGAATTCTTGGACAAAACATGTTTTGTGGGACTGCTTGGTTCCTTTCAGTTCCTCTTTGTACAATTTTGTTTTGTTGTTGTGTGGAAGGCATGGTTCTTGACAATTTGAACTGTGGACAAAACATGTTTTGTGGGAAGATTGGTTCCTTTCCGTTCCAACTGTGGACAAAACATGTTTTGAAGGACTGGTTCCTTTCAGTTCCAACTGTGGACAAAATATGTTTTGTGGGCAGATTGGTTCCATTCAGTTCCAGCCCGGGGGAGCGTCAAGGTTTGTCCCCACGGTATATTTCCAACAAGATGTGGGCGGAATGTTAGTTCTTGGAATTGAACGTGCTCTCAACAGCACATGGCCGCCTCAGGACGACCGAAAAAGACAGTAATAGTTATGTTACAGCACTTCAAAACACAAGTCACTAAATCACAAATTCATCTCTTACAACGTCAAAAACAACAATCCGTCTCTCTAACCAATACACAATAACACATGTATTGGTAGGCCTGCTTATTAATATTCCACCGGCATTCCAACTTGCTTGCGAATAATTATTAGAAGGGTGATTTATTTTATTTCGCGGGTCCACACGGGAAACTGTGTTAGCCCAACTTAAGGCAGTTAAAATTTAGGGAGAGGAGTTGGAGAAAACAATGAAAGTAAATGGCCCCGGAAAGCAAAAACTGAGACAAGAAAGAAATTCCTGGCGGTGTGCGAAGCATGCATGTGGATGACCTGCGCTGCACGCCAGACGCAAATAAAACAAAGGATATTTCTGGTGCTCCATGACGGATGAGCCCAAGCCGCTTACAAAAAAGCGATGAGGATTAAGGGTGTGGAATACAAAGTAAAGTATGTGTAAGCACCTATACAGCTACACTATCAATCATACCATACGCACCCTGCAATCTTTCAACGGCAAACCCACGCACTACATCAATAAGTTAGTGGGGTGGCAAGTAGGGTTGGCAACCACTCCCAAAACTCCCCCCCCCCCCCGCCAACGCCCCCCCCCCACACACACACACACTCTCACACACACACACACACACACTCACACACTCACTCACACACACACACATACACACACACACACACACACACACACACACACACACACACACACACACACACACACACACACACACACACACACACTGATGGACTGGAGTTTGGACACAGATGAGCCTTCTTCACTTCAGAATTAGCAGACTGATGTCAAAGGTTATCGACTTACCTCCAGAACGGTCACATGTTCTGACGCTTCCTGAATTGCTTGTTGATTTTGCGCTTCTGTTTGTACAGCAGTTTAAGGTGAAACCTGTGCTGGTCCATCACAGCCACTATCAGACCTGAAACCGCCATCATCACAGTAAACGTTAGGCTGGTTCACGAAAATGCAATGGTTTCTCATAGGCTGTAATTATGTCCATATTTAATAGCAGGGCTCTAACAGTAAAGAGTACACGTGTCATTGTACAGATTTCTTAACACGTAACTGTGCAGAACACGCTCACGAACAATATTTAGTACAGACTTCATTGCCTAGAACTTCTCCCGACTTTCCGTTTAGAACGTCACACACTCTTGTCAATATACATCACAAAAGCTGATCAATTCTCTAGATTTTTAAATATTCACCAGTTCAGAACACGTAAGACGTTCCTGACCAGTAAGCAGTACAGAGGTCTTGTTCTTTGTATAGATGTCCGAACACGTATCAGTTCAGAACACGTAAGACACAATTACTGAAAGGTAAACAGCACATAGTTCAGAGCAGCACAAAGCTTTATCTAGATGTCCATGCAAACACTTAACAGTTAACATGTAAGACGGTGTCGTACAGTAAACAACACAGAGTTTATTAACTATGCAGATGTACAAACACTCACCAGTTCAGAACGCGTAAGGCACTCTCAAACAGTAAACAGCAGGGAGTTTATTAACTATGCAGATATGCAAACACTTACCAGTTCAGAACACGTGAGACGCTCTCAAACAGCAAACAGAGTTTATTAACTATGTAGATGTCCAAACACTAACCATTTCAGAACACGTAAGACGGTCTCGAACAGTAAGCAGCACAGAGTTAGTTTATTAATTATGAAGTATGAAGATGCCCAGCCACTTACAGAACAGTTCAAAACATGTAAATCGGGGTAGAACAATAAACAGCGGAGAGAGTTCGTTGTCTAGATCAATAGATGTCTCCACACTTACTGTTCAAGACTCGGAGGACTCGCCAGGAAGCAGAAAGGACAGATGATGACAAAGTTGTTAATGTGCAGGTTGCTGATGCCCTCCACGAAGATGATGTCAAGAGTGAAGGAGACGAAGATGACGACGGCGCGTCAAAGATCTGAAAAATAACAGCAATTCTAGGGGGTCATGTTACCTGAGTCGATAAACGATCGATACCCACGGACACTATGAAACATGTTACCTATGCCACGGCAATGCTTCACTCAACAATCGATACCCACGGACACTGTGAAAACGTTACCTATGTCGCAGCAATGCTTCACTGAACGATCCATACCCACGGACACTGTGAAACACGTTACCTAAGTCACAGCACTGCTTCACTCAACGATCCATACCCACGGACACTGTGAAACATGTTACCTATGTCGCAGCAATGCTTCACTGAACGATCCATACCCACGGACACTGTGAAACACGTTACCTAAGTCACAGCACTGCTTCACTCAACGATCCATACCCACGGACACTGTGAAACAAGTTACCTATGTCGCAGCAACGCTTCATTGAACAATCGATACCCACGGACACTTTGAAACCATCACCCGGGGTTCCTGGGTTGAATGTTTAATCTAAAGTAGTTTAGATTGCTTATTCAAAGGCAAATGGGACGGTTGAATTTTCACATGTTTAACTGATCAAAGTAAAAATATGTCTGTACCTAAGGAAACGTATACTCAGTTCCAACGCTACATCGCAAAAAGAAAAGAAAAAAAGAAAGAAAAAAATGGTGTTTTTTCCTATGCAGTACATCTTTCTAAAAATGGACCCACCAGAAGCAGTACATCACCACACATGTTAACGGAGGGACTTAGGCAATAATTATATACGATATGGCAGATATCCAAATTCAGACCCACCCACTATTAACCAAGCACCACCAATCTGCATGAAAGAGTAACGAATCGATTTTAAGTGCCCCCCCCCCCCCCCCACACACACACAGAGGCAGATACACACATATACACACGCATGCGCACACGGACACACACACACACACACACACTCACACACACACACACACACACACACAAGTACACACACACACACACACACACACACACACACACACACATACACACACAAACACGCGTGCGCGCAAACACACACACACACACACACACACACATACACGCAACGCACACACATACACACACATACACGCGCACACACACACATACACACACACACACACACACACACACACACACACACACACACACACACACACACACACACACACGAGGCATTATATAAAAGTGATAAATTCAGCCCTGTCCCAGACCCTTAGGTTATGATTTTCTCAGCTCTACATCCTTTCAAATGGTGACGACGGAAGCTTCAGCTCGCCACATCTCACGAATTCAGGATTTGCCTTCCCTTTCGGTGGTTCAGAAGGAAAATAAATCATATTTTTGCCTCGTTTGGTTATCGATTCATGAGGTGCTTTAGCGGGTCTGTGCTGGGACTGTGGGTCTCTCATGGCCAAGGGGGAGCTCAGCTTTGAACACTCTAAACGTGTGCTCTCTTTGAATGATCGTCAACAGAGGGAGAGAAATACACACATTCACCCACACAGCCTGACGGACAGACAGACAGACAGACAGAACAGACAGACAGACAGACAGACAGACAGACAGACAGACAGACAGACAGACACACACACACACACACACACACACACACACACACACACACACACACACACACACACTCACACACATACGTACGCGCAAGCACACACACACACACACACACACACACACACACACACACACACACACGTATTGCGTAAGCACACACACATACATACACACACACACACACACATTCACACACACATACACGTACGCACTCCCGCACGTCCGCACACACACACACACACACACACATACACACACACACACACACACACACATACACACACATACACACACACACACACTCACACACACATACACACACACAAACACACACACACACATACACACACACACACACACACACACACACACACACACACACACACACACACACACACACACACACACACACACACACACGCACGCACAAAGTAGAGGAAAAAATGAATGACCACGAATGATCCCCACAAACACTTACGTACATTATGAACAAAGCGTGAGGGTGCATTTCCATTTCGTGAACATTTGCTTTGTGTCGACAAGTCAACGTATTCAGCTTCAAGATTGGCCTTCATACAGTATGAAAACACTGACCAAAAATGTGGTATGCTATATTCTAAAAGCGTACGTTTGAGAATACGAAGTACTTTTTCTTATCTGATGCCTAAATTCATTTTATTGCAGCTAGGCTAAACTAAAAACGACTCGTAACAGGCACAGTATGGCAGCACACATCGTTTTTGTTGTCTTTTCCCCCCTTCTCTTCTTTTGCCAGAATAAATGTGTAGCGAGTCCCGTACCACGAGTGATATTTGAGATTCATAGACTTCAAAAACAAGAGAGCGATAAAGGACCATTAATTCTTCCATGGGCGTTCCGAAATTCACACTGAAGTCATTTGTTTTCGCAAAATTTAGAATTTAAAAAACTTATCTGCTCTGTGTTGAACACGCTAGAACATGTTTTTTCTTCTTCTTCTTCTTTTTTTCTCTCCAGGAAACACAAAGAAATCCACGCATATCTCCATCGATTGTCTAGCGTCTCTGAGAATCAGTTCCTCGGTGTCCGCGAGTTTTTTTCCTTTAAAACAGATGTCAGCGGCAAATCGCTATCAGACGACAGAAAATCGGCAGTATTCTAGACGATAATCTCTCTGGTCGCTCCTATTTGCAATTCCTTGCATAATGAGGCTTATGCATGTTTGGCGAGAGAGAAAAAGAGCTTTACAGCTATTAAAAGACGCTGTCAAACAAAGCAAAGAAACAACAACAACAAAAATCAAATAGAACGAAACGAACAAGTAAACGTGAACTATTAATAATACACATACACCAAATGCTATAAATAGCACATAAAAGACCCTGGTCATTTAGCCAAAAGTGCAGGTGGCATATTACGGCTAAATAAGCATGCACTTTACGTATGTGGCTTTGTATGAAATGACATGGTGCATGGTTGTATGGTGTACACAGAATGCGCCGAGACGGCAGCAGTTTCATGTAGCACCAGCCACCAGCTGTAAGTACACCACTTCGGTGGATATTCAAAAACTCGCTATAAAAAGCTATTCACTCATGTAGAATCACATGCGAACGCAGTGAGTCTGCTCGAGAGCGGAGAATAGCGCTATATAAAAGCGATCAACAACACCAACAACGACAACAACAACATGCAGGTCAATAAAATTTACATCTCCATCGATAAAAAGAGTCCAGCTTTCTCAAAAGCAACAAACAAGGGAGTTATTTAGCGCTCGAAAGACGTCACACAAACACAGCAAAGACATGAATCGCCTTCAGTAACTCTCACCTGGCATGCGAGTAAATACAAGGTGCATAAACTCCACCAAAGGTACAGTCTTACAAAAATTTGCATTCATTTTGTAATCGAAAACCAGAGGAAAGGGAATGTTTTCTGTTACGCCCAGCTACCCATGACGGTGATACCCCCCCCCACACATGTATGTGTGTGTGTGTGTGTGTGTGTGTGTGTGTGTGTGTGTGTGTGTGTGTGTGTGTGTGTGTGTGTGTGTGTGTGTGTGTGTGTGTGTGTGTTCTGGAGGTCTTATTTCTTTCTTTGCTCCTACACCGAAAACTTGACTTTTTATTGTTACAAACACGGTCGTCTTTTCCTTCTGGCTCTATGGCCTTTGGTCGTTTCACACCAGAAACATGACTTTTTCTTGTCACAAACACGGTATTTTTTCCTCATTTTAGACTCTATGGCTTTTGGTCGTTTCACACCAGAAACATGACTTTTTCTTGTCACAAACACGGTATTTTTTCCTCATTTTAGACTCTATGGCTTTTGGTCGTTTCACACCAGAAACATGACTTTTTCTTGTCACAAACACGGTATTTTTCCTCATTTTAGACTCTATGGCCTTTGGGCGTTTCACATCAAAAACTAGACGTTTCATTGTCACAAACATGGCCGTCTTTTCCTTCAGACCCTAGGCCTTTGGTCTTACACAATAAAAGAGTGTCATTCCACTGTCTCAAGGCAACGCCATCAACGGGTTTCACCCAGTTATATCACAAATAAACGTTTGTTCATAATTACTTGAGCAGATCGTGTTCACCCCCCCCCCCCACCCCCCCATTTTCGTCAGTTCAGTGACGTCGTATTTAATGTACGTATCCATTCTTAACATTTCTTACATCAGTTCCTTCTTGTCTATCCTCTTCTTTACTTCTTTCTTTGGTTGTCTATCTTCTTGCACTCGAAGAAGACAGTTTGTCCAAAGCGCTCGTGTATTATTGTTTCCTTGTTTTTCGTCGCCTTGGTGAGTAAATTTTCCTAGATATGTTACATTCTAACTAATAAACATATTCCAAAAGAACCTAGAGATAAATTGTTGACCGAGAGTTACATACCTAAAACAAATTCCCCTGTATTTTTGTTTTCTTTTGTTCTTGTCTTTTTTCTCAAGTGGTTAATTATAATTAATCGTGAGTTGAGCACGGCCAGATTACAATGTTTGTGTTGACCCAGAAAAACAAAGAAACACCCACTACACGCCAGAGTAGAGGGTTTTCTGGTACGAATGAATTTGTAGAAAACGTGATGTCTGCACGTATGCAAAATAATCTAGCTGCTTACGAATACACATTTCCTGGCCGATGCTCAAACATGCCCGCGCGAGAGCGTGCGTGTGTGCGTGTGTGTGTGCGTGTGTGTGTGTGTGTGTGTGTGTGTGTGTGTGTGTGTGTGTGTGTGTGTGTGTGTGTGCGTGCGCGCACGCGCGAGCGTGCCTTCCTTCGTGCGTTCATTCGTTCGTTCGTGTTTGTGTATGTGAGTGTGTGTGTGGGGGGGGGGGGGGGGGGAGGGGTGCGTACCTGCGTGCTTGAGTTCGTTCGTTCGTTCGTTCGTTCGTTCGTTCGTGTGTGTGTATGTGTGTGTGTGTGTGTGTGTGTGTGTGTGTGTGTGTGTGTGTGTGTGTGTGTGTGTGTGTGTGTGTGTGTGTGTGTGTGTGTGTGTTCTGTTTCTCCTTCTTTTGGTTGATACGTTTTCCCCTACTTTACCCCATGTTCTTTTCGCCATCAGTCATTACATTTTTATTCGACATATTTATGTATTCACACACACACACACACACACACACACACACACACACACACACACACACACACACACACACACACACACACACACACACACACACACACACACACACACACACACACACTGATACACACACACTCGCACACACTATGACACACACTCTATCACACACACACACACACACACACACACACACACACACACACACACACACACACACACACACACACACACGGACTCACGCACAGACACACACACATACAGAAGCACAAAATATACACTCACACACGCATATTCAGACACGCATATTTACACACACACACACACACACACACACACACACACACACACACACACACACACACACACACACACAGAGGATCCCCTCCCCTCCCCGCCCCTCCTTCCCCTGAGGTTTACATAACTAAGTGAAACTCCTCGGAGAGCTCTCCGTTACTATCACAACACAGCAGTCATCATTGGGGATAGGGGCACACGCGGAATACCACAATTATCCCTGGCTTACATAAACCCCCGCCTTTCTCACTACTAGGCGGATTTAACACACAGTCGGTTCAGCAGAGAGCCAGTCGGCTGTTTGGCAGCCGGCTCTGCTGTCCTAACGAGGTGGAGGGACAAAGACTGGCACGTACAACACACAGCTAGGAATGAGGTCAAGCGTGACTGCCAGGGTAAACGATGAGCCGAGCGAGGTGCCTTATTTAATGGCCCGTTCACACGTGATATGATTATGGTCAGTGTCCAGTGACACTCGGGCATTGCCCCCGCGGGATTTGGGCAATGATTAACCTGCTCGTTACCGCCTTAGTTAAAAAGGCGAAGGATGGTAAGTGTGGTAGAAACTAAGCAATCAGGCCGACAGACAGGCAGGCCGACAGATAGGCCGACAAGCCAGCCTAGCAGACAGACAAGCAGACAGACAGACAGGCACACAGGCAGACAGACAGGCAGGCAGGCAGGCAGGCGGACAAATAGACAGACAAATAGACATACATACAGACAGACAGACAGACAGCCAGGCAAACGAACAGGCATACAGGCAGGCAGACAGACAAACAGGCATACAGGCAGGGTGACAGACAAACAGACATACAGGCAGAGAAACATACAGGCAGGGAGACAGACAAAGAGACATACAGGCAGGGAGACATACGTACATACAGGCAGGCAGACAAACAGGCAGGCAGACAGACAGGCAGTTAGACAGACAGACGGACAAACAGACAGACAGGCCAAACGACAGCGGTATAAGTAATCCACATGCCAAAGTCACATATCAATACTTAAACATTTAGCGGCTCTTTTGTCGTAGCTTTGTTTTTGCTTTTGCTTCAACGTTGTTGTTGTTGTTGTTGTCGGGAGTGGTGGTAGTGAATAAACAGGCATTTATTAACCTCAGCTATCAGTCCGAAATTAAGATTTATCGCAGGTGTTATTCATGTTTAACACTACGCATACTAGCCTCTGTCATATACGGCTTGTATGGATTGTTTTTCATGATTATGAGCTCGCTTAGGACTTTAATGTAGGGTTAGTCGCACTAAAATTCCCATTATTGTCCTCGTTCTATCGGCTCTAAACAGGGACGGTTCATTCCCAACGTTAGTTAGTTGGTTCTTTCGTCAGCCGCGAAGAGTCACCTCAGGACAAATCGCACAGTTAAAATTCATTTACACCCGTTCAAAATACAAGTCGGCGGTAAACCACAAATTTGTCTAATGCACTGTGACAACATTAATATAACAACAGCAGCAGCAGCAACAACAACAACAACATCCATTTATCTATCAATGCACAGTAACACGTTTTAGTACCTATTTATATTCCAAAGGCAGTAACAACGGGACTTGCTTAAATCGCTTGTGGCTATGAAACAGGGTGACTAGCTATTGTATTCCACCGGCCCGCACAGGAAACTGTGTTAACCCAAACTAACGGGTCAGTGAAACTTGGACTCGTTGCGTGTTGAGGGGGAATTATTTCAAAGGACAGGCCGCATTCTTTCCCATCCAGATTAAATCAGAACTCAGAGCTGCGTAAAAAGGGTTGTGGACCTGGGCTCTCAGTCCTCCTTCTCCGCTGTCCCCAATAAACCATACGGTTTCTGTTGACGTAAAGCATCACTAAGTCAAATTCAGATTAAAGAATGTGATTGGAGACGCGTCACGCGTGATCTCTGCCTCCCCGAAAATAGACTGTGTAAACAACAGGAGCAGACACAATCGGTGGATGGGGTCTGTTGTGGGTCCCTGTTCACATTCTTGGTCAGAAGAAACACACTGTTACAAATCACAGAAAAGGAAATAGCCCTGCTGCACAAAACTCATATCAATGATCTGACAATTAGGAATGAGAAAAGTATGGAACTGTCTTCCCCAAATCTCTGAGTCCACACACAAACACAGGAATAAAGTAAAAGCTGATTGTACGAGGATCGCGTGCCATGCCGGTAAGCGGCAGGAGAAGGAGTGAATCGTTCTGTATGCATCTCAGTGCCCACTTGTTGCCACAGCGGGAACGAAAGGAAGGCTGTACACAGGTCGTGTGCCACTAAGCAACAGGAGAAGGAAGGAATCTTTCTGTATGCATCTCAGTGCCCACATGTTGCCACACGAGCAAAGTGAATGCCGCTGTACAAAGCACGTGTGCCATAAAGCAGCAGGAGAAGGAAGGAATCATCCTGTATGCATCTCAGTGGTCACATGTTGCCACAGAGACGAAGAGAATGCTGTACTGACAAAGCTCGTGTGCCATTAAACAACAGAAGAAGGACGGAATCGTCTTGTACACATCTCAATGCTCATATACATGCCCATATACAAAACGACAAGAGGGAAGAAACTTTTGTTCAAAGCTAGGGTGCTATCAAAGAGCAGGAGACAGAAAAACTCCTGTCGCAGCCGATGCATCGACTCACATGTCCACACCGGAATTGCCACAACCACAGGAAGGGTGTGGCTTACCTCGCATGCACGAGCGACAGTTCTCAGACGACAGGCGTTTGGTGATGCAAATGAAGATCCAAACACATAAAAGGTTAAGAAGAATTACGCCTATTTATTATGACAGGCACACAATCTGCAAATTTTCGCCGCGGTAATCCCCTTTGTCAAGCTACAAAACGACACTTAACAGTTTCTCATTTTTCATCGTTTTTAACCGTTTAACTGCTGTTTAAGTGTCGTTTGCACTGTGTTTGTCATAATAAATAAGAGTTCTTTTGAATCTATCATGTGTTTGGATAAATTTGCAGATTGTGTGTTTGTCATAACAAATAAGAGTTCTTTTTAACCTATTATGTGTTTGGATCTTGTTTTAGAACGCTAGCAGTCATTCTCGTTTCAGATTTTGATTGATGCAAATGAAGCTTGACCAGCTACCTCACACCATATTCCAAGCCCTGTCTCATCGCCATAGCAACCGTATCAATCGTAATACAAATAGGGATGTGAAGTCTTAATGATTTATCGGTTTTAATATCATTCAGCTAGTCTCGCCATTAATTTGTGAATCGGAGAGCTACGCGCGACCCGCCATTTTAGTCAGGCGGTTGTTCTGTGTTGTCACTGGCTGCAGCAGCTCTTCGTTTAGAACATGTCTTATCCTTTCCACGCGCTTTGGCTTGCTGCCTCGCCACAGCCAGCCAGCTTTACGTACGCGGCATGGCTAGTAAGTAATAAGTAAGTAAACATGGTGCTTAACGTCCATAGAAACCAAAAGGCTTATCAGGGACGGGGTGAAGGGGGTATGGAGGTGGGGGAAGAAGGAGATTATATACACCTATCGCTACACTGTCACCACCAGAATGACTCCCGCATTAAGATGGGCAGCGATCAAAGCCATTTTAATGTTTCATTATTTGTGACGGACAAAGTCACAAGACAGTGTCCACAGACTACAACTTTTGAAGAGAAGGAGAGCCGAAGGGGATTCGAACCGGCGTCTCTCTGTGCAATGTAGCCTGGCTTTGATCTCGCACACGTTTAGCCACTCCACACACATCTTGACGTGGCTCGCAGCTGTGACGTGTCAGTCGTTTGCGGCGGCCATAACGGAGAGGCAAATATTTAGACTAGAGAAAGGAGATGCATCTAGACCTACCGCGTCTCGGCATGTGTCTAAAGGCATAGCACGCTCACAATACTGAGAATGTTAATAGGCCATTTTATTTCAATGCGATTCAGTCACTGAGCTAGAAGCTCAGTGGATTCAGTACACGTGTGCTTTGTTCCAGTTTCACCACGTGGGTTAACGCGGGTGCAGAAAGTATTGACCCCCTTCCCCCCCCCCCCCCACTCCCGTCCTTCTCCCCATAACCCCTCTGCTTTGAAGCAGTTTTCAAAGTTGTTTTTTTCCTCCTTTTTCTCCAGGACTTTAAAGGCAGGGCTAGGGAAGAAAATATAGTCACGCATGCTTCGTATACTGCCAGGAATTCTACCTATTTCAAATTCTGCCTTCCGGGTTCATTTATCTTCATTGTCTCTAATCCTCTGCACGCAAAGCGACATCAAAAGAAAATTGGATTTTTACTTATGATTTGATTTGCTGCCTTTCGTGCAGATTTTCTGACTTTTGTGGTTCGCTGGGTGATAAATATGAAGAAAGAAACAGAAAAACAAACAACCCTCCAAAACCACCACCACCACCACCACCACCACCACCACCACAACAACAACAACAATAAAAACAAAAACAACACACACACACACACACACACACACACACACACACACACACACACACACACACACACACACACACACCAATTATTATTTTTAAATCAGAAAACAATTAAGCCAACCCCACAGGCTACAGTCAAACCGATGACCGAATGGCTGCGTGAGATCCTTACCTGCCAATGACCTCGCTGGGCTGCCGGCGACTTTCCTCCCACCGTATTTCATCCTCCAGCTCCGTCTCCAGCTTCTCCGTGTCTCCCAGCCCATTGAGGCTGGCCACCTTCAGCGACTGAGCCGCCAACACCTGCACACATCAACACCTGTTATAGACAGGGGATGTGAGGCATGACTGCCTTAAGTGACTGAGCCGCCAACACCTGCACACATCATCAGCACCTGTTATAGACATGGGACGTGAAGCATGCATGACCACACATCCAGCGACTTTAGCGACTGAGCCGCCAAACACCTGCACACATCATCAACACCTGTTACAGGCAGGGGACGTGAAGCATGCATGACCACACATCCAGCGACTCCAGCGACTGAGCCGCCAAACACCTGCACACATCATCAACACCTGTGACAGGCAGGGGACGTGAGGCATGACCACATTCACCGACTGAGCCGCCAACACTGACCAACACACGTCATCAACACCTGTTACAGACATGTGATGTGAGGCATGACCATATTCAGCGACTGAGCCGCCAACACCTGTACACATCATCAACACCTGTTACAGGCAGGAGATGTGAAGCATGACCACATTCAGCCGCCAACACCTGTACACATCATCCACATCTGTTACAGACAGGGGATGTGAGGTGTGACCACATTCAGCCGCCAACACCTGTACACATCACCCACACCTGTTACAGACAGGGAACCTGTTTCTCTCCGCATCCTTTGAGGCATGACCACCTTCAGTGACTGAGGCACGAACACATCCCCAGCATCGACCAGAGACAGAAGAAGTAGATAGAAATGATAAACCGACTTAAGCTATTA
This sequence comes from Alviniconcha strummeri, assembly GCA_963584105.1. NCBI lineage: Eukaryota > Metazoa > Mollusca > Gastropoda > Provannidae > Alviniconcha > Alviniconcha strummeri. Next base: position 32,631,977 of record OY757541.1, on the reverse strand, counting down.
TCGATTTTGTTGGCGCAGCTCTTCGGTTCAAGTTCAGTTTTGCTTTACGTCCACAGAGACCACAAGGACTATTAGGGACGGCCACCTCGATATTCACACAGCTCCTGAACTCTGAGCATTTCAGACGATGATGTGGGGCTTAATGTCCTCAGGTACTGGGCTGACATATTAGGCACAAACACGAGCACTTAGGTTAGCCTCTCGCTTTTTAAGTAGGGACAGCTTCGACCGCTTGGACAAGCGCAGTGAACATCACGCGTGTTGGAACTCACGCTTGGAAGTGCACAAACCCAAGGCGTTTGGCTACTGTTTTTTTGAAAAACAACACAGGCACGGATTTTGTTTACATTACAGTAGTAGTTGGACAGTCTCCGGACCTGTCTAAGAAGGTGCTGAAAGGTTGAATTCAGCTGTCAATCAGACGGTGACGAGAGGTCAGTTTAGTTGGTACTACTGACTCAGAGTTGAACGCATCCTGATCTGTTCCGGTGTTAAACATGACAGCAAGCGGACCACAAACTCCGAGCATCGGAGCTTTTCGGAACAAACTGAAGCCTTAAAGTCATACTAAATGCACCAACGTAAGCGAAACGATATTACCTATAATGTGTATACGGAAAGAACAATTAACACTGTACGTGCCTGAGTTGCTGTCGGAACCAGTGACGGTCTTGGCGACATGCAAGAAGTGTAGGGATCGCATAAAGTGCAAGGCCGAGTGAGATGCTCACACACCAAAATCTCCCGAACCTTCTGCTTCATGTCCGTGAGCAGCATTGAGCTTCGATTACAGTTACAAAATCCTTGGCATGTATTCCGATGTTCTAACTCCAGCGAACAGACACGTCGAAACAGCAGCGTATTTGTTTTTATACTATTTTTTTTCTTCTTCTTCTTCTTTCAGTCAAGCCTGATTTAGGATTTGCAGTAATCAAATCGAATACACCACATCACCGATCCACCCACTGATTTTTGATAATATTTTTTAGAAGCATCATTTGCACGGAACTTGGCATAAATGTTAAAAAGATCGAGTGTTGGTCTCATTCGCCGTTTCAAAATCAATCTCAGCAGGGATCACATAGAACCTGGTCAGGTTTGAATTCCAGAAACCTGCTATGGCCAACACGTTCTGTTTCTGTTCTACAGGATGAACCCAGTGGAGAAGGTGGAGTCCTTTTTATATTCAATGGGAGCTCCTCGATTTCGCCTATTTCCTGTTGATGTACTTTCGTACAGACGCGGATCTGAGTGGGCTTGCCTCAAGGGGTTTTCCTACAGGTAACGTTCAGAAGACATTCCTCGGCTAAGATATAAGAGACCCAGTTATTTGTTTTGTGTGCTCCTTCACCAGATATAATTGGCAGGTGAGTCCTAGCTGTTTGGCTGCACGTGCATCGCTTTTCGTGTACATTCGCCAGGCGACTCAGTCCATCCGTCAAGTAAACGACTGTAGTCCTACCTGATTGCCCTGAACGATCTACTAATAATAATATTCATAAAGCGCGAGCCTCTACCATAGCAAATAGAACTCGGCGCGCTGTACAGAAATGCAATATAAACTACGTCGGTGTTGTGGCATCTCAAGAGAAAAACGACAAAGCAATGGCTACACGCAGTTTAAATCACAAGAAGATAAATAGGCAAGACCTACATTACACACATACACACGCACGCGCGCATATACGTACACACACACGCACGCGCGCATATACGTACACACACACGCACGCGCGCATATACGTACACACGCACACACACACACACACACACACACACACACACACACACACACACACACACACACACACACACACACACACACACACACGATATGCCATAACTTTAGTCCTGACATTGCCATCACTCGAGTGTAATCAGCATCTTCATTCACTCAAGCACCTGTTTACCCCCAAAATGACGCAACACCGCAACGGAGCCGGTGCTGCTGTTTGTTATGAACGAGTACAACGGGCGATTGCACGTGACTCACGGAATAACAGTGAACTCTTCTGGCATCTAACACACCCTGGCTCGATCCGTCTTAATGTCAAACCGGCGAGGCCACACAGACAATAACTTCACTGGATGTGAAGTGCAAGGTGCGGCACATGGTTACTGAAACAGCCGCACTGAACAAGTGCTTTGTTTCTTGGCAGCCACAAAATGTTCACAAGTGTGAGTCGTTTTCCAGTTTGAAAAAAGAATGTGTTTGGTTCACGAAACTCTGATGACAGAACTGTGCCGTGATAGCATCCTGGACCCCAATAGCTGCCCAGCTCGGTTAAAAATTAAAGGAGCCAGCCTCTTTAAACTGTCTTTTATTTAACAAGGAATACAGGCAGAAATATGTAAAATGTACAAGCAAAATTCGCAATGCTAAGTTATGTTGGTCACATGCCAACGTTCTTCGGAGCACTTGATAGGAAAACAACACAGCTCAGCCAAAAACACATAAATGATTTAGCTTTTCATATAATTTTTCATCTTTTTTCACCGTTTAACTGTTATCTAAGTGTCGTTTTGTAACTTGATAAAGGGGATTATCCCAAAACTTTGCAGATTATGTTTTTGTCCTAATAAATAGCGTTCCTTTGAATCTTTTATGTGTTTGGATCTAGTTTTAGAACGGTAACAGTCATTCATGTTTTAGCTTCTTCTTTCTTTCTTTTTATGTTGGTCCACCATAACTTAAAATCGCGAATTTTGTTTTGAGATGTTAATTACTTTGATATAAAAATATAAAAAAATAGACTGACTTCCGTCAATAACGGTTACAGCGACACCCTATTCAAAAACAAAAACAAAAAACAAACAAACAAACAAACAAACAAACAAACAAAAAACAGTCAAGTGTCACAGTTTTCGTAGCGATTGCCGCTGCTTCTTTGGTCTTACTCTAAATGCGACGTGAGCCCAATATGAAAGATTTAGCACGTGCCATGTTGCCGCCCAAGGACACTTGTTGCTGTGTGCTGCCAGCCCCGCGAATCGTTAACAGTGAAACTAAGATTAGAAACTGGTGCTGCTACTTGCCGAACAAGGAGAGTGGTGAACAGCAGTTAGATATCTAAGTGTATAACACTCTGTTTGCTGCCCGTTTTTTGTGTGTTTTTTTTTCTCCTCCCCGCCCCCAGTTGTCTGTAAACTGAGTTTTTTGTATAATCGTATAGTATGATTTTGTGTGTGTGTGTGTATGTGACAGCCAAATGGCACACTAGATTCAGAACAGTGGCAACTTATATAAAATAAAATAAATCCATCATTATGTACCAAGGTAATGCTACTTAATGTGTAATGCGTGGCATCAGCCATATAACAACCAAATGCCACTCTAGATTTTGAACAGTGGCATCTTATTAAAAACAAATCCATCATTATGTACCGAGGAACTGCTATTTATTTTCACGTGGCACCAGCCAGGTAACAACCGAATGGCACATTAGATTCAGAACAGTGGCAACCTATAAAAAATATCCACCATTTGATTCATTATGTACCACAGTACTGCTACTTGGCATCAGCAAGGCAACAACCAACCAGCGCTTCCGTAAGGACACCGCTTTGATGACTATTCCAGCTGCCATTGAAACTCCCAGCTGCTTTCAGTCTGAGAACCCCGTAGTCTGATGAAACTGAGGATGAAGAGCTACATCAAAGGTTCCCCGACCACAAAATGCCCCGCCAGAAGCAGCAGCAGCAACAACAAACAAGCCATGGATACTGTACTGAAAGAGGGGGGTCGGGGTGTGCTGGTGTGGTGGTTGGAGTGATGGGCAGTAATGTATAAGATCACTTGAGTCCTTCACAGATAGTCTCGGATGAGATAATAAAGTAGTCTTGAACCTTGAGGGTAGTAGCCGAACGATCGTCAAAGCACACAAGAAATTAAAACTGAAAGTTTTTGTTCTGTTTCTAATTTAGATGGGACAAAATCTGCAACTGTAAAGCGCGATGTCGACCATTCGGGTGCCATAAACAGATTGCATGGAATGTGCATATTCGGGCATACCAACGTGGATTGAAAGTGTCGGGAAGCATGAGATGCGTGCGAGGAAAGAGGTGATGTCAGCCGTTGCCAGTCCAGTACAATATACAACACGACACGATAAACGTTGAATTTCTTACGACTCTTGCAAGGAAGTCTCCCTTGCCACGGTCTCAGTCTGAGGCTTGCTTCTCAGGCTTAGTCTCAGGCTTAGTCTCAAGCTTAGTCTCAGGCTTAGTCTCAGGCTCAATGTCAGTCTCAGGCTTAGTCTCAGACAGGCTCACTGTCATCCTTGTGTCTCAGACTTAGTATCAGTGTCATCCTTGCGTCTCAGGCTCAGGCTCAGTTTTAGTCTCAGGCTCCGTCTCAGATTGAGTCTCAGCCTTGCGTCTCAGGCTTACGTCTCAGCCTTAGTCTCAGGTTTAGTCTCAGTCTCAGACTCAGGTTCAGGCTCAGGTTTAGTCTCAGGCTTGCGTCTCAGGCTTGTGTGTCAGTCTTAGTCTCAGGCTCAGTGTCAGGCTTAGTCTCAGGCTCAGGCTTGAATCTTAGGCTCAGTCTCAGGCTCAGGCTTGCGTCTCAGGCTCAGGCTCAGCCTTACGGCGTTTCAGGATAAATCTCCAGTCCAGTGCCGCGGTAAATACGGCAGGCTCAGGGTCAGGTTTAGTCTCAGGCTCTGGCTTGCGACTCAGGATCACTCTCAGTCTCAGGCTCAGTCTCAGCCTTACGTTTCAGGCTCAATCTCCAGTCCAGTACGGTCAACTTGAGACGGCAGGATTTTAACGCTGTGTTTCTTACGCCTGTTGCAAGGAATTCTCCCTTACCAGCCTTGTCAGCAAATAACACGACCCATCTGCATGCATGCACGCGCTGTTGGCAGCTTCCCCGTTGCCATGGTGAATGTACTCTCCCGTCAGCATCCTACTCCTGCTTACACTGCTATGCCCATTGTGTGTCATAACACGCTGGCCAACGCAAGGAAACGTGTAAGTGTGGCATGATTATGTATCATATACGCGTATACCATATGCCACTGACGGTGTTTGTCTTCCTTCAGCTTTGGCAGAGAGCTGGATTCTCAGTACCATCACTAGTTCCCTGTTACGATCAGACTCAGTGGGAGGATGTATCGGTATATATTTATGTTGGCACGACACGCACGTGCAGCCAGTGTGAAGTTCTCGCTAAGCTAAACTTTGGTGGAGAGGGAAACGCTTCTAGTTCAGATTTCCCGGCCCCTGGGATAAACAAGTATGTTGGCTCAGTTGGCTCTATGTCCATTAATTTTATCAGTTCGCTTCTCGACATGACGGAAAGCTGTTTTGAGTCTATGCAGCCCCACCCTACTTAGTGTGTGTGTGTGTGTGTGTGTGTGTGTGTGTGTGTGTGTGTGTGTGTGTGTGTGTGTGTGTGTGTGTGTGTGTGTGCTTGCGTGTGTGTGTGTGTATGTGCTTGCGTGTGTGTGTGTGTGTGTGTGTGTGTGTGTGTGTGTGTGTGTGTGTGCGTGCGTGCGTGCGTGCGTGCGTGCGTGTGTGTGTGTGTGTGTGTGTGTGTGTGTGTGTGTGTGTGTGTGTGTGTGTGTGCGCGCGCGTGCGTGTGTGTAGCCCCCATTCTAAACATGAGATATAATCGCGATTTGAAATCGCTTTTACCCACCAGCGGCTGGAGTATATAATACAGTCGATTCTGGTTCAAACTGAAAAGACAGAAGAAAACGAACTGAAACTGAAGAACGAATATGAAGGAATATGAGATCAAAATAACGAAGTAGCCAATGGAGAAACGAGGGAATCAAACAGTGAATGAAACAGTGGCTACTTATTATTCTTTTATTAAGCAATACTCACTGATGTTCTTTGTTGACGAAATGAATGTCGCTCTATCATATCATCTGTGCTTGCTGAATCGGGTAGGCCGGAAAAGGTCGGGGTGGGAGAGGGAGTGGGGGTGATGGTGGTAACATCGGCGAGGGACAGCAGAGGGACAGCAGGGGGGGGGGGGGGGAGACAAAAATTACGGGGTGATGGTGAGGATGGGGTGGAGTCACGAAATAAAACACAACCAAACAATGAAAATAAAATTAAAATAAAACCAGTAATAAACTAGCTGCCGCACCCTATAAGGGTGTGTGTGTGTGTGTGTGTGTGTGTGTGTGTGTGTGTGTGTGTGTGTGTGTGTGTATTTGCGTGCATGCGTGTGCGTGCGTGCGTGCGTGCGTGCGTGCGTGTGTGTGTGTGTGTTGCGTTGTGTTGTGTTTTCAGTCTGTTTGGGTGGCCGAGTGGTAAACCTATCAGGCTCGACCCCCTACTACCATCCCCTCAGTTGTAAGGCCAGCTGCCTGTTTCAGAGCACCAAGGGTCATTCCGTGCTGAGCCAGAGGAGCTACGCGATGCCATCCCGGACCCCCCTGTCCACTGCGTGTCTCGTGCCTCCAGCGTGGCCTATGGTCAGTATTCACTTCCGGCTCAACACCCGTGCTGACGGCACAATCGGTCGATGTTTTACACACACACACACACACGCACACACACACACACACTG
>OY757541.1:32617175-32625251 GCA_963584105.1 Alviniconcha strummeri | reverse complement strand
ATAGGCATTTGAAATTCATAATGACAAGATTTCGATTGGGTATTTCAGACATTTTTGTACATTATTACCGACACAAAAGACACATTGATAATGACCTGATTTGTCCATTATGTAGAGTAGCACAAGAAACTGAATTACATTTTGTTCTGTTGCCCTGTAGTAAGTGCTTTAAGAGTGCAATTTATCCCGTCGAAATTCTACAAGTTTCCAAGTCTTTTTCGATTAAGCCTGCTGCAGGCATCCACCAATGAAAATATTGTGAGAAATTTGTCAGTGTATTTATACAAAGCCTTTAAGGTGCGTAGAATTTTAAGTTCAGAATTCAACCACACTGTCATTGTCAGTACGGAGTCAAGTATATTGCCGTTAGTTTGTTGGTTTTCTTATTCATAGGCACACAATTACAGTATGTACTGTGAGGTGGTAGGTCATACACCCGCACCCCTTCATGAGGGGCAATGGCCTAAATGAATACTCTCTCTCTCTCTCTCTCTCTCTCTCTCTCTCTCTCTCTCTCTCTCTCTCTCTCTCTCTCTCTCTCTCTCTCTCTCTCCCCGCTTCTGTCCTTGAGCATTAATGTTTTCGAGTTCAAGTTCGAATTCGGGTTCTCTCTATGTGTGTGTATGTGTGTGTGTGTGTGTGTGTGTGTGTGTGTGTGTGTGTGTGCGTGCGTGCGTGCGTGCGTGCGTGCGTGCGTGCGTGCGCGAGCGAGTGTGTGTGTGTGAGTGCGCGCGTGCTCGGGCATATATCCCACTCCAGTTTGTTTGTTCGTTGCTGTTTGCGGCGTTGGGTGTGGCTAATGCAGGTTCCTGAATAGAGGCGGAATAAAACATGCCTCAGCCTGCTCGTCGTCACAAGCGCTGATTAAGATTCCCGGGCTCCCAGCCCTCGGAATATATAAAAAGGCTTCAAAGCGTTTACAAGTCATGAAGCATACCTGTTTGCCAACTTAGGCGAACCTACTTGGATAGTACACATTATGACGGTTTCTACTGTATGTGGAGACATAGACATCACCGACTGCGTTGGCTTTGCTCTGTTTGCCGTCGAATGAGCTGTTTCCAGAACTGTGGGCTAGCTTTTTACTAGTGATTTTGCGCCTTGTTTGAAGCTAACCAGTACAGAGGTGTTAAAATGTGATTCATCGTGTGGTGATCCTATGCGCTTGACAAAATGTTAAATGTCAGGAGCTTCCAGAGTGTAACTAAACTAAGCAACACGTTTATGTAGGTTATTCTTTAAGAGTGTCAAAACTGAAGAAACAAAGAACTCTTTGGAGATATTAATTGTGCAGTAATATGGTGCTCATTTTAATGCAACAAGAAACTGACCGCTGAATAGCGCGCTACGTTTCAATCCAAAAATGATAACAATGACCTTCGTGGTTGTCTGGGAGTTAAATATAAAAAATAAAAAAAGCAATCGATCAGTCCCGCTGTTCTGACCTCCCAGCAGTTCAACACTCACCACCCCCAGTCTCGCACACGCAGGCACTTCCAAATCCCAGCGATTATTTCTCTTGCCACCTCTCACCAATGATTATTCTATCCTCGCCCACAGCTTGAGCGATCAGTGTACTCACTTCTTCGACCCGACCCTCTCTTCCCCAGCAGATTGTTCAAACAACTGAGCTTTGCAATCGACTGTCCCGTTTCAGAAAAGGGTTTCCTTGGGGAAATCAAGTCTACGGTTGCATTTAGGCGATCAGCTTCGAGCGGCTGAAACATATTTTGCCAATCGCTCACAAGCCGAGCTATCGAATTGTAGCAGCAGGAGTTAATGCGGGGGCTGGATGGAAAGACTGAGATCGACGTAACGTCCCGCTCACTAAGTAAGGTGATAAAGCAATGACACCGTCAATCTTCATAGCCATGCAGTCTGGATACCCATCTCTATATTCTTCACCCTTCCCTTCGCAGTTGGCTCTATTCTTCTTGCGCACTGGAACTGTCAAATAATTGTCATCATAATTGCTCTGTTCTGCTCCATCCTGTTTGCTTAGCTTGGTGCTCCTACTTTTTCTTAATTCTGCCCACAGACGGTTGTAGCGTGCGAGTGTACGTTTTTTTGTTTGTTTGTTTTTTTTAATTTAATTTTTTTTTTTCTTCAGGCGATGACTGCAGACAGACTTCAAAAGAGGGAAGAAACAAGACTAACTGATGTATCTTCCTGAGACTCTAAGGTTTCTGCTGTACAATATATATGTGTGTGTGTGTGTGTGTGTGTGTGTGTGTGTGTGTGTGTGTGTGTGTGTGTGTGTGTGTGTGTGTGTGTGTGTGTGTGTGACAAAACACAAAGCACAAAGCCAGAACATATCTTAACACCAGCACGAATACCAAGGCAATATCAAAAGGATGCTATGCGCTGCATATAGCTATGTGGGACGTCAGTCAGTGGTCCAAGTCTCTATTATAAAACCCACGCTTTAGTTACGCAAAAGTGAACAAACTCTCTTCAGCCATGATAAGCTCCTTGCATAATAGCATCAACCCTTCAGAAAAGGAGACATATGTCCTCCGAACACGGCGTGTAGTTGCCCATGCGGTGGGGTGGTAAAAAAGACGGTCACTCGGTCAGTCCTCTCACATTATGGAATGCATTTGTCAGTGTATAGTTGCATGTACCGAGTGATCCCCGGTGTGATCAGCTGGGGAACGCAGCACCAACGACAACAACATAATGGCCAGAGAGCCTTCACTGAGATATAGATCACCCTTTACCCAGTGGAATGCCCTGCCTAGGTGCATCAGAGAGAAGCTTAATTCGTTCTTTTCCGCTCTACTTTGAAGACACACTTCTTCCATGTTAGTTCGTAAACTGATTCTCTTGTCTGTCTGTCTGTCTGTCTGTCTGTCTGTCTGTCTGTCTGTCTGTCTGTCTGTCTGTCTGTCTGTCTGTCTGTCTGTCTGTCTGTCTGTCTGTCTGTCTGTCTCTCTCTCTCTCTCTCTCTCTCTCTCTCTCTCTCTCTCTCTCTCTCTCTCTCTCTCTCTCTCCTCTCCTCTCTCTCTCTCTCTCTCTCTCTCTGTTGGCGCGCGCGCGAGCTTAATTCAATGTGCCTCTTTCGGTGTAGGTGTGTGAAAATGTGTGCTTCTTTCTTCCCAGTCACATGCGCTATTGAACATGCATGTATATTCCTGCCTGGACATGTTTATGTGCATTTATACAATTATCGTCTAGCCATCCAACAATGACTGCTCATTGTTCACACCTGCCGCTCTTGTTCCTGCATCACACATCCCAACGCATCTATAGCCCCCCGAATAACAGCGGGCTGGTCTGTAAGTAACACGTGCGAGATTTATTTCGACTATATCAAGTCTATGTGGGTCACGTTGCTTTAAAAAATGAAACTGTGAGCTAACCCCGTCTAGACAAATACTAACCACAAAAAGTGATGCGCTTCTATTCTTGTTCAATATAATAGACACATGAGTGCGTGGGCTAGGAGCCTGTCGCCTTTAGTACCTCTTTCAGCGCACAGAGGTCGTGCTCTCCGACACTTGCCCGCGGACTGCAGTGACGTTCCAGACAACCCAATCCCCTTAGTCTGCATTTCACAGTATTACATTTCCTTTTCTTTTCTTCGCTCTGTCATGTTTGTTCGCTCGGCGATTCGACTGCCGCTAGAACAGTAATTGGCCGAGAACGACTATATCATTAATTTTGACGAAAGTCGATAATGATTCACTACTTTCTCAAATCGACGAATGTTCATGTAGACTACATTGCGATCCGGAGACCACTTTTCAAGTAGCCTGTCCACCATCACCTCCCCCACCCCTGCCTCCCGCCCCCCCTACCCTTGCTCGCCCGTACACCAGTGACCGCTCCACTCCACCCCGTACACCAGTGACCGCTCCACTCCACCCCTCTGCCCCCTTTAATGGATGAGGCTTTCTCTTCCCAGCCGTTTAAATCACTCGACGAAATGGCACTTTCCTCAACCTGTCGCCTGTGACGCGGACAAATTGTTAGCTGGACGAAGGTGTCTCGCCATTGCCCTCTCCTTCTCCAGGGCCAGAGTGGAGGACCTGGGTCCTAGTCCCGGTGAACGTCCTGGTGAATAGTCCTGATGACTATATCATTTCTCCTGGTCATTGTCCTGGTGAGCGTCCTGGTGAATAGTCCTGATGACTATAGCAATACTCCTAGTCATAGTCCTGGTGAGCGTCCTGGTGAATAGTCCTGATGACTATAGCAATTCTCTTGGTGAGCGTCCTGGAGAATAGTCCTGATGTCTATAGCAATACTCCTGGTCACTGTCCTGGTGATCGCTGGTGAACGTCCAGGTGAAAAGGCCTGATGACCACAGCAATACCTTTTATCATAGTCCTGGTGAACGTCCTGGTGAACATCCTGGTGAATAGTCCTGATGACTATGGCCATACACCTGGTCACTGTCCTGGTGATCGCTGGTGAACGTCCTGGTGAAAAGTCCTGATGACTACAGCAATACCTTTTATCATAGTCCTGATGAACGTCCAGGTGAAAAGTCCTGATGACTATGGCCATACACCTGATCCTAATCCCGGTGAACCGTCCTGGTGACTATAGCAATACTCCTGATCCTAGTCCTGGTGTTCGCTGGTGAACCTCCTGGTGAAGAGCCCTCGTGACTGTAGTAATACTCTTTGCTATACTGCTGGTGAACGCTGCTTCAACGTCTGAGTAATGGCCGCAGCTTCGCCAACCGTGAATTATAAGAACCTTATAACATGACTTAGTCCTCACTGTGCTCCTGGCCTGTCTTGGACACAGTCATAAATATGGTGCTCGTGCATCTCGTCGGACGGTCGGCATCCGCAAAAAGGGGATTGCCTATAGAAAGAAACTATATATAACCGCGTACTCTTCAATTTGATCTGTCTGCAGGCAGAAGAAGATGCAATTTGCGTGGGCGACACTGGACCGGGATGAGGAAATAAAATCCCCTCTGGTAAGAATCCACAGCGGTCAAAGCTGCTTTCTTTCGAAACGTGAAGTAGGTTATGACATATAGTTCAATATATTTCATGTATTCCGAAGAATTCTGCTTTCTCGGCTCATTCGTCTCTATCTTCAAACATGAAGTGATGTGTGCCATGAACGACCAATCAGGTATTTATGCGTGCATGATTTCAACAATAATTATCTTCACATCTTTTAGGGATTGCAACTGAGAATTCTTTATAGCTGTGACGATGTTCTTCTACGTCCGTGAAGTGACCTGTTAGTGGTTGCACAGCAGCGAAAAAGGTTTGACCTTTTTCATACTTTTATTCATTCTGGTTTTTGATCGTAGTTTGTGTTCCATTTTCAAAATTGTATCTCCCTCTGATATAACCTATACTGTCGACTAGGCTTGATCAATGACGAAATTAAGTGATTTGCATCTCCTTGTTCAGAGTTGATCAGCAGATTTCGGTTTGGGAAATTCTAACCGGCGGGAGCATAAACAAAAAGCGCAACAGGGACTACAGTTGTTAGTTAAAACAGTCACATGTCTATTGATTGCGCAGTTGGCCTATGCGTTTCGTGACTAGTCATCAATGTTGTCATGCCTGATCTTCCCTCAACGCTCGTCGCCAAACCCTAACGAATCGAGAACAATGCAGTCCGACTCGTACTTAGAAAAAATGAAAACAGACCTCATCTCTCCTCTCCTCCACGATCTCCACTGGTTGCCTGTCTCATCCCGAATCCAGTACAAAGTCGACTCAGTCTGATTCCACAAAACCGTCCCTATACAAACCTCTCTGTCTGTAGCTCTACTCTCCTTTAAAAAAAATGCCGTTCCTCCGGTGACACCCTGACCTTCAAAATCCCCCACACCAAACTGGCCACCGCTGGCCAGCCAGTGAGCGTTTTCCGTTATAAGAACCTCCTACTGGTATTCACTGTCCTTCTCACTTTACCATGCATAAGCTCTGCCTGTACTTTCACGTCAGGCCTAATCATTTTCAGGTTTCCATAATAATCATTTTCCGATGCCAGTGTCATGTATGGGGTGGAGGAGTGGGGTGCAGTGGGTGGGGGGGGGGTTACTGGTCGTGCGTTTGCAAGCAAATATATACGTATGTGTGTGTGTGGGGGGGGGGGGGGGGCGAGGGGAGAAGGGGGGGGGGGGAGTTGGGATGGCGAATGGTATGAATGAAAGGAAGAACAGCCTAACCTAATAGCACATTAAGAATAGCAATTTAGCGTCCATTCAGTACTTCCCGGATACCCTCCACAAACTGAAACCGAGTAAGTCAGGAACGATGCAGATGTACATGAACAGAGAAACACATTTTGTCTTAGCTGATGTTGCAGTCCGAGCTTTGTAGACATTTGTGTCAGTTGTTCAGACGCGTTATTCACTCCTAATGAGGTACCGCGGGCGCATTTAAATGAAGGTCCTCGCTGCTGTGAACCAACATCTATCAAAGGTTGACTCATGAAAAGCTAGAGTAGACAGAATATAGTCCTGTATCTTCGCTTATGATAGGCATACAATTTGTCAAACAGAGGCGTGTAAACAAAAACAAACAAGAATGTTACCCCTGTTCAAGCAAACAGCACGATACGTGTGATCATTCTCTTGAAATCATCGATTTTTCATCTGAATGGAATCAGAGAAAATGGAAAGTCTGGGGTTACCTTCCATGTTCTACTCCAAATGTGGTGTATGCCATCCGATGCAAGCTCTACAAAGACGCATGTTATGTTGGCTCAACAAAATATCGGAAACTTAGATGGGCTAGCCACAAATCCGACGCGAAACTCAAAGGACAGCAAATGCAGTATTGCCCATTATGTCCAAGCTGTAAAACACCCCAGTGACATCACTTTCAGCTATCTTTATATCTTCGCGATTGACGCGGCTTCTGATTTAAAAACAGCTAACAAAAAAATATTCTCAGAAGAGAAACCTAGCTGGTGGCATAATGCAGCCTTAATGGCACCATTTCAAAGGCCTCAATGTCAGAAAAGACATCCAGTCCATGACTAGAACAAAAAATAGGATTCTGTATTAACTTCCTTGTATATGAGTGCGCCCGCGCGCACGCGCGCGTGTGTGTGTGTGTGTGTGTGTGTGTGTGTGTGTGTGTGTGTGTGTGTGTGTGTGTGTGTGTGTGTGTGTGTGTGTGTGTGTGTGTGTGTGTGTGTGTGTGTGTGTGTGTGTGTGTGTGTGTGTGTGTGTGTGTGTGTGTGTGTGTGTGTGTGTGTGTGTGTGTGTGTGTGTGTGTGTGTGTGTGTGTGTGTGTGTGTGTGTGTGTGTGTGTGTGTGTGTGTGTGTGTGTGTGTGTGTGTGTGTGTGTGTGTGTGTGTGTGTGTGTGTGTGTGTGTGTGTGGAGAAGGGGGGGGGGCGATATTGATCAGTAGTTTGACGTAGGCTTACATTTTATGCTGATCCTTTCGCAGTAATCCAAAGTCCTTGATTTGTGAGCAGTGTTGTAGACTTCGGCTTCTGTGATCACTTCTAAACAGGAAACAATTAATCATTATTTTGTCTGCCTCTCCAAACTTTTTTTGGCAGACACTGTCATAATAATGATGTGTATAACAGTATATATATTTTGTGTAATCCACACCGAATCTTATTCTATTCCGCAATTTTTCTCCAATTTGTCTCTGATGCCAACATGTACTGTCATAGTATCATCTGGTTTTAATGAACGTCATTCACTGACATCCAAGCACATGAAAGGTTCAAATGAACGACTATTCAATATGGCACAACAATCGCATTTTCGGGGTAAGCCCGTTTGTCAGCGACAATTAAACAACAGTAGTTGTTTGTTCGTTTGTTTGTTTAGTTTTGTTGTTATTGTTGTTTTGGTTTTGGTCTTTCACCGTTTAACTATTGTTTAAATGTTGTTTTATTGCTTACCACGAAAATGTTGTGTCGTATTAAATAACCGTTCTTTTTTACCTTTCGTATGTCTGGATTTTGTTTTAAAACGCTAGCAGCCGTCCTTGTTTCAGATATGTTGTCATTCATTCAGTCATTCCATATTTATTCACCCTCAACATAACAAGTATTTCTTGTGAGTATTGTTTGGTTTGTCATAATTGAGCAAAAAAATTTCAGACGTATTCTAATACCGGATATTT
>OY757541.1:32604675-32614675 GCA_963584105.1 Alviniconcha strummeri | reverse complement strand
CCTCAACTATGCCCAGAAGAGATCATGAGTAGGGAGGTGGTGCTGGGCTGAGCAAGTTGGACGTCTTTTGCTTCGAGTTGTCCAAGTTGTTCGTCAACAGCTGTGCAACGGACATTGTCTTAGTGACTCTGTCCAGCACAGCAGTTGAAAGAGCAATTGCGCAGTGCACAAGTCGCTGGGCAATGGCGAGGGGACACCGCCTTAACACTTCCATTGTTCTGGCGGCGGTCCACGGTCTCTCCGGTCTTTTTCGGGCGGTTTCCGCGGTCGAACCTTTCACTCTCTCGTCCCCTTCCCACTCTGTCCCCGTCCCTAATAGGCCATCTCGCCTCCGTGGACGTTAAGCAATTAACATGAAAGCAAAACCGGCAGCGTCCTTTTTCCCCCAGTGTCCCTGCAGAGGCAGGTTGTTTGTTTACTGTTGCGGCCGGTGTTCATGTTTTCATCAGGGGAGAGCCTAAAACAGACACTGTTTCCTGGTTGGTTGGTGTACAAATAAAAGTTATGTTATAGCAACCTCTGACTTGTGACTCTTCATCCATGCTTCCAACCTGCTTTCCCTCTACTCCCCATCCCCACTCCCCTACAAAAGCTGGCGCTTGCGAGCAGGATTGGAAGCAGAAGAGTCACTAACCAGGAAACAGTGTAGATGAGCTGTCTGGAGGCCGTTCAAGCGGATCCGACCACCAACAACATGGCAGAGCAACCGCCGTGGCGAGCGATCCAGCCACCAAAGCTACCACGCTTCACTGGAGAGGCGGATGGCTGCGACGCCGATGAATTTATTCAGGAGGCGGAGCGCATCCTCCGGAACTTCAGGATGGAGGAAGGAACAGCAGTGGAGTGGCTGATCCAGGCTTTGGAGGGATCTGCCCGGAGGGAGGTGCTCACCCGCGCAGCAGGGGAGGCAGACACAGCAGCCAAAGTTTTGGCAGTCCTCGCAGCCACCTTCGGCGACCACCGGGGCCTCTCTGCTCTGCTCACTTCGTTCCACAGCCGGCGGCAGGGGATGGGGGAGAGTGTAGTGGGGTACGCGCAGCACCTGCTGATGCTGACCACCAAGCTGAACGCAGCGCAGGCAGACGCCGTTAACCCCGCTATGCTCTGCGATCGTTTTATCGACGGGCTGCACCCCCCATCCCTCCGTCGCGACATTCGTCGCTAAGCCAGGGAGCATGCTGACGTCACCTTCCATCAGGCACGGGCTGAGGCTCAGCGCTGGATGCGCGAGGATGCTGATGTGGAGGTGCGAGCGGAGCAGGTCCTGGTGGCTCAACCCCAGCACAACAAGGAAGTGGAGGAGCTGCGGGAACTAGTAGCGGCTCTGACGGCTCTGACAGCAGAGCTGCAGGCTGAGCTGCGACCCCAGTCAACCCGGGCACCACGGCCTGGTGCGAGCAGCCTGGGCACTTCCAGCAGGACTGCGCTGAGAGACGCCAGTACGTCCAACGGCAGCAGGGCCCTCGAGCGTCCTTCAACCCCAGCCGTCCTCAGCCACGGTTCTACGCTCCGCGGCACAGCGCTGGACCACGTTTTCCATCCCACCAGGGAAACTAGAGGTCCCCGTTGTCAGGACCCAGACAACGGGGAACATGAATCCTGTGGGCATGATTGGACGATGCCCCACAGTAGACATTGTGATGAACGGCAGGAAAGTGAGGGGACTGATTGATACAGGGAGTGAGGTTACGACTGTGACTGAGAGGTGGGTGGCGGAAAACCTGCAGAACTCTGACCTCCTTCCCATGACTCAAGTGACCTTGAAGGCAGCAAACGGGCTGGAGATTCCGTATAGTGGGGTAGTTATAGTAGATTTAGAACTTTTAGGACAGAAGTGTGAGGGTGTACCAGTGTTAGTTGTTAAGGATTCTAGTGACCCCTCCACCAGGAAGAAGAAGAGTGATGTGCTAGCACTGGTGGGGATGAATGTGTTAGGTAGGGTGAGTAGCTTGTTGAATAACTTAGATATTGTTCTCCCTGTCTTGCAACCAGCCGTCCGTGAGATTCGCCTTGAACGCACCTCCGTCAGGGGTGTGGCTCGAGTAGCAGGCCGGACTCTCATCCCAGCCCATTCCCTCGTCACCCTCCGCATCACAGGAGTGCAGCGGCCATCAAGACACCTGTTGGCCTCACCCTTAGTCCAACCCCTCCCCCGAGGGCTACTCCTCATTCCCACCCTTGTGAGCGGCGATGCGACACAGAGGTGTGTGCGCCTCGCTAACCTGTCGGCTGAGGACTACATCCTTGCCAGACGCACGCCTGTGGCAGTGTTACACGCAGTGGACGGCATTGAAAGCGATGAGGGTGTGCAGATTACGACGACCTGCAACGAGATGACCGTCTCCATGGAACCCTCCATCGCAGAGTCTGCACCCTCGGATGCTGTTCCCTGCCCTGCATTTGACGGCATTGACGACGAGCGGGCCCGGCTGCATGCCTTCCTTAATCAGTATGCCCATGGTTTTACCCAGGATGACCTCGATCTTGGGTATACTGAGGCAGTGCAACACCGCATCCCCACCAGCGATGATGCCCCAGTCGCGCAGCCCTACCGGAGCATACCGCCAAACCAGCTCCAGGAGGTGAAGGAACACATCAAGGGACTCCTGGCCCAGAGAGTCATTGTGGAGAGCCAAAGTCCCTACGCAGCTCCTGTGGTCCTGGTGAGGAAGAAGGACGGCAGTCTTCGGCTCTGTGTCGACTACAGGCGACTGGACTTGAAGACTTTTGGTGATGCCTACCCACTCCCCAGGATCCAGGAGTCCCTGGATGCACTGGTGGGGGCCCAGTACTTCTCCACCTTGGACCTCGCCAGTGGGTACCACCAGATCTCCATGGATCCCCGGGACCAGCACAAGACAGCGTTCACGACACCCTTCGGCTTGTATGAATACACAAGGATGCCGATGGGCCTGGCGTCAGCCCCTGCCACCTTCCAGCCTCTGATGCAGGCAACCATGTCAGACTTTGCCTTTCAGTTTCTGCTCGTCTACCTCGACGACCTCCTTGTCTACTCCAAGACGTTCGACGAACACATGGAGCACCTAGAACGACTCCTGCAGCAGGTGACAGAGACAGGTCTGAAACTGAAAGCCAGCAAGTGCCAGTTCTTGAGGCGTGAAGTCACCTATCTTGGTCACACGATCTCGGTTGATGGAGTGAGCTGCGAGTCTGGCAAGGTGGAGTGTGTGCAGAACTGGCCAACACCAACAACGACAACAGAGCTGCGCAGCTTTCTTGGCTTTGCCAGTTATTACCGGCGGTTCATCAGCGGGTTTGCCAGGATTGCCGGGCCGCTCCATGACCTAGTGAGCGACGGAGCCAAGCGCTCCAAGAAGAAGGCAGCTGACGTGTCCAGGCTTTGGGGCCCCAAGCACCAAGAGGCCTTCGAATCCTTGAAGGGGGCTATGACGACAGCTCCTGTACTTGGCTACGCTGACTACACCAAGCCTTTCATTTTGGAGACGGATGCCAGCCATGACGGGCTCAGCGCCATCCTGTCCCAGGAACAAGATGGGAAGTCAAGAGTGCTTGCCTTCGCCAGCCGACGCCTCCGGCCCAGTGAGAAAAACAGTTCACTCTACAGCAGCATGAAGCTGGAGTTTCTTGCCATGAAATGGGCAATAACGGACAAATTCCGGCATTACCTGTTGGGAGGCACCTGCTCAGGCCAACCCACAGTACCCTGATCGGGGTGAGTTCTGGCTGGGTCGGCCTGCGACTGTTCGCTTGCCTCCTGCCGCACCCATGCCTCTTCCCGCACCCATTCCTGCTGCCCCCATTCCTCCTGGTCCCGTTCCCGCTGCACCCATTCCTGCTGCCCGCATTGCCGCTGCACCCATTCCCGCTGCACCCATTCATGCAGCTGACGCACCGCCAGTCAGAGTCAAACCTGTACTCAGGCGTTCCACCCGACTGAACAAAGGGGTAAACCCCAATGCTGTCCCCATTCCTGTTGGTTCCGTTCCCGCTGCACCCATTCCTGCAGCTGACGCACCGCCAGTCAGAACCAAACCTGCACTCAGGCGCTCCACCCGTGTGAACAAAGGGGTAAACCCCAATGCTGCCAACATACCTCGAAGAGCAGTGTGGCGACCATAATGTTGCGTTGCACTACTGTGTATATTTATTTCATCATGATCGAACTTTGATGGCTTGACCGCTAATCTGGTATTACTTCATAGCATTATATATGTTCATTTGAGTAGTAACGGGACAGAGTCCACATCAGGTCACTGAGCGTTGTGTTGTCTGTGAGTGAGTTATGTTTATTACGAGTATACGTGTTAACCTTCATATAAGGCCCTGTATTTTGGTGTGTGCATTTCTCTAGCGAAGCGTTTTATCGTACCGGGGGTCCTTCACATAAGGCTTGGTATTGAAATCATGGTTTGAGATAGCAGACATCACTTGTGTGCCGTTCATGTGGTAAATGACATGCAATGTGTAGTATTCGATTGTTGCAATGTGCGCTGTGTTGATGTTTTATTTTTTTCGAACATGTTGTTTTGAGGTCTTGTACGGCCAGTTGTAGAAACCCCTCCATTTTTATGTCCCAGATGGCAGTAGATTTTTCAAATGCAATAAGAAAAGATGTTTCTTTTGGAGTTTTCATCATTAACAAAACGAATCCTCTTTTTCATCCTTTTGTCCTGTTTCAAGCAATGCGTTCTGGGTCTGTCTGGTTTACTTGGCTTAAATGCAGTAATCATTTTGCCCTTTAACTGCAATGCAATCATTGTTTGGTCTTTGTAGATGTTTTGTATAGTTAGCCAGGCCTTTATTGGTATGCTGGCAAAAAGGGGTACAGTTTTGTGCGTAGATGTATTGGGTACCACTTTGATGGTTTGTTAAGTCAACTCTTAGTTGCCCTACACCATTTAATTTTGTTTATTGTTATGTGATTAACCAGCGAGGACGCTGGTTATGATTGAGTAGGGGCGGATGTAACCGAGTGTATTGTATACAATACACTCGGTTACATATATATAGTATGCAAGGCCTTGCACGCGGTTGTCCTGTACGAGAGCCTGTAAAGTGCATAGTCTTCATGAATTCTGAGCGAACAGGCTCCTCTGCCCTGTCTTCAAAGTTAACGTAAGTCCGGGTTAATATAATCAGTCCACGTTTGACCGCTGATCAAACGGTGGTCAGCCTTGACGGATGCACTACCGCATAAATACCACATGTTCTTCACCCGGGATTGATTAGTTTGTGAGTGGTTGTCAAAAATCTGCATATTCATTGCCGTCCCCGAACGTGAGTTGCGTGCGTTGGATTTTCCCAACCCCTACTATCTGCGGGCGTGGGTCATGCCCATTATCAGGGAGGGTGGGTTCTGTTCAAAGACTTCACTCACTGAGAAGAAGAGCATGTGAGTAAGTAAATAACTTGGTGTTTTACGCCCAGAGAAGAAGAAGAAGAAGAAGAAGAAGATGATGATGATGATGATGATGATGATGATGATGATGATGATGGTGATGATGGTGAAAGCGTTTGTTTGTTTCTCATGTCCCCCCCCCCCCCCCCCCCCCCATGGGTTGACAATACACAAATTTTATACATATTATATAGCGAGCGACAAAAAGAAAAGAAAAAAAAAATGAAGAAGAAGAAAAGCGAAGCATAGACACATTACTTAATCTCAATCACCACCACCACCACCCCTTAAAATTTCACACACACACACACACGCGCTCGCGCCGCCACACACACGCAAGCACGCACGCACACACACGCAAGCACGCACGTACACACATACACACCACACACACACACACACACACACACACACACACACACACAAACACACACACACACACACACACACACACACACACACACACACACACACACACACACACACACACACACACACACACACACACACACACACACACACACACCGTTCTAAAACTATAGAAGCAAAAGATTCACAAGCTGGATAAAATAGGTAAAGGCTTGCCGACATCGGTGGTTGAGCCTGGGTGTACGCGATAGCGAAGAGCTTAGTGTCCATAATTTCCACCGTGTCCATGCAGGATTCGTTCCCGGGCACTGAATACCTGAGGAAAGTATATATTTAGCACTGAGGAATTCTATCTGCTGCCGCCTGGCAGAGAGTCCACTCTGCGGCTAATTAAGCCTGCTACTGGAGCACATCCGCAGTGCATCGGCCATCGCAAACTTATCGCAGCGTGTCGTCAGGTGACAGTCGGAAGTAATTTGCATGAAAATTAGATGCACTGAACCCATCAAAATGACATCATTGCAACCGTTATTTTCACTGGCGAATTTATCTGAGGTCGCAAGTGTTTCACTGCCCGACAACGCTCTCGCAGGAATTCCGCTCCACTGCTTGTCACAAAATCCATTAGTGTCGTCTGCTTGGCAACCACACAGTGACGTAAGCACGCCATTGTGTCTGTTTACAGGACCCTGTTTACAATCGTCATGGTTCATTTGATGGCGCGGCTTCATGTCGATACTATCAAGTCACATGACACACAGACTGATTTCAAATGCTTGACATAATATCATTTTTTACGACCCCGAATTGCTAAGAGCTAAAATATACTAGTTGCCGATCCTATACGGGGTTTCCTGCTACATAACGGCTGGCACACATTATATACCTACACCTACAGATGTTGTGCGAAATGCGCACTCGGGAAGGGGGTAAACCGTAGGCTATTTCGAGGTAAAATGACGTGTTTTTACCGGTTAATCCTCACTAAACGATCAATGATAAGATGAACAGAAAAAAGAGAAAAAGACATAGATGATAATGATGACGATGATGATGATGAAGGTGACGTCCGTGACGACGACAACGAAGAGAAAGAAGAAATTTGTAGAATATCGTCATCAAAGTGCTGTCACTACGCATCATAAAAGCCCCACAGTGCGTATAGCAGTCAATCTGCTTATATACACTCCTATGAAAGGGAGTAAATCTTTGATCCCTATCGAGGCTGCAGAGGCCGCTAAAACACTGAGCCACTGGACCACTGACAGTATCATACAGAACCTCTGTGTGTGTGTGTGTGTGTGTGTGTGTGTGTGTGTGTGTGTGTGTGTGTGTGTGTGTGTGTGTGTGTGTGTGTATGTGCGTGCGTGCGTGCGTGCGTGCGTGAGTGTGCGTGCGTGCGTGCGTGGGTGCGTGGGTGAGCGTGCGTGTGCGTGCGTGCGCGCGTGCGTGCGTGCGTCTGTGTGTGTGTGTGTGAGTGTGTGTGTGTGTGTGTGTGTGTGTGTGTGTGTGTGTGTGTGTGTGTGTGTGTGTGTGTGTGTTTGTGTTCGTGCGTGTTGTGTGTGTGTGTGTGTGTGTGTGTGTGTATGTGTGTGTGTGTGTGTGCGCGCGCGCGGTGTATGTGTCGGTGCGTGCGTGCGTGCGTGCGCGCGCGCGCGATCTTGTATGTGCACGTTTTTGCCATGCTTTGTATGAAAATGTTTGTTAATTTTCGAATGTTTTGTGTGCTTGTTTACATACTGTTGATTTGTATAACTATTGGTATTTGCGCATTGTATATTTTCCTTTAAGTTGCCAAGCGCTTTGAATCTCCGAAAGCGCTCTGTAAGTTCCCTGTCTTTATTATTTATGGTCACAAATCACTGATATATATATCAAGAGATGCGCCATGTAGCATCACACTTTTTCGTCCCAGATCCAAATAACTGACTTTTCGTTAAGCAGAGGACTGCATATAATATGTAACAAGGGGACAATAAAGCTGTGCACTAGCGATGGCTATGGTGGGTGGTGGTAGCGCCGCTGGAGGTGATGGCTCGTGGAGCAGAACTCTGTAATGCCCAAATCCCGTTTAATGACTTTGGACTCGGAGGATGGAAGGGGATGTCAAGGAAAGCCTCCGAGTTAGGTGTTAAATGATCCACTGCAGAAACTGTGTGCAACATTCCGATACATTTCAACTCTCAAAGCTGAACAGAATTCTCTCTCTCTCTCTCTCTCTCTCTCTCTCTCTCTCTCTCTCTCTCATCTCCTCTCTCTCTCTCTCTCTCTCTCTCTCTCTCTCTCTCTCTCTCTCTCTCTCTCTCTCCTCTCTCTCTCTCCTCTCTCTCTCTCTCTCTCTGCTTCCCTTCTTACCCACTGGACTAAGATTCCATCACCATCGATCGTCCTTTACTCTTTGATGAGATAAAGCGGACGCAGAAATCAAGATACATTGTGATGGCGATCCAGAACTACCAAAGGAGGCTCCCAAAATTCCTCCTTTTTTTTTCTTTTTCTTTTTTTCTTCTTCTTTCTTTTCTGAGGGGGAGATTTTTTTTATAAAAAAAAATGTTTAGAAACTGGACAAAAAAAAATGAAGCGAAATGTTTTCTTTTTTTGTTGTTGTTGTTTTCCTTTTTTATCGATAGACCCTGTGTAAAGCCCTGTGTAAAGCTTCCTCGTTCTCTTTTTCAAACACGGAGTATGTCAAAATCGACAAGCAATGGGAGTTATATAATTATCGCACGAAAGACGCCACCTGAAAGCAACAACAAAGATCTAAATTACTTATTGTAATTCTCACATGCCAGAATACTAAATACTAAAATATTTGGATAAGAGATAATTCTTGAGTTTGCACTTGAAGGAAGAGAGAGAAGCAGCTAGCCTGATATCTTGGTGGAGATTGTTCCAGACGTGTGGACCGAAATGAGAGACATTTTAAAACATTAGTTTTTCTGTTGAAGCATTTAATCGATTTCAGTTTCATTATCTTCTTCAATCATAGAGTGACGGTCAAACATTATGAACAGTGACTAAGACTTCAGCGGTTTAATGAATCATAGAGTGACGGTCAAGCATTATGAACAGTGACTAAGACTTCAGTGGTTTAATGAATCATAGAGTGACGGTCAAGCATTATGAACAGTGACTAAGACTTCAGTGGTTTAATGAATCATAGAGTGACGGTCAAGCATTATGAACAGTGACTAAGACTTCAGTGGTTTAATGAGCTGTGCTTTACCTGAATAATTATGACATTTCCCGTTTGAGTGGGATTAACCCTTCGCTGCCATGATGTCACTTGAAAACGACCAATAATAGTGCGAAATTTTAAACCCTCAGGCCTTTTTGTTTTCTTTATTGTGCTGGCATGTGAAAGGATAATCACGAAAACGCAAAGCATTGAAAGTAGAAGTTATTGGACCAAACAATATACTGTTTGCGGGCTCGTCCGTGAATCTTTCAGCCCGGAAATGTTACCGGCTGGGGCAGTGAAGGGGTTAAATGCCAAGGCTCAGACAACTCTATTCTCAACTATCGGCACATTACTTGGGAAAACTACTCCATTGCTCGACTGCTTCGCCGCTCGCATATGACATTTCCGTTTGAGTGGGATTAAATACCAAGACTCAGACAACGCTATCGTCAACTATCACCACAGTACTTGGGAAAACTGCCCCATTGTTCCTAAAGGGTGTTGCCCGAGATCAAAAGACTATATCAAACTTTGACCGTGAATTATTTTTGAAAATTCAATTATCATAATTTGTGCATGGCTTGTATTTGTTGTGCACTGTTCGGTAATGCATATGTATGAATGGAACGTCTCGAAGACGAATTCCTGTCCACCTGTTAACGCCAGTGGCGGGTAGATATCCTTGTATTCTTGAATAACAATTGGTTTTGTCTTGCCTCATCCTACACATCTGGGTCGCCGAATGTGCCTGAGATGGAAGTATCGCAAGGTGGAAAGAGGGTGGAGTGGGGTGGTGAGGAGGGGGGGGGAGGCGTCCTTTTCTGAGAGAATATATTTGGTTGAGTATATGTAGCTTGAATTTACTCGCATGCCAGACGACAGTACATTACCGTTTTTGCTTCAGGCCTCCGTTGTGTTTCCCTTGTGATCTGTGTGGCGTCTGTCGAATGTTGTTAATCCCCTTTGTTGGCTGGATGTTGCCCATGCGCAAAAAGAGCATAACTGGTG
This sequence comes from Alviniconcha strummeri, assembly GCA_963584105.1. NCBI lineage: Eukaryota > Metazoa > Mollusca > Gastropoda > Provannidae > Alviniconcha > Alviniconcha strummeri. The sequence goes on along the minus strand of OY757541.1, from coordinate 32,604,737 downwards.
CAGAAATCAGTCGTCTGCGCAGACGTCATAAGCCCGTTCTTAATTGGGCGAATGTTTGTTCG
>OY757541.1:32586065-32604475 GCA_963584105.1 Alviniconcha strummeri | reverse complement strand
TTTTTTTTTTTTTTTCTTTTTTCTTTTTCTTTCTTTCTTTCTTTTTTTCAAAGCAGCTATCTTCATCTGGTGATTTTTTTTAAAGTACATAAATAAAAAAGATAACAAAATAAGACGAACGCTTTCGGTGGCTGGGAGTGGTTGAATATTGACTTCTATGGCCGATCGCAAATCCAGACCAATCAGATGCTTTCTAAATTATTGTTTAGTTATTCACTTTATTTTGTTATTATATGTATCTATTTTTGCCTTTGCGGTGTATTCGTGTATTATACTAAGCATCTCAAATATGTGTACTGTCTCTCCATGGCCCATTCCTCTTTGGCTAGATTTGAGTGCTCTCTCTCTCTCTCTCTCTCTCTCTCTCTCTCTCTCTCTCTCTCTCTCTCTCTCTCTCTCTCTCTCTCTCTCTCTCTCTCTCTCTCTCTCTCTCTCTCTAATCCTTGTAAAATAAAGTTTAAAAGCTCGAGTTCCAGTTCTCTGTCTCTCTCAGACACACAGAGAGAGATTGAGGTTTTCGAGTGATTGCCATTGCAATGACTGGTCATTTGAGACCTATTTTATACACCCATACAACTCCGCCCAGTCCTTCCGACTGCTTGTGAGAGTGCCCCCCCAGCCACCCACCCTCCCCCCGTTTTTTTGTCCCCCCCCCCCTCCTTCTCCCTTATTGTTCTTTATAAGATAAGCATTGACTGCTTCTGTTTTCTTTTCCGATATTAGTCATATGAACTGATCAGATGTTCTGCTGCTTCATTTGCTCATACTATGCTCATCGTATCCTCATAATATGTAACTGAATGATGTATGGCATGTGTTCATCTGGTGCTGTGAGCACGCTATGTTTCGTGTGGAAATTCTCATGTATAACGTTTCATTCACTCATTCATGCCTATATGTATATAATTAATGCTATAATTTGATCTTTTCATCAGTAGCTTAGAAAGGACTAGTTGTTAGACAGGTTTTTGACTGAACCTAAACTACAATCCTTGTAAAATATAGTTTTCGAGTTCGAGTTCTCTCTCTCTCTCTCTCTCTCTCTCTCTCTCTCTCTCTCTCTCTCTCTCTCTCTCTCTCTCTCTCTCTCTCTCTCTCTCTCTCTCTCTCCCCCCCCCCCCTAATATTTTCTTGTTTTGCGTTTGTTTGTTTTTATGTTTTGTTTTTAATACAGAAACCCTTCTATTTCTTACGAATGGTGTTTGACATCCATATTGTTAAACCTCATGCTGATAGTCTAGGAGATTTTGATATTGATCTGCTAAAGCCACACTCTTCCTGGAACTCTACTATAACACTGCTTGGCTTAACCAAACTTGTGAAATCACCTACTAGAATTACACAGACGTCAGCCACTCTTATTGACCATATCTACACAAACGACCCAGACGTAATCACGGAGGTCAGGGTACCTGACTTGAGCATAACTGACCATTGTCCCATCTCCTGTTCAAGATCGATTAAGCTTCCAAAATATGCGCCCAAATCTCATTCGTATATATCATTTCGAATTCTCAAACATTTTAATAAGACTGCCTTTTGCAATGACCGCACTGGGCCGAGTTCACTCAAATCTTGAACTGTACTGATCCCGATAAAGCATTGGCGACATGGTACAATGTCTGTCTCACTGTTGTGAATAGACATGCACCTTTAAAGCGCAAGCAGGTAAAAGACCCAAAGTTACCACCATGGCTTAACAAAGACATCAAGGAAACAAACTAAGAAGAGAGATAAACTAAGGAGAGAAAATGTTTCCCTCAATACAAGAAATTAAGAAATAAAGTAAAAACTCGTTTGAGAAAAAGCCAAAAGGGAATACTTCCAAAAGCTCGTTGAGCGTAATAACAATATAGCATATGTGTGGCGTGCTCTAGATGTGTTTACGAAAGGACATCGTTCTACTTCTGCCGACGTCCCGAAGAATCTAGCTACAAATGTTTTTAATAGTCATTTCCTGTCTATGGCAGAATTATTAATAGAACCAAGAACAACTGTATATGAGTGTCCAAATTTTCTGCATGATTTCTGCAAACAAAAAACTAGCGGGCAAGACCCATTTGTCACCACATATCTTTCCGTTTCGGAGCTAGGCAAATGCATATCAAAGCTGGAGAGAAAAAAATCGTCTGGTCTGGATGGCATAAGCAACCAGCTGCTAAAAGAGTCATCATCATACTTAATAGACCCGCTTGCATGTGTTTTTAATTCATGCATCTAGAAAAGATTTTTTTTATCCATCTGAGCTTAAAAAAGCCAAAGTACTTCCGCTTCCAAAATCAATGGATAAAACATATCCAACTAAACATTGACCACTATCACTTCGGCCTGTTTTGTCAAAGCTTCTAGAAAAGCATATGTACCTTTATTTAAATGATTACTTAGCAGCTCCTTCACCCCTTTCAGTCTGGATTTAGACCTAAATACTCCCGCAACACTGCACTGGCACGTCTAACAAATATTTGGCTAACAACCATGAATAAATAAGAGGTGTCTGACATGGTATTCCTAGACATAAAAAAGGCTTTCGACTTGGTTGATCACAATATCCTACTGAAGAAGTTCACCATTTATCTTTTTTTTTTAATCATGTTCGCTGCCATTTTTAAATAATATCTTCATAACATAACGCACTGCGTCTTACTCCATGGCTCTTACTCCTCCAAAGAGTCAGTAACGTTTGGTGTACCACACGGTTCTGTCTTGGGACCTATTCTTTTTAGTCTCTTTATCAATGACCTTCCATTACACTGAAATATATATCTGTTGATTGGGACATGCTGGCAGACGATACAGCACTGCACACAATTGGGAAATATATTCTGCAAATCAGAAGCAAAATGCAAGACAGCTTATTGAGAAATATATTCTGCAAATCAGAAGCTATATGCAAGACAGCTTAGATCAGGTATCCAACTGGTGTGATAATAATCACACGGTCATCAATCCGACTAAGATCAAGTCTATCACAATCGCTACCAGACAGAAACACCAGCTGTCATCCTTACTGCTCAGTCTCGTTCTAAACGGGGCGAAAATTGATTAAGTGTCAGAACATAGTCTTTTAAATCATATCATCATAGACAATAAGCTTTTTGGGGACTCATATACTAATAATGTGTGCCAAACTGTTTCAAGACGAGTCTTCCTTCTGTCGAAATTAAGGTACATCGTAGACATCGACACCAGGAAACTGTTCTTCTATGACTACATTAAACCTAACATTGATTATACGTCAGTCGCGTGGGACGGATATAGTGACGTCCTCAAAAAGAGATTAAATTCTCTGCACAGAACTACTAACTCTAACTACTGACCATAAATCAAAAGAGATGAGAACAATGAGCCTACAAAAAACAACTTGAATATAACAAAGGTTTGTTCATGCACAGGGTCCTTAATAATGAGGCCCTAGAGTATATTTAATATGTACACACACCCTCCCAACTGCTATTCCAACGCTATGGACTATCAGCTTAGCTCGCTTAGGCCAAGGATAGACATATACAGAACAAGTATAAAACTGTGCTTTTTATGGAACAGCCTACCTCTGACAGTCAGATTATTTCAATTACTCAGCTCATTCAAGCAAAGATTTCGTGCACATCTTGAAGCAGTTACACAAGATGGACTGTGACAGAATACTGCTAAGGAGAGAGACAGGTTTTTGAGTGATTGCGGTCATTGCAATGACAGATCATATGAGACCTTCTTTACACACCCATGAAATTCCGCCCAGTCTTTCCTCCTCCAGAGCTCAGGAGCTGTGTTAAAGTCGAGGTGGCCGTTTGGGCTCCCGTCCCTAATAAGCCTACGGTTTCTGTGGACGTAAAGCAACACTCAACCAGTCTTTCCGACTGCTTGTGAGTGACCTTTTTGTTGTTGTTGTTGTTTTCTCTTCTTTTCTTCTTCTTCCCCCCCCCCCCCCCCCCACCCGCCCCCTTCGTTACTGTTCTTAAAATAATAAGCATTGATTCCTTCTGTTTTCTTTTCCAATACGGTAGTCATATAAACTGATCAGATGTTCTACTGCCGTATTTGCTGGTTGTATGCTCATAATGTATTAATGAGTGGTGTATACATATGTGCAACTGGCGCTGTGAACACGTTGTGTTATGTGTGGAAGTTCTTATAAATTCTCGCGTATAAAATTTGACTCACTCATTCATGCCTCTATGTATATAAATTATGCTTTGTAATTTTATATTTAGTCATCAGTAGCTTAGCAGGGACTAGTTGTTAGGCAGGTTTTTGAAATAAACTGCAAACCTTGTCAAATAGTTTTCCAATTCTCTCTCTCTCTCTCTCTCTCTCTCTCTCTCTCTCTCTCTCTCTCTCTCTCTCTCTCTCTCTCTCTCTCTCTCTCTCTCTCACACACACACACACACACACACACACACACACACACACACGGACACGCACGCGCTCACATACACACACACACGAGCTTGCCAACACACACACACACCATCGATGGTGGGAATGTTTACTTTAGATAGCTCAACTTCTGATTTCCGATTTTATTTTATTTCTTTATCATTACGGGGCAAGGCTCAATAGAAACGTTTACCTTAAACTGCTGCCAGAGTAATATTCTCCGTCCTGTCTTCCTGGCCATTCAACTCTATTTTTTCCAAATCCTCGCCTGACTTCTTGTGTTGAATCAGAATCAAATTGATGTGCAAAAGTAACGGTCTTGGTGAATTGATTTATGTCGGAATTCTTCACGAGATGGTCTACTGAGGCCGGCCAACTTACAGTTTTAAAAAAATGAAAGAAATAGTAATCAATCAGTCGGTTTTGCCAGCTCCATTAGCATCTGCATTTGCACGAGCCATTGCGATTTCACGTCGAATCTTCTTTCTTTTTAGAAGGCCTCTGGTAAAGGCAGAAAAAGAAAGATTAAAAATAGGGAGGCGAGGGAGCGGGGGACACAAAAGATGGTGCAGACATACGGGATGAGGTGAAGAAGGATGCGAAGATGATGACGGGAAGTCCCAGAATGCAGTGAACGAGGATTAGATGAAAATTACAGGAAAGTCCTTTGAGGGGGTGATGAATGAAAGTAAGAAGAAACTGTTAGTTAGCTAGTTAGTAAATTAGTTAGCTTGTAAATTAGTTGGACAGTTAGTTAGTTGATTGGCTTGCTGGTTCTTGGGTATGTTTGTGTGTGTGTGTGTGTGTGTGTGTGTGTGTGTGTGTGTGTGTGTGTGTGTGTGTGTGTGTGTGTGTGTGTGTGTGTGTGTGTGTGTGTGTGTTGTTGTTGTTGTTGTTGTTGTTGTTGTTGTTGTTGTTGTTGTTGTTGTTTGTTTTGTTTGCTTGTTTGTTTTGTTTGCTTGTTTGTTTGTTTTTGCAGCCTAGTTATATTCTGCATACACTCCACACGAGAACCTGCAATAATGTCTGACTCATTGTTATGATACACGATAACACGTTTTTTGCAGCTTAGTTATATTTTGCATACACTCCACACGGGAACCTGCGTCAATCGTTTGTGACTCTCTGACGACTCAGCAAGGAGACGTATTTTATTCCGCGGGCCTACAGCAGAATGTTTCAGACACACCTAACGCAAGGAAAAAATGTACAGACGATTTGGAACAAATAAACTTTTACGGACTGTGGAGGCATAAATAGGAAAGGAATAAATTCGTGGCAGTGGGCGAAGCATGGATGGTTATATTTTGATCCATCGCAGACTTTAAAGGGTGGGCCTTCGGCAGCTCTTGGTTCTAAACAGAGTGAATCTTAATTTCTCCGTCCTCAGTACCCCATTGTGGGGAGCTGAAAACGATGGGAACGTCCTGAAAAGAGACGAAGAAAAAAGAAGAACTCAAATAATACCGGCCCCTGTAGCGCAGTGGTTAGCGCATCGGACTGTGGGTCGGAAGGTCTGGGGTTCGAATCCCATCAGAGTCATGTGGGATTTTTCGGCTGTGGCCGGCTCCTACCCAGAGCTGGGAGTGCTATGGGCCCAATGGGAAGGCTGGAACCACACAGCCGAGCTTCATCCACTTAACGGATGCGTCTTTGAGGGTGTTGCTCTAATTACTTGACCAACATTGCAGGTGCCGCAGTTCCCGGGCCTGGTTAACAACGGGATAATTGTGACAGTAAGCGTGGTCTGCGGCCCTGTCAAGTAGTCTCAAACCGAAAGGGACCTCCATATCATCATCAGTTATCATCCTCATCCTCATCGATCACTGCATAAATTAAAAAAAAAAAAAAAAAAAAAAAGTATCAGCTTCTGTAGCCCTTCATGCCACACTCTCGTGGTGGCCTCAGTCTTGGTGTTCCTCCCTCCTCCCTTGCCTGGGGCAGTTCTGATCAAAGCCCTCAACGTCAGCGAGTCCACATAGGAGGATTGGTGGAGGGACGTAGCGGCGGTCTGTTCTCTGGGGAGACGCTCACTCAGTCTGACTCCGGGACTTATCTAACATTGTCGTCAGAAGGGGGCACAGTAGGTGGTGTTCTGCGTATGTTGAATCAGAACAGGCACTACTGAACACCACCGAAGTGACTCAGCAGCAGTGCAGTGTTTCCTTCGGATGGCAGCCTACCAACGATCTGACGTCACTTCCTGTGGACCTCTGGGGGCAGGGCCGCGATGCGGAATGAGCCCTGGGTGTGGCCGGAGGTGGGAGATGCCGGGACGAGCGGCGCGGGAGCAGTGCCTCTGAGGTCGGCACAGTTAATGGGACAGCAAAAAAAAAAAAAAAAAAAAAAAAAACTCAAATAATGGGAATGGGGAAGATGAAGGTGCAACTGTTCTAGCGACTTGACCTTGCAGTCATGCATCCCAGCGCAGCCACTTAGCAAATGTACCTTTGCATATAAATATATACTAATAAAATGATTATAATAAAATAGTTATATGGCGCCCCATCTCGTAAGAGCCAGGAGCGCTTACAAAGACGAGGATACGCTCATTTTATCACAAGATGAGCACAATCGTACATGTCCTTACTAGAGGCACAGTTATATGTGTCCTTACGGGAGGCACAGTCATGTGTGTCCTTACTGCAGGCACAATCGTATATGTCCCTACTAGAGGCACAGTCATGTGTGTCCTTACTGCAGGCACGATCGTATATGTCCCTACTAGAGGCACAGTCATGTGTGTCCTTACTGCAGGCACGATCGTATAATTATGTCCTTATTGGAGGCACAGTCATATGTGTCCTTACTGGAGGCACAGGCATGTGTGTCCTTACGGGAGGCACAGTCATGTGTGTCCTTAATGCAGGCACGATCGTGTATGTCCTTATTGGAGGCACTGTCATATGTGTCCTTACTAGAGGCACAATCACACGTACCCAGTTGTATGTGTCCTTGCTGTAGGTAAAAACTGTAGGTTTCAAAGTTGTATTGAGCTTTTTGCCTCTAGGGGCTAAAAAGCAAAGTTACATTCGCACAACATATTCCTTATGAACAAGTACATGAGTACTGCTAATAAATAACTGCCGCACTTCATACATTTTTAAGACAAAAAATAAGCGCTCAAACCCAAATCCAAGTTGGTATAAATATATAAGGCTAAGGCGCAACAAACAAAATAGCTAGCTACTTTATGCGCTGACCTGGGGCACACGTGCGCAGTCCCGAGAAGCCCTGGTTTGTAAACTGAATCAACAATTTAATCCCGGCAGCTTCAGCTTCTCCTTCAAATAAGCTGTCGACCTGACACAGAGCGAAGCAACAGGACAGGGCTTCCAGTTTCGAGAAGCGTCCTCGGTATGACGTTCACAGATTAATTCGAACACTGATCGAAGTAAGAAACAACTAGTGAAGTGTGCAGTATTGTAAATACTGATCGAATTAAGAAACAACGTGTGAAGTGTGCAGTATTGTAAACACTGGTCGAAGTAAGACACAACGTGTGAAGTGTGCAGTATTGTAAACACTGGTAGAAGTAAGAAACAACGTGTGAAGTGTGCAGTATTGTAAACACTGGTCGAAGTAAGACACAACGTGTGAAGTGTGCAGTATTGTAAACACTGGTAGAAGTAAGAAACAACGTGTGAAGTGTGCAGTATTGTAAACACTGACCGAAGTAAGAAACAACGTGTGAAGTGCGCAGTATTGTAAACACTGATCGAAGTAAGAAACAACGCATGAAGTGTGCAGTATTGTCAACACTTTTCACGTGAATGCCACAAGTCTTCTACAATTCAAGGCCATAGCAATGAAGAAAGTGCATCAACACAAAATGCCAGGTGTTCCCATCACTCCAAGTCTGCTCCTGGTTTAAAAACAGCTCTTAGAATCCCTTTCTGCTGCTACTCTTATTTAATCAGGCCTAGTTAGTTATATTTTATTATCTTCTCCCCAACTCCAGCTTTCAGTGCGGTTTGTCCACAAAAGAGCAGTTTGTGTATATTCACTTGTTATATCCCATTGTGATTGTGCGTGCATACAGGTGTGTGTGTTGGGGGGGGGGGGGAGGTGCGGGGGAGGGGTTTGATCAAATAATAATAACAGTAATAATGGGGGCTTGTGGTTAACCCGCCGAAACTACGGCTCAAAGTAATGAGCAACGCAGGCATAACCAAACAAGCGTTTGCACTGAGGTCAAGATTGTTATCAATTTACCATACAACAGTTAATGTAACATACAGCAATTAATGCACACCTCAATACAGGTAAATAACATTGTTAAAAAAATCGGATCTACATGCAACACACACACACACACACACACACACACACACACACACACACACACACACACACACACACACACACACACACACACACACACAGAGGCACGCACGCACGCACGCACGCATGCACGCACGCACATACGCACACACACACACACACACACACACATACACACACACACACACACACACACATACACACACACACACACACACACACACACACACACACACACACACACACACACACACACACACACACACACACACACACACACACACACACACACACACACACACACACACACACACACACACACACACACACACAAACACGTCGTACAAACACACGAAATATTGTACAGACTACTAACAGCGAAATCTAGTGTCGTTGTTTTTCAAATTGCTTGGAGAGAAAAAAAGAAGAAGAAAACTAAACAAACAAAAACAGTTGGATTGTATGTTCCTGGTGCTGAATGTCGATTACGGAAGTGTTTATAATAATTGGTCAGAGGAGAATTCCCTAACGAAATATGTAGTTTCATTACTACTCTCCTAACTGTTGCCAATTGTCGCTTTTGTATCACCTTGTCCGTTAAGTAAAGTCAAGGTTTCACTTTGGACATTACTGCTGCAGGGAATCTGTTTTGGGACGCTAGACCCTTTAATGCTTTATGCGCTCACACGGCAGTAAGTGATCCTGGCACCTTATTGATAACTGCAGCTCCTGTTCCGAATAAACCGTCGATCAAAGCGAAAAAGACCAGACAGGACACGGCATTCCTATTATGCGAAGAATAGTCCGTGTAGGAGCATGTCTTCCTAGCCAGACAGAATCTATTCGGCTTTCAAGATCATCGAGCGACCAGACACATATACAATTGGCTGCGTCTAGCTTCTTCTTTGACTTTAATTTCTGGACAGTTTTAAAAGGTTACCCTTTTTTTAACGTATTTATTTTAGATTTATTGTTATTTTGAATGTGCCTTCTTTAGTCTTGAGCCCATGTGTCAACGGAAACTTTCCATTTTTATGCTTTATATATTGATGAATAATAAAGATTGATTTGATTGATTTGGTAGTTGTGATCGCCCTGATATAACCGTAATGAACGGTTGACACACAAATTAAGTTACTTACTTACCCACTAGTTGTTCAAATACACAATGTACTAGATCTAGTTCATCAGACTACGTCAGTCTCTTGTTCAGCTATATCTAGTTCTTGCACTCTGTAAGGACGCATTTATTATGTCTCTTTATAAATAATTTCAAAATTCAGTTTAAGCGTTTCAGCCGCAAGTCTCTATTACACGTTTTCAAGCGAGAGAGAGACAGAGAGAGCACACACACACACACACACACACACACACACACACACACACACACACACACACACACACACACACACACACACATCAGAGACTTTTGTTCAGCGATATTATATATTAAAATATCGCTGAACAAATCTCTGGTGTGTGTGGGGTGGTGGTGTGGGGTGTGTGTGTGGTGTGTGGTGTGTGGTGTGTGTGTGTGTGTGTGTGTGTGTGTGTGTGTGTGTGTGTGTGTGTGTGTGTGTGTGCGTGTGTGTGTGTGCGTATGTGTGTGTGTGTGTGTGTGTGTGTGTGTGTGTTTCATGTTTTTGTTTGTTTTGTTTTGTGTTACTGCTGTGTGAGCTAGTAAACTTCATTCGGTTGTATACGTTGAAAGGGTTACTTCGGTATGTATTTAAGGGTGTTAAAATGACACTTTCTTTGCATGTGTCTTTCAGTTGAACGGAATCGTCTGCTCTTCCTGTTTTACATTACTTGCCCACACATAGTGTGAACAAAATAATTTTGGTGGTCAAGGTGAATGAGCATTTAGAAAGATATGTTTTATAAAGCATGTAAAGCCACGTTCTGATCTACATTTGAAGCTTAAGAAGAGAGAGAGAGATCCTTTTGTGTCTCTGGACTCACGTTCTAGGGTACCTTACTTTTTCTGCATCTGCGGTACGTGCCCCCGTCATTGGAGAATTAAAAAGGAGAAAAAGATAATAATATGGAGAAAAAAGATAAAGGGTTTGGTTAGTTAGCCAAGGACATTAAGACCTGTGGAAGAAATACAGCAAGAAAAAAAAACAGCAACAAAAGTAAGTAGGAAGAGGAACACCTGAAGAGAGAAAGAAAAAGAATAGAGAAAGAAAAGAGAGAAAATAAATCCGGGATGGGGGGGGTGGGGGTGAAGGAAGGGAAATAAAGATCAAACAAGGAGAAATTTAGAAGAAAGAAAAAAGAAAAAGAGAAGAAAAAAGAAAAAAAGAAAGAAAAAGAACATGAACGAGATCGTGAGTCCTAATTGTAAGGCTTTGACTTTTCGTCATTTGCGTTTCCAGTTTTTAACTTGACAAAGAACGAAAACAAAACCGCTTTGTCGCATGGTTCCATTTGCACTGATCCTATTTCTTAAATGCATTTGATCACTCCAAAAACATTTTTCATTCGACAAAAAAAATGTCACACGAGCGTCAGAGCACTGGCATTAATCCTGCCTTTTTGCATTGTCCTGTTGTCTCTGCGCTACCGACGAATGTAAGGATTACACATAACAACTAAGCTGGCTGAATGAAAAATTACAATGATTCATTGATTTTCTGGCAAACCGTTAAAGCAGTTTTAGATCTAAATACACCCAGAAATGTGGCGAATTTTGCGCTGGTAATTGTGATGCTATAGAGGTATTTCAATCATGGAGGAGACTCCATTTAAATTCTTTGAAAAAATTGCACAAAGAAACTCATGTATTCAGAAAGTACGAGGTCTGCCGTATGCACACAAAAAAGTGTTTCCTTGTGTGTGTGTGTGTGTGTGTGTGTGTGTGTGTGTGTGTGTGTGTGTGTGTGTGTGTGTGTGTGTGTGTGTGTGTGTGTGTGTGTGTGTGTGTGTGTGCGTGTGTGTGTGCGTGTGTGTGTGTGTGTCTGTGTGTGTGTGTGTGTGTGTATGTGTGTTGCTGTTGTTGTGGTGGTGGTGGTGGTGTGAATGTGTATGTATCTGTATGCTGTGGTGGTGGTGATGATGGTGGTGGTGGTGATGGTGTGTGCGTGTGTGTGTGTGTGTGTGTGTGTGTGTGTGTGTGTGTGTGTGTGTGTGTGTGTGTGTGTGTGTGTGTGTGTGTGTGTGTGTGTGTGTGTGTGTGTGTGTTGTGGTGGTGGAGGTGGTGGTGGTGGTGATGGTGGTGTTGGTGTGTCTTCTTCTTCTTCTTCTTCTTCTTCTTCTTCTTCTTCTTCTTCTTCTTCTTCTTGTTTTGTTTGTTGTTACTGTTGCTTAAGAAAATAAAACGGGCTTTATTTCTCAGTGTTTCTTCTCAGCTATATTACAGACGACTTAATAAAAAATAAAATATAGAAAAAGCAGAAATCACAACTCTCTCCCTGGCCGTCCTTCTGTCCTACTTCAAGGTACGAGTCATTCTCGAACCACCCGACAGCACAATCCTCCCTTTGCTGCGATCCGCAAGCCCGTCGTCTGCTCCTTCAAACGCAACGGTTTACTGGTGGGTGAAACATTTTCAACCTGGGAAATGAAGTATTTTCGACAGTAGGGGCAAGGTAAAAAAAATTCGCGTTAGCTGCAACGAAGAGTCGCTGGTTGTCAAGTGTAATCAAAATACTTGAATCATCCTTCACGGGGCAATTCAGCTAAGTGCTAAAGATTCATTAAGTTAAAAACACGTACAAAGAACATTCTGTGTTGCACTCGTGAGTTCCATGATTGATGAATACAGCCGCCTTTCGTTGGAGGAAAAAGCCAGCGCCGTGAACATTTACAGGGGACTACGTGTACCGAGCACACTACGTAACAGCCATCAACGTTCCGCTACAGCAACGTTAGCGCGCGATGGATCCCCATTATTGACGCCGCAACCACAGAGTGGGCAGGATGTTTCGTGTCCGCTCTATGCCCCAAACATAAGAGTAATAGCTAGGGCACGCAGCATATTCAACGGCGCTTCTCAACAGGCATGAAAACTGCAAGCCAAGTCGTCTCGATGAACTGGTAGACTAACTGGTGGTTAAAGTTTGCTACATTATAAGCTTGTACGTTTGAAAAATAAGTGACAACTTGGTGTTTTAGAGACTTACTTTTCTCAAATGTACAAACTTATAGCAATGTTTCCCCACCAGTTAGCGTGCCAGTTCATCGAGACGACCTGGCTAGCAGTTTTGTACGATTGAGAAAAGCAATGAACAAAGCAAGGGAGCCGAAAGGTGGGGGTACGGGCCCAACCTCAAAGCGCAACGCGATGCCGATCTCAGGAGAAGGTAGTAGTAGTAGCTTGGTTTATTACGTCCAGTCAACCAGTACGCCAGAAGGTATATTCCACAAATTAGTTTTTACTCAAACGGCATGATGGCGTTACAAAAAGCACACAATGCAGGAAAGGGTTTCACTGGGAAGTCCTACGAGACGGCATTCTTTCAGAACTGAACAAATACTGGGAAGGAGCTCGACCAACATCAGGCGTGGAATCAAACTTCTTCATGATCGCACCTGGCTACAAGCCAAAACAGGCACTCACTCAGTCTGACTCCCTGACTTAGCTAACATTGTCGTCAGTAGGGGGCACAGTAGGTGGTGTCCTGCGTATGCTGAATCAGAACGGGCGTAATGAACACCACCGAAGTTACTCGGCAGCAGTGCGGTGTATCCCTCAGATGACAGCCCACCAACGATCTGACGTCTCCTCCTGTGGACCTCTGGGGGCGGGGCCGCGATGCAGAATCAGTCTTGGGTGTGGCCGTAGGTGGGAATGCCGTGACGAGCGAGGTCGCCACAGATGATGGGACAGCGAAAAAAAACAAATGTAACCGAGTGCATTGTGCCATGCCCTTTAAGCTTTTTTCTTTCTTTTTTTCTGTTGTCCTTTCTCTTTTTTGAGTGGGCGGGATTTTTATGGCCCTAATTATCCAAAGTGTTAAAACTTGCGCGCTGGGCCCGCCGCGCCCTCTTTCCGCCGGTGTCCCTGCAGAAGCAGGTCGTCGTTTAGTTTGAGCTGCTGCCTGGGCACCAGTGCATTGGATTCAGGGAAGAGCCTAAACTGTTTCCTGGTTGGTGTAAATAAACGTTATAGCAACAGCTGACTTGTGACTCTTCATTCATGCTTCCAGCCTGCTTCCTCACTCCCTACCCCGCTTCCCTACACAAAAACAATAACAACAAAACTGGTATATGAGTGTCTCCTTCAAGGAAAGCATTGGAATTTGCCACACATTCCCTACTCAGATTCAGAAAGAAGATCCCAACACGTACAAGATCAAAAAGAACACTGATTTTATTAAGTCTCTCACTCCCGACCGCGCAATCTGCCGCGGATTCACAACAACACGGTTTTTGTTGTTGTTGTTGTTTTTAGCAACATTTTGGGAAACCCGGGGAATCCAGATTTAAAAAAATGACTAGTCAGGTGGTTGATGACGGAGAAGCCTGCTTGCAAATGGCGCTTTTTGTTGTTGCTGTTTTCTCTGTGTGTGTGTGTGGGGGGGGGGGGGGGAGTTTGAGAATTCGATTAAGTCAAAACAAATCATTGAGTTTTCAGCGTGTGTCGGATCTCTGCGCCAAGATGACGGCACGGCGCTTCACCACAGATGAAATAATTCATTTTGCAATGGATATTCCGGCCGAGTGAGTTGAAAGCAACAAGGAAAACATGTTTAGAGAGCAGGCGGATGCCAAGTTTGACCCAGCCGATGTAAGTAGCAGTGTCAACGACTATCCAGAAGAATGCGTTGACGAGGTGAACAAAGCCGGGACATCGAGGGGTAGGGGCTGTGGTCATGGGAGGAGAAAAAATAAATGAATGTGTGAATACAATACAGTGTGTGTATTTGCAATACAAGCTTTTGTTTATGTAGACAGAAAGAAGCCAGAGAGAGAATGAGGGTAAAATCCGTATTGTGACCATGGTGACCGCGACGTGATTGTGACACTATGTTATGTAGGCTAATTATATATATATATATTTGTCACTATAATCCTCTTCGTCTTTAATCAGGATCTAATTAAGACATCTGCGACTGTAGACCCTTAGATCCTGCCATGCTAATGAGAATTTGTCGCTACAAATCTATAATACCGCGCTATAATTATAGGACCTTTGTTGCTGTAAAAAAGAAAAAGAAAAAAAGAAGGCGAAAGTTCGATTCGCTCTTTGCCTTCTGTTGTTGTCCATGATTATCCTGAATCAGTCGCACATCTTCTTACGGAGTACATCACGATTACTTTTCTTCATACCAAAGAAGACAGCCCGCGCAGCAGACAGTCACGCAGCTGTATGTTACTCTTTCCCACACGAGCACCACGTGCTGTCTGAGCGATAGCCTGGAGAGAGTTTGTTTTAATGTGCGTCTGTTATCCCGCTTTACGAACAACCGTTTGCCATGTGTTAACGAAATAAAACTAAAGCCGACTCACAGTATACCGTGACCTTCCTAGCTTCTAGAAAGAAAATAAAGAAGAAGAAAATGCTTAGTGTCTGTAATGTAATAAAGACGGAGACAGATAAACCATCATGTTAGGTGAGGTTGTGTGTGTGTGTGTGTGGGGGGGGGGGGGGGGGGGCAGTGGCCGGTATGGGGAGGGGGAGGTGTGTGTGTGTGTGTGGGGGGGGGGGGTGATACGTCGATGGATGTGTTGCCCCACCACAATGATTCCTGTAAGAAAACGGGCAGCGATACGCGAGTCTCTTATCTATCTTTCTTTCTTTCTTTCTATCTCTCTATCCATCCATCCATCCATCCATCAATCCATCCTTACGTTTATCTACCTATCGGCTTCCCTATCTATCTATCAATCTATCCGTATGTCTGTGTCTCTCTCGCCTTCATATAACCGTAATGGTCGACTGGGCGTAAAACACCAAGTTACATACTTACTGACTATATATCTATATCTATCTCTCTGTCTGTGCCCATCTGTCAGTATGTCTATATGTATCTATAATCTGTACATGAATTCATCCTCCACTCTCTGATGCCGGGAGACTCTTGATTATATGGAGGATATGTAATAATGCATTGTTGTAATGTATAGTGATATATTACTAGTTTGTACTGACCTGCGTGTTTTTCTTCTTATTTTGTCCGTGTCATGTTGCAATGTTTGCCTATATGCATACCTGTAGCTTGAGAAGTGCATCGTGCTCATGGTAGCTGACACGCAAGGTAGATCTCCTGTTTTAGTGGTAGAAGTTCTATGCGGTCGGAAAAGGCCATATGCACTCCACCAAGTCTGTCAAGTGTCTCCAAACGTTGCCTTTGAAACAGTTTTTACTGATTGTCTAGCTGGCGATGTACCTCTCTCGACCTTTTAAGGAAGACAATCGAGTGCTTCCTCTTTCCAAGCCTCTCTCTTCCAGGTGATCGATGGTGTGATATCCTTGGCTTTGTGCCTGCAGGTAGGTAGTATTTAAAGCACTTCAACACTTCAGATCTTACGAGACGTAAGCCACCTGTGATAGTCTGCTCTTCTGTTTATCTGCTCGATCGATTCCCTTCACCCCGGAATGTCTGGGGCAGTACATCCACAGGAGTTTTCAAAGTAGTAGTAGTAAGAGTAGTAGTGTAGTTGCTGTTGTTGTTGTTGTTGTTGTTGCTGTTGATGTTGTTGAGCGAATGAATGAATGAATGAATTCTGCGCTGTCCTATTTATATTGGCTTTCACGCAGCAATAGGTGAGAATCTCTCTCTTCATTTATTAATCACTTATTTGCTTGCTCATTCATGCATTATTGTCTTTACCAGAATGATTTTGCAATATGAAGGACAATGGTGTGTAAAGGTATGTTGATTATTCCTTTATTTACTCATCGTATTTATGTATTGCAGTCACCGCCAGAATAATTTGTGGAATACGATAAACAGAATTAATATTTTTCACGATATTTCTTTGAGTGAAAAGTATGTCACATATTATTTGTTTATTACAGTCACCACTAGCACGATTTTGGAATCAAGATCAATAGCAATAAGTGACATATTTCTCACTTTATTCATCTGTTTCTCACTGTCGTCACTTGTATGATTTTCATGTCAATCTGACAGCGATACATGAGAATCTCACTTTGTTTTTCTTTTGTTTCTAATGTGTGTCTAACTTTGCCGTTTTGGTGATTATGGGTGGAAAAATCACCCAACAATGCCCATAAATCACAACTTTAAAAACAAAACAGAAAATGGGGGGCGCATGGGGGTTGGGGGGGGGGGTATCAAGGCAGTAATTAGACCCCATAGGCAGCAGATTTGCCGTGGAATCTCACAGGGATTCGTGGCAAATGGATCCATCAGTGAAGATAGATGTGCAAAGACACCAGCATTGGTGCATCCAAGTGCAAAATCCATTACCTGGAGCATAAAGGTTGAGGATCCTGCTATGGAAAGTCGAGTCTTTTTCCCCTTTCTTCTCGGCCAAATCTCCTGTGGATATACCGCCCTGCACATGCCGGAGTGAAGGGAAATGACCGAGTAGATAGACTGGCGGGAAAAGCAACCATCACAGTTTGCTTGCGTCTCGGAAGATCTGAAGTTTTGAGGAGCACGAGACAGCCTGCGGGCACAAAGCCAAGGACATCTCACCATCGATCACCTGGAGGAGAGAGGCGTAGAAAGAGGAAGTGCCCGACGATCTTCCTTGAAAGGACGACAGAGGGCCATCGTCCGTCAGACGAATATTGGAACTGTTTCAAAGGTAACGTGCAATATGTGTGATAGACAGTGTGGAGCGCATAATATGCCAGATTATGTTTTTTTCTGAGCGCATAGATACCATCTTGAACTGAAGTAAACTGAACACTCCTAAGTGGTAGTGCAATGCAGGCCTCAACATCTAGATGGCTGCCAATCACTCAAACAGTTTCAGCCAATCAGAACATCACAAATCATATCCCATGCAATTTAAAAAAAATAATAATCTCGAAACGTAGTCGCAAATTGCTTGATTTTGTTTTGTTTGTTAGTTGTTGTTTTTGTTCTTTTACTCTGGGCGTAAAACTCCAAGTTACTTACTTACGCTTTTACTCTGGTCATGTTTGTTGCTCTGTGTGATTTGAACCTAAGACGATATATCATTCCTGTAATGCAAGCGGTATATAAACATTGATAAAAGAACAGAAATAAATCCCACAGAACCATGAGCCGCAAGGGGCAGTGCCTGTCTCCGGCACTAACTGGCGACCATCTTGTGTCATATTGTCAGGTGCAGGCCGTACAGTGATTGTCATAACAATGATATGAAAAACAGATTTTAAAAGATTAATCCGTCTACAGTGTGGCCAATAGCTGTGCACAAAGCAGCCAAAACAGAATACATCGACATTACTATTGTCGTGGCATAACATACTACCTGACAGAGAGATATCCCTCTAACAGTCAGGACAAACGTCAAGTCACCAAACCACAAGTAAGACTAGGAGATAGTGTGAAGGTCAACACAGCTACAAAACGTCGTGTAAGCATGGATGACTACACACACACACACACACACACACACACACACACACACACACACACACACACACACACACACACACACACACACACATGCATTCACACACATACATAATGCATATATACAAACATACATACACACACACACACACACACACACACACACACACACACACACACACACACACATGCATTCACACACATACATAATACATATATACAAACATACATACATACATACATACACACACACACACACACACACAC
>OY757541.1:32579029-32580865 GCA_963584105.1 Alviniconcha strummeri | reverse complement strand
AAAACCTTTGCTGCAAAGTCGAGCTATTTCAAGAAAGAGGGGAGCTCACACAGAGACGGAAGAGAGAGAGAGAGCGCGCCAAAGAGAGAGAAACAGGACATGTCAGAGGGAGTGAGAGAGAAAGGACATGAGAGAGGGGGCGGAGATCAGAGAGGACATGAGAAAAAACACAGAGAGGATATAAAAGACATCACAGTGAGAAGACATAGGGAGACAGGACACCACAGATAGAGCACGGAGAGGGAGAAAGAGGCAAACAGAACATCCGACGAGAGGACATGAAGAGAGAGAAGACTTCCAGGGGAGGGAGCCATAGGAGACGGAGAGAGACAAAGGACATCTCAGAGAGAGGCACCAAAAAGGGAGAAATCCGAGAGAGGGGGATGTCACAGAATAACAGGTCATCAGAGAGAGAAAGAGAGAAACGGGACACCAGAGAGAGAGAGATAGAGAGTCTGACTGACTGACTGACTGACTGACTGACTGACTGACTGACTGACTGAATGACTGACTGACTGACCGACCGACTGACTGACTGACTGAACCTTATTACACAAGGATCAAAGATTAGGCACGAATGCCTGTCCGACAACCTGTCCTTGAAACAATTACAAATATTTAAACACGTATATGAACATAAAATTAAATCAATCCGAACCAACAATCATTGTGAATAATGCAAAGGAGTATGAAGCAAATCAAAACGACATGGGAAATACAACTGCATTAAAAACCAGAAAGTTTAAAAACTAAACTGTAATATTCCACTTCTTAACCATTTGTGGAGTTGTGTTTCGAAGCCGGTAAATGAATTGCACGACGTTATTTGAGTTGGAATAGAACTGCAAAGGGATGCGCCTGAAAATGAGAAACTAGTTTTAAAAGGTCTGTTCTAGGTTTGTGCGGAGTTATGAATCGAGATGTTACGCGAGTGCTGGAACCGATCAAAAGACATTTAAGGTACGGAGGCGCAAGAGTTCTGTATGCTTTGACTACTAACACTGCCTTATTGAGCATACGTTTACTTTGAGTGGGAGTAACCCCAGATACCGTAGCTTTGTACCGGTTATAATGACGAACTAGACATCATCAATTCTGCAGCTCATCTACGAAGAAAATTAATTTTGTTACGTAAGTATCACTACAGCCATCTCAGACAGTAGATGCACGTGTCAGGTGAGCGAAAATATGAGCATGGTAAAACAGCCTGTGCTTGGGGTCCACAAAATGTTTAAGCTGTGACAACAGATAAAGATTGTTTGATACTGTTTTACATATGCTTGTAATGTGTGGTCGCCAGCTAAATTCATCATCAGTAATAACGCAAAGGTGCCGGTGCTCATGAACCTGTTCAGTATGACATTGAAAATGGGATGTCATTCTGACCCACACATGGTAAAGAAGGAAGATCAATTCAGATCAATAATCAAGATTGTTCAGCATTCGCATGGTCGTAATTTGCTTCAGCTGGTTGCAGCTGCTACACATCAAAGTGAATGGAAGATTTACTATTAGCCGAGTTAAATATCTCGACGAACGGAACGAACAGAAACGATGGCCCTATGCAATGTTCTTGCAGTTATTTCCCCCCATTTTTCAAGCTAAAGGACAAGCAGAGCAGTATTATATACACACACACACATTACCGTCTAAAATGTGAAATATGCTGACCTCCCAGAACAATATGACACATTGTCTAAACTAGTCAAACACAGTCTGCCTATCCTGGTGGTAAAGTAAACATGGTGCTTAACGTCCACAGAAACCATAAGGCTTATTAGGGACGGGGAGAAGGGGGGGAAGGGGGCATGGAGGTGGGGGGAGAGGGAGATTATA
>OY757541.1:32564029-32574029 GCA_963584105.1 Alviniconcha strummeri | reverse complement strand
TAGTTTTTTTCATTAAATCCAGATTTTTGTTTTTCATTATTCCCTTTTAAATTTTATTAAATTTCTGAGTTGAAATGTTTAGTGCCTTGTCCCATTTTTTTGTACGACCTTTTGTTACTGCCTTATATATGAAAAGCAAATAAAGTTAAAGGCGGATAGCCCCTAATCCCGATTTGCTAGAGCCCATAGGTTCGACCCTCCTTCCACATGCACGAGTCATCAAAAGACTCAAACATAGCTATTCGTTTGTGTTTATTTTTTAGACCGGGAAAGTCCATTGTTTTTACCAACAACGCAACAAAAGTGACGTCGAAATCTTGAAACCGATTGGACACCGCATGACAACAGCCATGTCAGATTCAAGTTCAAAGTTCAGTGAAAGTTAGTTGCCATTGTAGCATTAGTGACCCAATGACCCTTTTCCATTCGAGATTATGCTGTCTTTTCGTCACCTCATGTGTTTATTATGATGTGTCTCGGATATGTAAATCCAAATTTTCTTGAATAAGTTGTGGTCTTCAATGGTGCGTGGGACGGCGTCGGACCATAATTATGTGTTCGCTTTCTCCTCAGTCAAAGTTAATTGCCATTACAGCAGACATTAGTGATCCAATGACCCTTTCCCATTCGAGATTTTGCTGTCTTCTCGTCACCTCATGTGTTTATTATGATGTGTCTCGGCTGTTGTCATGCGGTGTCCAATCGGTTTCGAGATTTCGACATCGTCTTTGTTGCATTGTTGGTAAAACAATGGACTAGCTTTCTCGATCCAAAATATTCAAGACACATCATAACAAACATGCCGTCGGTAACGGCAGCATCACAACCGCCGTTTTTATAGAGCGCTTAGACCGTTAAACCCTAGAAAACTGAGTATGTAACTTTGAGCCTGCCGGATAGTCCTAACTGTATTCCAAACATGCCGATTTTGCCCATGTCGTCGCCCTGCGGAAAATAAACGCCATTAAGGGGGCTATTTGCTCCTTGTACATACGGGCCGAAATTTCACTAACGCTGTGTCGTTGACTGAAACAGCCCCAGGGTAGCTGTACGATAAAGCTAACCCACAGACTAAATCCACATGACAGGCCTGCAAAGATTATGACCATATAATGTCATTACGTAAAAAATAAAATAAAAATCATAATGCTACAAGCAAAATGACGAAGCATATAATATTATGTTCTCCAACGAAGCACGTTACTGAAACACACTCACAACAAGATACAACAAAGACGATACGTAAAATTTCAAAACGGGTATAAAACGGCCAGAGCTCTAAATAATATTTTCCAAAAATAATTATGGTGTGAGCCGGTTTGAACTAGCGGTAACGCGTTTGAGGCCGGTAAGCTGAAAGACCTCGATTCGATTACCCTTCGGCTCTCTAGCTCTCTCTTCAAAAGTTGCTGTCTGTGGACACTGTCTCGTGATTTTAATCCTCACAGTTAATGAAAACGTAAAACGGCTTTCATTCTGCTCATCTTAGTGCAGTATCATTTCTGGTGGTGACAGTGCAGTGTTAGGTACAGTCTCCCTCTTCTCCCACCACCTGGGGTATTGCCCCAGCCAGTACCACTTCGGAGACAACTCGGCGTTGAACAAGTTTAACCAACTAACCAATGGACAAAAGATTGAGGTCTCACCGTAGTCTGAAAGCTACTAAACATGTGAATGATGAACGGACAGTTTCTGCATAGCCTCAGCACTGCCTCCTCGATGTGTGCGTACTTGTTAATGTTCCGTACCTCCTTCTTCATCACCTTGATTCCGAACATTCGCCCTGTGTTTTCCTCCTGGGCTAGGAATACCTGAAGAATTCATACAGATTTCATGTCATCCCCATTCTGCCAAGCCTATTGGGCGATTCAGGTGGTGTTATTAACTCCCTTGACTTTTGCCCGGCATCGCTTAAGTCCTTTGGCTGCTTTTACTTCCGGTGCGTTCTTTCTTCACAATGGAAGGCGGTGACAGTGAATTTGGGAATTTTACACTGCCAGTTAAAGGCATTTTTGGAGGCCCGTAGTCAGAATGTGTCTGGCAACAAGCAATAACTTATTGCTCGTACTATAGGATGCCCCAAAACCTTTTTTTTTTTTTTTTTTTTTTTTTTTTTTGGAACTCGCAATCTTCTGGTCAGCCAAAAAACGACGCAAAGACACTTTTTTTCCACCCTCCACCTTCCACAGTAATTTTTGCAACTGCAACAGTACTGCCATTTGTACTGCTTCGCATTTCTAGATTCAACTTCCACTGTTGTACATAGCGTGAAGCAACGCCTACTCAGAAATCGGCCCGGAAATGCGCTGCGACCTCTCGCGACATCTTGCGCGAAAGATTACAAAGCGCATTCACTCCAGCAAACCAGCTTCGCAAAATCGCCCAATAGCCGTGTCTTACTTGCGAATTGGTTTTGGATGTGTAATCATTTACGTGATCCCGCAGTCAGAGCGAATAGAATAAAATAATAGATTAGTTATGGCGCCCCATCTCGAAGAAGTCCGGAGCGCTTACAAAAACATAAGGATACTGCTTCGTAATATGAATAAAAGTTATTCCGAACTTTGATGTCACGGTAGATCCGTTGTATGACCGAGCGAGACTACGTGTACTCAGTTACGTAATCGCTCAGTCAGAGTGAATATAACTGCATCCTAATAATTATGAGCAAACGTTATTCTGAACTTTGATGTCACGGTAGATCAGTAGTGTGACCGATCGAGACTGAATGTCACGTGGTGAATAAACGGGAACTTTCACGCTTCGCTTCGGCAAGTAATTGTGAATGGCACGTGGAGAGTTTTGAAGACTGCGCACTGCAGCGCAGTGTCCGTAGTTAAGTTGTACACCCAGCTGAGACACAACCTAACACTGACAATCCAATATTCTTGGATATTTGCTAGTTCTTCGTTGTTATTCTCTCTCTCTCTCTCTCTCTCTCTCTCTCTCTCTCTCTCTCTCTCTCTCTCTCTCTCTCTCTCTCTCTCTCTCTCTCTCTCTCTCTCTCTCTCTCTCTCTCTCTCTCTTCTAAACTTGTGCTGTGCAAACACTGGTGGATTTGTCACTAACAGCATAGCAGATGGCCAGAAATACCATAGACGGACAGACAGAGAGGCAGATACTACGGAAAGGCGATGTGGAAGAGGTGTGTTTTACACTGAGCTTTAAAAGACGCCAGACGAGCAGAGGCGTACATTCAGTGCCAGCGAATTCCAAATAACCTGAGCCTGGTATTGAAAGGATCGTGCACCGGCACTGTTTCAAGGTTGAACAGTCAGAAGAAGAAAAAACTCTTGAGGAAGAAAGAAGCAATCTGGAGTGTATATATGAGAACAGACAGTGTGTGTGTGTGTGTGTGTGTGTGTGTGTGTGTGTGTGTGTGTGTGTGTGTGTGTGTGTGTGTGTGTGTGTGTGTGTGTGTGAGAGAGAGAGAGATAGAGAGAGGAGTGGCTGATGCGGTTTGTCATGCATACATTGCTATGTTTACATTATTATTTTTGAGGTTTTTGAAGTATACATTTCTGTTGATCTTGTAAAGCGCGGTGTGCTCATCCTTGTCAGTTGTATTCCGTGCTATAGAAATGACCTCTCTTAGTAGTAGTAGTAGTAGTAGTAGTAGTAGTAGTAGTAGTAGTAGTAGTAGTAGTAGTAGTAGTAGTAGTAGTAGTAGTAGTAGTAGTAGTAGTAGTAGTAGTATCATCATTATTGTCTGATTTTCCCTTACCCAAATGCAGAACAGTAGACACTACTCACCATTCCATAATGTCCTTTGCCCAAAATATCGTTAACGATGAATCGAACGGGTGTCGTGCCGACACTTCGCCCGTAAACTACCTGGGCAATTTCCACATTACTGTCCTGTGCAGGGATAGAAAGAATCCACTCAAAACCGCGTCAACGTCTAAGCAAGCGACATCAGGTAGTAGCAAAACTTTCAGTATATTCAAGGTAAAAGGTTAAGCAGCTATTTCCAACCACAGTGCGCAGATATTCAAACATCAATACACTACTGTTGTTTAACAAACAAAAAACAAACAAACAAATAGTGTTTTTTAGCAGGTGGAAGGTTTATTCACTGGTCTACCTCCATTCAACGCCCAGTAAGTTTCACACGTACTCTACTCCGCGTGGAGAATATGTGAGACATGTGCCCCAATGTGTGTAAAAATTGCCAGTGTTGCCAATATTACGTACAAGTGAAACAATTTAGGTTCAAAATTCGTTAACACTTTCAACGCTAGCAGTTCTGCAATGTAGCATCTCCTGGCACCAGCTGTTTTTCTGACCTTGGCACAGAACATAAAGTCATTATCTTTACACGCCCGTAAAGCCGTCCCTAATAAGCCGTACAGTTTCTGTGGACGTTAAGCACCATGTTTACTTACTTACACGCCCGTAACCTCCTTATTTCTCAACCAGTTTTTTTGCAATTTGTTGCACAATAAAGTAAAATGGTTTAGGTTTTCAATATTTAGTGCTGTTGTACTTCGTTTGTTACCTATTCTTACAAAATAGTCCCCTGATAAATGTGACATCGGCAGGAAGCTTGGTGCGCACAGTTTCGTGACACAGGCGCAATGGCAGAGCAAAGGCTTAGTTCAACGTGCAATTTGTAGGTAATTTCAAGTATCAGCTTGCAGACAGCAGACTCTTTGCCAAGTGTACAGAAAAACAGCTCGAAAATGTCAAATATATCCACAAAAGTGATTTTGCACTGTAGCAGTGATTTCACAAATCAGTAGCGACTGTCGAAAATCGTTATCTGGTACTTTGCCTGATCAGAATATAAAACATATTAGACTCTTTGCTTTTTAAATTTCCTTAACTTTTTGGCTTGAGTATATAATCGAAAACGGGTGTTACAGTATTATAAATGCAGGTACGGTGTACGAATGAAAAGAAGCCGTATATAGAGCAAATGTACATATCCAGCTTATTTAGTGTGTACAGAATAAGAAAAAAGAAAGAAAGAAGAAAACAAAAACAACGTCATCATTGTATGCAACAATTTAAAGACTGTCCCCGTGTAGGGGTTTGAAAATTATACCAAGTCTTAACATATAGCATGGTGCGGTTTCATCTCCAGGCGTTCACTAATGCTGTGATTTTATTTTTATTTTTATTTTTATTTTTTAATAGGTCATTTAACGTATGACAGAATAAAGCTCAATAACTGCCAACATCGTGCAGCGCAGGTTTTGACGTTTATCACATTTGGTGTGTTCATGAAGATCGCAGCGTTGCCACTTTTTGCCATCTCGATCGACTGGATGTGATAAAGCATGATCATTGCACAGACTCTCATTTGTCACGGGAGTCAAACACGTATATTACCTCATATCAAATTTATTCAACTGAGCGTAAAAATGTAAAACTCTATGGATCTAAATGGATCGTACTCCGTTTTTTCTCGTGAAAATTGTGTTATTTACCTGTTTTCATGTGTACTCATTTCTGCTGTTACAGAAAGTTTTTGCCAATCACGGCTGTGATGAAGGCTTATTGTAAAGAAACGGTTTTGCGGTGCTTAAGAAAGGTCTACTTCATTATTGTTCTCCTTCGCCTTTCGGTTACTCTTTTCACCGAGTCCCCATATTACCCCCTTCTCCTTCCGAACACACGCACCCCCCCCCCCCCCCCCCGCCCCCTTATATATGTATGCACTCACGAACGTACACAGACGCACGCACACACGCACGCACGCACGCACGCACGCACTCACACACACACGCACGCACACACACACACACACACACACACACACACACACACACACACACACACACACACACACACACACACACTTCTTTCTTCTTCCTTTTTTTTTTTTTTTTTTTTTTTTTCATTTTTTTTTCATTTTCGCAAGGACTTATATTGTCATTTGTTTCTATTCCTGTGCGAAATGTTTCTAGAAAGTCCTCCAACGAGCTTACTTACTTACTTACATTGTAAACAAAATATAAGCCGATGTCTTCAGTTGCTTAAAAAAAATTTAAAAAATATTAGAGACAATCTGTAGAACAATCTTTTCTTGGATGTACAGTTTAGATAGGTTGACTGGACGATTCATTCTGCTACACGTGCATATCGACTGCATGCTTACGTTTTTGCTTTGAGCAACCCTAGGGAAAGGGATAGTTCCTCGAGTCTTCGTCATCACTTGGGGGGTTCACTTTCTACTGTACCCGATTTCCTCTGCAACAAATTCACTTCTCACTTTCGTCAGTAGAAAACGTACTTAGAGAGAGAGCGAGACAGACAGACAGACAAACACAGATAGACAGACAGACAGACAGACAGAGTGTATGGGGGGGTGGGGGGGGGGTCGTCACTATGAAACGGGCCCTAAAGACGTAGGCCGGCCTATATAAATTTCAAGGCTATGGACAATGGCTCCCCGTCCCTAATAAGCCTTATGGTTTCTGTGGACGTTAAGCACCATGTTTACTTACTTACTTACTTTGACAATGGCCCCAGAGTGGTACTCATGGACCGGGACTACGCCAAAGTCCGGGCCCAACTCGTGTTTAAACAGCCGATATTTAGGCCACGATTTCGCTGCCTTTAGCGTTGTTATGCTTGAAAAGTTGGGTTTTGTTGCTGTTGTTGTTTGTTTGGGGCTGTTGTTGAGGATTTACGTCTGAATCTACATTCGCTCTCTGGTGGGTGGTGGTGGTGTGTGCGTGCGTGCGTGCGTGCGTGCGTGCGTGCGTGCGTGCGTGCGTGCGTGCGTGGTGCGTGCGTGCGTGCGTGCGTGCGTGCGTGCGTGCGTGTGTGTGTGTGTGTGTGTGTGTGTGTGTGTGTGTGTGTGTTTAGTAATTTAATTGGACTGTATGTTTTGATTGTTCGTGTGTTTTACTACTGGAACACGAGATGGTCTCGACATCTTTTATTTACTTCACGATGTTGGTCGGCTATTTGAAACTTGTTCATTTTGGAGGGGACAAAGGTCGCACAAGCTGATCGATGCAGGCATAATGTGATCGTACGTTTTGCTCTTTGCTTGATGTCTTATATTTTAACGTTATTTATTTTCTTCTTTGTTGCTCGTTTGTTTGTTTTGTTTCGTTTTGTTTTAATTCATTTGTGCAGCGTAGGCTACCTGATTTCACAGTGTCCAATCGCTTTCTGATAAGTTCAAAATGATCACCCCTTTGTTCTCAGCGCGAAGTCAGTGACTCCGTTGTCTCGACCATTGTCAGCGTCCATGATTAGGAACTTTGCCTAACTTAAAGTCTCGGACGCTAAAGTCGGGGACTTTGGTTTAGGCCTGGCCTACCATAATCCCGATTCATAGTTTACGCCCCAGCGTGTGCCAGAATACATGCACACGCACGCGCGCACGTATGCACACACACACACACACACACACACACACACACACACACACACACACACACACACACACACACACACACACACACACACACACTCACACTCACTCACTCGCACACACGTACGTACACATTCACACAATTTATAAAGTATCATAGTACATACATACACATGCGCAAACTAAAGAGGGTGATTGAGGCAGCGAGAGTAAGAGGAAAAGAGGATGAGAGAAAAAGAGAGGGGGGACCGAGAACACTATAGACACACAGTCAAATGAGAGAGAGAGAGAGAGAGAGAGAGAGAGAGAGAGAGAGAGAGAGAGAGAGAGAGAGAGAGAGAGAGAGAGAGAGAGAGAGAGAGAGAGAGAGAGAGAGACCTTACGAACAAACGAACGAACGAACGAAGAATTTTTTTATTAACGAGGGTAATGGAATAAGCACTATACTTTTTTTTTCATCCAGCCCTCGCTGAGAGAGAGAGACAGACAGACAGACAAACAGAGACACAGACAGACAGATAGACAGACAGACAGAGAGAGCACTGTGTTTGTCTGCAAACCGAGGAAGATCCGAACTGTCGTATTTTTGAAAACAGGGATTTCATGATCCGGAGTCTTTCCGACCTATAAAAAAACAACAACAACAGATAATGATACAATTATGGGCTTTGTTTTACTTTGCTGTCGAAAATAATGCATATGTATAGCGAACAAAGGTAGTTTTTCGATTTAGTACATTAATTTTTAACAATTAATTCTTCACAAGCCGCTTTTTTTTCTTCTTTTTTTTCGTGGGGCTTGCTATTTCAAAATCTTCGTTTATCCATTAGTTCATTTTTTCCGTCGTTGTGGAGCGTTCAAAACTTCCACTAGGTCCGATATTTTTCAATTACCACTTTGATGTTTGCCCATATTAATCACGCGAGTGTGTGTTCAGAGTCAGGTCTTACACGTCACTATACACAGACATATCAGAATGAAATAAAGGATGTTGGGAAATTTTACCCTCCTGTTTTTGCAGATGATTCTTATGTTTTGATTATGTATAATTTACCGACAAGAAAAACTGCCTTTGTTTATTTTTCCAAACCATGCAGTCATACTAAGCAAACATCAGAGACGTTTATGTCGTTTTTTGCAAACACTTATATTTCTGAGTGTATGAATGATGAAGTGCGACTGTACAGGTTGGTGCTATAAGTGTGTGTGCATGTGTGAGTGTGTGTGTGTGTGTGTGTGTGCGTTGCGTGCGTGCGTGGTGTGTGTGTGTGTGTATGTGTGCGTTGCGTGCGTGCGTGTGTGTGTGTGTGTGTGTGTGTGTGTGTGTGTGTGTGTGTGTGTGCGTGCGTTGTATGTGTGTGTGTGTGTGTGTGCATGTGTGTGTGCGTGTGTATGTGTGCGTGTGCGTGTGTGTGTGTGTATGTGCGTGCGCGCGTGCCTGTGCATGTGCGTGTGTGCGCACGCGCGTGCGTGCTGCGCGCGCACTCGTCTGCGCGTGCTTACATGTGTGTATTACATGATAGTGGTTGCATGCTTTCTTCAGTTATTGTCCATGTGTCTGTATGTAGTTATGTGTGATGGAACGCTCATTTCGTGTCTTTCTAGATGTTTATGACTGATTGAGTGCTGTGTACATGTATATATAAACTGTTCCGGATGCGCATGAATGTATGGGAGAGGGCTCTATCTCTCTGCCTGTGAGACTGTGATGTGTGAAACTGGACGTGCGCATATACACAGGTGTATATGCATCTTGTGTATTGAAATGAAATGTCAGTTTGGTGGAGGGAGGTTTAATGCATGTTTCGCGTTAGATTACTGTGCATGCCAGTGCATCAGAACGATAGCTGCATAATTATGCATACTGTACAGAATCATTCTTTGAGAAGACGCAAAGATTCAAAGTTCTTCCCAATTTGCACAAACTTTGGATTGACGAAACATCCCGTACCTAAACCTGTTCCTGTCAATTTCCAGTTCCCAATGTTTGTGCTTCTTGAGACGAAATGTGATGGGAAATGTCCCACCATCGCCGAATGTAATCTAAACTACACCCATAGATCGGGGGATTGGTTCAGGAGCTGTGTGAGAGTCGAGGTGGCCGTCCTGGGCTGTCCGTCCTAACGAGTTTCTGGTTTCCGTGGACGTAAAGCTATACTGAACCATGCTTCGGCATTGGTCACAACTTGTCCCTAATATGTCAACTGACATCTGAGGACATTAAGCATCACTTCATCAGCATCATGGATCGGGGAAAAAGCTGGATGGAAAATGATTTTATGCAATGTCCTTTTTGAAAGTGTTTCTTCAACAGGCAAACTCTCGCTCGAAAACAAAGTTTATCAGGTCCCCTGCGTAACCGAAGTAAATTGCGGAGACTTATTGATCGAAAATAATTGGTTACTGAAGTTCATTACCCAGCTCGAGGGTTGAAGCTGTGAATAGAGGTCGTGCAGTTGACTTAAATGTCTGGGCACTGTCATCTCGAAGTTCATTCCACTCGACTATGGTGTGAACAAGGGTGAAGTTATGTTGTGGAGGGTATATGCTCTGGCACATGAAATGGTCTTAAGTTGTTCCTGAACACGTTTTCTAGGCTCAGAGTCAATAAGACGAAATGTCTGAGGTCTACTCTGTGTTTTATTTTCCATTTTTCGGTGAGGGTTT
>OY757541.1:32505778-32563829 GCA_963584105.1 Alviniconcha strummeri | reverse complement strand
AACTCACATTCAGATGCAAGTTGCTTAGTGATTGGATCTGAATGTCCTGCCAACTCCGCGGGGTCATCCTGGACGATCACAATTCACACAAAACAAGTAGTAAGTTGGTGTTTACGCCCAGTCAACCGGTGCGGATATATCAGGGCGACACACAAAACAACAAACGAAAAAAGAAGCAAGAAGAAGCGCAACGAACGCCCTGCTGGCTAACAACTAAACATTATTCACTGGATTGTAACAGCAGGGTCACCGCAGAACGACCGCATTCAAGACACGAAAACGTGATTTTGCTTGTTTCTTTATTGCTGTTTTTGTTTTGCTTGTGTGTGTGTGTGTGTGTGTGTGTGTGTGTGTGTGTGTGTGTGTGTGTGTGTGTGTGTGCGTGCGCGCGCGCGCGCGTGCATGCGTGTGGTGAGGTGTGGTGTGATGTGGTGTGTGTGTGTGTGTGTGTGTGTGTGTGTGTGTGTGTGTTTGGATCTGCGTATGTGCGTGGGTGGTGTGTGTGTGTTTGCGTATGTATGTGTATGAATGTGTGTGTGTGTGAGTGAGTGAGTGTGTGTGTGTGTGTGTGTGTGTGTGTGTGTGTGTGTGTGTGTGTGTGTGTGTGTGTGTGTGTGTGTGTGTGTTGTTGTTGTTGTTGTTGTTGTTGTTGTTGTTTTGTTATTTTAACTGTTCTGTGCCCTCGATGCTTCAGTGGTCACCGAAACCGATAGGAACAAGTAAAACTAGGAACAGCCTATCCTACAATAATGCAGTTTCAAAATCTCTCTAAATGACATCCGAGAAAACGCCACCTGTAAGGTTCATGTGAAGGCATGGCAACGTAATGGTTATCTCCCTTGATTATATATAATGTTGCCCTAAGGTGCCATAGTTTGTATCCATATATTTATTAAGTAATCACACTAAGTTTGAACTCTGTTTTCGGGTAAGAGCTTGTCAAGACAGCCGGCATAATTTTCAGTATCAGCTGCCGCTCTCCGACGTCAACAATGTGAGTGAAACTGCCACAAACGTGTAGTTAGTATAGCTCGATAGAGTGTCAGCTGCGCTTCTTTAAAGGCCTATACCGTCACGTATGTCGGAAAACCCATTTTGCGCTTCCTCTCGTCAATGTGTGCATCAAACCATGCTAAGCTTCAACCTAATCTGGAAAGACCTTACCGAGAAAACACTATTATTTGCAGCTTTATCTGTCCTATGTCAGGGTCACCAAACTGGACAATACTAGCTGTCATGCAACAGCTAGCCGATCTTCCCTGAGAGGACGAGAGAGGGCCATCGTCAGTCAGACGAACACTGGAAATGATTCAAAGGCAACTTTGGGGAAAACTTCAGAGAGCCGGGTGGAGCTCTTATGGACTTTTCCAAGTGCATAGATACCATATTGAACTGAACTGAGCTGAATGAAACATTTCAAGATCCTGCCTACACAGTTAATTGCCTATTATAAGCTAGTACAAGGGATAACATTAATGTTTATGCAGCGATGGACAGCCAAGCAGAGAACGGACAAAAACGAAAAACGCTCATGATTACACAGACTCACAAACCTGATGTCTTTTTTTTTTCTTTTTCTTTTTTTAATGCGAGTCAACAAAGAACACCAAGTTCTAAAATGACATGACCATAATCATATTCAAAAGGCAATGAATGGCAGTTACAGAGACCACCACCACCTGAATCGCTTCCTCGGACGAATTGAACCCAAGTGCGCACATTGCACTCAACTGACACATTTTTAACTTTGAACACGAAAGGAGCGGGGTATAAAGTACGGGAACTGCAGTCAAAAGCACACCCATGCCAAACACTGTACACTGACGTTGTTCCTATTGGGGGTGAAGAGAAAGGGAAAAAAAAAAAGAGAAAAAAAGCACTCTTATCTTCCTTTCGTATTTGTGGTCCAAAACGGAATACTGTGTCTGGGGCAAACGTCACTGTGCCCAGTGAATGTACTTACAAACTGAAGAGCGGGAAGGGTATCTTGGGGAACTCTTTGAACATTTTCATTGCAGGATCCTAACACTTATAAACTGAACAGCGGGGAGGGATGGGGGGGGGGGGGGGGGGGGGGGAGCCGGTTTGGCCTAGCGGTAAGGCGTTAGTTAGGCCGGTAAGCGGAAGGACCACGGTTGGATACCGCTTCGGCTCTCCTTTCTCTTCAAAAGGTTGTGGTTTGTGGACAGTCTTGTGACTTTGTCCATCACTTCCTACTGAAACATTAAAATGGCTCTCATCGCTGCCCATCTTAATGCAGAAAATCATTCTGGTGGTGACAGTGTAGCGATAGGTACATAATCTACCTCTCCCCCCACCTCGATACCCCCTTCCCCCCTTCTCCGCGTCCCTAATAAGCCTTGTGGTTTCTGTTGACGTTAAACACCATGTTTACTTATTTAGGGATTGGGGGAACTGTGTGAACTTTTTCACTGCAAGATCCTAACACTTATAAAACGGAAAAGCGGAAAGAGTATCTAGGGGAACTGTGTGGACCTTTTCATTATAAGATCCTAACCAGCTACAGTGCGTATAAATTTCCGGACATTTACCAGCCTGTGATGGCAAACGGATTTTCTATACTGTCTGGAAAAGACCCGATACAAAACGGCAGAGGACGACCTCCGGAACATCAAACGCCGTCACTGAAGTCAATACACATTTGATGACTAAGTACTATGCATTGTGAGATAAACAGGTAATCAGACACTGAGGTAGCAAGCATCTCATTAACACACACACACGCACGCGCGCGCGCACACACACACACACACACACACACACACACACACACACACACACACACACACACACACGCACGCACGCACGCGCGCGCGCGCGCGCGCGCGCGTCAAAGAGAGAATCTCCCACAGTGGTCCCACAGAGGACGACAAGGCAGGCCCTCTGCGTTTTGCTGGAACGTGAAGTTTCCGCCGTTTTCGTGAACAGTTGTGCCAAAGATAATCATTCAACTATGATCCAGCCAGTGCCGTCAGCAAAGCGTTTTTAACACAGTGGGACTGACCTGTAGTCCCCTTAAGCAGACGGGGCCGTATGTAGCCGTGTTCGAGTGCACCTCTCCGCGGTGTGAGTTTGTTAACTGGACACTTGCTATCCGTTTTATTTATTACACAATGTCAACACCGTAGATTCTAAGGTAACACTGGCAGTCACCTTCCGTAAAGATAGGCATTAACCCTTTCCCTGCCTTCGGGGCATCGTTATGACGCCCTAGGAAGTGTTTTCAGTTTCCATACTGACGTCACACGACGTCCTGTTTGAAGCGAGACTTTTTTGTTGTTGTTGATTTTCACGCAGAGCAAGCGACTCTAAAATTAATGAACCTTCTGGCCCGTGAAACTCCTTTCTGGGTCAAGTCTCTGCAGGAGGGATCGCGACCTATTGTACATCTTTTCTGAGACAATTCTATGGAGGGATCGTGACAATGTACAAACTGTTTGGCAGGGAAAGGGTTAAAGTCTGGCAAAGTATCAACGTTCTGACCAAAGAGTACATAATTTGCATTGCACCAGTACCCTCCACCCCTTCGCTCCCCACGACGATGATACCGATAATTATAATTACATTCATTCTGGCGTGGAATGAGGGTCGAAATACATCAACTGGAATGGCACATGGTGTTGTTAATTATGTGAACAAAAAACCTCCTTAACCTCCGTAGCAATAGCTACTTTATATGTTACAATAGGTATATCACATAAAACAATTAACGAATTACAAAAACAAACAAAAACTAAACTGCCACCGCAACATGCATACACGTATCCAAGAGAAAGAAACCCAAAACATTACAAAGGACACACCCTTCGGTCTCAAGTTACTATTGGTCTAAGAGAGTCAACAATTCCAGCTTTGTCAGTAGTTTTGGCCTTGTCAAACTGGCCTGATGTCAATACCTTCTTCGTGCCCAAATCTCCAAAACTAAATCTCTTTAACATGCTCTAAAAGCACGGACAGTAACAGTGACATGGAAAATAAGGTGGACGGACAAAGAAGCGCTACGACTTCATTTCAAGTTTAGGTGTTAGCTAGACAGCGAGTGATTCAGCATTGTTGCATGGTCATGGTGAGCTGGCAAACGTTAAACTCCAACCGCACTTTGCCGGAGATTTAAAGGGGAACCGAGACGAAGACACAAGCTGGGCCTGATTTTTTTATATTTTATTTTTATGTACAAATATTTGTACATTTCATTTGCAACGTAACCTAACGTAATGTAACTGAGTATTTGTAAGGCGCTCACACTTAACGTAAACCTGAAGTGCACAATACAAAAACCATAAGTATTTGTTTTGTGTTTGTTTGTATTTGTTGTTGTTGTTGTTTTTGGTAGCTCTTTTTCGATATTCATACGAAAGAAGTACGTTTTTATTCCATGCTGAGCTCCTCGGGGCGCAGCCATGTTATTTTTATTTTTTATTTATTTTTAAATTCAATTCGGTTCCCCTTTAAAGGCGCAGCGTTCAAAATTCATGGGAAAACAATAAGCGGTATACCAAGCAACTTAAAGCACCTAAAAACAACTACAACTTCAGGGGCACCAAACAACTTAAAGCATCTAAATAAAAGTAAAAACTTCAGTGGTACCAAACAACTTGAAGCGTCTGAAAAACATTTGTTTCAACGCTACCAAACAACCTGAAACACGTCAGTACCAAACAATTTGAAGCATTTGACAACTTCAGCAATACCAAAAACAACAACAACA
Source organism: Alviniconcha strummeri (assembly GCA_963584105.1). Classification (NCBI taxonomy): domain Eukaryota; kingdom Metazoa; phylum Mollusca; class Gastropoda; family Provannidae; genus Alviniconcha; species Alviniconcha strummeri. The sequence continues at coordinate 32,559,100 of OY757541.1, read as the reverse complement.
ACAAAAATGAAACACCTGGAATTAATTATCGGTTCGTATACAGTTCAACCGCGGTTATTCTCTGCAGTTTTACAACAAATAAAAACGGATGGTTTCTGATCAAGCTTCTTTTTCTTAACTGTAGTTGTAACACTCTCCAATAAATAGTTGTCATAACTTGGAAATTTTCTGAAGGAAATTTTGGGTCACTTTCTTTTTTTCTTCTCTTTGTATGAAAACCGGGTCCACTGAAGTTGAGTTGAAACAGCGAAAGCAAAATAACGCACTCAGTATGATTGTATTCAAACCTAGGAATTGTGACTCCATCCTTTTCACCTTAACTGTGACCTTGAAAATGAGTTCATGTAACACAAAGAGCTACGGGTAAAGCTCACTATGCGTTAGTACCTGAGGAAAAGTTACCTTTAACTTTCTTACTAAGGCTGCAAATACTTCAGTCACCTGTTAAACACAAGCTGGAGTTACACAAGTGTGACGCAAGTGGTCTTGTTTGCGTAGCAAGCATACCGGATTTAAAACCGACTTGATAATCTTGAACGCTTCAAGCACAGGAAGTTCTCATTTAGCGCATCTCTGACTCACAGACATAACATCTTAAGGCCCTCAAAACTGGCACGAACGTGCAAATAATTCAGTTCAGCAGAGCTTATCACCAGGCAAAGTTTGAAACCTCCTCTAAACTGCCTCCCACAGAAACTCAGTGATTTACTTCAAGAGACCGGATACGGAGTTATTTTTCGTGGAAACCTTTGGTTACTAAAAGTGCCATATATGATGAGATTTAAAAAATATTTAATCTTAAACTGAAAAATGACATTCGGTTTCACATTCCCATGAACACTGACCATACATTGTTTGTTTTTAAATACCAAGTATGATTTTACAGTATTTTTATACACAAATGCTTAACTGTGGTATAATTATACATATACGTATCATGATAAACCGCAAGGCTTGATCTTCAGCGACTGATGCTGTCAACTGTTGATTCACGTGGCTTATAGCATCCAACACTATATACTCATCCTGACAAACATCTCTATCATGCAGCCCTAAACTGACGAGCCTGAACCACTTGTACAACATTGTGATTACTGCCACTATGCACCTAAACACCCGCTATTCCATCACCACCATATGCCGGCTGTATTTCAATTGTATTGCAACCCTCTGACTGACAGCCGAGTTGCCTCTGACTGACAGATAAGCCACATCTGACTGACAGAAGAGTTGACTCTGACTGACAGTTGAGTTGCCTCTGACTGACAGTTGAGTTGCCTCGCCTCTGACTGACAGTCGAGTTGCCTAGCTTCTGACAGTTGAGTTGCCTCTGACTGACAGTTGAGTTGCCTCGCCTCTGACAGTTGAGTTGCCTCTGACTGACAGTTGAGCTGACTCTGACAGACATGAGTTGACTCTGACTGACAGATGAGTTGCCTCTGACTGACATGGGTTGACTTTGACTGACAGGTGAGTTGACAAGCTCTGACAGATGATCCTGCTTGTATGAACACGTCTCCTTAGACAAGCCCGCAGGCTGTCCAAGTAGCAGTGCCATGCAAGCAGAGATAGTGTCATGCCAAACTGCAAAACAATGATCAAGTGCCTTCGTTCTGTGCAGTTCCAAGCACGAGTTCGAGCACATGTTAGGTTGGTTACTCCACTTGTCTAAGTGGGCGGAGCTGTTTAGCTAAAAATGAGTGGCCCATTACATCACAACACAGATCAACCAGTCTGACAATCCCAGAAACCAAAAACATTCCCCCTACCTGAACTGCACAGTTTTCGTGCACGAGACACACACACTCCAGCTGTTTGCGTTTTTTGAACAAATCTGTCTGTTGCTGTGTCCATTCCTCCATCCGACCATGGAGATTTACTCAGAGCCAGGTGAGATTCTGCGCGTGTAAACTGGTATTTTCGTATGCAGCCACCGCCACACCCTTCCGGCAGCTGTATGCTAACTTCCGAGGGATTAAATCCATTGCACACCACACACAAAAACATAACAAAACGGTTGCCCACTAGCTGCAGGATTAAAAAACAAACACCCCTGCAGCTTTTCATTTTCCATCAATGAGTCAGTTTGCCCACTTTCTGTGACCAGCAAACATAAAACCACAAACTAACAACTGCCTTAGTCAAACTCTTAAGTAGCATGAACATCACAAATATTAAGCTGAGTAATGTACACAACAACATGCACAAATTCTTCTTTCTTCTTTTTTTTTTTTTTTTTTTTTGAAGGACTTAGCCACATCTGCTGTTCACTGAATACATCTGAAATACAATGACCGCACAAAAAGAATCCTTGATTCCCAAGGTAACAACCTGGAATTTAATACCTATTCAGTACATCAGCACAAATACAAAACCCACTTTTTGTACAAATGCAACGAAATCAAAGTCTCTCTCTCTCTCTCTCTCTCTCTCTCTCTCTCTCTCTCTCTCTCTCTCTCTCTCTCTTGCACGCACACACACACACTCTCTCTCTCTCTCTCTCTCTCTCTCTCTCTCTCTCTCTCTCTCTCTCTCTCTCTCTCTCTTGCACGCACACACACACACTCTCTCTCTCTCTCTCTCTCTCTCTCTCTCTCTCTCTCTCTCTCTCTCTCTCTCTCTCATTTATATCAATCAGTTGGTTAATTTCAACTCAAGCGGAATGAAAAATAATGAACTCGAGAGTGAATGAGAAATAACCCTTTCCTCCTACTCCTAGCCCTTAAAAGTCTCAGTGGTGCTAACATGGTACCGAACAACCTACAGTTAAGCCCTGAACACAAGGACTCAGATCTAAAACACCGTCCTTGATGGCGCAGGCGAATCAGCACGTTGCCAATGCAGGCTGGACCATTGGCAAGTGGCCGCGGCTTCCCCAATAACAGGACAAAAAAAACAAAAAACGAAAAGGGCCAATCACATTCAGCTTGTACAAGTGGTTGGCTTAATGGCAAAAACCACACAGAATTTACACACACCGTATCCCTGGCACTGCCGAGCCAGACATAGGGTCAGCTGACGAGAGGTCAGAATGAATAGTTCGAACGTGACGTGCATTTCAGTTTGGAAACACACAGATTGTATTGAAGCAAGTCTTAGTAAGCAGCAAATCAAAAAACAAGGGAGTCAATCAGCGCTTAAGACTTGATGCACGCACAACAAAACCCCAAGTCGCCAACGTTAATATGCAATGGCTCTGTAACAGTACATTCTCCTCAATATTATTCACAATTCAAGACCTAGACGCGAGTAATAACATGGCCATCGCAACCCTGACAGTTCTTTGTGTAGTGTTACTTCTTCATGAGGGAGCTGCAGCAAAGCAACACCAGAAAATTGATTACAAAAGGACTGTGAGCAGTTCCTTTCTTATATTATTTCTGTCTGTCTTCCCTTGGCATGGTGAAAACATGCAAGTCATTTCTGCAACTTCAAAACCGCCTCTACCTCCAGACAGCTACTAAAAGTAGTGCATATTCTACATGTGCCACAGTCCAGCAAAATGATAATTTTTAACAATTTACCTTTGCTGATAAAGAGATTGACTTCCTCACGATTTTCGCCATCACTAAGTCCAGGACTGTGAGCCATATTATGATCAACACAAGTGAGGATTGTCCATGCCACAATCATGATGGCATCTGTAAGACCACATTGGGTGCTACTGCAAACTAGGACATGGGTAAATAGTTTGTTATGCCCAGCAAACCTCTCTGTGTGTGTGTGTGTGTGTGTGTGTGTGTGTGTGTGTGCGTGCGTGCGTGCGTGCGTGCGTGCGTGCGTGCGTGCGTGCGTGCGTGCGTGCGTGCGTGCGTGCGTGTGTGTGTGTGTGTGCCGGTTTGGCCTGGCCACAAGACGTTAGGCCGGTAAACAGAGGGATCTTGGTTTCTTTTCAAAATATTTGATCTGTAACACTAGTGTAACAGTCAGTTGTGGTGTTTTGACTTTGTCCCTCATAATTATGAAACATTAAAATGGTTCTTATCGCTGCCCATCTTAATGCAGAAGTCATTCTGGTGGTGACAGCTAGTATAGCGACAGGTATATAATCTCCCTCTCTTCCAACCTCCATACAGAACTCAGGAGCTGTGTGAAAGTCGAGGTGGACGTCCTGAGCTCCCGTCCCTAATAAGCCTACAGTTTCTGTGGACGTAAAGCAACACTTCACCACCTCCATACCCCTCCCCCCCCCCTCTTCTCCCCGTCCCTAATAAGCCTCATGGTTTCTGTGGACGTTAAGCACCATGTTTACTAAGCAAAACTTCAAGATGATGCTTATCAATATGATATGAAAATGTCTTAGTCTGATCATCATAATTATCTGAGTCACGCAAGACAAGGCTGCTCAGCTGCCTATGAAATGGACTGTTGGAATCAACAGCATCATATAGTTGTACTTAAAGCAAAGAATGAACGCAGGGCCAATGGATTTAACAACGGTGGTGACGTTGCCATTCCTTTTCAAACTTACCTGTGACCTTGAAATAAATCAAGATTATTGAAATTAGTGTGAATTTGCAAGATGAACTGATGTAACTGAACCATCAAACAACTCAAAGGACACACTGTAACAGCATCTCAAAATTACACCCAAATCTGCTCTTTTTTTTTTTTTTCTCTCCCTCTTTTTTTTTCTTTTTTTTTTTTCTCAGAGATGAACCTGTTTTCTATTGCTGCTGCTATCTGTCTTAAATACATGCCTAAGTCACAAAAAGCAGTCTGTACATAATATGGTCCAGATGCCAAATAACCATAAAAAGATTGAATTCAGTGCAATTGCAGCTACCATGAAAATATATCTTTCATTCCAACTTTTGCCACATAGTCATAACCCTGAAAACAGGCCAATGTCAACAAAACTAGTACACGAGAACAAAGTCCATTAAACAGACCTCCCTCAAATATCCTCAGGAACAAAAAGGAAAAAACAGACAGACCAACACTAAGGTTTTGCAAACCCCAAAACACATCAGTCAAATGCCATCCTCAACAACTGCTAACTGCTTCAGCCTAAAACTCTCATTCAGTAGCACTGCTTAAGATGAGCATGCTACATGCCTGTATCGAATAAATACAACACAGAACTGTCACAATGATGGCGACAAAAGTGTAAAACCATAAATCACTATTGGCAACAAGTATCCGTCACCCACTCTGCAAGATCTAATACAGTGATAGGGGTTAAACAAACCAAAAAAACAGGCAAGAAAGTGCAGACCACCATGCCCAACTTCAGGGCTCCTGGTGTAACAATCAAGCCTCAGGAGCATGACTCAGGCTCCTGGTGTAACAGGCAAGCCTCAGGCTCCTGGTGTAACAGTCAAGCCTCAGGCTCCTGGTGTAACAGTCAAGCCTTAGGAGCATGACTCAGGCTCCTGGTGTAACAGTCAAGCCCCAGGCTCCTGGTGTAACAGTCATGCCTCAGGAGCATGACTCAGGCTCCTGGTGTAACAGTCAAGCCCCAGGCTCCTGGTGTAACAGTCATGCCTCAGGAGCATGACTCAGGCTCCTGGCATGACTCAGGCTCCTGGTGTTACAGTCAAGCCTCAGGAACATGACTCAGACTCCTGGTGTAACAGGCAAGCCTCAGGCTCCTGGTGTAACAGTCATGCCTCAGGCTCCTGGTGTAACAGTCATGCCTCAGGAGCATGACTCAGGCTCCTGGTGTAACAGGCAAGCCTCAGGCTCCTGGTGTAACAGGCAAGCCTCAGGCTCCTGGTGTAACAGTCATGCCTCAGGCTCCTGGTGTAACAGTCATACCTCACTGTTTCACACCCACAACCTGAAAGGGGTCATTCCAAAACTGGCCATGTTTTATGCAGCCTTCTGCACACTACAGGAATGTAAACAGAGCAGGTACAGAAATTTAATCTCGTTTCTGACTGGGCTTGGTTTGCCTGGCTCACTTTGTGACAGCACAGAGCAGATTGCATGGAAATATATGAAAATGCCTGTTAAAACCTGCACAAAAAATATCAGTCCTGCCAGTTATATCGCTGTGCTCTGGGCAGTTTGTTGGATTTTTTTTTTTTTTATTCAAGAAAAGTCTGGTAACATCACCATGTGTAAGTCTTCAATGCCACATCACACTTCAGCAAGGGCAAATTCCCATAACACTAACAGTGTTCTGGCCAAAATTCCTGAGCTTGACACAAATAACAAAAGCAAGATGATACCAGAAAGGTTTCAGTGAGCTAGACTTCTCACACCTTGATGCATCCACCCACAAAAAAAAAGAAAAAAAAAAAGTCTTTCGTTACTGTCAAAAGATAAATAAAAATGTATCTTTTGTAATTTTCATCATCATTTTTCTGTAGCATCACTTTTTCCACATGAAAGCTAATTTTATGAGAAAAAAATAATTACAGCGAGCTAAAAAACAGCTTGGGATAACCTAACACATTATCCCTTTTGTTGAATGATGCACTACATCACCAAAACTTCAATCTGCAGAAACAGGCATGACAAAATTTAAAACACTGGTGACATATATGTATTTTTTCTGTGACCAGCATCAAATGAGACCTTTTGGTGTCTTATTCTGATCATCATATCTATCTGAGTCATGCAAGACAAGGCTGCTCAGCTGACACCCCATCCATGATGTCAGTGACACTTTGATGATGTCAATTAAAATGCAGGAAGAGTGCAAAATGCAGGAAAAGCATATGGAAAAAAAGTACCAATGGCACCAACAACTGAGACGAAAAGTCAACAGTACTTTCAATCACAAAACTGACTGCGCATCATGTCTTTTTCACCTGTCCCAAGTGCCCAATTACTTTCAATTCAAATATGAAAAGGCTAGTTCGTTTGTGATGGCTGGCCTAACAGCTCCCTGCGGCCTCATTTGAAATTGTTCCTTGGGTGGTTTGACCAAGACCCTCTTGTGCCCAATATTATAGGCAGTGCGTGACACACATGGGTGTGCTAGAACACTTTTCAGTGTTTTCCTATGCAGCCACTGCCACACCCTTCTGGCAGCTGTATGCAGTCAGTCTCCAATATCTGTCTCTGTTGAAACTAAGCTTAGCGAATTGCTATAAAATTCAGGAGTGTTTCAGAATGAAGTCCTAAATTTTAAGATTCTAATTTGCTCTGTTCCACTGCTTGGGCAAAACTAGCATTTCAAAACAAAGTCCTTAAGTTTAAGATTTTGTTTTGCTCTGACCCACCTCTTGAACAAAATTAGCATTCCAGAACAAAGTCCTTGATTTTAAGATTTAGTTTTGCTCTGTCCCACCTCTTGGACAAAACTAGCATTTCTAAACAAAGTCCTTGATTTCAAGACTGGATCCAGCATGTTTACCACAAAAATGCTCTTAAAATAGGAGTGGTCTTTTTATCAGGGGTTCCACTGAACCTCTGGGAGCATGGATGGCTCAGTGGTTAGAGCGCTGGGCTCGTGATTGGAAGGTCACAGGTTTGAATCCTAGCAGGAGCGGTGGGAGAATTTTCTTCTCTAGGGTCAACATTCTGTGCTGACCCTTATCTCAGAATCCATTCCACCCCTGTGATAATTCAGTAGCATGTAAAAGATCCTGGAAATTCTGCCAAAAGGGCAAAACTAAATCTGTTTAGTGACATCACTGTTTAAACATCACTCTGTTAACTGAATCTGTCCAATGAAACAGAAATGGATCACTCTATTCAAACACAGATTAAATTCCATCAAAAGGTAATTGTTACAATAATATTCCACAGCTAGTAAAACAAATTGACAATGAAAACTGATGAAAAGCACTAAGCATGCTACAGCTAACCGCACACAGATTCAAAGCACATACTGACTCGACCATAAACTGGCAGATTTTCAACCATTGTTTCGTGATAAATGCTTGATACAAGCAATCACATCCATCCAAATCAAATATCAACTGAGAAAGAAAACTATTCCACAGAACGCAGGCAGTGGAGGCCGAGAAACTAGACTCAAGTCAAGCCACGTCACAATCTATGAACAAAACATCTGAATCTGGACTGACTGATGAAGTATGCATTTGCCAGATTTCAGTCCACACAAAACAAAGTCTCAATGATAACTCGTATTTGACATCTACTGGAATGGTTGTATCTGCAGCTAGAAGTACCCCTAACTGCAAGTGGTCAGTGTCAACAACACCATGAGACTTTTATGGCAAGGAGTTTCACTTGCTGCAAAAATCATCAAACTGACTGACTTTGGCTCGGTGCTTGTCAGCTCAGCTCTCTTCTGTCCATTCAAAACTGTCCAAATGATGCACTGTGTTAAACAGCTTCAGGGAGGCTTGTGCCTTTGTAGTGTGTGAATAAATCACACCTGCTGTTGAATGTCAAGCATGAGCAAAAGTACATTTTCTAAACACAACAAACTAGAGCTCAGACAAGTTGATCACCTGAGGGGCCACAAGGGAGAAAACTACTGAATATCCTACAACACACCAGTCTAATTTTCTAGTAGGTTCAGGCAATAGTTAATCCCCATTCCCACATGCACCGACACAAATCTGGAAGCATGTACAGGCTTTGCTTTTTCTAATTTCCTATGAACCTCAGAATGCCATAATCCCAGGATCCAGTGCATGCAAAACACGAATTTCAGAGCAATACTGAAGAACTTTTTACCCGTGGTCAAGAGCATGAAAAGCGGGACAACCTTTGGTATAACAGCGCTGGTATTATGTTCAAACGATTGCTACAACGCTGAGGCTAGTGTCGCAGACGTTGAAATAATATCGTTGCATTCTACACCTCTGCTTTCAGAACCAACAGAAACAGTTCCCAGCCAACATTCTGAGATAAGGAGCATCTCCAGTTCTCTGTCTCCATACCCATTTGCCATCCCCTCCATACCGGTGCTACAGCACTACTAATAAAGGAGGTGCCCTGCCCAACCAATCCGAAGCATTGAGCGAGAGTGCTGATGCCGTAACTGTTGGGATTTCTCACCCAGAGTGGCCCTGTCCTCCCCCACCTCCTCAATCCCCCCCTCCCCTCCCCAATCCCCTGGCCCTGTGTTCATAGACTGACACATCTGGAACTGCATGTCCAGGAGAGTGGGGGCACTGAATACACAGCATACTCAGCCTGTAACCATCAGACAGCATACTCAACCTGTAACAACTCTGACCTGACCTACCCAGCTCCTCTCAAGCTACTTTGTTTACATAACGTATAGATCTTTAAAAAAAAACAAAAAAAAACTAACTGATCAAGCAAACTTTCTGAAACAATGCTACAACTTTCTCAAATGAGGTCAAGTTTGAACAACTCCTTTATCAAAAATTCTGAAACAATGCCACGGTTTTCTAAAACACAATAAGGCTTCAATGTATCTAGTTTTGAACAACTTCTTTATCACATATATATATATCTTTAGCTTATAACAACTCCTTTATCATCCATATACATCCATATGTAGCTTATACCTATATATACCTTATATGCTATATGTTTAGCATGTTTCTGAGCATATGGTCATAATCTTTCATATTTCTTTTCAGCAGGGCTGCAGGGAACATTCCCCCCACCCCACCCCCCCAAACTCTCACTCTCTCTCTCTCTCTTGTACATCCATGGCGCAGTGTTGTGTTCATCACACCTGTTCCTGTATGTCCAACTGCTGAGCAGTGTAAAAATCGCCAATAACCTCAATGATTGTGTTGAGGTGCTGCAGAAATACTTCCATGTCACTCATCAAGGCTTGCAAATAATGCTGACTACTTGTGTCGCCCTCGCCTGCCGCCAGGTGACTCAGGAACTCACTGCGGTATGGCAATGCCTTCACTGCCACCTGCAAACAAAGCAGTATTTAAGCCAGTGTATATCCTGCTGATTGAGGTGAGCCTGTCTGGCCTAACACGAGTAACAGTAAAGCATTAGGCTGGTAAGCAGAGGGACCTCAGTTCAAATCTGCTTCGGCTCTCCTTTCTCTTAAAAGATTGCGGTCTGTGGACACTGTCTTGTGGCTCTATCCCTCACAATTAATGAAACATTAAAATGGCTCTCATCATTGCCCGTCTTAATGCAGAAGTCATTCTGGTGTGGTGACAGTGTAGTGAAAGATATATAACCTCCCTCTTTTCCTCCTCTCCCCATCCCTAATAAGTCTTATGGTTTCTGTGGATGTTAAGCACCATGTTTATTTACTTACAACTGCTGATTGAGTGCTTCTCTTTTGACCCTTGTGGGGAAATTTCGATCACCTTACCTGGGTAAGGCACAGCAGCTGCAAGAGCAGCACCATCCATTCCTACCAGTGTGTATAGTATATCCATGTGTCCAAACAATGGTATGGCTGCCAATGTTTGGTATTTTTAACATGCGCACTGGTGTCGATGCATGCAGTTTCACATGGGAACTGTATAGTCCCCATTTCCCCATGACCACTGATGCTCAATGGAGGTCCAACAATACACTCAAATATTTTACTCACTACATTAACACTGCACCTGCATAACTGCCCACAGCATCTGATCTACCATGACACTGGGGCTGGCTGTGCACCTTCAAGTCACCCAACCAGAACATACTTGTGCGTTGAAACGTGATAAAATACAATGGGAATGAAAAGATTTCTAGCCAGCATTCAACTTCAAGGCTGCTGTTCTCACCAGTATAAACTGAACTGACACAAACAGAAGAAAGGAAAACTGTGTAACAGGAGTGGGAGGAAGGGAAGAGAGAGGCCACATAAGGCAGGTGTAATGTCCAACTAGCAGATGAAATAATGTTAATCAGCATTATCTCCCTTATAGTTATATTTGCACATGCGCAGATACTAAACAACTTGATATACACAAAACGTGTGCAGTGACACTGACTGGAAAACGCCCACCTAACCGTGATCCAGAGTTGCAATGGACAGAGCGGGTGCAAGACACCAAAGCCTTGATGGTGCAAGACACCAAAGCCTTGATGGTGCAAGACACCAAAGCCTTGATGGTGCAAGACACCAAAGCCTTGATGGTGCAAGACACCAAAGCCTTGATGGTGCAAGACACCAAAGCCTTGATGGTGCAAGACACCAAAGCCTTGATGGTGCAAGACACCAAAGCCTTGATGGTGCAAGACACCAAAGCCTTGATGGCGCAAGACACCAAAGACTTGATGGTGCAAGACACCAAAGCCTTGACGGCGCAAGACACCAAAGACTTGATGGTGCAAGACACCAAAGCCTTGACGGCGCAAGACACCAAAGACTTGATGGTGCAAGACACCAAAGCCTTGACGGCGCAAGACACCAAAGCAGGGTACAGGTGGCGAGGGGAGAGGGGGAAGGGTAAGACATGGTGGAGGTGATGGAGGGGGTTGGGCACAGATAGGGTGGAGACTCAGCAACTGCTATTAGTGGCCTGTACTGCGTGGATTATGTCAATGCCATGCCCATACACTTGAAAGGGGTAATCACTGGATCCCCTGTAGAAAATATCTGTTAAGAAAACACCACCACCAGTGAGGCAGTGAAGCATGATGATAATTAGTTTGTGCTTGGTCACCCACTGAGCTAAGCTATCAATAAATCCCTCGGTGCAGGCACTGGGTCAAACTATACCTGTGTGTTTACCGATCTAACTCTTGACTCTGATGGTCTTTGGTTCCAATGTGCGCCACCTTGTGTGACAAAGTATCCCCCACTGTATGCCTAATGATAGTGTCAGTCACAGTATGTATGCCCACCCTGTCAGCACTTGGTTTGGTTATTAGCAATACTACATCAACACACCTAGTCTGGATGCAAACAGATCAGTGGTACAGAAAACATAGGATTGACAAACATTTCATGAAGTTTTGAACCTTTGCTATGACTGTGACCTTGAATATAGCAATCAAATCTTTTTGCAAGATACTCCAGCTTATGATGATTTACCATCAAACTGCCCTTGGTTCCAAAAGGATCAGCAGTTCAGTAGATACGGTTCAAAAACAATATGCTGATTACATCAGCCTTCTGTGACCTTGATTACGTCAATCTTCTAAGACCCTGACTTAGAAAATAGCAACACAATCTTTCTCCATGACACTCCAGCTCAGGGTGCTGTATTGCCACACCAAGTTTGAACAGAAAAGGTTCACTGGTTCAGAAGATCATCAAACGTGAACTGCAACTCTGTGACTTCAACAACGAATACAGCCCTTTCACTGGCTTCCACACACACATGGTGCTTCACCCACTCACAGTTCACCACAGTGTGCGCTTAGAGACACTGGTCCGCAAGGATACGTACTGCAAAAACTCCTCTCACCACCCAGCCATGGTAATTTTTCAGTGTACGGCTGTAGGCGTTGCTGGCACACTCTCCCAGATCAGGACTCCCAGAGCAAACCTCACGCAGAAACTCGCGGATGAATTCCAAACCCCTAGTGAAACAAGAGGCAAAGGAGAAACAAAGGTGAAAACATAATGAAGTTTTCTACAAAACCTGCACACACACACACACACACACACACACACACACACCACACACACACACACACACACACACACACACACACACACACACACACAAAATGTAAAGTCATCTTAGGCCCAGGTCACTGTGTTTCCAGTTCTCATCTCAAGTGACTGGGTTTGAAGCTGCCAATAAAACACAACCTTCACTTGCACACCTGCACAACTGCTTTGATCCTGAAGCAGACCAAGATCACTGGAAGTAAGCCCACCTCCAGAACTCCCAAAGACTACATCATGTAAGTGCACCTCCAAAACTCCCAAAGACTACATCATGTGAGCAAGCCCACCTACAGAACTCCCAAAGACTACATCACGTGAGCAAGCCCACCTACAGAACTCCCAAAGACTACATCACATGAGCAAGCCGACCTACAGAACTCCCAAAGAATACATCACGTGAGCAAGCCCACCTCCAGAACTCCCAGAGACTACATCACATGAGCAAGCCGACCTACAGAACTCCCAAAGACTACATCACGTGAGAAAGCCGACTTACAGAACTCCCAAAGACTACATCATGTGAGCAAGCCCACCTCCAGAACTCCCAAAGACTACATCACATGAACAAGCCCATGGACAGCTCTCCTGCACCCACCTCTTGAGCCAGCGCAGAGCCACGGTGGCGGAGTTGGAGTTGGTGTGTTGCCTGGAGCTGACTTCCGACAGCACCATGGCCTGCAGGGAGGGGTAGCCAGGGGAGCCCCCCAATATTGCACTGGTCTGCTTCTGCTGGATCTTCTGCAGTGTGCAAAACCGAATAAAGTTACGGGGTGGGGGGGACACAGCACTCACGGCTTCTGTGGCACACAAACCTCAAGGTGGTGCAGTGCCTTGGGGTTAGGGGGTGAGTGCATAAACCCCAAAGAACAGGGAGCTCATACCATCTGCGCTACACAAACCTCAAGCTAATGCAGTGCTGTGGGAATGGGGTCAGTGCACAAACCAAATGAAGTGGTGGGGGGGGGGGGGGAGGGGGGATGGGTCACAGTGCTCATGCCCTCTATGCCACACAAACTTCAAGGTGGTGCAGTACCATGGGATCAGGGGGTTAGTGCACAAACCCAAACAAAGGCATAGTGGGTCACAGCGCTCATGCCATCTGCACTACACAAAGCTCAAGGCAATGCAGTGCCATGGGGTAAGTGCACAAACCCAAACAAAGGCATAGTGGGTCACAGCGCTCATGCCATCTGCGCTACCCAAATCTCAAGGCAATGCAGTGCCATGGGGTCATGGGGTCAGTGCACAAACCCAAATAAAGGCATAGTGGGTCACAGCACTCATGCCATATGTGCTACCCAAAGCTTTTTGATGATGATGATGATGAGTTGATGCTTAATGTCCTCAGATGTCATTTGACATATTAGGGACAAGCTGTGACCAATGCCGAAGCACGGTTCAATAAAAGCCACATACGTAAGGTGTATGCGTGTTTTAGCTGTAACCTGCCACCTGCACTTTTGGCAGAATGACCGGGATTTTTTATGTGCTACTGTGGTAACACGGGGGTGGAACGGATACCGAAATAAGAGTCAGCACAGAAAGTCGACCCTGGAGAAGAAAATTCTCCCGCCGTTCCAGCAGGGATTCGAACCCGTGACTTTTCAATCACGAGTCCGGCGCTCTAACCACTGAGCTATCCCCGCCCCCAAGCTTTTTGATTGATTGACGACTGCTTATATAGTGCTATTCTCCACTCTCTTGAGCAGACTCACTGCGCTCGCATGTGGTTCTATATGAGTGACTAGCTTTATAGTGCATTTTCGGTGGGGGTTTTAATATCCACCGAAGTGGTGTACTTACAGCACTGGCATGGCTGGTGCCACATGAAACTGCAGCCATCTCGGCGCAAGTCCTGTGTACACCATACAACCATGCACCATGTCACTTCATGCAAAGCCACATACGTAAGGTGTATGCATGTTTAGCTGTAACCTGCACCCTGCACTTTTGGCAAATGACGGGGATCTTTTACCTGCTACTGCAGTAACACGGGGGTGGAATGGATACCAAAATAAGAGTCAGCACAGAAAGTCGACCCTGGAGAAGAAAATTCTCCTGCCTCTCCAGCAGGGTTTCAAACCTCAGGCTCAAGGAATGCAGTGCCATGGGGTCATAGGGTCAGTGCATAAACCAAATGAAGTGGGGAGGGGAAGAATTTGGGGGGGGGGGGGGGGTCACAGAGCTCATACCTACTGTGGCCCACAAACCTTAAGGTAATGCAGTGCCATGAGGTCCTGGGGTCAGTGCACAAACCCAAATGAAGTGGGGGGGGTCTGTGTGTGTGTGTGTGGGGGGGGGGGGAGGCCCAATGTTCATACCTTCTGTGGCACATAAACCTCAAGGTAATGCAGTGCTGTGAGGTCAGAGGGGCATCAGTGCACAAACCCAAATGAAATTATGGGGTTTAGTGTGCAGGGTGGGAGGAAGGGGGGGGGGGGGGGTCACATGCCTTCTGTGGCACACAAACCTCAAGGTAGTGCTGTGGGGTCAGGGGTCAGTGCACAAACCAGTGAAGTTTTGGGAATGGGGGTGTAGGGGAGGAGGTCACAGTGCTCATGCCTTCTGTGGCACATAAACCTCAAGGTAATGCTGTGGGGTCAGGGGGTCAGTGCACAGTGTCAAAATCTAATGAATTTATGGGAGGGTGGGGCGGGGTCACAGTGTTCATGCCTTCTGTGGCACACAAATCTCGAGGTAATGTAGTGGGGTCAGTGCACAAAGACAAAATTTAATGAACTTGGAGGGGGTGGGGGGGGGGGGGGGGTGGAGTCACAGCGCTCATGCCTTCTCCAGTACACAAACCTCAAGGTAGTGCTGTGATGTGTGCATGGTCATGGGATCAGAGTACAAACCAACATCAAATGGCAGATGTCACACTGCTTAAATTGCACCATTAAAGATGTAGAAGTATCAGTATCACGGAATTATTACATCCAGTACTCTCTTGAATATTATCATTGTTTTACCATTATTATTGTTATTGGCAGTGCCACTATGTAGAACAATGCAAGTTGAGCACTCTTTTAACCCTTTCACAGCACTGATGTCATTTGAAATTAATGAAAATAACCAATAAATGTGAAAATTCAAAATCCTTCACCCTTTTTCTTTTTCGCATTGGCTTTGGAGAAGATTTTCATCAAAATGCATCACACTGAGAGGAGATGTTACAGGACCAGAAAACAGACTGTTTTTGAGGTGCGTCCATGCATCTTTCAGCCTGGAAATTTTACACACTGGGGCAGAGATGGGGTTAATATATATGTTCATGCACATGTGTTCCTGGGTTTTTACTTTTGCTGTATGGTAGAGTGCTGCAGGTGTGGTGTCACTCCACTCACCTTTATGTTACCAGAGAAGTCCATTTTTACTGGAGCAAATGCTGTACTATTGAGCTTATCTGAAAAGAGAACAATTAATTAATTACCACCATGTACTTATACTGAGCTTATCAGCAAAGAGAAAAAGTAATTACCATCATGTATTTCACCCTCATATAACCATCATGGTTGACTGGAAATTAAAAATCAGTTATCTATCCATCAAGTAAAGCTCGAAAGTTCCCGTAATCATATTACACATTATGGTGTGTCTGAAAAACTCTCCATATTTTGGAGAGAGAGAGAGAAAAAAAACCCAGTGTTGTTGTTGTTGTTGTTGTTGTTGTTGTTGGTGGTGGTGGTGGTGGTGGTGCTGCTGCTGCTGCTGCAGCTGCTGCTGCTGCTGCTGCTGCTGCGTGGGTGGGTTCATACTTATTCAATGCAAATCAAAACACAACCAATTTCAGTCCTATTTTACTTTTTCAGTCTGAAATATTTGTTCCCATTTCTCAGTTTCTGGCAACAATTTGCAAGACTTAGAATGTATTTATTCAAATCAGCCAAATTGAAAATGTTTCTCTTAAATGGTGATTTCACACACACTCCCCTTCTTCGAAAATCACGTCATGAAATATTACTTGTCAAATATGCTAACTCCTGTGCCCTTAATCTTCATACACACAAGGGAGTTAATTAGCACTCAAAATATGTAACACCAGTACAATAACAAAGACCTGATTCACCTACACTTAACTCTCACCTGGCATGAGTGTAAATACAAAGTACATAAATTTTTGAGGATGTACCTCTGGTAAAGTTTTTGTACCTTGTATTTACAGGCATGCCAGGATAAGGTGAGAGTTACCATAGGTGACTCAGGTCCTTAAGGTTGTCCTTGTGTTGCATATTTCACGTGCTAATTAACTCCCTTGTGTGTTGATTCTGCCCGAGCACTCTGGGCCTTGCTTGGTTTTAGATTTTTTTCATTACAGGTATTTGTTCCAAATTCCAATGCATATACTTCATTCAAACTTGTAAACTTGTTGTGCTGATTTGGGGGCTAACAGGGCTACCCATCTTGTGTGTGTGCATGTGCTATCTGCATTTGTGATGTTGAATGAAGTGTTGTAGTGTGTTTGTTTACGTCATTAGGTGGATTTCATTGTGCTCTTGGTTCTGTATAGATTTCACTGACTCTTATTGTTTCTGCATCGTGTGCTTGAGGCCCAACCAAACTATTGTTTCTGCATCGTGTACTTGAGGCCCAACCAAACTCTATTGTTTCAGCACCATGTGCTCGAGGCCCAACCAAACTCCACTGTTTCTGCATCGTGTGCTTGAGGCCCAACTATTGTTTCTGCAACGTGTACTTGAGGCCCAACCAAACTCTATTGTTTCTGCACTGTGCTCGAGGCCCAACCAAACCCTACTGTTTCTGCATCGTGTGAGACCCAACCAAACTCTTTCTGCATTGTGTGCTTGAGGCCCAACCAAACTCTATGGTTTCTGCATCATGTGCTTGAGGCCCAACCAAACTCTATGGTTTCTGCATCATGTGCTTGAGGCCCAACCAAACTCTATTGTTTCTGCATCATGTGCTTGAGGCCCAACCAAACTCTATGGTTTCTGCATCATGTGCTTGAGGCCCAACCAAACTCTGGTTTCTGCATCATGTGCTTGAGGCCCAACCAAACTCTATTGTTTCTGCATCGAGTGCTTGTGGCCCAACCAAACTCTATTGTTTCTGCATCATGTGCTTGAGGCCCAACCAAACTCTATTGTTTCTGCATCATGTGCTTGAGGCCCAACCAAACTCTATTGTTTCTGCATCGTGTGCTTGTGGCCCAACCAACCAACCAACCAACCTCACCTCTCTCCCCACAAGCTTTTGACCCGACCACCATGTGGTGCTGTGTTGACTTGGGGTCTGAAAACTCTGATTCAGCATTCCAGTGATCGTAATTTGCCTCACTCGATTGCCACTCATATTTCTCGAGATAAAATCAAGCGAACCCACACAATTACTTATTTTGAAGGTTTTCTTTGGATTCGACGAGTCTTTCACTCCGTAACTGGGCTTTAGCTTGTGAAGAAAACGTGGCATCAGCTCTTCAATGTGGGTTGTTTGTTTTTTTCTTTCTCCACAGATTATCAGTTGTCACATTCTGACTGGCTGAAGTACTCAGGTGATTGTCAGACCAGAACCCTCTATCAGCCAGCCAGCATTTACGAGCTCTTACCAAATATAGGTACGAGTTCCCTACAAGCGTCAAGGAAAGGCTGGACCGGAACACCCCCATCTTCTAAAATAGCGACATTCACAAAACTGCAACAAACAAGAAGAACAAATTCTCAGTTGTAACATTCAAAGTAGGAAAGTATCATCTTAAATTATTCTCTCTCTCTCTCTCTCTCTCTCTCTGTTGCTCTGCCATTAAAGAAATAGTCATGGTCATCCAACCATTATAAACATGCAAAGGCTTGTCAGAGGTTACCATCACACAGTTCTGAGAATAACAACTTACTCAAACATACAGGAAAAACAAAAAATACCATGCTCACCTCGTAGACATGGCAGAAAAGAAAGTGGGTATCCTGGAATCGATGGCATCTTTGAACTCATCTGTGCCATCCCCCTCCTCTGCTTTCTGTCTGTTCAGTGTGAGACCCCCCTCTTCGGCCGCTGGGTTCTCCGAGATACTGCTTTCTGGTGCTGCTACCTCTCTACTGCCGGCTGATTGGCTGCCTGACACTGAGGGTGGAACTATAGTGGGTTCCGACAGCGAGACATCGGAGTGCGAGCCATCAGAACTGGCTCGGGACCTTTGCCGCGACTTCACAAAGTTGGAGCCATCCAAGGAACCTGAGGAGGACTGCCGGTTCCTTAATGGTCTGAAAGACATGCATTCCAAGCTACAGAAAGGAAGGAAACCTGCTATGAACAGCTAACGTCTCACAGGAGAAGCTATTTTTTACTCCACAGCCCCTTTCTTGCCTAATGAAGAAAAAGCGAAAAAAAATCTGCTTTTTTTGCCTCTTTTTTTTTACCAAACTAAAATATTACAGTTAAAACCATGCAGTCAGGACCTGAATCAGATGAGCAAAGAGGAGCAACTGGACCCTATTTGTTGTCAAGGATCCTGGTATTTGCTCTAGCTACATTGCACAAAAAGTGACACAAGAAGCAAAGAGGCTCTCAAGCCCGTCTTGTTTCAGCTATATAAGCTACAACCTTCACTGACTGACATCCATTTCAATGAAACAGAACCTTCTCTTCTTTTTTTTTTCTTTTTTTTTTTTTGGGGGGGGGGGGGGGGGGGGGGGGCTTTTTTAAGATGTCATTCAAGAACTTGACCAATGAAAGTATCAATAAAAGCGTACCATTCTCACAATCATCTGATTTACATACAGAAAGTGAAAGCAAGTGAACAAATTTCATGAGAACAATGCAGAAAATTCACTGCTTACCATGCACATAAGTACATTTATTTATTTTTTAAACAGAGAAAGAAAGACATGGGGCACTAATCATTAGATATACTCACATTTCTCATGCCAGTTAAAAAAAAAACTTATTTAACATCTTTAAAAAGTTCTTACTTGTCACTGGAGTTGGATCTGGACACCGACACCCTCGAATTCTGAAATAAAACCAGAAAAACCAATATAAATGCTTCCCCAAAACAGTCTTTAGGTTCACCAGAGCTTGCAAACAATACACGTAAAAGTAAACACTGACTTTAAACAGACACTACATAATACCACAGAGTTTCAGCTAAAAAGCACCCTTTTCAAACGACAAACAAGAAGCAAGATGTCTGGGGGTGGGGAGAGAATACAAGCACATATTCCACAAAATCCATTTGTTGCTTCCAAAAAGACGCTGTCACTGTTTGTTGCTTTAAAAATGGTGCTGTCACTGTTTGTTACTTCAAAAAGGTGTTGTCACTGAAATGTAGCATGTTATGTAGTTGCCTAATTGAAATAAGTATTCCTTTTCACTTTTTGTGTGTTTTGATCTAGTTTGAGAGTGCTGACAGTGAGCTTTGTTTCAGATTTTTCTTCTTCTTCTTTTTTTTTTTTTTTTTACAAAACAGAGAAGCATGAACTTACAGTTACGGATGAAGAGGTGGAGACACGTTTCGGTGAAGAGGGTACCACGACTTCTCCAGCAACAGATGTGTCCTGCACCAACTTCATCACACCATCCAGCGTCAGAATAAATGTGTCGCATGTTGCACTCAGCAGAGATGTCGCCTCATTCAGTTTCTGAGAGTACAAAAGATAAGAGCAAATATCACACTGCTCCTGCTCCTGAATGATCCTGCAACATTTCACAGCCTTTGTCTCTGATGGTTTCAGCCTGAGGAAAAGGCAGTGCTAAAAAGCCTATGCCAAAAACAGCCACATGAACAGCCTCACCAACACTCACCCTCACACAGACTCCCATGAGTTTCCAAACAAGTGTGTCATGACAATTTTACCAAGCCACGGCGGCAAACCAATACAAAAACTCATTCTCTGTGCGGATGGTTGTGGCCTGGAACCATCTCAACAAAACCAAAATACGTGCCAATTCTGTGAACAGTTTACAAACACTCACTGCAGCTAGCAAGGGATGCTGAACCACTGTGCCACCCCCCACCATTGTGTTTATGCCATACACCTGGATGCTGCAATGTATTCAACAGATACAGATACCAAACAAGCAACAGGAAGTCAGTATGGGTAAGAGCAGTGTTTGATGGCACAGTGAGGGGCAGAATAGTACAGATCTGACAGCAAAGTGAAATGGCAGAACGTTACCGCCACGTCTGGCACAGCCATCTGTTCTCCATCTCCCTTCTGTGTGATGCTTTGCTTGACGGAGTGCACCTGCTGCATCAGTAGATCACAGTACAGGCGCAGCTCAGACTTCTTGGTTCGCATGATGTCTGCTGGCAGCTCACCTGAAATTAGTTTACATACATGTATATATCTCATCATTTTGTTGGAAATATTCTCTCTCTCTCTCTCTCTCTCTCTCTCTCTCTCTCTCTCTCTCTCTCTTGGAGGGAGTGGGGTGTTTTCTTATTTTGTTCATTTAGTGCTGACTGTTCAGACATACAGGCGGGAGTTCCGCTGTGCACAGAGAGGAGAGAGTTCCAGTGTGCAGACAGATGGGGGTGGAATTCCACTGTGCACAAACAGGGGGGATTCCAATGTGCAGACAGACAAAGGGGTGGGGGGTGGGGTCCACTGAGGACAGATGGGGGGGGGGGGTGCACTGTGTACAGACAAGGGGGGGGGGGGGGGGGGTCCAATGTGCAGACAGGGGAGAGTTCCAGTGTACAGACAGACTGGGGGGAGTTCCACTGTGCAGACAAACAGGGGGGAGTTCCACTGTGCAGACAGACAGGGGGGAGTTCCACTGTGCAGACAGAAAGGGAGGGGGGGGGGAGGGTCCACTGTGCAGACAGACAGGGGAAAATTCCAATGTGCAGACAGACAGGGGGGAGTTCCACTGTGCAGACAGACAGGGGGGGATTCCAATGTGCAGACAGGCAGAGCTCACCTGGAGGCTCCTGGGAGGTCTGGCTGTACTTGGCCTTGGCAGAGCCCAGAGCTATGAGCCAAGACTGCCGCTCCTGGGGCTGAGCCGCCTTCACATAGTAGTGCTGCTCTCCGGGAATGATCAGGTCTAAGCGAGTGTTGTCTGTTGGGTGCACTGATGTGTGAACAAAGAGCAAACACACTTGTGTATCCAACGTATTGCGATAGCCTGGCATGTTCATGCATGACTACTGCTCTCCGGGAATGATCAGGTCTAAGCGAGTGTTGTCTGTCAGGTGCACTGATATGCGAACAAAGAGCAAACACACTTGTGTATCTAATGTACTGCAATAACTAGACATGTTAGTTAATGCAGGATCTGCTGCTGTCTGGGAATGATCAGGTCTAAGCACGTTGGGCATGATGACACTGTGACAGATCAGCAAAGCACATACACACTGGGAAATTGATACATACAGGTATAATTGTACTACAACAACCTGGCATGGTCTTCCAGAAATGATCAGGCCAGTGGCACACCAGAACCCCTCCACCTGAGGAATTCATGGACAGCCTTGGCAGTGGCACTGATGCCCAGTGTCACTTGCGGTCATCTGCTGTATAGCTGTGTAGAGAGTTGTCAACCATTTTAAAGGGCATTTTAATGGAAAGGACCAAAGCTGCCATGCATGCACCCGTATGTTTTATCAGGCCACCAACACTCCACTAAGTGAGCCTGCCCCAGTGTCTGGTAGAACTAGAAGAAGAAAAAGAACAAACAAGTATTGTCTTTGGGTATACTCACAGGTGAACACAGCGCAAAGGCATTCAGCAAATTACAGCATGTGCTACAACTGTCTGGCACATTCATAAAGCAGCACTGCTCTCCCTGAATCATCAGGCCTAGAGTGGTGCTTCCTGGATCCACTGACACATGTGAATGAAGAGCAAACACACTCATGACAGGAACATGTTACCATGTACCATAATACTATAGCTTGCAGCATTCACACTGCGGTGCTGTTCTCAGAGAATGATCTGGTCTTAGAAACAAGCATTGTCTGTTGGATGCAAGCTATGATGTGCATGAAAGCAAACACATAGTTATTGTGAAGTAAAACCCATGTCACTACCTTTGATGTCGCAAGCACTCATCTTGATGGATCCTTTGCATCCATTGTTGACATCTTCCTGTGATTTGTAATATGACAGCACACCTGACTCCAGGATAAACCATCGGGGCTGCCACCCTGCAAAACAGTCCACTCATTCAGTTTTCACACACTTCACAGTCAGCACAACAAAGATGCATGTAGTGGAAAAGCATACTAGTATAACACCAGTACTTCACTGATCAGTATCCCATACCATTTACTGGTAATGGTATATATATATAATATAAAATAGCAGATGCCACAGTCCAGTCATCATTTATGGAATAATGACTCAGCCAGTCAGTCAGATACATGCATGCACACACACACACACACACACACACACACACACACACACACACACACACACACACACACGTATGCACTGCACACACAAAAGACACACTTATACTAAATTACTAATGCACCTGCATACCGTGAGGCCAAAAATGCTGCCAGTGGTCAGAGTTCTTTTGTGATTCTTCTGGGTTTTGATACCAAATGATTCCACCATGTTCACTTCATTTCACACACAGTCATTTTCACTTCCCTTTCTTGCTTTTTTGTTTTATTTCCCCATTGTCTCCATGAAAGAAAAAAGGAAGTGTACCAGTATTGTGCAGTGATAGTGGAATACATTACCCAACAACTTCATACTGAGGTTTAATCATTTACCTGTAAGTGTAAGTGTAATATTACAAGTTTCCTAGGTAGGACTGCCCACTCCTTTTTTTTAAAATCTTTTTTCTCTATTGAGTTCTTAAGCCCGTTCTTAACTGGGCGAATATTTGTTCACCTGAACATACTTCGGACACTTCGACGAACTATGATTCATTTCTTAATTGAACTTTTAGTTCGCTGAATATGGTTCAGACAGTCCAAACTTTACTTCATTCTTAACTGGCTTGTAATGAGATGCAAGCTTTGGCCCGAACTTGCGGCAGACACGCAACAGACAGCATGATCGAAAATGTAGGCTAAAGTCAAGTCAATACACTTTCATCATCCCTCACAGGGTACTTCAACTAACTACTATCTCATTCTTGGTCTCTGAGACAAGGCTGCGCCTTCCACAAGTCAACAAATAAACAAATTCCCTCAGAAGCGAGTGAAGAACCTAGCGATACCATCATCTATTTTTATTTTAGTTTTTTCTTCATCCACAGGAGAGCTCTGCTCTCAGCCAATCAGAGGCAATGATCGTCCAATTGACCAATAGGGCAAATGTTCCCAGAACATGTTGAGCGAAGCTTTTTCGACCCCAAAGGTATCTTCAATGAATACTTCCAACTAGGTTCGCAAAGAAAAGTTGGCCCAATTAAGAACCAACTAGCTTCACTGAATACTTCCAACTAGGTTCGCAAACAAACATTCACCCAATTAAGAACGGGCTTTTCAGTGATTAAATTTTTCACTGAGTGGACTTTTTTTTTCTTTTTTTTCTTTTTTTTAAACTTCTTATTGTCCACAAATGGTTTATGGTTTTTCAATTTGAATGAAAATGCTGTTTAAATAATGGTGATATTCAGAGATATATTGTTCTCTGCAAGATCAAATGTCAAACTTACATATTTTTTATAGCATGACACATTGACAGTAAATGACTAAAAACAAAAACAAAAAACTCATTTAAAAAAACAAGTACAATAATTTTAATATTCAGACAAGCCCAAACCTAATTAAAATTATGAAAATGCATCACAGGGGCATATTTCTGACCCCTTACAAAATGTGAATCATCAACCGTAAACGCTAACTAAAAGAAACATTCATTTGGTATTCAGCTACTCAGGATGGGGCTTCATCTGTCAGGATTAGGTGGCCACAATCCAGTTATTACAAAATGGTTGTTGATTACACTGCCATTTTGGGACTCTAAATCTAATGAACAAACTAGTCTTAGTCACAGTCGGTACCACATCAGTGAAACCAACATAAGCCCAGGATCAGCAACAACTCCTAGTCCCCACAGTACTACAAGATTTAATAATAGTACTTAGTAGTACCCATACACCCAGAAGAGCATAGACAAGTTAGAGGCCGTCCGGAGACAAGCTGCCCAATTTGTGCTGTACCATTACCACAACACTTCTAGTGTTCATCACATGATAGACTCAGTCAGATGGCCGCCTCTGGAACAGCGCAGGAAGACCTCATGCCTAGGGGTGATGTACAACATCTACAATGAACTAGTCCAGTGCCCCATCATCAAGACCAAACTAGTCCCACCACCACCCTGCACACTGTCAACAGCATAGCCTCATCACCACCAGAACACAGTACTGAGGCGGTTCCTTTTTACCCCACACCATCAGGGTCTGGAACTCTCTCTCCAAGGATGCAGTTGAGGCGACGACTGTTGACACTTTTGTGTCACGTGCCTCCCACTGACCAGTCAACTAGCTTTCTTTTCTTTTCTTTTTTTTTTTTTTAGAAGGAACTTGAGACAGTGTAACAATTTAAGAACTTTTTGTTATTTCGTTTTGCGAACACCGCCTAACGAGCCGGAATAATCATCAACATGACTGTAGGCATCTAAGGAAAGAAGAAGAAGTAGTCTGAATTCTGGAAGATGCATCTCGCACGCAAAAAGGGAGCGTCAGTTTCTTCTTCCTCTACTCGTGTAATACCCAAAATTATTAATGTTCGAACTAAAAGACAACCAACCATTAAAATATATCGGAACCCTAAACTTCTGGAGTATCAATGTTCAAATTAACGTTGCGAACTCAACAAGAACATCGTTAGCAGTAATTAATGTCTGAAAGTCAACCGGCACGGATGGTACGTGCAGACGATTTTTTTTAGACTACCAACAAGTTGTTCGTGTCCAAGAATGATACCGACTACATAAACGATGCTACTTAATTAACGGGCTATTTGACACCAAAGTTTGCGTTAAATAGCATTTTTGACCGCAGATAAGATTGGGGTAATGTGTACAAACCTGACAGATAGTTCGTCCACTTCCACAACACGCCTTCCATGTTTGTTGTTAAACGTCAACATGTAAAGCTGCTTCGAAGTTTCAACAGTTTCGTAGAACAATTAAAATCTAGGCCTATCTTTTCAGTAAACAGTAAGGGCCACAGTCTTCTTTGGGTCAAATTTAAAGGCAAAACCACTTTAATTAAACACTGTATGTTCGTGTACATTTGAATTATGCAATCTGATAATTTCAACGGTCTTAGGTGCAAGGGAAAACACTCAAAAAAACAATAAATGTATCCCTAGAAAATGTAACTGTATTGGTTATTTCCCCTTTTGATTTACGCTGAGGTTTTCACTTAGCAACTGATAAACCAAGAAAGTGTGTCATTCGGTTGTTGTTCTGCTCTGTCAAGCCAGTAATAAAGAAAGAAATGAGGTGTGGGGGGGAGGGGTCAAGGCAAAAACGAAAACAAACGAAAAAAACAACTGTTGTTGTATCGATAGACAGGGAGCAACAAATGAAAACATCTAGAACAGATCAATAAAATGTATTCCCGGCCCAGCATGTATAATTTTTAAAAAATATTTTAAAAACAATATGATGCGGATATTCACAAATAAGTGTTCCCACTACTTGGGAAGACCCATAACTGTGTGCTTTGCCCCATCTCTCACAAATTTCCCCATCATTGGCTTTGACAGTTCCGATGTTAGTCTGATTGACGATGGCCGTGTCTCATCCCTTCAAGCAAGATATCAAGCTCTTCTACACCTCTCTCCTCCAGGCGATCGATGGTGTCATGTCCTTGGCTTTGTACCTATGGTAGTGTTTCACATTCCTATAACTGTACTGCACTAGATGTTGCTTGTGCAATGGCAGAGACGGCACTGCACAGCCGGCATAAAACTTAAAACTCTCGACAGGCTTGGCTAAGTAGATGATTCTGTTTTTGAGACTGTGTAGGCTATTACTGTCCTTTAAAAAATTCGGTTGGGAGACTGGTATAGGTCAGGGTGTGTGTGTGTGTGGGGGGGGGGGGGGGGGGGCTAGAATCCAGTTGTCCAGCAGGCCTAATCATTTTTGTATGAATTTTGGCTTCATTCATTATTTGAAGCTATTTGATTAATTTGAATTTTTGTGACCCAAAATGGCATTTAAAATGCCTCCTTGGATATAGCCCTATCCACGCACGCACACACACACTTACACAAATAGAACTGGGCAGTGCAACTCAATTACACCTGCTATAGGTAAGACAATCTATAACTTACCAATAGGTAAGACAATCTGTAACTTACCATTTTGCTAGCAGCTAAACAAGCTTTTCTTCAAGATTTTCATGAGGTAAAATATTCAGCAATGCATCATCTTAATGGGAGAAGTAAGCCTGTAGGAAAAGAAGGGACTTCCTTTTTTCCATCTGTTGACCATACACATACTCAAACTTTTATTCCACAGGAACTGTGTCTGGTCAGTCAATACTTGATGGACAAGGGAGGCTTACTTTGTACATGCACTGTATGTGTGTGTAGCAATGAAGTTATGCACGGGGTCATCTTGGCGCATCATCTGTGACAGATGTGGTGAATCTAGATTTACAGATGCATGGTGTGATGTGATGTGTTACTTTAACAATATGCTGCTTTGAATGCCCCCCCCACCCCATGGAGGAACAGCAAAGCATCACTGGGTTTAATAATTATGGTCTGTATATAATGCCATTTTCTGTGTGTGTGTGTGTGTGTGTGTGTGTGTGTGTGTGTGTGTGTGTGTGTGTGTGTGCCCACGTGTGTGTATGTGTGTGTGTGTGCATGTGTGTGTGTGTGTGTGTGTGTGTGTGTGTGTGTGTGCGTGCGTGCATGTGAGAGAGAGAGAGAGAGCACTTCAGAAAGACAGGCAGGCACACTGAAACAAAAATGACTGAAAGCAAAGTTTATTATTTAAAGGAGGAAGTTATCAAAATCAAAGGAAACAACAAGTGTTCTGTGCCTTTTGCAAAATGTAAAAAAATTCCATCACCAAAACTTTTTTTCTGAATGAACCAACGACAAAAACCAGTTGAGCAAAAGTGAAAACTGGCAAGTTTGAAAAGCCTTAACTACACTAGACATCCAGGAAACCGCACTGGCAGTCAAGGGCCATCACCAACACTGACAAGTCATTTCAATTTTTCATTGATCTGATGCATAAAATGTTTGTTCATTGCATTCAAAAGGGTATTTTTGCCAAAAATGGTCACATTATCTTGTCAAGCCTCATTAAAAGTTATTCTTAACATTTTTTTTAACATGTTCATCGGTCAAAATCAAGGATGTCCTGTTTGACCCATTCTCAAACCTAAGCTCATGGGGTGATGTAGTGGGATGGGATGGGGGCGGGTAGGGGGGGCGAGGGGGGAGCCAGTTTTCACAAATGTTCAAGTCCTTGTTTTTAGGCAATTCTGTCACTGATCCCCTTTTTTCCTCTTATGTTTTTGTTGTTGTTGTTTTTCCAGTGGGTTTAGTAACTTTCAGAGTATGTGATGACAGAACAACATTCCCCTGAAGAGTTAGTTATCAGATTTTAACATCCTGTGAACTGCACAGGACCCCTTCAGGATGATCAAACTAAATGCACCTTTCCAAATTTTTCTCATGTTAAGGGGAGAGACCCTAAAAGCCAGCACTGGTTCACCTGGTGCTATAAAAGCTATCAGCAATGATATCCTGTAAAGGAAATGCCGACCACAAAAAAATGAAATAGTGGAGAAAACCTTGGCAGTTCACGTAGTATTAAAACCCTCCTAGTGTAAGTTATTGCAGTAAATGCTCTTACTGAAAATCCACTCAATGCTGGCAGCCCAACCCAGACAATAGAGCAAAATTTTGTGTGTTCAGTTGATTTTCTGTGAACGCATGAAGAGTTCCCCAATTTTCAAGCAGCTGCATTCCGACTCAGTCGCACAGATTACAAAAGCCAAGGACATGACACCCTGGTTGGCAATGAGGGCATATCAGAATGCCTCTGCAAC
Source organism: Alviniconcha strummeri (assembly GCA_963584105.1). Taxonomy (NCBI): domain Eukaryota; kingdom Metazoa; phylum Mollusca; class Gastropoda; family Provannidae; genus Alviniconcha; species Alviniconcha strummeri. The sequence continues at coordinate 32,530,716 of OY757541.1, read as the reverse complement.
CCAGTAAACATGTGGCTAATGCCAAGGAAGTGATTATAAGCTCACTAACTTTACGAAGGTCAGTGCATGTATCACATGGTGAAGAAACTTTACAAACCCACACTAAGACACATCCACTGAGACAGTTATTTGCAGGGAAAAGGTCAATAATTATCAGTCTGTCCACCTTATAGTTTATCCATTATCCAAGTACAAGTTTTACAACACCAAAAATATTCATAAAAGGGAATGTTTACCTGCCTCAGCTATACATATAACAATGCTTAACAGTTAAATCAAAACCATGAGAACAAAAACAAGGGAAGCACATGTATCTTTGAACATGTACATTTCAAACAATCAATCAATATATATTAAGTTCATAATGTTGTAATCAACAATTATAACATTACTGAGTTTTAATTTTGATCATAAAAGAACTCACTGAGAAGTTGCAGCTTTCCAGCAAGTCTTTCTGATGCTACTGTGACCTTCAAAAACTGAACACAAATCACAAAATGTATCAAGTTTATAATGTTGTACTGATTTTTATTTTTATTTATTGACTTTTAACTTTGATCAGAGATGAAATCACTGAGAAAATGCAGCTTTCTGTTTAGCATTTCTGATGCCACTGTGACCTTCAAAAACTGGATATAGAAACTAGTTTACATTGTTGCACTAAAAAAAAATTTTTTTTATTGAGTTTTATCTTTGATCAGATAAGAATTCATCAGGAAAATGCAGCTTTCAGTTTAGGTTTTCTGATGCTGCTGTGGCCTTGAAAAACTAGGTATAAATCTTTTCTTTTTTATATATATAAACAGTTAAAACACTGAGAGGTGATCATCACTCAAAGGTTGAAAGGTGTGTGTTTGGCTGCTTTTCGGTAAATACATGAAGATGAGTTGCCCAGCCTTCAAGCAGCTGCATTCTGACTCAAGATGTTGATTTTGCTCTGTCACACTGATTACAAAAGCCAAAGATAAACCCAGGCTGGCAAAGAGGGCACATCAGAACATTTCTGCAACCCAACAAATAAATTATGTGGACCATTTGTACCTGAAAGACTGCCAAAGTTCGGGTTCTGCCCCCATCATAATAATACACAGATTTCCCATTTTCCACACCAATTTACAACAAAAAAGAGCAAACATGGTATTATTATACACCACACACGACAAATGAGAAAGAGCACCAAACCACACTCATAAAGTGGCTGTAACAACAAGAAGTCAAACAACAGAACCAGTGGCAGTACTCTTGTCTGAATAACAGAAGCGCCAGAACAGAAGCGCCAAGACAATGAAATATGATCAATGCAAACCAGAAAGCAGACACATGATAGTGGAGATGATCTCAAATCTGTATGCAAGCTATGAGTAAACCAGTGATGAATGACATCCAGTCTGACCAGTGTCAAAAATTCATAAGTTTCACTGACTGACTCCTCCACACCCCAATGTCAGATAGAGAGATTTCAATGAAACAAGCTCTGTCATAGTGATCTTGATTTCCTTGTGCGTGCTAAATGCATGGCATTGGCGCAGTTGTGACATAACAATTATACTGCACATAAAATGCAGTTTTTATGTGTATGTACGACCCCTGAATATGTAACTGTGTAAGATCAGGGCCAGAGATGGGGTGGTGGGGGGGGGGGGGGGGGGGAGCAAACAGTGCATTCTCGTGAAGAATGCTCTGCATAAGCTCCTGAGGGTTCTTTGTTACAAGTGGAGGTCTTGTCCCCATCAATTTTATGTGCTATCTGAGCAGAATATGTATGAACTCATATGCATCTCTAAATATGCCCTATGCAAAATGATTATGCACACTAGCCTTCCCCTACATATATTAATCAAGCAAAAACTTCTTTATATAATAATGACAGGAAGAAAAAAAAAGGAGTTGGGAGGGGGTAAAAGACAAACATAGAACAACAACATTTTAGTGTATCCAAGACTGATCACAGAATACTGTACATGTATAAAACACATGTGCATGTCTGTATACATAATTACAGATCAAACATTTGTCAAGAGTAGTATAAAAAGTCAGCAATGACAAAAACAATCTATTTAAAGCAGTGCAAAAAGGATGACCCTGCAGTGATGTACGTGCCTATGATGACAGCGCACATAAAAAGCACAACCTTTACAAACATTTGCCTCCAGGAAATTGGATCCAACTTAAGAAATCAACTACAGAAAAATGAAGCAGCTAAAAACAACAAATCTCATAATTATATTGCACAGATATACTGGACAATAGCAAGTACACTTCCTTTGGCCTACATGCCTATCTAGCAGCACATACACATCCATAAATGCCAGCACAACAATATGCTCTCAATTCTCAGTTTGCACCACAACATGTGTCCTCCCCAAAAGTTGAATTTTCACTGAAGAGCTGTGCACGTAATATTTATATCGATTGCTATCACCACAGGTATTCCTCTTTCCTTTTTTTTTTTTAACAACAAACTCATACCAAGCACAGCGTAATTTGTGCAACGCTGTACCTGGTTTTCATTGTCAAAACTGGCAGCAAAGACAAACAAGATCAGCAATATTTTCAAGCTGTAAGTTCAGGAGCTTCCTCCAGGACATGGAACTCCTAACTCTGATGGTTAAAACCAACAATGAACTTCTTTTCAATTCAAAGACTACATTTTTGCTCACTAGTTTCTTCAGGCCAGGTAACAGGATCACACCAAAGGCCACTCAACTCCTCTAAGACTGACCTTTCATGGGGATTTCCTTTGCAGGTGAGCTCTAAAAAAGACAAAAGTCCAGTTTTCTTTTGCTTACACCAAGACATGACCTACTCACCCAAAGAGTGTATGCTTTAAGACAGATGTCTTCATCACCTTTAAAAAAAAAAAAAAAAAAAAAATGAAACGGCTTCTGAATAGTAACCACAAATAAAAAAAGAGACAATGCGCACATTATCGCAAAGTAGTGTTTGTAGACTAAAACTTTGAACATTTTCATTTCTTTCAATCTATGTCTACAGAATCTGAACTGATTCAAAACACTGGGATGACTTCCCCAATCAATCTAGTACAGCATTCATTATCACCATCATTATTATCAACAATATCATCATTATTTGCATAATCCTAGATCCCATTATCCATTAAATTATTATCATAATTGCTATTATTTCACCATCATGGCTGATGTTATCATCACAATTATTGTCAAGACCATTTCCATATTTTCATTTTGAATAATCCTGAGCCATTTCATCATGTATATTCTCGAAGAAACCATAGTTTCCATACATGGAACTGCGTGACTTGAAAGCAAAAAACAATGAAATCCTGGAAAATAATCCATGGCCATCCCCAAAAAATTTATTGTAAGGCAAATGAAATCTTACCCCTATAATTTAATAAGCATACACAAAATGCAAGAGTGATGATTGCTGTGAACAAAATAGATACATGTGCTAGGATGTTAAAATCCAGTAAAAACTAATTCTCATTAAAAAAATAGAATCATTTTAAACCACAAGAAAACATGAGCAAACTTTCAGTTTGGTTTACATCTGAGTAAGCTAAAATAAGGCTTACAAAAAGGTTTTATTTTTGATCAGGGATGTATGTGTGTGTGTGTGTGTGTGTGTGTGTGTGTGTGTGTGTGTGTGTGTGTGTGTGTGCGCGTGCAGGTGTGTGTTTTAAACTGATATCATTGTCTTTCTTTATTAGAAAATCTGAGATATTGTAATTTCTGTAAAGAAAGCAAGCAGCCACAGATCAGCACTCTAAACTCTGAGATCCTTTCGAAGCTCACAGATCTATCCTCGTCTGACTTCATGTATAATGGTTTCATTCACAGTAAAAGTACAGAGGCTATCGAGTATAAGGGTCTAAACAGCTTCTCTTTTCAGCTATGCCATCATAACCAGCCCCAGCTCCAAGTAGCCATTTCTCACCATCCTTTAACACACTGGCAGAAAAAAAATCCAGCATCAAGTAACCATTTCTCACCATCTTTTAACACACTGGCAGAAAAACAATCCAGCATCAATTAGCCACTTCTCACCATCCTTTAACACACTGGTAGAAAAAAAAAAGCCAGCATCAAGTAGCCATTTCTCACCATCCTTTAGTTTGACACACTGGCAGAAAGAAAAGAAATCTAGCATCAAGCAGCCACTTCTCACCATCCTTTAACACACTGGTAGAAAAAATAAAAGCCAGCATCAAGTAGCCATTTTTCACCATCCTTTAGTTTAACACACTGGTAGAAAAAAAATCCAGCATCAAGTAGCCACTTCTCACCATCCCTTAACACATTGGTAAACAAAAAATCCAGCTCCAAATGGCCTCTTCTAACCAACCACCCCTTCACACTCAGGGCAAAAATGTACAAATATCCAACAGTTTTTACGGCTACAATGTAACCAACTGCCGCAGAGGCAACAAGAATGGTAAGCTAGTAGTAGTTGGCTGCATGGAGTGTGGCCATCACACACAATGTCTTAACTGCATGTCACACACACATGCATGCATACACACACACACACACCAATTCAGGTCTCATCCAAATCCACAATACTCACAACTTCATCTACATGCTGCTGCATAAACTACCAACAATCTCATCTACTCCATATTGCTGCAACATCAACAGCAATCTTCTGCAAGTGCATACAACCTGAAGGAAATGCATAGCAAATACCATGCAGATACTCTGACCCAAAGTCTATCAATCGGCTGCCAGGGAGATTAAGATCATGCTCAAAATATCTCACAATATAAAAAAAATTAATGCTATGTACAGCAAAACAACTGATGATAGAAAACCCCAATGAGAAAATGCCCCCCCCCCCCCCCCCCCCCCCTTTTTTTTCTTCTGCTTCTTCTGAAACCAAATCTTTCATATTTCTATGTAAACACCCCCAAACTAAGGACCACTGATATTTTAAGATCATTTGCTAGATTTTTCATGTGGTCTTAAGGGAGGATTTCACTGAATACAAAGCCACACAGGAAGGAACAAATTTCATAATAATTTTTTTATAAACAGAAAAACTATTTTTTCCAAAAATATTAAGTTATTTAAAACTACTTTGCTTCACAGAAGAGAAAGAGATATTCAAACTCAAACCTCAGTTGCTGGATACCCTGATGTAAGAAATCAGAGGTAATCATGTTTTCATTCACACACAGAGAGTTAAAAATATTTCAGCTTAAACAGTAAATCAAACCAAAAGGTTAAAAAAGAAAAAGCAAAAAAAAAAGCATCAGTTGCGTATCACAGGTTTCACAGATAAGATCTCTACTAGCCTGAGCGACAGTATGCACAGAGTTGGTACCAAAAAAACCAACCTGAAACACTGTAAATCACATACAAGACCACAAATAGTTACATTACAGCCAAGTAGCTAGGTCACAATAAACAGTAGGACATTCCATCTCAAGTCTGAAAGAAAACAAAATACAGTGAAACATCTGCTTCATATTAAGAATGTCACTTCAAAAGCATGCCAGATTTGACTAGCTACATTTTCACCAGTTCAATGGAGTGCCAGTAATCAGACTTCTTCAGCTGATTGTTCTGTGACATTTACTAGTTCTGGGGCTTACTGCTTGATCCCAACTGTAAACAAATTTGTACACACAAAATCGTGACACAAACATTGCGTAATTTCCAGAATGAAACTGAGAAAGCCTGATATTCTTCAACACTATCCAGGCTGAAATTCCCTAACCACATGGTGAAAAAAGTAATAATAATAAAAATCACACAAAAACATTGATTTGTCAAGTGCATGCCCGGTTATGAACTGCCCTTGGTGCTGTACAAAAAACTACAATGGTGCATTCTAACAAACATTCAGAACACCCTGTTTCAGTTTGTGCACTAAAACTGCTCCCCTCTTTTGACAGAGAGCCAAATGTATCACAATCTAGACACTCTTCCTCGTTTTTCATACCAGGGTGCTCTACCTTTCAAAAAGACACCAACACCGGGAGTAAACACAGATTATAGCTCCATATATGCAAACAAAAAGGCTTGTAACTTTGTTTGCTGTGGTCTTCCTAATTTAAAGTAAACAGTGCTAGGCAAAAACCCTGTTTGTGCAATGTAAGGGGCTGCGGGGATGCATCCTCAAAATAACTCAAATCCTTCGTGCGATTTCAGCAACACTCAAAACTGCTATTGCTGCTTTGAGCTCACCCAAACCTGTTCAGTCCAACAGGTCCGTACAAAATTCATTACCGCTGTCACTGTAACATTATGAACTGGTCCAAATGACATCAGAGAACAAGACTGTAAGGCGTTTGGTGCAAAAGTGCAAAGCCGATTGTCAAAAAAGGTACAATTACTACATCAAATTGTAAGTCTAAAAGTAACCTGGCAAAGTAGTTGAAAATGGGAATTAGGATACAATCACAAACAAGGCTCATACATATTTCTAATAATAAAATTCCATACTGTTTCAAGACTTCTCCTTACCTTCCTCTCTTTCTTTTGTTTTCCATGAAGCCAAATCAAAGCAAAAAGTGGAACTGCAACCACATAATAAAAGAGCAAAATGTAACTGTATAACACTGTAAGTGTATATGAATATGAGCCAGTTCGGCCTAGCAGTGAGGTGTTAGGCTGGTAAACAGAAGGAGCTTGGTTCAGTTCCACATCAGCTCCCCTTTCTCTTCAAAAGTTGTAGTTTGTGGACACTGTCTTGTGACCCTGTCCCTCACAATTAATGAAACATTAAAATGGCTCTCATCGCTGCCCGTCTTAATGCAGGAGTAATTCTGTCTAGTGTTTGGTATTATCTCTCTCTCTCTCTCTCCCCTGCCTCCTTGGATTTCAGTCCATGCTAGTACCTTTTTCAGAGACAACTCCTAAATTCAACCAGACCTGGTTATGAACAAAGTTACACTTAATTATGTGTAACTGATTAAATTATCACTAACCAAAGCAGCAAAATCAGTATAAAAAAAAATGTCTGCATGTTTGTTTTTTGTCCTTCTCTCTAATAAGCAACTTGATGTTTTATGCCCAGTCAGCCAGTATAGTTATATCACGGTGAATATTCCCTCTCTTATACACTGTTACATACCAGTTTGAATAAAAAATCTGCATCAGTTCTTTCTACCAAATACATCAATTGATTGTAGTGATTAAATTATAACTGCATACATTTTCCCTGTCCCTCTCTCATATAAATAGTCAACCAGTGCAAACTGTTTTCGGTTGTCCGAGACTAAAAAACAAAACAAAAATCCCCCTTTTGTTTCATTCTACTGGGCAAAACACACAGTCCTCAAAAGCTACTCCACACTTTTCCCCGGCTTTCAGAACTCCATGTGAACCTGGCATAAAATAAGACTGCTTCCTGGGTCCTTTTCAAATGGTCACAAGCCCAAGTCTTAATTTCCATCTGCTGACACTGCATGCATGATGTCTGCCAGGCTGTTTACAATGTCGGTGCCATGGTCCTCACTGCTGTGGGTAAGGTGGGTCTGGAAAAAGACAGCAACATTCTCAGAAATGGACCTAATGAAATCATTCAGAAAGTGTGCCTCACATTCTAGCGCCTTCCTCCAAACTCTGCCATAACTGGTTACATTATTTTGATGCACTTTCTGCCTCTGCGCATCTCTCTACTAAGTCAACTTTAATTCTCATTGTCAACATTCTCCATAAAAATAACTGGAATAAACATCAGGTTGAAGCACACATGCCCATCCCAGGTAAAAAATTAGTTCCATCTCAGTTCAAACAATTTTGGTTTTATTTGTGCTGGCGTAAGCATGGTGAGCACTTATAAGAGAAATGCTTATTACTGTCCCAGATTTCTGTGTCTATACAGCCATTTAGCTCCAACCAAAAATGGTCAATTAGTTGACAGTTTTCATACACATATGGCATAACCACTTATGGCCATGGTTGAAGGATATGGTCTATCAATGCTTGTCAAGAGGTCCATTTATGTTGCACTATAAAGCATATGTTGTTTGTAGATGCAGCATTGTTTTGTTTTTATTAAAAAGAACTTCAATTTCTTGCTCATTTATTTGTGCATACAATAGATGATTCTTAATGATAACACATACATGCACGCACGCATGCATGTGTGCACGCACACACGCATTCTTTCCACAGTACAATGGAAACCACAGAGAACACTCATGCAAAGATGAAACCCTGCCTCTGACAAGTGATTGAAAGGTTCACATAGCACTCCTTTTTTTTTTTGGGGGGGGGGGGGGGGGGGGGGGGGGTTCTTTTTTGACACATCTAACAATTTTTCTGTTAAAAGAAGAAGCAATTTTGATGGGATGGTCGCAACTGCTTTACCTTAAGGGGGTTCCACTGTATACATACAGATAATTCTGTGGGATGTTTCTCATCCACTGTATACATACAGATAATTCTGTGGGATGTTTCTCATCCACTGTATACATACAGATAATTCTGTCGGATGTTTCACATCCACTGTATACATACAGATAATTCTGTGGGATGTTTCACACTGCACACGCAGTCCCCTCTCTTTGACACTCGAAGCCCCCACTTTCACTTACAAGCAGCTGGCTGCCCATAGCCCTGAGGTGGTGGCATGGGTATCGCACCCTCAGGCCCTGGGTACGGTGGCGGCGGGGCATCCGGCGCTGGCCCTGAAGGGTAGGGCATGGCACTGCCAGGGGCTGGGTAGGGGGTGCCAGCTGGGGGGTAAGGGCCCGCTGGGGGTGGGTAGGGAGCGTCCTGGTAGAAGCCCCCAGGGGGTGGATAGGGGCCAGCTGGGGCCGATGGGTAGGGGGCGGGAGGGGCTGCAGGGTAGGGGGCAGCAGCAGGCGCAGGGGTGTACTGGACTCCATCCTCAGGTGCTGGGTGGCCCTCCTTCATCTGCCCAGCTGCACCAGCAAAATGTGAAATTTGGTCAAAAAACAATTTAGCACTCAAAAGACCTCAGTACAGGATTTGTACAGAAAAATCCCTTCAAAATTCACAAACTTTTCACAAACCTTTGCAATATGGCACAGAAAAGCAACATGAAGGTACACAACTCTGCCACACATCCAGTAAAGGGGCCTTAATGTAGCCAATGGCCAACACACTCTATCAGTCAAAACTGATAAGATTAAGAAGTGCGTTTTTTTCTGATTTTGCATGGCAATTCTTTTTTGTTTGTTTGTTTACTACTGTTTGGTCCTGAGAAAAAAGCAGTTTCTGACTGATAAGCTGATAGTTTTTCCCTGGTGCTCTGAAGACTACAAAATTCACAAACTTTCACAGACCACACTCAGTTTTCACAGACTTTGAAGGCCATGAAAAGCATATCCCATTTTCCCAAACTTTCAGAGACCTTCAAAGACCATGCAAACCCTGTCACATCAACACAACAAAGACCAGAATCATCTGTGGTAACTCTCACCTGGCAAGCGAATAAATACAAAGTACATAACTCTACCAAAGGTATAGCCTCAAAAGCAAATGCCCCCCCCCCCCCCCCCCCCCCCCCCATTTCCTTAGAAACACACAAAAAGGTCTCAAGGGTGTTACAGTGACAAAAACTGTTCTAACAGCACTGTAGCTGAACAAAAGCCTTGACTGGCTCCGATCCACTCTTTCAGTCCCAGCTCTGTATTCATAATGCCTGCCTTCATAGCTCCACTCTCTCGTTAACAAACTCAAGCACTTCCAAACAGCAAATGTTAATCACCACTGCAAAATGAAATGATTTTAGGCACAAGCACAGAGAGAGAGAGAGAGACACCCACGCACCCACAGAGGGAGATGGAGAAAGACAGAGACAGAAAAAGAAAGAGAGAGACAGAAGCAAGCACACAGGCAGACTGCAGTCAGAGAGGCAGCAAACAAAAAAGACAGACACTGAAAAAGGCAGGCAGGCAGGCAGCAACATCATGTATCTCTGGACAGAAGACCCCTACACAAGAGCTCAGAAATGAATTCAATTTAACTGAAACAACACGCAGCATTGACAGATTACCCCTGAAGCCAGTGTGTTTTACTCCCACATGAGCTGTGCACCAAACAGAAGCAATCTATGCAGTACATGTGTGACCAGGGGAACTTCTGTGAATACACTTGAGAAAATAATTTATTAGAACTGAAAGCTCCTTATCTTTCAGTTGCTCAAAGTCACTCACACTACAATGATGCCTCAGACTTGACAACAGGAAGTGCCCATGAAATGGTCCTTCAAATATGCTTTTCAATGAACTATCAATCCTTTCCTTGGTGAAAGCAAATCCCCTTTTGATCCATAAGCATATTCCAAGGTTACTACAAACCTTTCCCACCCCTGGCCCCAGAATGCCCAGGCAGGAGTTGCGGTATACATGTAGCAATTTGCTTCCGTTATCATTACCAGAAAGGTTAGATGGAAAGCCTTAGGATAAGTGGCTACTGTCGTTTGTTCAACTAGCTAGTCTTTGTTAATGTTCACACACGCAGCTCCCTAGGTGACGCTTGCACACCCCATAGATGAGAAATACAAATGGTACACTCATCAGTCTTCAATCACAGGCTTCACAAACATCCTTTGGAGAGAAAAAAATCTGAAAAAAATCATTGTGTTCCAATGCAAACATGGCAGAAGAATGAAGATGAAGGGAAAAGATGTTTTCAAGGAAACCATATATTAATTCTGATGCAAAATCATGACGTACCTGACTTTGTTTTTGCTCAGTCAGAATTCCAAAGAACTAGTGAGGATTGCTAGTAACTAAGTAAGTAATGAAAGGCCATAATATAACTTTATAAGAACATCTTGTTTGTCGTCAGAAATTATACAATCATCACACATGATCAGCAAATTTGGAAACTAGGGGTGAAAAATGTACACTGATCTGCTGACATTCACAACTAGTATTTTCCCTATTTTTGATGGGCACACCTGTGGATAATAAGGTGCGACTGTAGATTTGCTTGAATCTTACTTTGTTACAGATTCAGCAAACTCTAACAGGGTGAATGGCTGCACTCAAAAGATGGTCAACAAAACTTTACTTTTAACTTGATTTTGAATTTAATCCCTAATCTGTAAACATGTAATAAATAGCTTATACAATGGATTTTCTGCATGGGTTACCATAACAACAAAAACATAGAACACTCTGGAGTACATGACGAACAGACAGAAAACAAAGCAGTGCAATCCTATACTGCAATTCAATGCAGCAGTGCGATCCTGCATTACACCTTACTCAAGAAAACTGGAACATTTACAGATATGACCAGTCATTGTCAACTAGCAACTGACGAACACTGAAGCTTCCCAGTAGACACAACTATAGAAGAAGGAGCACAAGCACATGTAGCCTCCCCCCCCCCCACCCCCCCCCCCCTTCCCAATCCAGTGAAGCTCGCCAAAACCATACTTCATTAATGGTTAGCAGGTTCAGTACTTCAGGGGGTTAAGCGGCAAAAGATCAACTATGAAGCGCACTGGATCCAAACACATAAAAAGTTCAAAAGAATGCTATTTATTACACAATATTAGAGCAAAACACAACATGCAAATTATTCAGGTAATCCCCTTTATCAAGCTACAAAATGACACCTAAACAACTGTTAAACAGTGTTTAATTCAAAAATTAAAATTCAAATATTCATGCTTGTTTTGTCTTAATAAATAGCAGTTTAAAAAACACACACCTTTTATGTGTTTGGATCCTGTTTTAGAACGCTAGCAGTCATTCTTGTTTGAGATGTGTATGAAGCAGACAGACAGGTACTGGAATTTATACACTGTATGCACAGAAGTAAGGCATAACTGCAGGACAAGCATAGTACCATCATTGTGCACTTTTAGAGGCACACCAAGCTGAGGGTCTGTCAGTTCTGTCCGGGTCCCTGTCCACAGAATCACAGCAAATCACAAACTGGGCATCTCTGGGCCTGTACGATCATCAGTTTACAATTGCATGCAGCCTTCCTGGTACTTTGACTGAACCAGCGTTTCAAACAAAGGCAACCAGACGGAAGATCCACGTTGGCCTGAAAATGCGGAATATCCACGTTGGCCTGATAATGCTAGAAACTGTGCAAATCTGCATGCATCACTTGGTTGTTCTAGCCATACAAAAGTACTCTTTTGCCTTGAATTTGAGCACCTCATTCTTTGGCTCATTTTGTGGTAAATGAAAAGCATAAACAGGTTGGCTCGGGACATTTTCAATAGTTTTGCCACACCTCATGGCCTTGATCATGATTCAGACTGCTGGGCACAAAATAGCAGCGCTCAAATTAAATCACATTTTTAAATGTCAAGTTTTACCAAACAGGGCAAAACACCAAGCATAAAAGTACACTGCTGAGTGTATACATTTCACTCCATTCCTAATGATGGGGCCCAAGCTGCTGCTTCCGCTCAGTTCCCCTTTACTGAACTGCTCTTTCTTGGGCTTTCTATTTGTGCTGTTGTTGTTGTTGTTGCTGTCTGTAGCATATCTACATCACATTCTAATCACTACATATCACATGCTCGGGTACAACACAAAACTGTTCAACAGATGCAGACAGCAGCCAAACCCAAACAACAACAAAACAGGCAAATGTGATGAAAGGTATGTGATGAGAGGTAAACCTGAGCTGGCCCTTTCTGCTACACAGGTCAGGGGGCACAGCTCTTCATGCAACAGGCTCTCAGCGACACTGAATGTCATCATCGCTAATGTTATCATTACAATCCACTCTGTACATTCTCAGTACCATTGGTCCATCTAAGTTTGTAGTTAACTTATAAAATAGGTGTGCCTTACATGCGCCAGATAGGCTACAAAGCACATTTTAACCTTTTTACATAATATTAATAACAATAAATGATTCTTATAAAGCGCTATTCTTTAACCAGAGTTAAACTCACTGCGCTGTACAAACATCCTATCACAAAATCTACATTAACATGCATTTCAGCAAACAAAACCTTAACTATTGTAGCTTAAATTACCATTATCACCTATCAAACAATAGACACACACACAATGACATGCGCACACAAGACTCCGCTCGTCCACTCATACAAAAATTAACAAAATATTAACTTAACGGTCTCAAACAACAACACCAATTTGAATCTGTCTTATCACCCACCCAACCCGTGCCTCCTTCTCTTGCCTAGATCTCTCATGCTCTCTCCCTCCCCCCTTCCCTTCCCCCTCTCCCTATCTACATTCAACTGCCACACACAGACACAGATTTCTTCAGATTCTACAGGAAGGCCTGGGCAAACAAGAAGGTTTTTAGCTGCAATTTGAATTGAGACAGTGTTGGTACATTTCTTAGAGTGGCCGGCAGAGAATTCCATATACATAACACTAACATTGTAACAGTTTCCCAGATGAGGTCTTACTGAAATTTAAGAGTAAAAAATGGCAGCTCAGACATTTACCAACATATCTGGTGCACACAACTGAATTTCTACCCCCCTTTTCTCCAGTGAGGGTGCTGGCAGAAATGTTACAAATTTAGAGTTCCCATTCCACAACAGCACAGCCACCAAAGACCAGTTGCTAGTGGAGTTATCACAGGCTATTAACTTATTAAGTCACTCTGGCAGAATTGTATTTCATCTGTCACCACAAAATCTCTGAGTCTGATACACACAGCACTGATCATAAAGTGAAATGAAAAATATAGTCAACTATCTTTACTGTTGTATCGTTCAACTTTAAAATCAATTGGATGATGTAACTGTAAAGTGAAATGAAAATAATTATAGTCAACTGTCTTAACTGCTATATAGTTCAACTTTAAAATCAACTGTATGATATAGCATTTTGTCATGCCTGTCAAAAACACAAGAATGCAACACCCAAACACAAGAGAACAAACCATGCCCTATGCAAAAAACAAACATCTGACAGTCAGCTGGACTAAGTCCTGTGCGAACAGTGTACCCTTTTTACCTGAGTCAGTCTTCTTGTGCACAACCACACCCTTGCTCAGCCTCTTTTTCCGACAGCACACAACAGCCACCACAATGACGGCTAGGATCACCAGAATAATCCCGATGATGGCAAATGGAGACATGCCACTACTTCTGCCACCGGATGAACGCCTTCTGTTCAATCAAACCAAGCACAATACATTACATGTTTGATTAATTAGCACACAAAGTGAAAAGCAAAGAAGACTGAAAGTGCCACTGCCAGTGCACCCAGCTGTAGTTAAATCTGCCTAAAATTATCAATAGAAAATTTACAAAAATTAATTTTAATCGCATACATGAACACATATTTTACCTTACACACCCAACTATAATTATTAATTATCACTGTTCTCTTGTGTTCATACATGAAGGCAAAAAGACTAAACAGGCACCACGTATCTGTTCAACAGGTCTGCACAGTACATGCAAGTTTACTGGGTGCAAGTTAATTGCAAGAGCTTAGTAATCACATATAATTTTTACCAAATTACTATTGACTACATATATACTGATATAGAAATACACTATGAACCATGAACCAGAAGATGAAATATGTGAAGTTACCCATAGTAGAACTCATCACAGCAGAACTCGTTCTTTGATGGTCCACAGCACCAAGTGTAGTTTGCAGGCTCCGTCTCGCGGGGACAGATAAAGTGGCCATACACTCTTCCGTTGGGTGCCACTTCGTAGTTGTTGGTGCATATCGGGGGCACTGGAAGATCACAGAGAAAATGGCCATGCTCACTGTGTGAATACATTTTTTAGACATTATTTAAAACTATACTGACATCCCCATACCTCCCAAAGAGCTAGGAAACCATCAAAATGTTTCCTTCCTGATAAAATTTCCAATAGTGTTATTCTTAGTCAAGTTAAAACACTTACATTTTCACAATTACATTTCAGATAAAAACAACACCAGAAAGACTCGCAGAAAGCACCTGAAATATACTATGTCAAATGTGGGTTCGGATTCAAATTTTACTATAATAATACACTAATTAAAATCATCTTTGTCACTACCACTGTACCATTCTTAGTGCCATTTACTGACCTAGAACAAAACTTTGCACATTTACTGATTTAGTATTACTGATTTAATTTTAAAGCCAGAGACCTCTGTCAATTTCAAATGAGCTTCTAGTTCTACAAAGCTTTAGACTTTCTAAAAAAAAATGTTCTTCTTCTTCTGTTGCTTAAAAAAGATTTTTTTATGCAGGTGAAATGGGTTGCAGTTCTCCAACATGCTCAAGAATAATAACATTTTATTTTAATTTTATTTAAAAACAAGCTTAATCTCTGGCTCAGAGTCAGAGTTAGAGTTGGTTACAAGAACACTGCGTTACAACTTACATCATAAAATCCAAGGGCATGTAAACCTGTCCTGTGCCAGGACTAGGAGTAGGACTGGTACGGTAGGAGTAAACAAATTACAGGAACTGACAGTCATGACCATGTACACGTACATGTATGATGTATACATGTGGGAAAAACGTTTACGCCCACATGCTCAGTATGAGTGATACTGGGCAATCAGGGTCTACAACTGTACAAAAAATATTCAGGGGTCACGCTGCCTTTTAGAGATTTGTGTCAATGGCTCTAGAGATTTGTGTCAATGGCACGAAAAATGTGTACAGCATAACCTAGAATTAACATACATTACAAAGCCAAAATGGTAGTAACCTGATTGTAGCTCACGGTCTATAATGTGAGCAGACAAGAATAGTAAAAAGAAGGTCTGTCCATGCACAAAAATGTGGTAATGTTCTGTAAATTTGCCATTCAAATAAAAAGTTTAAATAGATCGGAACATCATACACAGCATCATTCTTAAAGGAAGAACTGCAGCAGACGATGTCAGCAAACCCAGTTCTCATCTACCGTGGGATTTAGTAACAAGATGAAGTTGAAGTTGAGGCTGCCGCCATTTTCTCTCATTCGTATTCAGTGTCAACGCATGTTTTGTTTTCGATTTCATAGTCTTCTACCTTTGGGTAAATTCTTATAATATTACACGCTGACAAAGTAGGCATGCTGAGTGGTTCCAAATTCCATATCTGGGATCGTGTCCTCCGTTGATTGACTGGAAAATATCACTGATCAGTTCGGCAAAATGTCTGGCCAGTCTGATATGGGAACCAATCTTCTTCCAGATCCATACGGGTTCGTTAGAATTCGGTTTCAAATTAATTGTTTGTTTTTGGAAAAGTATGTGCATTTTATTCACAGACAGGGTGTTACCAACTATAAGGCCCATGGATAAGCTTTTAGGAAAGGTTTTACTGTCACCTTACAGTCCAAAGAGTACGGTAGTTTACGGCCAGTTACACGTTTATTTCGCTGTCCAGATTCCACCCTTCATTGACTGACCTGAACGGCTGAGATGATACTGAGTTTGCAAGTAGATCTAGTGTTGAGTGACAAAGCATCCACCAGTGACGCATAAGGCTTGTTTAATCGGTGTTGTCATTTTGCGTACGGTGATGCAGGGATGTGACTAAAATGCGTACGGCACCCGAAAAAAGCAATATTTACACAAACTTTTGCAATGAGCACAACCCTTGAGATTACTCCTAGCAGTACAACAATGCTAGACAATGTTGAACACTTACTGCGATTTGGATATCTGCGGTAGTAGGGGCTACTCATGTAACGCGCTCCACCATAGATAGCCCCAGCGAGGACAGCTGCTTTCCAAGTGCTACTAGAGAACATGCCTGAACCTCTGCGAATACGACTACCAACATAGGTGTTGCGCACTCTCTGGCGAACTCGAACACGAGTACTCCTGTAGCTGCGATAGCTGCGATAGCTGCTCCCACTTCTGTAGCCTCCCCCTCGCCTGCTGTCTGATTCCTGGACTGAAAATGTACTTTAATTATACAATATAATATGTATCATATCAAGTCAAATCAAATATTTAGTGTTCATAATTGGACAGCATAAAAATGAAACTTTTTCTTTGACACATTGGCTCAAAAAGAGCTCTACATTTAAAATAATTATTAAACTTAAAGTAACTATAAATGTGTAATTAATTATACCTGTCTCACTCTCACATAATTATTATCTCCCCCCCTCTCGCCTGCCCCAGTTTCTTCCACAGACATGCACCCACGCACACATATTTAATGTTCAAAACACAAGTGCATCACCAATGTGCGCTCACTCTCTCTCTCTCTCTCTCTCTGTTCATCCCACAGAAGTGCTGATTTTCACTGAAAATTTCAGTCTTTAAAGTTTAACATATTATGTTTCAAAACAAATGCTTTGTTCACCACTTGCAAGTGTTGCAAGAGACAGCAGTATTATGTCTTTGTTATTTGTTTTCATTGACTGGTGGTAAGGGGGCAATTTCAGGTTATGGACAAAGTCAAAGTCAAAGACTAAAACAGTAAAAGAGACTAACCAAAACACTAGTAACAGTAACACTAACAGTGTATTTCTGCATTTGTCTGTGGTCTCTTTTGCTTTTGTAGTGTATGATGAACTAGCACTTGGATCAATTCTAAAGTTGCAGTGGTAGATGGGTTGCACTTTAAATCAAGCAACTGTTTTCTCATGCTGCATGTCCAAACAGAGACTTGTTGACACTAAACAAGCACTCTGTACTGGATGAACCTAACATGAGCACAGTGTTTATGGCTGTTATTTTTACCCATTTAACTTTTTAAGGTTGTAATATGTAATGCATGTAAACTACATGAAATAGCCACTGGGCACTTGCACTTTCTTGCATTTGAGTCATTCTACACTATTGCCAGTATTGGTTGGATATGATTTTGGATCTTAGTGTTTTGATTTCAGACACCGCAAATAGCAAACAACAGTTGGTTTATGATGTAAATAGTTTGAGGAAGCTGCCATATAGCTCTAATCACTTCATATGAAGCTTTGATCTCAGATTTTCAGAACACAAACTCTGAAAATAGGTACCCAAATGGTGTCAGAAATGTTGAATGTCGACACTGGCTCACTTTGAAGTCTTGACAAACATACAGCTTATCCTATTATTTGCTCAAACGATGACCATTTAATCAGGAAATACTCAATAAAAACTTTCTGCATTTGACACCAGTGTGGTCTTGCTTCTATTGTTTGTAACATTTGGTCAAAGACAGCCATTGCATGTGCAATGGTGGTGTCACACATCTGATGGCTCTTTCTGTGATGAATTTCCACTGCAACATTCATTTCAAACACAGCTCACCAATTTTCAAGACTTTATAATGTTACATAAATACTTGTTATACTTAATAACTTATGCATCCATTACATTTCAAGATTTCAATCCTTTCACCTTTAAGTAAGACAAAAGTTCTCTTCTGAATTTGAATTACAGTTTAAAGCAATTAAAGACATGAATAAGCAGATACATGTAGCAGGAAAAATATGCATCACCATTTGTTAAAGGACTTTTAAGGAGTCACATGATACATTGATAGCACATCATTTTTATTTTTATTTTATTTTTTCTCTCCATATGATTATGTTTTTATGTTGTTACAGGATGGGGTTAATTGTTAGTTACAAAGGATTTTACAACTGAGGTCACCATTTTCTTGCAGGGTCTATTTGGGATGAAATTTTACTCCTGACTGCACCTCCATTTTGTTGTTGTTGAATGTTGTATTTTTGTTGTTGTTTTTGTTGTGTGTGTGTGTGTGTGTGTGTGTGTGTGTGTGTGTGTGTGTGTGTGTGTGTGTGTGTGTGTCACTGTGTGTGTGTGTGTGAGAGAGAGAGAGAGAGAGAGAGAGAGAGAGAGAGAGAGAGACTGTGTGCATGTGTGTGGTTTTCTTGGTGCTTGTTGTTTTGGTTTGGTGTTTGGTATTTAAACTAAAGAAGAAGAAGAAAAAGAATCTGATTCTGAAGAGGGAATTGGTAAAAATTAAGGTAAAGTGATGTGCTCTGTTTTGACTTTAAAAGCTTTTGCTCAGTATAAAACTGTCATGAAAATGGACTTGATGTTATCCAGTTTGAGGTGATCAAATTCACACACTTACAGACTTAGTTGAGAGGAACAGCTGATTAACAATAACAATAATAACAGAAGAACATTATATTTACTCAACAAACATACCACTATATATACCAGTGCTCTACCGGAGCACTTTTTGCCACAGACTCATATGCATGTACTCAGTCTCATAGAACTGTGACACTTTAAACAGACGTTTGCCAGATCAAAAAACACTGAATACAGAATATTGAATTGCCAATAAGTCTATAAGACTAAAAAGGGCAAGTCAAACAAAAACGGTGTCGGAATAATTCATATAGGAATAGGTCACTAACCGCGACATTTACTCGCAACTGGAGGGTATTATTGATCCAAAGCAGAGAACCGCTCTGGGATTAGTGTTTTGACGAATGACAATGCCATGGCACTAGTTACTACATCAGTAACGAATGTTGCAACATCCGAGATTCTTTGTCCGCTGTCCATTCTAAACCATATAGTCAAACAAAAACAGTCCATTATATTTCGCAGAGAAAGCCTGGAAAGGTCTGATAATAAAACAACAACTATTACATACCGCATAATGCAAGAATGAGGAAAACACACAGAGCTAGCAGAACCAGTGCCCGCACCGACGCCATTTTGATTTTATTAACTAATAAACAAAGCTACCCTCAAGCAGAACCGATGTCGCAAACATATTGGGCGTATGTCGTAAAAATTAATTGGTTCCTCCTGGAACATTTTCTCACTACATTCCCACTGATGTTGATTTTTTTTTATTGATTTTTTTTAATTTCTTTCTTTCTTTCTTTCTTTTTTCTGTCACTCTCCACTGTAAAGCGGCTGTTCATATCACTATCTTTGGTTCCGGCACTGCGGCTGATTGAGCCGGGTAGTTCCAACTAGCGGTCCCACAACCAGTGGCTAAACTCTCTCTCTCTCTCTCTCTCTCTCTCTCTCTCTCTCTCTCTCTCTCTCTCTCTCTCTCTCTCTCTCTCTCTCTCTCTCTCTCTCTCTCTCAGTTGCCTTGCCTAAACTAGCTGAACTAAACTGAGTATTGTATACCGATGCATATTTACTGTCCGTGACTGACCGTCCGGGAAACGGAAATTCAGTACTAGTTCCGTACCAGCCAACGCTGATGACTGATGATGATGTAGTTCTGCGGCATATCATAGTTCAAGTTCAGTGTAGGAACTCTGACGGACTTGTAACTGCATAATTAATCAGTTGCTTATTCGTGCTTATGATATTTGTTTGTAGCATAGTCGCAGTGTCGGCTTATTTGTGTTTCAAGTGTAGTCCATGAAATAAATTTAATTCCGACACTGAGTCATGCCGGGGTTCACTTGCCGAGTGGAACTCTGAGACTGAGCCGAAAGGCCCGGGACTGAAATCTTCGAGTGACTGCCATTTGAGACCTCACTTTCACATCTATTTGGCAGTCTTTTTTTTCTTTTTTCTTTTTCTTGTCTTTTTTTTTTGGGGGGGGGGGGGGGGGGTAACTGACTCGCCGGACGGTGTTGTTTCAAGACTGATAAACCGCCGGTTTTCACTGCTTCTGTTTTATTCTCCATATTAGTCATATATGTCAGTGATATGACAATGCACTATGACTGGACTACTGTTATGACTCAGATGTTCTAAGTGCGCCCTTAGTGCCGCTTTGGGGTTGTATGAGTCATACATGTGTAATTGAATCATCAGTGACTGTCAGTGTATGCACTGTGTCAGAGTGCATCTGGAGGAGCCGTTATAACACGCTAATGATGTTTTGTCAGTGTGGAAGTTTATGCTTCATCCCATAAATTTTCACTGAAGTTCACTCAGTTACTCATTCATGCTTATATGTTGACCGCTACACCGATAAATGGTGCCCTTAATTTTGTCAGTTTTTACTCATCAGTAGCCGGCTTAACGGCAAGGCCCTAGTCAGTGACAGCCTTGCGGACTGAACCTGAACAGTAGTACAACCCTCAATCATGTTATAAAACAAAGTTTTCACTGAGTTCGAGTCAGTGTGTGTGTGTGTGTGTGTGTGTGTGTGTGTGTGTGTGTGTGTGTGTGTGTGTGTGTGTGTGTGTGTGTGTGTGTGTGTGTGGAGTCAGTGCGTGCGGCGTGTGCGTGCGTGGCGGCATGCGTGCGTGCGTCCATGGGTGCGTAAGTGTCAGTGGGTGAGACTGACATTGTGTCAGTCCGTGTGTCTCAGTCTCTCCTGCCTGCCCGTCAAGTACTGAGTGTGTGTGTGTGTGTGTGTGTGTGTGTGTGTGTGTGTGTGTGTGTGTGTGTGTGTGTGTGTGTGTGTGTGTCATTGTGTGTGTGTGTGTCATTGTGTGTGTGTGTGTGCGTGCGTGCGCGTGCGTGGGGGTGCGTGCATGCGTGCGTGCGCGCGAGTGCGTGCGTCAGTGTGTGTATGTGTGTCTGTCTGCCTGTCTGTGTGTCCGATGTCTGTGTGCGTGTGCGGGTGTCTGTTTGTGCGGCCAGTGCGCCATATATACCTATTATCCGACAGAGCTATTATTTCAGGCCACAGGAGATGGCCGTGATTACTATCAGTTCACGAATATCGATCCCTGACAGCCGACAACCCGAATGACGATATTCATCATTACGATTTTCAGCCGTGATATCCAACGCCAAACACGACATGCTTGTCGTGCCGGTAGCCGACAGCCTGACTCCAAATAAACTCAGCAGAAAATACTCTCGAATCGAATTACTACTGAACTATACAGCTGGGGATGTTTTGACTTGACTGACTCAGTCGACCCGATCACTGACACCAACCGGCTACCACGACCCTTATGCATGACATGGAAACACGCTGTAGGCTACAAGTACAAAACAATTTCAATGAGTACAAATTGTAAAGGTACATTTCAACTATTAGATTCTCAAGTTTCTAAGTCCTCTTCAGTCTTTCTGTGAAGTATTCCAAGTTCTTCTGTTTCCTCTCTTTGCAAAGTCAATCAGTAGCTGAACAACTTATGTGAGTGTAACTGTAACACATTGCATTCTCCTCCAACTAACTTTTGTAACGTTTTCACTCGGAATACATTCACGCTGTTTTTGCACACTGCAACCGAATAATTATGGCCCTATACTAATGCGAGTCGGAGACTATCTCAACGGCTATTATGTGAGCCAGTTTGTCCTCGCAATAAGGCGGGCAGGCTAGTCAGCAGACGGGCGTCCTTCTTTCGATTCCGCTTCTGTTCGGAAGTTTGGGTTCATTGACACTGATAAGTCGGCGTGACCTCAGTGAGTGCACACTCCTACTGAATTCGCGTCATGGGTTGCAACCTAAACTGTAGCACCTTTCGTCCTACGTGGTCAAAGGAGTCAGCTGATATGACTGACTAGGGAATTTTACCAGTTCCTCACTTTGACTGACTAGGGAATTTTACAGTCCTCATTTTGACTGACTAGGGAATTTTACCAGTCCTCACTTTTCTAACCACTCTCAAAATAACCATGTTCAGTTCGTTTCAGTGACTGACACGAACGTTTTAAAGGTGATACTGACCCAACAGATAACTCTCGGACGGCTGGGCATGCCAATAATGGCACTAAAAACTGCAAAGTCTTACTGATCTTTCCCTGAGCTCACGGTGAAAACAAATAAAGAATGATGGTGGATATCAACGCAAATTACGCATGCGCGCGCACACCAAGACTCTCTCTCTCTCTCTCATCTCTCTCCTCTCTCTCTCCTCTCTCTCTCTCTCTCTCTCTCCTCTCATCTCTCTCTCTCTTCTCTCTCCTCTCTCTCTCACACACACACACACACACACACACACACACACTCACACCACACCACACCACACCACACACACACACACACACACACACACACACACACCACACACACACAGTGAGCCTACTGTTCAAGCACCAGTAGACCCCAGTGACGGCACAGACATAGGCCAACTGAGTTTGCACTGGTCTACTCTTTTCTTTCTTTTTTTTAGCCCAGCATTGTATTGTATGCCCCTGCGGCCCAGGGTTAGTACTGGATTTTAACGTCCTGTCAACCGTACAGGGTTTGACAGGGTCAAACTAGCGACTGAGCTGGCCCTGTCATAGATCTACAGTCAATATAACGGTAGTGTAAATCTAGGTCTGTGGCGGACTCTGCATGCTACTCAGGCAAATGGCCCTTACCCGTGGACCGGTTTGGTGCCGTGGTGGACACGTTAACATTCCACACATTCCACTTCGGCCGACTTTGTATTAAATACAGTTACTGAAAAGCAGTGTGGCCACTGCGGCAGCGATCCCCCCCCCCCCCCCCCCCCCACATCTATTCAAACTGCACCCCCCCTCTCCGCACACACTGACACACACGTGCGCGCGCGCACACGCGCACGCACGCACTCACACACACACACACACACACACACACACACACACACACACACACTTACTCACTCACACACACACACACATATACACACGCGCGCGTGCGAGCACACACATACACACATAATTAACCTTACAAGGGTTTCTTCCACAAAGGATTTGTTCGTGACATTCCCTGGCAATGGTCTCCCGTTGAATGTGTGTGTGGGGTGGAGGGGTGGGGGTGGGGGTCGTGTGTGAGTGTGTGTGTGTGTGTGTGTGTGCGTATGTGCTGGTTTGATTTTTCAATAAATAATTCTCTTGTGTATTCCATCTTCCACTATCCACAGACTTGGAAGATACCTTAAAGTTTTCTTCCATAAATTCAGTGTAAGACCCTAATGAGAAATTATAAAGTGAGGCGATGTTTTTTGATGGTACACCGGTAGTGAACTGTCTTTTCACAACGGTTTGTAGCTCAGACTTTTAGAAACCCGCACGGACGATTTTGTGTTGACTTAAACTGTTGTTTATGTTAAATTCTCAGGGAATGAGACAACCAGATAAAGTTTACCTAGCTATATTGGCTTTTCGAACCTTTGTGCCTTCTAACCCCCTTCTTCAAGTTTGTCTGCTTATGACATGCTTGTGACTGATGTTTTTGATTCAGTAATATTTGGAACTTTCATTCTCCACTTGAATTTCCAGAGTTGAAAGAGAGGTGGGAGTTGAGCGAGAAAAAATAGAACGATCTTGTGAGTGAGTGTGTGGATGTGTGTGTGTGTGTGTGTGTGTGTGTGTGTGTGTGTGTGTGTGTGTGTGTGTGTGTGTGTGTGTGTGTGTGTGTGTGTGTGTGTGTGTGTGTGTGTGTGTGTGTGCTGGATCACTTCCTGATAGTCATGAGATGCCACGTGCAAGTAATTAACGCAGACATGTTTATAACTAACCTACTAGCGTTCTCAGTTGCGGTGGCTACAGAATTGCTCGACAACATTTGATCCCTTCACGCACTAGAGACGTTACATGTTGCTTAACTTCCTCATCAGTCTAACCCGGCGAAACTGATGACCCGCATGCCTTTGCGGCCGAAAAACCCCACACTGTCATGTCTCACGCACGTAATTATACCTGCAAATATAGCCCGGCTGTATCAAAGTGAAGATGGTAAAGATAAAAATAAATCCTTTTTGGTTATTGTCATGCAGAAAATGATAACGACACGGGTCTACTGACCAAATTCGCTTTGGCAACATTGGTACGCCATACGACGCAAAACAAAGGGTGTCTTTATAACATCCAGCGACGCAGCTGCAAGCGCTTCAGACTGAGGTAAGCCTAAAAACATCTCCGTGTCTGACTTAACTCCGTTTCCGTGTGCTCTTAGCTGTTGAGGGCTGTTATAAACGTAGACTGATCGGCATCTCGGCGATTAAAAGCAGAAAACCCGTAAAGCCATGTCCGAGCGCAACCGCAAGCCTCTTTTGCCCGAGAGTGTGCGAGTGGCAAGCGCGGACGTAACCTCAATCATGCCTGATCACGATCAGGGCCGACGCGGTCATCGATGTTTTCCGTCTATGTTGCTGGCTCGCCTTTTCAGTCTCGTTTTTGAACCGTGTACATTCGCGTAGGGTGGGTTTCGACGACGGGACATTTTCGACGCAAAGGTTCGAGAGTCAACGATGAACGAGAGTCCGGCGTTGATCAGGGCCACTTGTATGCGGCTCTTCTC
>OY757541.1:32386910-32503078 GCA_963584105.1 Alviniconcha strummeri | reverse complement strand
CCTTAATTTCAAGTTTCCATTTTCACCTCTTTTGCCTGTCGCATGGAACATGCTTTGAGACGACTGGTTCCTTTTATAGATCTCAGAGACCAGCTGCTACTAAAACAGTGTCGTGCACGAACCAGGGCAAGAGAGAATAATTGTGTACTGGAATATATCTTCATCCGAACTGTGTCCCTGCTTCTGCAGTGCGTGCACGATGCATTAAGGTGCGCGAGACCTTTTGCCGCTGAATCCGTGGGCGTCAGTATCAAAAGTATTGTGAGAAAAGTTATTATTAGATGTCATCGACGGCTGTAGGTGTTCCACCCCCAGACAATATAGACTTGTCCGATCAGCAAATAAGCTACATTTGTTCTATTCCGAGATGGAACCACGCACGTTCTTAGTGGCTGTGTGTGGGGACGGATTAGTCTGGACAGTTTTGCTCTCTCTCTCTCTCTCTCTCTGTTCCCAGAGAGAGAGAGAGAGGGGGGGGGGGGAGAAAAGAAAAAAACAAAGTAATCTTTCTCGCTGTTTGAAAGCATGAGCCTCTGCTGTGCCGCCCCGATTTTGTGGGCTACTGAACTAGTGCCCTTAATATAAATCAGGAGCTCCTCAGAGATTTGCTTGGCCAAAAAGCAGAAAAACAAAAAAGAAGAGAAGAAGAAGAAAAGAGGGTGAAGGAAAATCCAAAAAGTGAACCGGGAAGCTTTTTTTTCCGTCTCCCATCCACCCACCCCTCTCTCTCTCTATCTTCCCACCACCGCCGCCCCATCCACACCCACACCACCACCATCTGTGTATAAGATTTCTGTGGAGAGGGGGGTGGGGGGAGGGGGGGGGGGGGCACTGCAGGTGCAAAACACCCGTGTCCCGAGCTCGTGTCGGTTAATTCAGGGAAATAACCCTCCTCGGTATAATGTGAAGCGACGCAGGTAAATCGACATGCGTATTAGGTGTTCAGGTGAACAATTTGTGACCCTGGTTTCTGTCTCCATGTCCCACACTGTTTGCCCAGGATAGAGACACCACACTACGCTTGCTGTAGCATCTCTGGCCCGGGACGAGGACTGGTTTTTGAGGTCAGGCGTCGTATTTGGTGGTCCTAGAGTCAGTCGATCATGGATGAGGGATGAAGAAGCGCTCCGCCTTAATTTTAAGCGCGTATCAACGAAGTTGTCTTCAGTGTGTGCTGTATTAATTATATGCACCTTTCGCCAGATTCACAGAACTTTAACTAGACGAGAGTTGGGGGGGGGGGGGGGGGGACTTGTGATTAAGCCGGTTCCAAAATGTGTCTGAAAGAAGTGTGTGGGTTGCTTTCTGAAAATAGTGAGTTTAATCTTCTAAAAATGGCAGATAGTTGATATGGATGCACTTTCTCTTTTCGAACGAGGCACTGATTGTGTGTGGGGGTAGGTGGGTGACGGGGTGGTTGTGCCCACACACTCTCCGCGGATCTGAATTCAGCCATTTCATTCATGTACGAATGCCGAGACGTCCTCACCCGCCACATTTTTGGGATGCTTAACGAGATTCTAATTTGGTTCTCGGGGTTAAGAATGGGGTTCTGAAAGTCAAAGTGTGAACGGGGGAAGTTATTAAATCCCTTTTCTTCTGTGCCTTCACCTCTTGGTGTTTGAACCGGGCTCCAACTGAGCCGCTCTGCGGATGGCACTGTCGCCCTGCTTCTGTGACATTTTGCGCTATTTATCTTCTCCTCTGTTTTAATGTTTTCTCGGAGTGCGAAAATAGCACCGCTCTTTGGTCATGTTTAAAAGTCAAGTTTATAAAACAATTTCAACATTTCATATCCGCAGAGCACGCTGGCGCTATTTCTGGCAGGCTTCGGATTATTTCGGGCGTTCGTGACACGATGGCGCCATCCACACAGAGACGTCTCACCAACCTTGAGCCCCTTCTTTTGTAACGTCGCCGCCCCCGAAACGGTTGACTCTAGTGTCGCAAGAGGCGAAATTTAGCCGGTCTGGCACAGTGACTCTGGCACCGCTCGCTGCGTGGTGATTTGAACCTGGTGGTGCATGCTGCGGTACCGCGGTGCTGAGAGGCGTGGGTGGGCGATTGTCTTAGCGGTGACCCCATCTGTCGCCCTCGCTTAACCAGGCCTGGCAGACGGGTGCACTCCGGCGCGTACCCACAAGCAGTTCTCACGCCATATCTCTCTCTCTCTCTCTCTCTCTCTCTCTCTCTCTCTCTCTCTCTCTCTCTCTCTCTCTCTCGCCCCCCGTCCTCCCCCTCCCCCCCCTCCCCGCTCTCTCTCTCCCCCCCCTCTTTCTCTCATGTAATGCTGCTGGACTCAAAAGGTCACATTTACTCTACGGGGCTGTGGATTTTGTGTGTACTCCATCCACTCCGGCCTGCCTACACCTATCTATGTTTAGCTCTCCTGTCGCTTTTGTGTGTGTGTGTGTGTGTGTGTGTGTGTGTGTGTGTGTGTGTGTGTGCGTGCGTGCGTGCGTGCGTGCGTGCGTGCGTGCGTGCGTGCGTGCGTGCGTGTGTGTGTGTCCATATATACAGTTAGTGTTGTTGTTTTAAACTGACATGAACAGGGTGCAATCGAACGAAGCGTGTTGCGTAATGAAGGACTGTATTGACGGGTGACATCAATATTACACGCTGCTCGCTTTGTCTCCCGACGGTATAGGTTTGTCAGTGTTCGTCGGAGTTTCTTAGCTCATCATCGCGAAGTCGATGCCGGGAATTAGTGCCTGCATGTACACGCCAACTAGTTTGTGTACTTTACATGTGGGATGGGGCTTGGTCCCTTGTGTGTGCAGTCAGTGAGACTTGCAGGTTGCTGCACTGTGGAGGAGGGAGTGGCGGGGGTTGGACGGGGGTGGGTGGCGGGGTGGGGAGGGGGTAGCTTGTGTTTAGTGAGGAAGTAGGGGGGGAAGGGGATGGAAAGGGGAGGGAGGAAGCAGTTGCAGTGTGTATCGATCGGTGTTAATTGTTGGCGATATAAAAAGGTGGCGGCGTGGCAGAGTGCCAGCTGGGGACTCGGAGGGGAGATTGGCACCACAGAGAGTATACAGCATGACTGCAAAGTGGAGTGTATCATGCTACCCACAGAGAGTATACAGCATGACTGCAAAGTGGAGTGTATCATGCTACCCACAGTGAGTATACAGCATGACTGCAGAGTGGAGTGTATCATGCTACCCACAGAGAGTATACAGCATGACTGCAGAGTGGAGTGTATCATGCTACCCACAGTGAGTATACAGCATGACTGCAGAGTGGAGTGTATCATGCTACCCACAGTGAGTATACAGCATGACTGCAGAGTGGAGTGTATCATGCTACCCACAGAGAGTATACAGCATGACTGCAGAGTGGAGTGTATCATGCTCGGTGTCACTGGCCCACAGAGAGTGAGTATACAGCATGACTGCAGAGTGGAGTGTATCATGCTCGGTGTCACTGGCCCCACAGAGAGTGAGTATACAGCATGACTGCAAAGTGGAGTGTATCATGCTCGGTGTCACTGGCCCCACAGAGAGTATACAGCATGACTGCAGAGTGGAGTGTATCATGCTCGGTGTCACTGGCCCCACAGAGAGTGAGTATACAGCATGACTGCAAAGTGGAGTGTATCATGCTACCCACAGAGAGTAAGTATACAGCATGACTGCAAAGTGGAGTGTATCATGCTCGGTGTCACTGGCCCCACAGAGAGTGAGTATACAGCATGACTGCAAAGTGGAGTGTATCATGCTCGGTGTCACTGGCCCCACAGAGAGTATACAGCATGACTGCAAAGTGGAGTGTATCATGCTCGGTGTCACTGGCCCCACAGAGAGTGAGTATACAGCATGACTGCAAAGTGGAGTGTATCATGCTACCCACAGAGAGTAAGTATACAGCATGACTGCAAAGTGGAGTGTATTATGCTCGGTGCCACTGGCCCCACAGAGACTAAGTATACAGCATGACTGCAGAGTGGAGTGTATCATGCTGGGTGTCACTGGCCCCACAGAGAGTAAGTATACAGCATGTCTGCAAAGTGGAGTCTATCATGCTCGGTGCCACTGGCCTCCGCTACGCTTGGTCTGTCTTGCGGCCCACCCGGCCTGCTGCCGCCGTGACGACTGACATCTGACTGCATGGTCCGACTGTGCACCACCCACCAGACCGAGAGGGCGGCTAGGTGAATGGTGCCACCCGGGCGTCGTGTTTAATCGCTGTCCGCCCCGTGTGCCCTCGCGCACGTGCAGTACCGTCTCAGTGTAGGTCCTCCACCCCGCTTTCTCCACCTGAATCCGGTCTCAGCTCAGCGGCTGCAGCTGTATCGGCGAGGATGCCGAGGCTACAACTACTACCACTACCACAACTGTCGACTGAGCCCACTCTCCCGCTCCGCCACGTATTGTGTCACTGACGGAGCAATGCCAGCTACGCTGCCGTTATTCTTGGCAGCCGTTCCACTTAGCGCAGGGTTCGCAATTCGGATCCGGCGTTTGATCTCGCCACCCTCGGCTCTAAATGTGTACACCATACCACTGCTTAGCTCAAGGCTCCCTTCTTTGCACAAAGTCAAGGACTGACTCGGGCAGTCCATTAGTTCGTTCGATCGTGAACCGCTTGCTCCACCCCAACCCACCGCACCGCTGCTCCAGTTCACCCCCTAACCCCGTCCCCCCTCCCCCCCCCCGCCTCCCTCTCACCGCCACCCCGCCTCCACGCTCCCCACCGCCCACCTCAGGGTTCGTAGTGGAAGGCTTTGGGAAGCGTAGCAGCGCTGACAGTCAGCAACTGGCGTTGAAGGGGAGCTGCGGTTCACCCCACGGGGTCACTGCTCACACTACTACTGCCTACCGACGCGGCCTGGCATCGTATCTCTGCCTGTAAGTATGCTGCTGCTGCTGCATCAGTCACGGCGAAGACGCATGCCGAACCTGTCATTGTGTGTGTGTGTGTGTGTGTGTGTGTGTGTGTGTGTGTGTGTGTGTGTGTGTGTGTGTTCACGTCGGCACGCGTGTGGCTGTCAGTGCATACCACACACACTGAGAGGCGCTGGGTCGTTGAACCGTCATTCCATCAAGCCGTGCTGTGCTGCCACGCTGATCGCTACCGCCACAACTCGTCCTACATTATATACCTCGCTACATCAGTTACTCCACACACACACACTCACACACACACTCTCTCTCTCTCTCTCTCTCTCTCTCTCTCTCTCTCTCTCTCTCTCTCTCTCTCTCTCTCTCTCTCTCTCTCTCTCTCTCTCACGCACGCACACACGTACACACACACACACACACACACTCACGCACTCACGCACGCACACAAACACACTCACACAGACACGCACTCACACAGACACTCAACACTAGCGCAGAAAGAGGGAGAGAGAGGGCGTGTGGCGAGATGTGTGGAGCAAGCGCACGCAGCCTGCTGCACGCATGCATGCTAGCCTAGCCTAGCCTAGCCTAGGTGTGACTCACAGCGCTGTTTTCACGGCACAGACCGCTGCCTGCCGTGTTTTCCTGCTTGCTTTGAGGGAGGGCCGGGCCGCTTGCCTTAGGGCGGCGCCGCTTCAAAGGGGAGACAATCCGACAAGTTGCAGACGAGGGAACGCGGTGCGAAGGAGGGGGCAGGCAGGCAGGGGGGGGAGGGGGGGGGGGGGGAGTGGTTGTTGGGCTCAGTGGGGAAGTAGGTAAGTGGGTCAGGCTACAGCTGTTCTGACCCAGTACATGCCTATCGTATCGCGCGGGCCTGCCTGGCAGGTCGGAGTTTCCTCGACTTCATCATCGTCATCACTCTCACTATTTCGCTTTGTACTTGGATTGGATTGTGTGCTATGCTTGCGCAGTCTCCTTCCGTACCAGCCGATGCTGATGTTTACTCCGGGTTTGCTTTGTTGTCTTTTTGGCCGGAGCGGAGTGTCAGGTCAGCTTTCGATGTTTTTACTGATTAATAACGGTTTCAGTTTCCGGAACTTCTCAGTCGCTAGGCTGGCTAGCGTTTCGTACTGTGCGTATTTGTTTTTGTTGTGTTGTATGATTTGTTGATTTAGTGTGGAGTGTGTGTGTGTGTGTGGGGGGGGGGGTTGTGGTGTGTGTGTGTGTGTGTGTGTGTGTGTGTGTGTGTGTGTGTGTGGCTGTCTGTGGTGTGTGTGTGTGTGTGTGTGAGAGAGAGAGACAGAGACAGAGAGCGTGTGTGTGTGTGTGTCTGTCTGTGTCTGTCTGCTTGCCTGTCTGGCTGTCTGTGGTGTGTGTGTGTGTGTGTGTGTGTGTGTGTGTGTGTGTGTGGATCCCGTCCTCTCGTAATTGTCTGGCATCCTTCTCCATGAGTGTGATCGCTGTGTTCAGATGGAGAGGGGAAACAAACAACTGAATGATAGCCTAGATGGTTTGAAGCAACTCGATTCCTGCAGACATTTGATTGATAATGTCAGTGCCTATCTGTATCGTGCAGTCCAACTGCGTGTAGACACCCACACACTTGTAGCCTAGAAATTTGGTGCTGCTGTGGATTGGTCATTTAACAAAACTTAGTTTTTAGTGTTGAAATGAGTGGCGCAATTGTTAGGCTGAAACAGTGTTTGTTGAGTATCTTTTTGACCAGCAGGGAAAATACCTGTGTATAATATATGTAATGAATAGAGTTAGGTCGGCTTGCTGCCGTTTCATCCATCTCTGCTGCCTGCAGATTTCTTCAGGCATCATTATTACAGTTGCTTTCAAACCCAGGATGCTGATAGCAGCTTAGTTGTGTTTTGACTCATTCGTTCCAGTTTTGGTGACGTTGACTAAATTTCAAGGTCAATGCATCATAAAAAAAATTTAACATGAAACCAGAGGTTACACTTCTTGGAGAGATTCATTTGATCAAGCTGAAGCTTTCTTGGACTGCAAATAAGTGTATCATCAGGATCAGGATTATACCTAATACAGTTGTTTGATGGTGGGGCTTCTGTTTAGGCTAGATAATGGGACCTGTATTCTGCCGTTACAAAACCCTTAATGTGTGCATTATCTGAGGCACTGTTTAAGCCAACTCTCTAGAGCTGTGCTCCTTCTGGCCTTCAGTGGAGTATACCAGTTCATGCTAGTTTGGGTACCTTGACCTTATTCCAGGGTCACAGCTTGGCACAGGTAACTTAAAATGTCTGATGATGTCTGATGTACTACCACAGAACAGTGTAGTGACTGACTTGATTGCGTAAAAGTTGGTCTGTTTGACTGAGACAAGACAGTAATTGTACTGGTGGTCACAAGCAAGTAACTTCGTGCTTCACTCCCAGTCAACCATTACGGTTATATCAGGGCAAAAGTGGTCATAATGACGAGCTTTTGTGAGCCGGTTTGGCATAGTGGTAAGGCGTTATGCTGAGACATTAAAATGGCTCTCATCGCTGCCCATCTTAATGCAGAAGTCATTCTGGTGGTGACAGTGTAGCGATAGGTATACAATCTCCCTCTCTCCCCACCGCCATACTCGCTTCCCCCCCTTCTCCCCGTCCCTAATAAGCCTTATGGTTTCTGTGGACGGTAAGCACCATGTTTACCTGTAATGACGAGCATACTTTAATGTGCTAAGCTGCACGATTCGCAGTCTACCATACCGTGCTGTCTTCAGTGCCCGAATGTTCAGACTTGCAGTAGAATATCACGCTTTTGTGTGAGCAGACGCTGCATGCGTTTTTTTTTAGTTTGCGTGCTCTACTATTAATGTACCGACGCCGTTGGCTGTGTGGTGGCAAACTTCACGCTCTGGTTGTCGGCAGTTGTGGGAGGTGAGGTATTTTATATTGTTGACGCGAGGGGCCCAGCAGTGACGGACAGGGCAACAGGCCCCCGACATTGTCTTTTGGTGTTTAAACTGAGGTTTGCCCGAGGGGACGGGGTGGGGATGGGAAGCGTGGAACTGATAACACATCGGACAAGCTGTTTGAGGTCAGTTCTCTCTCTCTGTCTCTCAAAATCCCCCCCCCCCCCCCCCCCCCCCCCACCTCTCTGTCTCTCTCTTTCTTAAACCCACACACACACCGCACCACACCACGCCGCCACACAAACAAACAAATCAACAAGCAAACACACACACACACACACACACACACACACACACACACACGTGCACACACACACACACACACACACGTGCACACACACACACACGTGCGCACACACACACACACACACACACACACACACACACACAGCAGAGAGTTAACCTGTGTCAGGGGCCTGTTGATGGGCTGTAAATGTTACAGTAGCCAGTGTAGCGGAAAGTTGACCCGAACCGAGCAAGGTCACAGTGGGGTCAACTGGTCAACACCCACACCTTTTTTTCTTCTGCTTCTTCTTGTTCTCTCGGCCAGACTTGTGCTGTCAGGAGGGACTGCTAATTTGGTATGTTGCGCACCCGTTGAACATTACCAGTGTTAGGATTCTCTGCTGACTCCATGGTGAGCCATCACTGTTGAGGTGACGAGGTGATTTGTAGTGCTGCTGCCCAGTGTGTTCGTGTGCATGGATATATCTTAAGCATCCAGTCGGTTGTATTCATCACGGTGTTTTCGCCCTGTCAGTTCGGAACTCGAATCGGATCTGGCAGCTTCATACACACGTTGGTCAGGCCGACGCTGATCGTACCCAGTCGTTGGGTGCGTGCGCGCATTTCTGATAATTGCTGACCGCTTCCTGCTGACCAGCTTGACGTCAGTGGACACCGGTGGCCTTCCCGTGCACTGGCTGCCGAATGGACGTGCACCGAATTACGGACATCGCTGTCGGGTAATTACATACCAACAGCGTGTCTGTGTACCACGCGGCATCGGGAAATGCTTGGTACGTCGGTCGGCAATGGGTGGTGGAGCGGTTGGGGTGGGGTGGGGGGGGGGGGGGGCAACCAGCACCTGTTGTTTCTCCGGGACCGGTCCACTGATAGGTAAATCGCTCAGATTGCCGAATGATTCAATCCTCACATAGTTTTTGTTTAATTAGTTGTAGTCCGTGTGCTTGGAGAGCCCCCAGCAAGGCGGGTTACCTTACCTACCTGCCTTCGGGGCGGTCGCTTGTGGGTGGGTTCAAAGCCAGTGAACGCCTGAGATGCGCATTCCAGTGAGTATCAGTGCGAGGTGTTGACTGTGTTACGTGGGGTGCTGCTTGGAGACAAAGGAGGATTTTCTGTGTCTGTAAGAGGACTCGCCCTTTCCGCGAGATTTTGATTCTGAATGGGTCATGATGTCAACGTGTGTGTATGTGTGTGTGTGTGTGTGTGTGTGTGTGTGTGTGTGTGTGTGTGTGTGTGTGTGTGTGCGTGCGTGTATGTGTGCGTGCGTGTGGGGGGGGGGGGGGTGCGTGCGTGCACACACACACTCGTGTTTTAATATTACATCTGGCTTTGGTTTCTTTTTCCTAAGTAAGCAAGATGTAAACCCATGAAACAACCAATAAGTGGCCGGTACCCGTGCTTGTGAAACATGACGGTGAGCGTGGAAGCGGTAATGGAAAATAGTGGGAAATGTTTGCTTGTGTTGATCACTTGATTATAGAGTCTGCTCCGATTGTTTTTCTCTCAATTCAACCAACTGCTTGTCGGGCTCTCGTTGAATGGAATGTCCTAGAGTTGTGTTTTGTTTGTTTTTGTTTTTTTGTTGACTTTTATTCTGTTGATCTTTTTTGATTGATTTTTTTATTATTATTTTTTGGGGGTGGGGGGGAGGTGCATATTAGTAGTAAAAAACATATAGTGGTTTTTGGTGATGAATCTATCTGTGGAGTATATGTAGCCTGTAGTGACAGCTCACCTAGATTTAAAAAGAAAAGAAGTTTGAAGAATTTTGCAAGCAACTGACACCGTCTTAATGAGTTCTGCAACAACCTGGAGCGAAGCATTGACTTTTGATCCAATTATTCTACAGATCGAACTGGCCACAGCTTTTTTTTTCTGTATGGTCGGGAGTGCACAGACACACGCGCGCGCGCGCTCGCCAATACAAGGAGGATTATAGAAGAAGTCGGTCACCTTGATTTACATTCTGGGGCATAGGTACTTGAAACAGTTCGATTTATCTTTTGCTGGTGTTCGTTGCTACAATCAGGAAGTCATCCTACCAGTATTCATCAACCTTGAAACCGTATCCTTTGCGAAGAGTTCCGGAGGATGTGTCCCCGCTCCCAAGTGTGCGAGTTTCCTTTCACAGATACATGAAATATTTTTCAGCCGGCGCCTGTGGTGCAGGGATGCTGCAGCGTGGCAGGGTTGCGGGAATTTCCCAGCACGGGCACAAGTTGAATGGATTTTGTGGGGACCGCGTTGACATTGATGGCGGAATGGCTGGTATCGATATTCGCGGGCCCGGCTTCGGGCATCAGCCGACTGTAACTTGTCTGTGTACTGCCGCTTTTATGGGTCTTTGTAGATGGAAGGGCATCGATTGGCTTGATTTTTTTTGATTTTTTTTTTTTTTTACCGTCATTGTATGTTTATGCCTTTGTCGAGAATATACAGTGATAACCTGGCCGGTCACAAATTGTTTCCTCTCTCTCTCTCGGCTGGATGTAAAAAAAATATATTGACTGTAACTTATTCCATTACCCTCGTAAATAAAAAATAAAAATAGTCCTCGTAAATAAAAATTAAAATACTCTCTCTCTCTCTCTCTCTCTCTCTCTCTCTCTCTCTCTCTCTCTCTCTCTCTCTCTCTCTCTCTCTCTCTCTCATATACCAGACCAGTTATTTTAAAATACAACAGATTTTTTTTACTTTTCTCCCTTTCTTTTATTTTCTTTATTTTCTGCCATTAAATCCTTGTAGAATAAGTATGCCTCCCGATCCAGTGCTGTTTAACTCCAGTACATCTTGAAAAACAAATCACCCATTGCTGCATATACGTAGGGCGCGCATACGCACGCACGTACACACGCTCGCTCACACACACGCACTCATGCACGCTCACACACACACACACACACACACACACACACACACACACACACACACACACACACACACACACGCGCGCGCGCGCGCACACACACGCACGCGCTGTC
This sequence comes from Alviniconcha strummeri, assembly GCA_963584105.1. Classification (NCBI taxonomy): domain Eukaryota; kingdom Metazoa; phylum Mollusca; class Gastropoda; family Provannidae; genus Alviniconcha; species Alviniconcha strummeri. Next base: position 32,492,078 of record OY757541.1, on the reverse strand, counting down.
ATAAACACACACACACACACACACACACACACACACACACACACACACATATATATATGCCTTTACGAGATAGCCTGTAACTGCCATGTACAGCCGGGCTCTGATGGACCATAAATTAACTAACCCCCCACCCCACCCCTCCCGCCCGAGGTCCATCGCGGCAAATACAACCCGCGGTCCCAGGAGGAAGAAAGGAAAGGGGAAAATGTGTGTGTGTGTGTGTGGGGGGGGGGGGGGGGGGGGAGGTGATTACAAGAATGTAGAACCGGACTTAACGCTAGGGTGCCTGCTGCCAAACCCGAGATTGTCCCTTCTTGTCGTGATGACTGTATTTAGACTCGGCTGACTTTTTGTCGGACCCCACAGCGTCTTGGTTGGACAGCGGCGTGCAGTGTCCGAGAGCTGACCAGTCCGCAGGCCGTCGGTGGACCGCACAAGCTGCCAGGCAGGTGGCAAAACTGTGGAGGCAAAACGGTGCATGTTTGTCGTTCTGATGGGAAACGCTGTTCAAGCGACATGGCAAGGAAGGAGGAAGTGGAACGAAACGGTGCCGTAATTCCCCGCGTAAAGGGTTCCCGGAGTGTCGGTGAGCTTTGGGGCTCCAGTCGGTGGCATCCTTGTCCCGCTTCGCATTGTTGGTTGAAGTGCTGCTTTACGCCCATAGAAACCGTGGGTTTATTAGGGACGGGAGCCCAGGACGTCCACCTCGACCTTCACACAGCTCCTGAACTCTGATTGCTTTTCATTCGATGTCAGGTCGGTTTTGTGTGCGTGTGTGGGGGTTGGGGGGGTGGCGGGGGTCTGCGTTCCTGTTTGCTTATTAGAGACGGTTTTGTAGACTGGTGCATGTGTATGTAGGTGGTGTGGGTGACGCAGCCGTAGCACAGGTGTGGCAGTGAGGTCATCTAAGCTATCGATCTCTGCTCCGTCGGCTCGCCCCACTTCCCGGTCGTCTGCACTCGCCCTGCCGTTCGGATCGAGTTCCCTCCCTTGCCTCCCACACCCACCGTTCGGTGCAAGTCGGTCGGCGCTACGTTAACACAGCAGCGAACTTGCTGGTTAGTGCCCCCAGTCACTCTGACTGTGCCAGCAGAGGTGCTTTGCGCTCGTAGCGTAGTGCTGATTGGTCTTACCCCGTGTTCTTCTGTGTGGCAGCTGTGTTTACTGTTTGCTCGACTGCGTGTGCTCGAGTTTCAGGTTCCTGTAGTAGCACTTTCGTTTTGTGTATTTTCTTCTTCTTCTTTTTTTTCTTCTTTTTTTGGGGGGGTGGGGTGGGGGGGGGTGAGGAAAACTAACCAGCGAACGTGCTGAGGCAGCTTGGGGAAAAACCACAACAACACTCTCTCTCTCTCTCTCTCTCTCTCTCTCTCTCTCTCTCTCTCTCTCTCTCTCTCTCTCTCTCTCTCTCTCTCTCTCTCTCTCTCTCTCACACACACACACACACACGCACGCACACACTTCACCTTTTAAGCTTGGTTTTAAAACTATATAGCCACATTTTAAGACATACGCAGTATTAAAAATTAAATATATAATATGAGATGTGTATCGCCCTGATATAACTGCACTGGTTGACTGGGTGTAAAACACCAATTAACTTACTTACTTACTATCTCTCACATACACACACATATACACACACACGCACACACACATACACTCTCTCTCTCTCTCTCTCTCTCTCTCTCTCTCTCACACACACACACACACACACACACACACACACACACACACACACACACACACACTCTCTCTCTCACACACACACACACACAAACACACACACACACACACACACACACACACACACACACACATACACACACACACACACACACGTAACAATAGTCAGCAATAGTCAAGACATATATTTGAGCCTTGTTTCTGGGATTGGCCAAATGTTGTTGATATTATACATTAATTATCATTAGAATTGTGCATTACATAACAATCTGACAGGGAGAGCACCAACTCAACAACAAAAAAGAAGAGAACAACAGAGATGTTGGATATTAGTGCATGGGAGGCAGAATGAAAATACAAAGGTTTTTTGACAAGTTGTATGACTTTAGTGGCTGTTTTCCTTCATTTTTATTTTTATCTTTTCTTGGGTGGTATTTTATAGTTTCAATCAGCACATACAATCACATGTTATATGTTAATGCATATATTGACACTGTTAAGCAGAAAGGGGTGGGGGGAGTCATGTTGACAATGACATAGCATCAACAGCTGGGTTTTTATTGTTGTTGATTCTCTGTAATGATGGTTCATCCAACCAACCATGGCAAAATCTTCAATGTGGGCTTTTCTGGAAACTGCAAGCAACACCTTTCAGACTTAATGTGCTAATAAGCTCCAGTGAACTTGACTACACTCTCGTGCCAGTGAAATGCAAAAACACAGACTGTATTTTCTAAGCGAGTTTTTGTGTTGATAAGAAACAGTAAGCTAAATTTGATTCAAAACAATTGGCTGTGGAGAATCAATTAAACATTTGTTACCAGCATATAATACATGAATTTTCTCATACAAAGCATGCATGGGACACAGCTGTATACCTTCAGTTATGTCACCATCACCAACAAGTGATCATGATGATATGCCGTATGTGTACCTGCTTGCACACCTAAAACTGCTGCAAAAGGATGCACTTTCTAGTGACAGTGATCAGGACAAAATGGGAGACTGTTTCAGCTCAGGGTTAAGAGCGTGGAAGTGGCACAGGGTGGACCATGGACAAGGTTCAAACCATGAGCTAGTCATTTCAAAACAGTAGTGATAGATGGGACCTTTGGCATAGAGAGAGACTCCTGTCCAGCTACCTCTGCCTCAGTTCTGAAGGCAGAACACCCTCAGCTGACTGCCTGAATGGAGAGGGCATTGTGCGTCGTGGTGCAGAAAAACAATCACTGGATAAAATGCATGTTGTCCAGGTTGAGTCCCTTGACAGTAGATCGTGACCTTTGGCATAGAGAGACTCCTGTCCAGCTACCTCTGCCTCAGTTCTGAATGCGGAATACAACCAACTGTCTGAATGGGAAGGGCATTGTGCATGGTTCTACAGGAAAACAGTCACTTGATAAAATGCATGTTGTACAGGTTGAGCCCCTTGAGGGTAGATCATGTTTGTGTAGATTCTTTACAGCATCAAACAAGATGAGTGTGTTATTAGATGTGTTGTTTTCTGTTTGCAGATCAGTGGCATGAGCTGTGATGACACTAGCAGGCCAGGTCCTGGATCTGTTCAGCACTTCTCTGTCTGCCTGTCATTTTAAGGTATTTCCTTCAGGTGGATGGAAGCAGAAATAAGAGATGAAATTATGAAGTGCCCAACTGTCATGAAATTAGATGGAAAAGGCAAAGAATAGTTTTAAATGTTGTTATTAAATGCTGATATGGCACCATTCTCCATGAACATAGGTGGGCTTAAGGCCCATTACGAGTGCACACCGAGTTACGTAACTTCCAAGAAAGAAAGGGAAAGGAAAAAAGGGAAATTATACAGATAAGGATTCAGTGTTGAATGATAAAGATCATAAATTCACTCATTCTCCTAGTTTCCCTCAAGATCATTCAGCACTAGGGTGTGTGTGTGTATCTAAAAGATTGATTTTTTTGTCATCAGTTTTTCATAATTTCTTTTTATTCTGCTTTCTCTGTTCTATTTAAATTTTCTCTATTGGGTGATTCAGGCAGGGTTGTTAACTCCCTTGACTTTTGCCTGGCATTGCTTAAGTCCCTTGGCTGCTTTTACTTCCAGTGCGTACTTTCTTCACAATGGAAGGCGGTGACAGTGAATTTGCAAATTTTACTGCCATCATTAAAGGCATTTTTTGAGGCACGTAGTCATAATGTGTCTGGAAATAAGCAATAACTTGTTGCTCGTGCTTTGGGATGCCCCAAAACGATTTTTTTCTATGAACTCACGATCTTCTGATCAGCCCAGAAACGACGCAAAGACACTTTTTGTTCACCCTCCATCCCCTTTCCACGGTAATTTTTGCAACTGCAACAGCATTGGCATTTGTACTGCTTCGCAATTCTAATTTCAGCTTCCACTGTTATACACAGCGTGAAGCAACGTCTACTCAGAAATCGGCCCGGAAGTGCGCTACGACCTCTCGTGACTTCTTGCGTGAAAGATTACAAAGCGCATTCACTCTAGCAAACCAGCTTCGCTGAATCGCCCAATACTGTGTTGACTCAGTCTAAAATCACAACTGTGAAAAGACTTACAGAGAAAAGTAGTCAAACAACCCCCATTACCTGTTCTAAATCCAAAGTATGGGGCTGTTGCCACTTTAATTTTTTTTTTTTTTTTTTTATCCAGTTGTAGAAAAAGGTATGCTTGCATGTGTTTTGAAGTTTGAAGTTTTGAAAAAAAAGCAGAAACCCTCACAGCACCTGCATTAAAAAAGAATTCAGCTGGAGGGAGGACATTTGGGAATGGAATCTAGGTACTAGTTATCATTGCTCTTGTGTACTAATTTGATCTTTTTCTTCTTCTTTTTTTTTTACAAGGCTGTAACAAAGATGTCCTGACCACAAGCTAGTACTAGCTAGTGATGATCTGCACTTTTTTTTTTTTTTTTTTTGATGTGCCAGATACTGAATGTAGTCATTCCAAAGGCAATACGAATGATCGCTTGCCCATTTTGATGTGCCTAATACTGAATGTAGTCATTCCAAAGGCAGTACGTAGTGAATGATTGCTTGCCCATTTTGATGTGCCAGATACTGAATGTAGTCATTCCAAAGGCAGTACGTAGTGAGTTATCATTTGCCCATTTTGATGTGACTGATACTGAATGTAGTCATTCCCAACAGGAGTGCGAGCTGTGAGCACCATGCCCACCCCAGCTGGAGTGGAGGAGACTGCACCTATGACCCCTACAGCTGAGGTCAGCACACTGCCGAGCTGGCTCGTCCACCCCACACCATGATGGGGTGCCAGCCCCAGGGCTCCTCCAGACACCTATCACAGACCAACGCCCGCTACAGCCTCGCCTCTCACTCGCACCTCGAGCAGACGGTGTCCTCCGGTCAGCACTTGCACTACCCTGGGCAGAGCTCACCAGCAGCACGATCCCCAGCCTCACAGCACCCAGGATCCAGGGCCCTGACGCAGCACAGACAGTACAGGACCGACCTGGTAGCACCGCAGGCCTATTACGCTCCAGTCGCAGCAGAATCAGTTGCTTCGCAAGTTAGGTATCAGTGCTACCCTCATTGTGACACTCCAGCGCAGCAGCAGCAGCAGCGCTTTATTAAGCCAGCAGGGACAGTGACCTTGTCTCATCCACATCGCAGCGCCTCGGGGCCACCCCAGCAGTTTGCCTGGCCAGCGGAAAGCACCACCTCCCAGTACAGGGTGTCGGAGCTTGCGACTCAGCAGCAGCAGTTTGCTCACCCTGCGCAGACTACGCCCTCAACAGGGCAGCAGTTTGCCGAGCCAGTCAAAACAGTGGTGTCTCAGTACCAGCCGCCTGCAGAACCCCACCATCACTTCAGGCCCGTTGAGTCTGCCTCCCAGCAGCAGCAGCAGCAGCAGGCATTCAGACGGCCTGCAGAGACGATCACCTCACAGCATCACTTTGGTGGATCCACCGACAGCACCAAGCAACAGCCGCTGTTGGGTCAGTCCTCAGAGGTCCCAACTCTGCAGTCATCTCCAAGTTTTGGTCAGCCTGCAGCAGACGCTGCCCCCACAGGGCCCGCGGACAGCTCTTCCGCCCTTTTTGGTCAGCAGTCGGAGACGTTGTCTGCTCCACCGCAGTTGCAGAATCCACAGCAGCCACACCGACAGGCTGCAAGCACCTCTCCCTCTCACCAGCAGTATTTCCAGCTCTCGTCCAGCGGCAGTTCATCCACAATGCTGGACAAGAAGCCAACGCTACAGGTACCTGTCCGTTCTTTGAGTCCGTTCAGTCGTTCATAGCCGGTGCCAGATTGAGTCAGCAATGCAGTTGAGGGACTTGTTTACTTTACAAATGAATACTCTCCACTGAGGAAAATCTTACCTCATCAACCTCAGACTTTGGATGGATATTACACATGTAGTCAGGATCATGCATTGATGATAGCTGCATTTTGGGAGTCTCCAAAAACATAATGTCAGTCCTTTTTTTCTTCTTCTTTTTTTAGACAGTGTTTTAGTCATATTTTTCAAACTTTGCTTGACAATATCCATTGTCAAGCATTATCTGTCCATGCTAATGTTGATGCCTTTGACTTACTTCATGGTCATGGGAGAGTCGGCCCAAAGGTCAGCAGGATGAGGGGGTTGTTGTCTGTGTTTTTTTCTCTCCCAGTTTTGAATGCAAGTTGACAGCAGTTGCTTGTCTCATTACCAACCTTTGTGATCCCGTACCAGCGAATACGAGCTGCCTGTCTTTTTCTCTTCTTTTTCTGGGGTTTTTGGTTTTGGTCATGAGGTGACCCTCCGTGGTTGACAAGACGTTAAAATCAAAGGACTAACTAACCTCTTTTTATTTTGTCCAGGTTGTGACCTTTGGTCGTGAGGTGACCGTCTGTGGTTGACAAGACGTTAAAATCAAAGGACTGACTAACCTCTTTTTATTTTGTCCAGGTTGTGACCTCCGATCACTCCCCAGTGAGCCCTGGCAGCAGCACCAGCTCACCTCGCTTCATCTTTCCGGACATGCACCCTTCCTCCTCCTCCGGACACCTGGGCTCTGACAGCGGCAGCTCCCCCTTCATGTCGCCCGTGAAGCGTGAGGTCAAGTGGGAGGTCGGCACTCCCCCACAGTCCTCCGAGCTGGACCCGGCTATGCAGCAGGTTGGTAGACAGCTTCTGGTGAGCCAGCCTCTCTGTTTTCTTTTTTTCTTATTCAGTATCACACCTATGCAGCAGAGCTTTGGTGAGCCCATATCTCTTGTTTTTTTGCTTTTGTTTTTTTGTACTCCACCTATGCAGCAGGTTGGTAGAGAGTTTCTGATTAGTCCGCATGTTTTTGTTGTTGTTGTTGTTATTGTGTGTGTGTTTTTTTTGGGGGGGGGGGGGGGCTGTTCCTACACCACTCATCCCAACGCTCCCATGCAGAGCCACACCCAAGGTCCATTCTGCATCGCCCAACTCTCCTGCTCTTTTCAGGCCAACATTGGAACTGTTTTGGAGGCAGCACTGGGCAACTGCATAGAGCTAGATCTTAGGGTGGTCTTGTTCATCTCAAACAACTACATCTCAGCTTCAGTAGTTGTTTCTACAAGTAGGAATAGCATGGATGCACCTTTGCTGTGTCTTTAAAAAAGAAATCCTGTTCAATTTCTGTGTTGCTGTGAAATGCTTTGATGTACGTTCATGCTCTTTGGTGCAGGTGCAGCGAGACCGTTCGCGTGTACTGAGCGGGGACACAGAGCCCAGTGAAACCGTGGTGGACTCTGAGACTGGCTCCAGTGTACTGGAAGACAGCAGCAGTAGCCGGGAGCAGTCGCCTTTTTCAGCAATGGCAGAGTCGCTGTCCCTCCGCTCTCCCTCTGAGCACTCCCCATCTCCTCTCGCCAGAAAGATCTTTCAGCGCCAGGCGGTGGTGGCAGCTTCAGAGGATGAAGAGCAAGGCGAGGAGTCAGAGGGAGGGGGTGGCGCCCACAGCTCAGCTTCTGGTCATCCAGACAGTGACCTGCACCCTTCCAAATTCAAGAAGCGTCTGCATGAACGTTACGTGCTGAGCCTGAAGGATATGCCGGGAATCCCGCGCATGTTTAAAGAGGAATCTGCAGACACATTTGACTGCTCTGAGGTGGAGAGTCACTCCGACTCCAAGAGACCCGTCTCAAAGATTGAGAGGCCTGACAGCCCTCAGAACCCCGAGAGCCCCATGCCCAAGAGTCCCCGCCGATCATCCTCGGACACGGACATCGTACGCACAGAGAGCACGGAGATGGGAGCCAGCAGTGCGGATGAGGGGGACGTGTTCATGGAGCCCACAATGGGCGTGCGCACTAAACACAAACCTCCCTCTCTTCACCAGAGAGAGCCCCTTGACCTGTCTCGTGGAACATTCTACTCTGGCTACCGTTCCAGCTCTGGCTCCAGCCCTCTCATAGATGCGGAGCACATAAGCCCAGCCTCAAAGATCTTCTCACCCGTGTTCCGTTCCCCCCACCGCCTGCCCTACTCCCCCCATGGGCTGCTGTCCCCCCAGTCTCAGTCTCCACTTTGCTCCGTGCCAGAAGGGGGTCGTATCTTCAACTTCAACATGCCCAGCCCCCTGGAGGGTGCGCACTCCGACTCTGACCTCATCTCTCCCAGTCCTATGTCGCCACGCATTTTCACCTTCCCCCCGCAGGGCTCCATCCTGAACCCCATGTCCGAGGCAAACCGCCTGGCTGTGTCGCCCCGTGCCCCTTACACCCCTCCTCCCTCCATGATGCACAGCAAAGCGCTGGGCAGTGCCGGAGGGGGTCTGGACGCCAAGTGGGGGGAGCAGCATGGCTTCTACGGCAAGCGATCGTTGTCCGAGTCCGACATGACTTACCTGTGCCCTGTTTGCGGACAGGTGTTCCCCACCAACGACAACCTGGCCAAACACATGGCCAAGCACCTGCCCACAGAAACTGTGCGTGTCGGCGACAGCAACAAGGTACATTATTGCAAAGTGTGCAATCGCTCCTTCTCCCGATCAGACATGTTGACTCGACACATGCGGCTGCATACGGGCCTCAAACCCTATGAATGCATGGAGTGCGGGCAGGTGTTCAGCCGCAGTGACCACCTCAACACGCACCGTCGCACTCACACGGGGGAGAAACCTTACCGCTGCCCTCACTGCCCATACGCCGCCTGCCGCCGCGACATGATCACCCGGCACATGCGCACTCATGCCAAACGGACCTCGCGACGCGCGCGCTACCTCTCGGTGCCAGAAGATGGAGACACGCACAAAGCTTCTGGGTCCATCTCCAGCACAGAGACCACAGACTCCCAGGATTACACCAGCGGCCACACGTGTTCTGTATCCTCCGTGGACAGCGTGGAGTCCGAGTCGATCCATTCCTCACGTCCATCTTACATAGGCACCAGTGTGGACAGCTTGCTGTCTCCGGATATGCTGTCTGGTGGCGCCCATTCCTCTTCCTCCAGCCGCAAGGCATCAGAGGAGCTGGAGGAAGGGATGGAGGGAGGAGAGGGGGGCCAAGAAAGGGGCTCTCAGTTTGACCGCTTCATGCGATACCGCAAGGGCCGGAACTGGTCCACCACCAGTCTGGAGAGCGTGGAGTCGGAGGAGGCACTTCTACGAGAAATCCTGGTGGACGACGCTTTTCTCGACCCAGACCACCGTCCCTCAGGGGTGGGAGAGGGTGGCGGTGGTGGTAGAAAGGAGACAGCTCAAGGCAGCCAGGTGGCCCCCTCCTCTTCCAACCCCAAGGATGTGGTCGGTCTGGAGACAAAGACGTTACAGAAGTGCTTTATCAGTCCCCAACTACCCAGCGGCGGCAGCAGCAGCAGCAGCAGCTAATAACTCTATGTTAGTACTAACACCACTGTATTTCAAGGGCCGGGCAATTCTTTCACTTGTGTCCCGCACTCCGACTCGACAACTGACTTTGCCACTTACACCTGCATCCAGTTGGGTATCAACGGCCTTGACTTGTTAACGTTGCTGTTTGCTCGATGCTCATTACCACTCTGTAAATATTCCAAGGCACGGAGCTGATGGAGGTTCTGTTTCTTCTGTGGTGTGTCAGTTTCTGCAGTTTGTATTGTGTGTGGGTACCATGGCACAGATTGGATGGTTCATTGTGATGTTCTCTGTGCATTGTAACGTGCATGGTATCTCGTCTGTGATCGTACTGAGGTTGGGTTTGATGGATCCAATACATATGATTCCATACACTGTGTGTGTAACTGTGTACATCCTGGTGGTGTTCAGTTCCTGGGCTTGAGCCGGTGTTCGCTGTATGCATGTTGCCATCTGGTTTGGGGTTGATGCTTGTTTACCACATTCTTCAAAGTGATTCATTCTGTCCAGTTTAAGATTTAACTATAGAAATAATTACTTCCCACCACATTGGTCTTTGTGCAGATTTTGTAAGGGTGTGGTGGGGGGGTTGCCAGCAAAGTTGTTCAGTGTCAGTCGCCATGTTACAAATCAGCAAGTAAGATGACAGTGCTGGCTTTATGTTTGCACTGGGATTGATTTTGTGGATTTGACTTGAGAAAGGATGAGAAGAGTTTTGAAATGTTACATTTGCATATATAGATGTGTATGACAGAGTGTAATTGCCCTGGGGTAATCCTGTGTAATTGCTGGGATGTTAAAAAAGTCCAGGGACTAACTAGCTAGCTAGCAGCTGCAAGACACAGAGGACCAGACCTAGCCTGTTACACCTGGCCTTGTGCTCTGACAGGTCCAGTAAGCACCACATTCACTGGGTATGTGGTCAACTGGCACTGCAGGTTTTACTTTGCAAAACACTCTTGGACTTCAGAGTGTTGGCAATTTCAGCATCCTTTTAGGAAGTTCTAGTGACTGCGGCCCTTTGTCAGTGATACTGAAAACGAAATGATGTTGGTGTTCTAGCGTAAATGTTACCTGCCTTTGGATGTTTTTTCTCTCTCTCTCTGTCTCTCTCTGTCTCTCTCTCGCTCTCCATTTGTTTTGTTTTAAATTCCATTTGTTTTTTTTCATGATTCACACCTGATTTCTATCCCAAAAAGAAAAAGAGAGAGGAAACCTGTGTACTCAGTGACACTAACCTTACTTTGGACTCTGCACAAAGGGGAGACAATGCTATGAAAGTTTCAGCTGTAAATCAGCAGTGCATTTTCAGTGAATGAAATGGGAAACAGCCGCAAGAGTTAGCTGATGACGGAAGGTTGGCCTCCAACACCAGAGGAATACATAAATGGCCCAAAATCTAGGGTAAGAGAAGCAAGGAAATGCGCAGAGTAATAGGGAATGGACCCTGTCAGAGACGCAGGGAATGCAAACACACCATTCCTCTGTTGGTGGCACAGGTGCTCCAGAACATCAGCTGAAAGGAAGATTTGCTTTTACCCCCTTCACTGCTGTGTGTGTATGAACGTCATATACGGGGCAGTAAATGTGAACTGTAAAATCTTGCAGCTTTTTCAGGAAGCATCTGTAGGAAAATGGGCTTGTAGCATAGGCTTGTTACATACCCAGTAAATGTTCCATTTGCAGGCCTTTCTGTACATTTTTCACTCTTAAAAAGATGTGGGTGGGGCAGTGAAGGAGTTAAGAACAATGTTATGTTGTCATTTCTGCGCACTTCATTCACATGTGGCCAAAATAATGAAAATGTTATGTGATCATGTGTGAGCTATCAGCAGTTCAGATTGATTAACTCAGTCATGTGGTGGTCAAAATGGGCGCATTGACCCTTCAAATCATACCATTTGGGGCATGTTTAAAAAATCTCTAAATATAACCACAAATAGTCTTACCTTTAGGAAGGAGGGGGACATATTTTTGTTGACTTATGACCAAAGAGGTATGCGGGGGGGGGGGGGGGGGGGGGGGTTAAAAATCCCATTTTGGCACCCATAGTCACTAAACAAAATACACTGTTCTGCATACGAACCCACTGAGATTAGTAGGTTTTACTACAAAATGTTTTTCAATGAAGATAAACCAGAAACTACACACTGAATCAAATAATTTTTACACGCTTTGCGGACTAATAAACTTCAAATTGCACCTTTGCCTGGATGCCACTGTTTTGTTTTGAAGAAAGTGCACCGGTTGCACATGCAATGGAAAAAAGCCACAAAACTGGCCCAGATCGTTGCATCATTAATTCAAGGAAGGGAAAGGAAAATGGACAAGTTTCCATTTACTGCCTGATTTGTGTCCCTTGTATTGCTAATGTTGTCATGTAAATTTGCAAACATCAGTCAGAAGCCCACTTTTGACATGGCTCCAACCAGTCAGTGAGACTGTCGGAAGCCTATGTCCGACACAGTTTGAAAGAGTAAAATAATAGTTGTTTCTTTTGAATTTTCACCAATCCAATCACCCTGTTCATAGTTTGAAAGAATTATCTTTGTCAAAGTATAGTCTACAGATGTTGTTCAAAACAAAAGTAACAAAATGAAGGGGAAAAAAAACTAAAAAGGAAGAAGCAGATCTGTTAATTTGAGACTTTGTTACCCAATCACTCACCTGAATGAACTTTAGGTTTTATTTTCGCTTCCACGGAAGTTAGTTTCACTCAGTTGCACTTGAAAGACCCAGCAGTTGAACCACATTGAAGACTGCACAGCTGTTCTTCTCAGATCAGTACCTAAAAGTTGTCCAAAGAGCATTTAGTGTGCAAAGCAACCCACTGTGTAAAATTAAAAGGGGCTGCAAGCAAATGCATCAGAGTTGGCCCCAAAAGAGATACACACATTTCCATTTTCAGACTTTGTATGGTGGGTTTATCAAGTTATTTTCGCAACCAAAGTACTGTTGTTTTGTTTTTTTGTTTTGTTTTTCTTTCATTTTCTCCAAATTCGAGTTCCCTAGGTTCCTAGGAAGAAAAAAATTACACATGTCCGATCCAGCTTCTTGAAACTTCACAGATTGGACGCGTCAGACTTCCCTGGATTACAGTTCATTGAATTTTTTCATCCATCAGTGATTGAAGAAGAGAAGAAAAAAAGGTGTTTTTTTTGTTTTGTTTTTTTTGTTTTTTTAATTCTCCAGCACATAGTTAGACAAAGTTTCTTGAATCTGCATTAGTTATTTGAATGCCACCAAACATTATTTTGGCAGTATGCCTGTTCAGCAAATTTGTGTTTGCATAACACTCAACATTTTGCTTATTCAACCAGCTGGTCATGTTGACAAACTGACAGAATGGGTAGCCTGTTGATTATCCGTCTTCTTGATTACTTGTCTGTTCAGTGACTTCATATGACCAAATTTATAACCATGTGCAATGATCATGAAATGTTATTTCAATGTTGACTGAATGTCATGGAATGGCTCGTCAGATAATTCTTGTGTGTTTTGTCAAGAATATTTTCTTACGATACATTTGCTGTACTGTTTTGCCCCTACTCATCTTGCCTGTTCTTCACTGTGCCATCATTTTTTTTTTCTTTTTCTATTTTTCTTTGTTCATCTACAGTGGAACCCATTTAAGACAGAGCAGCTGGGAACAGCAAGAGTGCTTCTTCTTTAACAGAGCTCTATTGGGCGGTTCAGGTGGGGTTGTTAACTCCCTTGACTTTTGCCCAGCATCGCTTAAGTCCCTTGGCTGCTTTTACTTCCGGTGCATACTTTCTTCACAATGGAAGGCGGTGACAGTGAATTTGCGAATTTTACACTGCCAACTTTAAAAGCATTTTTGGAGGCCTGAGTCAGAATGTGTCTGGCAATAAGCAATAACTTGTGCACGCTACAGGATGCCCCAAAACGCATTTTTTCCACAAACTTGTGATCTTTTGGTCAGCCAAAAAAGGACGCAAACACTTTTTTTTCCACTCTCCACCCCCTTTCCCTGGTAATTTTTGCAGCTGCAACTGTGCTGCCATTTGTACTGCTTTGCAATTCTAGGTTCAACTTCCATTATTATACACAGCATGAAACAACGCCTACTCAAAAATTGGCTCAGAAGTGACCTTTCGTGACTTCTTGCACGAAAGATTACAAAGGGCATTCACTCGTGCAAACCAGCTTCACTGAACCGCCCAGTACAAAGAGAACTTGATATGCACAGAAGTTGTGCACCGGGGAGCATTGGAACCACTCAGGCTAAAGGAGCTTGTGTTGGGGATTTCCATTGCAGTGCACCAGCTTGGTGAGGCTGTTTCTAAAAGGGGGTTATGTATTTTCTGTGGTACATGTATGTGAATAAAATGAGAGTGTAAAATTAATAGGACCATGATCTAGGGTTTGTGTTGCAGCTAATGCTACTGTGATTATGTTCAAGCAAGTTGGTGTCGATGCTTTTGTGATACGTGTTTCAGCAATTGATCCGTTTATAAACAAACTGTTAAAGACTTTGGTTTGTGTTTACACAATGTGCTTCTTGTGAGGACAGGCGTTTTATTGTCTTCTTTCATTTTAAAAGTTATCTTTGCGGTAACAGGTTTCTTTTTGGGGGTGTGGGGGGCTTTTTGTCTTCCCTGTTTTATGTATAATCTGTGTAGCATAAAGTTTAAGACAAAAACATTTAAGTGAAACTGAAAGATCTGCAAAATAGGGAGATTTGAGATACATACATTTATAAATGTATATTATTGCTTCCAAAAATAACAGTCGGGTTGATGTTGGGATTTAAAGAAAGTGTGTGTGGAATAAAAGCCGACAAATGATAGTTATGTTGAAGACAGCATGTTTGTAATGTGTTTTAGTCTGAAATGCCATTCAGTTTTGTTTTGCAATGCACTATTTTGATGACATTGTCCAGAGCAGGTATTTGATAGAAAACGATATATATACAATTTTCAGTTAAAGTACCAGAATGAATTGAGTGTTAATTTCCTGAGCTAGCTTTGAGTATAGTTCATTCTTGTGTCGCTCCACTTCATTTTGCCATTTCTTCCCACTGCTTCACACAACTATTCTGTTGTTTGTTGTAGGTTTGGCATGTTTATTTGTTGTTTTGCCCCTGTTGCCTTCACAGTATTATTTTGTTGCCAAAGGCTAAAGCATGCATAAACAAGTTTTTGATAAGAATATTCTGACCATACCAGTGACATTAATGATAATACCAAAGTGCTTGTTTTTTCAAGTCTTTGACTAATAAGGAGGACAAGGATTGCAAAATAGGGTAGCTGTACATTGTACAGGAGGAATGTTATGCAGTGTTGCATACAAAGCATGAAAACCGGTGATTGTCTTGCTGAAAAATAATCAAAAAAGTGTACCCGCACCCTTGTTTTTATTGATGAGTTTAGTTCTAAAAGTAAAAAAAAAAAAATGAAAGCTGACACATTTTCTCTTGTCTCAGTCAGAATAAGCAGAGGGAACGACCGCCTCAACTCTCTGACAGAAGTCATGCATACAGGCAACAATGTATTGAAGTGCATGTTACAGCATTAGGTTCAGTTCTGCTTCAGATCACCCATGTCATGTCTTCATCTTCAGACTTGCCATGCTGTTCAGATATGCATTTCTTTTCATCATTTTTTGCTGGTTATATGTATGAGAGTACTGCACTTTGTCTGTGTGCTGTGAAACTGGAAGGACCCAGAAAGGAATATACAGAGTAGGCCCAGTTACTGTCCACTTCTCTAATATCCTGCACATTGTGGTCATGTTGTAGGGAGTATGTAGGTGTTTGAGCATCAGAACCGCAGTTCAGCCTCATGCTAGCATTCTGCAATACGCTTCATACACTCCAGCGCAAACTAGAACCAGAAAAGTAGACAGCTTTCATTTCTCAGCATTTGTGGGTGTATTTATCCGTCTGTTGCTTGAAAAAGGGGTTTACCCTGAAAATGTGCACATGTTTTATGTGTTGTCTAATTAAAATCAGCGTTCTTTTTAACCTTTTGTGTGTTTTTGATCTTCTTTGTGAACGCTGGCAGTTAACTTTGTTTCAGATTTTTTTTACAGTTCATGTGTTTGGGCATCAGAACTACAGTTCTTGGCCTAAACAGGCAATAGCTGGTATGTGATGCTGTTTGACACTGCCACTGTAGGAACCCAATTTTCAATTATTTTTTCTTTCTATTATTACTGTACAAACTGTGACAGAATTATAGTTACCCTACCCATGAAAGAATCGTTAGTGTTGGTAAGTTTTCTCTACAGAATTTGTGCAGGACTACATTGGTAAGTTTTCTCTACAGAATTTGTGCAGGACAGCTGAAGCTTCTGTAAGGTCTTCATAGTGCACATTCATCTGGAATGGTACTGCAGCCTCCCCCCACCCCCCACCCACCCCCCCCACCCCCCCCACACCCCCCCCACACCCCATCTGGCCCACCCCAGTTGTTGTCCAAAAGACTTCCCAAAAGCCATCACTTTGAAACTGAATTGAGAGGAAACTTGCTGTTGCTGATTAAAAAGCTCCCAGTCTTGATTGTGATTTTCTCTGGACCAGCATATGTGCAAAGTTAAAATAATTGTCTGGCAGCAGTCTTGTCAAAGGCTCCTTTGTTTTCCAAAGCAAAAATTAACTTGGAAAGTTTCATGAAGTATAGCATATGCATTGTTTTTCAGTACTGGTGAATCTCATACTGTTCTATGGAAATAAATAAAAACCACTAAAACAGTTTAGTTTGTTTTCAACTGGCTTCATGTGTTCTGTCTTGCACTGATTCAAGAACTGTTATGAGCAATCAGATGTAAGATGAGTGTGGCTAAGTCTTTGTTATTTTAGATTAAAGACCATGTGTCAGGCAAAAGTGGCTGCTAAAAATGGAAACCTTCACACTCAATCTGTTTATGGGCTCACAGTACATTCCTCAGCAAAAATCAGAACGGTTTTGGATCTAAAGTTTGTACCTTAATGATAAAACTACAAGCCGTTCTTTGAAGACAGACTAAGACTCATTTGGATACTGTGTTCGAGCCAAGCCAAATTCCTGTAAGTGTTCATTTTCATCTGCAACCAGTGTATGCTCTTTAAACTCAGGAAACACCTGTGCTGTAAAGAGCTTGACTAACTGCCTTCATCTTCCTAGTCAAACTTGCTGGCTAGCATTACAGAAAAGTTAGTACTGTACCAACAAAGGCAAGGTGTCCCATTTGCCCCAAGCATTACCCATTTGGCCATTTAATTAATTTACATAGTCCACATGCTATAAAATATATTGAGAAACTGTATTACAAATTGTTCAGCTTTCATTTCATTTTGAAATGTCATAGCATTGTTGACAAAAACAAGATGTTTCTGTTGTTGTTTTGTTTTGTTTTTAAATATTTTGGATTGGATTTCCCACATTCTGTCACCAGCACTGAAGAACAACCCAGATATGTACTGTAGAAAAGTAAGCCATTTCATGGATAATTTCACCAACAAAAGTTGAGAAAATTGTGTAGAAGCTATAAATGGCAGTGTTTTTCTTACAATACTTTTAGCTGAGATTTTAATCCCTTACATTTTCCTTCTTCAAGTTTAAATATTGTGTAGGTCACAGTCTTTCACTGTGAAATTCTGAGTGCATTAACTGGGAAAATCAAACAGTTTGTGCAGTGTTAAGGCTAAGCCATATGATGCTTTGGAATGTGCAGTTCTGTTGTGCAATTAAATTTGCAACCTGTGGCATATCAGATTTTTTGGCTGCAGGCCAAAAGCATGTCACAGGCACATTGCAGACTTTACCACATGCTATAAATCTTTGGGTGGAAAGTGCACACTGCAGACCACAGACATGTCACAGGCACATTGCAGACTTTACCACATGCTATAAATCTTTGGGTGGAAAGTGCACCCTGAAGACCACAGACCAATCAGTGCAGAGGTTTTTCACCTCTGCACTGATTGGTCAACTGAAAGGAGATCAAGCAAACCCATTGTCTCTTCAGTTCAAATGTCTTCTGCTCTTTGGTTTGCCTTTGTTATGGAAATTCCAGAAATGGGAAAACAGTTTATCCTTTGTCTTGGAGCATAAACCCATCACCATTGCACACCATGTTTTCAGTCCAAGGCAAAACAAAATCAAAGTGACACCTTTTTAAATTGACCTGTAGTAAAAAATGATCAAGCACTAATACAAGTGGTGATTAACATGTGGCTTATCACTTGGTGTGGAAGCTGCGAATCAAAAGCATGACTGACTGCAGGGATCTCAAAGCTTCATGTGGCTTATTCTTTACCCCGTGTGCTCTCTGGACAGGCACTTAGGGGTGATGAGTGGGTGTCCCATGATAATGATGTGGACACAGGATGTTTGCTTGCTTGGTAAAGTGTGCACTTGATCCAGAGTATACAACTGTTATGAGAAGCAGTTTTTAAAGCTGTCAGTGCAGTTGCCTATGAATGAAACATTTGATCACATTTTTAGTTCCACCTTTCCTTTTGAACTTTATTGTTAATGTACTACAGATATGTTGCTACAGACAATGCCTTCAGAAAGGGCAGCTTCACCTGAAGACAACTTGTTAATCGTACAGACAAAATATGCCTTTGCAATGAAAGTCGCCTCAGATGTTGTTACAGTTTTGTCTGATGTTACCGGTGTTTTGAGTATTTTCCTAAGATTGCCTGGCGTCAGTGATATGCAACTTTTCACTGTGAATGTAATGGTGGCTTGTCAGTGTCCTTGGAAGGTTCTTTCATCACAGAGGGAAAATATTCTTTGGCTTACAGTACAGGATAAGAGTGAAAAGATATTTGGTCATGTTGTCTGTAACATACTGGACGGTGGTGAATGATATTATGTTGTCTTGCTTATATTACAGCACCAGCCATCAGTGAAATGATATTCTGTTGTAATTGTTAAAGAAATTATCTATCTATCATCAGTGTCTTTGTGGCTGCAAGGTGCTTCTTGACACTTGCGGTTATCAAACATCTACTTGTTGGATATTGTTTCAGTTGTGCAACCCTCCCTCTCAACATTGAGCTCAGATCTTTGCTGTGTGTACGGTTTAATGCGTCATCACTGCAGTCTGGACCTGTGATGAGCCATTTTATTTATTTGCTATTCCCGTCTGACACCAAGTTGTCTCCAAAGGGGGTACTGGTTGGGTGGAAATTCCATGGCATTGGCAAGAGATGTAGTCTAGGCCTGACACTATGCTGTCACCACCACAGCGATAGTGGGCCAAACGCTACACTCTCATCACCACAGTGATAGTAGGCCAAACGCTACGCTGTCACCACCACAGCGATAGGAGGCCAAACGCTACGCTGTCACCACCACAGCGATAGGAGGCCAAACGCTACGCTGTCACCACCACAGCGATAGGAGGCCAAACGCTACGCTGTCACCACCACAGCGATAGGAGGCCAAACGCTACGCTGTCACCACCACAGCGATAGGAGGCCAAATGCTACGCCGTCACCACCACAGCGATAGGAGGCCAAATGCTACGCTGTCACCACCACAGCGATAGGAGGCCAAATGCTACGCTGTCACCACCACAGCGATAGCCAGAAAGCTCTGCCCAGTTATACAAGCAAACAACATGTGGGTTTAGGCCATGTCAGTTGACAACTTGTAACTCTCCAAGCTTTCAGATCTCCCCTCCATCACCTCACCACGTTCTTATTTTGGGGCAGTCAGCGGCTCCCCTCTCCACAGCCGGAAGAATACGATTCATCACCCACCTCCACTCCACAGTGGTCCTTTTCTCCACCCCCTAAAAAGTCTTGGTTTTCATTTTGATGTATGTCACATGTTCAGACTCGTGCTGTGAATTGCACAGACCCAAGGTGCTTGGCCATTGTTTTTGAGGAAAAAAAGTGCAGCCCACGTGCTCCGTGTGCACTAGGTTTGTCTAAGGAGGTGTGTTTGTACTCAAGTGCTGACCGGCTGAAGATCGACTGTCGGTCAGAAGGTGGTGAGAAGTCAGTTCTGCACCCAGATAGGAAGCAACGTCATTTTGCTGTTTCACTGTTGGGAAGGGGGGTGCACCACAAAAAAACACAACAACATGTAATCCAAACGTTAGGGCATGAAGCAGTCTTTTAAATTAAGCCAGGCAGTCATGCTCTCCATGTACAGTTGCACAGTTGGTTCTAGAAAACGAGCCTGGAAAAGCATGGCCATCATTTTTTGGGTATACATGTTTGAGTAAGGTAGTTGGGTTTCATGAGGATGCTATTGCATGCTAAAATGAGCATGAACAGACAATCTAAATGGCATACCATTGTTGCCCTGAATTTTTTAATCCAGGCAAAATGGCCCATGTTTTAAAACAAGCATTCAATGTTTGCATCACCTTAGCTGCTTTTTCTGCTTGCTGTTTTGAACTGTGCGTGATAATCAACAAGTATGGCCTGTGATTCACAACAAGGTCATGGAAGATGTTAAAGTAATCTAAGATGTTCCACCTGAGATTATCTTATCTGCTAAGTACCCCAGTATTTGGCATGATGACTGCTTACATTTTTACCACGCAATATAACATTGATCTGTAAAAATCATATACTGTCCAGTTACTTTGGGCAACTTTTGAAGATGACCATTCTTTGGACATGTAACTGCAAGCAACGTTTGCATCTTTCTTCTGTTACAATTTGTATAGACATCAGTATGCCACAAGTAAGTCTGTGGTAAACTGAGGTATAGCCACACCTTCAGCACCTGTGTGAGAGAAGTGTAAAACCCTGAAACTACAGCAGATGGTTCCAGGGTCACAGGGCTTTCTTCAGGCCAAGGTTGACCTGTTTGTGTCTGACAAGTCATGTGTGTGTCTCAGTCAGCTGAACGTAGTTTTCTTTCCTCTTGTTCAATTTCTGCCTCCTCTGGAACTTTGACTGTGAACGACAACTTGTATTGACAAAGCATACCAATTTGTTGGATTTTTTATTTTTTTGAACATGTTCAAAAAATGTGTGTCTTTAACTGACTTGACGTTTTGCTTTGGGCTGGATTTAATGTGCACTTTATAAAGATGAGATACCTATATTTTTATGTCCATGATTTGAACAAATGTGGAAAGCATCTGTGTCTGTGATACGCCTGTCATATGTCTGTGCTTCTGTATACTTGGATGAATATTGAGGACAATGGATACCTTGTTATCTTCCCTCCTCGTTCTTGTTTTTTCAGATGGGTCGGATCAAGCCTTTTAATCTGTTAAAGTGTTTAAAGTTTTGTAGTAAACTGTGTACCTACTGTAATTACTAAGTGGTGTTAGTGGATTTTCACTGCCATTGACCTCCTGTTGTCTCAACTCACACTGGTGTTCACTTTCATTTTATGTGTGTGTGTGTATATATATATATAATGACCACTTTTGTTTTGAAAGCTGCACTACTAAGCTCTGACCAGAATTTCAGTGCAGCACATCAGGCTGTAGAAAGTGAATGAAACATTTTGATGAGATCCACTGTGCATGCACAGCTGAACAAAGAGGTCATTTTTCCCTGCCTGTTTCATCAAATGGACCAGCTTTCTCTAAACTTACGCCACAGGACCTCCAGAATGAACCCACTGGAAGTCACATGGGCAGAAGAAGTTTGTTTTTTTTAGGGTAATTTCTCTGTCCTTTGGCCTGGGACTGTGGGCCAACATTCTGAAGACCAGCGGCATCAGTTGGCGAGGAAAGCTGGATTCATTTGGAGATGCAGACAGCTCTGATCATCTGTGAAGAAACTGGACTATGTCAAAATAGTTCCATTAATATTCTGCAGCTTATCCAAACTGACTTTTGGAACAGTGATTTGTTGAAAACACATACGCACGCACACACGCAAGCATGCGCGCACACACACACACTTATTTGTCTAATATCGCCTTGCTGTGACCAGACATGAAATAAAACACTGATTAATTGACACAAATCCACACACACACACACACACACACACACACACACACACACACACACACACACACGCACATACATCTGCATGAGAGGTGCATGATCATGTGTGCTGGTGCACACATTCAAATGCGCATGCAAGCATGCTTGCAAAATTCTTTGTGTTCAACGTTTGCAATGAGAGCAATAAAAAACAAAAATAAGCATTTGGGTGAAAGCAAATTGAGTAAGCACAGCTGCAACAGAAATTGGATTGATCAACATGAGCGACTATGTCTGTATTTCAAATGCAACGAGAGAACTTTGTGTGTCCAACGAAAAATGATAGTTGTGTGCAGGAAATTTGTGCATGCTGTTGTTTGTTGTTAATCTGTCACAGAGCAGATATTTCAAATTATGTTTTAATGTTTCATGTTACAGACTTGTTTTGATCTCTTGTCTCAAAAAAAAAAAAAAAAAAAAGAGAGAGAGAGAAAAAAGAAGAATGATTTGAAAACAATGTACACTCTTTGTGAAGTTCAGTCTAAAAAAGTAGAATTAGATTTACTTAGGCCTGTTAGTAAAAATCTAAATACTGAAATAAAAAAATGAAAACAGTGGGGCTGAGGGGGGTGGGGGGTTGAATAACTGTTGGCTGCATTGTACTAATTTGATGAAGAGAATAGTTCATTTCCCTGAATGGGTGTCTTCTGGAATGTGCCTGCATTGTCTGTGTGTGAATAACAGTGTGAAGCTTGCTACCGGTGTATGCCCAAGACATTTTGAAGAATTTAGACCAAATTGTTTTTGCAGTTCAACCAGTCATGTTGTATGTGCATCCGGTGATGTTCATGTTTGTAAAAACAATGGTCCTTTTCTTGTTAACTGTGGCATTGTCTGTTGGGACTCTGCTTCTCAGTCATCCAGACAAATGCTAGTACCCATGTTGCACGGTGCACAGAAGCTTGAGATCCATGGTTGCAATGCACCTGTGACTTATTGAATAACTGTCCATAGTTGTCATGTGTTGCCACCCATGCCTTAGACTCTTTTTTTGTTTGTTGTCTCCATCTACATTCAGATCATCGGTTCTGTTGTCCTCTGTGCTTCAGTCTGCAATGTGTCACTGTTTATGGCAGCAGTTGGTGCCAACCATCGTGTTCTTGGATACTTGTGTACATTTGATTCCTGAACTGTCGCGCGCCTTTGTTGTGAGAAGCAGTCAGCATCACAGGCTGCCAGCACACGAAGGAGACCCTGAAAGCAGCACCGCTGCAGCTGCTCGCGTGAGGCACACACACCTTGCATTAAGCATAGCTTGCTGGGGTAACAATGGAGCTCAGGCATAACCAAGTGGTTAAAACACCGGGCTCATTGTTGAGCGGTCACAGCTTCCAAATTCCGGTGTGGGGGTAACCTTCTAACCCTTCTCTGTAGTCTTAGGGTAGAGCCCTTAGTCACAGATGGTACTTAGCCCCGCTGGTAAAATGGAATGAACAATGAAATTACCCCCCTCAAAAAAACAAAAACATACAAAACAGGATGTCCCATTACATATATACTACAGACCTACTTGCCTGAAAGATCCCACAGCTGCAGAAGAGAGGGCAAGAATCCCAAAGCTCACCATGTTCTGAACTGCAAAATCCAGAAGGAAAGATGACTGTCTGCCTAACACATTCGCTAGGTGTAGCGTAAAAGGTATGATTTATTAGGCATCACTGATAGTTTTGAAAAGCTGGTCACAGTTTCCAGGACCAGGTGCAGCATCTCCCCTGCACCCATGGGGAAAAATGACCACAATCTTCTCACAGGAAAAAGCAGAAGCAGGGTACTATGTAGGATGCAAAATTCAAACAACCTTAATCATACACATAGTTTGCACATGTTTTAAGCAAGCGGTGTTGCTTTTTAGCCCTTAAGTTTTCGGTCTTGCAATGTTCGCATGGAGAAGAGCCTGTGATGAGAACCTGGCTTGTTGCCAGTGACCACTTTTTACAATCCCAGTGAACCAAGTTGGAATGTGTCCTTCATTTGTACCAGCAACTTCACTAGATTTGTTTCTTGTTTTGATTGTTCAGTCGTGTGTGCTAGTACATCCGTTGTTTAAAAAAGACCTAGTAAAAACAATATTTTACAGACATAGTGTACGATTGAAAAAAAGAAGAAAAAAAGTGAATTGTCAGGTTGTAAATATATGTATGAAGGTGTTTTTTGTTTGTTTTTGTTTTCTCCTCTCTCTCCTTGTATTTTCTTTTGTGTGACAACGAAACATACAGCCTTAATTTGTGAAGTCTGTTCTGACCGTGACATATGAAACAGTGCATGTCTGCTACCCCCAAAACCTTAATGTACTACTAGTGGTATTCTTAAAACATATACTTTTCTTAAAAGGTTCTTCCAGTGAAATGTTTGATTTAATGATTGGTCTTTCAAAGTATCAGCTTTGACAGTAATTTCATTGAGAAAGACCAGCCTTAAATATGAACAGTAGCATGACTGACACCAGCTCTTTGGTCCATAATAAGTGCACACACATCCAAACACACAAGCATGCATATGGACACGCCTACAGAGGACACAATTTAGCAGACATTTTTCTGGAACCTGAATGTTTTTGAGAGTGGGATTAATAAACGAAGATACAATGTCAGGATTGAGTTGCAGCTGCTGCACCCGAGCTGAGATAAAGACTGCCTGCCCAAAGTGTTCAGCGAGATGGGAGGGCAAGAGGGACAGGGAGGAAAAGCTGGGGGTGTCTACAGTTAGACCACAGTGTAGACCACCGGGAGGAAAATCAGCTTCAGGACAGTGCCATAGTTGGTTTGTGAAGGGGGTTCCCACCGCTTCAGTTGCTTTTGCCCATAGCTTTCACTGCTTAGTTGTTGTAAATGATAAATGCATGCATGCCTCTCCACCTCCCCCACCCCCACCCCCCAAAAAGAAGAAAGAAAAGAAAAAAGGAGAAAGACTGAAGGCTGACTTAACAAACAAAACCAGAATCATCCACAGTACAAGAGCAGAATCCCATGTTATCCATGTACAGGAAGAGGGTGTAAAAAAACACCAAGTTACTTACTTACTTACTTGCTTGCACAGAAAGTCACAGCAGCGTACATTTTGTTTGTTAAATGGCACTCCTCTATCCAGCAGTCTTAAAATTTTACCTGCACAGGCTTGTGGTGACCTTGTGTTGTTTGCAAGGGGCTCTACAGGTTCAGCAGTCTTTGCCAGGATGGCAGGCACGGTCAACACAGCACAGTATGATGACCGCAGTCTTGCGGAGCACTCAGTAGCCATGTACAAGCCGTGCTTACTGCGCAGAACGGTAGAGAAATTGTATGATTGAGAAGGAAGTCGATATTTCAGGCATGCACCATTAATATCTTGGAAAACCATCATTTTTTTACCTGTCATGTTGTCTTTTATATTGTGTCTCATTACTTTGATATTGATATTGCTGATTCCAGCACATGAATTGGCCTTGTACTGTGTACCAGGAGTGTTGTGCTTGGGAACTGTGAGCAGATTCTTTTTATGTCATGAAATTTTGGAGAATGTGAGCTAAATATATGTGGGTTTTTTGTTGTTGTTGGGTTTTTTCTATTTTAAAAAAATACACAAAGAAAACACCCTGACTTCCCCTCTCTGATGAAGCTGTTCTGAATGTTGCTTTTTACACCTTACACAGTAGTAAAATTCCTTCATCAAATCATCATGAAGTGAATAATTGGGTGCAATGGATAGATTTATCATGTACCCTAACTAGATACCTGTGCATTTTGTACAGCCTTCTGTGGTGCATCACCAATCATTTGGAGAATGATTTTGTTTTGTTTTTCGTGTTTTTTTGTACATGTATATTAATGTGAATCATGTAATGTGAAGCCGGTCCAGTGACTACTACACAGTCTTGTGTTAATTTGTTGTCTGATGATCTGGAGACCAGTTTCCTTGTTACACATGTCATGCAGTTGCGTCTTTTGTCAATGCATCTCCATTTGTCATTAAAACACAAAGAGTAATCAGATGGGTCTTTTTGGTGTGTTTCGTGTATGCGTGCATGCGTGTGTGTGTGTATGTGTGTGTGTTTTGGGGGGTCCTCTGTATGGATGTCTGTATGAGAGAGAGAGATTGCAAGTGTATGTTGTTGATCAATTATTTTTATTTGGAGCCAAACCAAAGAAGCAATATGACCCTATTGACCAAAGTGAAATAGGAAACAGACACACAGCAGATTTTCACTTGATTTCTGACCCTCTCTTAAAAATTGACTTTTGAAAGTCATGAAAATCCATCTAAAAGTGCTGCCATTTTGTGCCCAGCAATCCGTAACCTCAAAGTCATGAACAATTTGAAGTGCAAATAGAAAGAAAGATCCAAACACATAAAAGGTTAAAAATAACACTATTTATTAGGACAAAACGCACAATGCAAAATTTTGGGGTAGTTCCCTTTAGCAAGCTACAAAACAACTAATTAAACAGTGAAAAACGATTCAAAAAATTAGATGGAGGGCTAATTAATCCACTTGTCTTTAACGGGGTGAGCTATGTCTGGGTTTGGAGGAATTTTGGCATGAAGAAGTGAAAAGAACAAATAAAGAAGACTATAGATATTCACTGAATAACAAAATGAAGCCTGCAGATGGAAATATTTTGCACATTTTCAGGCCAGCTCACATCTTCGGTTTGGTTCCCCATTAACTGCTTCACATCACAGCGACATATTACTCAGTATGTCTCGGTTCAAACCAAAGGGGTAATTGCATCAGTCACTTAAATTCACTAGCCTGCAATGTGGGTTAAAAAACAAAAGTAAATCTGACAATTTGTTTTGGTTATGTTGAGGTAGTTGTTTCCCTCAAGTTTAAAAAACTGTAAATTTCACTTTGCGCCCCACCTCCCCCCACTTCCCTCCCTGAAGGAGAGGTCTTTTACAATTGCAGATGCTGTATTGAGTTTCACACTTTCATGCCAGCTCTGATGACTTTTGATGTTTCAAAGTCATGTGTGTTTTTTTGTGTTTTTTTTCCTTCTCTCTTTTTTTTTTTTTTTATAGGGTGAAGCTATTAACAAAAGTAGGGTAACGTAACTTATCACAAGATCCATAAAAAGTAGATCTGTCCAAAGGGGGCTGGGACAACCAACCAAGGGACGTAACAGTCGAAACCGAAAGTGGAGAGAATGTGCTCCCTTGACAACCGAACACGAAGTCCTCTTCACATGCCACGAGTTGCACAGTCCCTGTTTCGATACCGCCGGTGCCCCTTACCCACCGTCAGCATGTCTGCGGAAAGCTGGCCGAAGATAATTTTATTTGGAGATTCTATCACACAGGTCAGTAATAGTTTCAGTGTGTATGGTGGTGGATATGCGTTAATGCAAAGACTGGTCACAGAGGAGCTCGGAGAGGGGGAACAACGTTGGAACTAAAACTGAAAGGGAAGAAACAAAATGTCCCTCATAGTCATAGTGTGGATGAAATATTGAGTCGTTTATCGCCCCGCACCCCCCCCCCCCCACCCACCCCCACCCCCCTTCCCCCAACTATCCCGACACCCTCTCCTTGCAGACCGTTTATCATTGTGGGATACTTATTGGTTCAGAGTGAGCCGGTTTGGCCTAGCGGTGAGGTGTTAGGCTGGTAAGCAGAGGGACCTCGGTTCGAATCCGCTTTGTCTTCAAAAGTTGTGGTCTGTGGACACTGTCTTGTGACTTTGTCCCACACACTTATGAAATATTAAAATGGCTCTCATCGCTGCCCACCTTAATGCAGAAGTCGTTCCGGTGGTGAAAGTGCAGCGATAGGTATATAATCTCCCTCTCTCCCATCTCCATACTCCCTTCCCCCCCTCCCTAATAAGCCTTATGATTTCTGTGGACCTTAAGCACCATGTTAACTTTGGTTCAGACAAGACCCTTGCCACGACGCCACCCATGACAAACAGGTTAATATCTATCAAATGAAAAACACCATTGCATTACAGCTTATGGGTAAAATCCAAGGAGATGGTTGGAAATTCCTGGACAATATGTAAAGTTATTTTGGGTCACAAATATCATCACAGTCATTAAATGAGGTCCGTATCTACCAATTACAGCCAAAATCTGCAACAAAAAGTGAGGAGACTGAAAAAAATCAAATAGTTTTGTCTTTGATTGTTTTGAGTCAACGCATGTTGCCCTTTGACATTTGACCTAGTTTCGCAGTAACAACATGAACGCTTCGTAAGTGCCAATGTTGGCAAGGCAATTGTACTCACGACTCAACATTCTCAGACTGCATTTTTTTTTTTCTCCATACATTTTAGATGGGATTTTAATTGCCAAAGCTTGTTCACAAGGCTGCTTTGTTCACTGCAATCTGTGATGCTGACACAAAACAATCAAAGATGAAAAATATAAGAAAAAAAATCCACCTTTTGTTTCAGATTTTGGCTGTAATCGGTAGATTTGGACCTTATTAAATGATTGTGATATTTGTGACCCAAAATAACTTTTAAAATGGTCCAGGAATTTCCAACCATCTCCTTGGATTTTACCCAGCTTATCCACCACTATTCACAATGGTACTATTACTAACTGACCTGTGTGATAAAATCTACAAACAAATTTTTTTTTGGCCCACAAGAGTGCGTTCCAGGGAGATAAACATTACTGTTGTTTAAAATTGCAGAATGCAGTTGGTTTTTGTTTTTATTTTTCTCTTGTGTCAGATGCCTCAACAGAGGTTCACTCTGTGAACAGTTTTCAGTGACCTTGATTGTGACCATCAAATGGATGATGATGAAGACTATAGCCCCCCCCCAAAAAAAAAAATCAAAAAAAAAAAAAATGTGACAGAAACGAAAGCCATATTACATGTATTATATGTACAATTTTCTGCAGCTGGAAAAATCTCACACCCACCTTTTGATAAGCAAATATAAATTAAAAATACCATATAATAGTCACAAAATAATTTTCAAAACTCAGTGATTGTGTTATGCATTTTTCAAACCAGTGTGACATCTATAAGGAGATTATGGTGATTGTCTGACTGGTTTCTGTCAACCACTTTTGCCAAAAGGTGGTTCACAGAAACCAGTCAGATAATCACTATAATCTCCATTTACTGCAAGAGCTGTACTAGCAAACACCCAGCTCCCCGCTTTCCCGACTAAAACACACACATGCATGTGTACACATGCTACACACACTGTCTTAGTTTCACTGTGCTGCTTTTTTTTTTTCTTTTTTTTTTTAGAACCAATCAAACAAAATAAGGACCAGTACATCTGACCAACTGCTGATTTTGTTTCTAGTATATGTATATAATGTTTATCTTATCTGGTAAAATGCTGGAAATTACTGGTTAACACAAACCCTAAAAAGTTATGACTATGACTTCTCCCTTTTGGAGAAAGTATGGATACAATGTGCCAAAGGTTTCATTTGGCTTAGGCCTACATCTCAGCAGAGCAGATGCCAATGGTGATGTTACTATTGTTTCAGTATAGCTTCAGTTCTGATGGCTGCTGGGGGGCGCTGCTGGCAGATTACGTTCAGAGGTATTCATTCTTGTTTTGGAACTTGGGGAAAAGACCAGTATTTACAGCACCACAAAAACAGACTGCATATATATATGAGCATACAGGTTACAAGCAAACAAAGCAACAGAAGAGACTAAGATGATCAGCAACAACAGAGGATGTGGTGTGACCTAGCAGCTAACGTTCTTGGCTCGGAGTCAAGAGGCAGTGCATTCGAATTCTGTTTTAGGCAGTATATTATTTTTCTCCCCAGCTCCTCAGTTGGAGTGTTGGTGGGTTCAGCGTTTAGTCCTTGGTTACGATTGAAAACCAAGTTCTTTGTGCTACAGCTGGGAAATGACCCACAGCAGCACCCCCCCCTTCCTCTTCCCCCCTAAAACAAACACACACCTACACACACACACACCTACACACACACACACACACACACACACACACACACACACACACACACACACACACACACATACCTACACACACACCTACACCAACACCTATACACACACACCTACACCGACACCTATACCCACAAACACCTACACCTACACACACACACCTACACACACACCTACACCTATACACACAAACACCTACACACACACCTACACAAACACCTACACCTATACACACAAACACCTACACCTATACACACAAACACCTACACACACCTACACACACACCTACACCTATACACACAAACACCTACACACACACACCTACACCTATACACACAAACACCTACACACACAAACACCTACACACACACCTACACACACACCTACACCTATACACACAAACACCTACACACACACCTACACACACACCTACACCTACAAACACCTACACACACACCTACACACACAAACACCTACACCTACACACACACCTACACACACACACACGCTCATGCATACATAAAACCATACGCTTGTTCACATACATACTTTGCCCTGATATGAGAGTACTGGTTGACTGGGCGCAAAATGCCAAGTTACTTATATATATACACATACCGATGTACGCATGCAAACCATAGTTTAAACAAAACAAACAAAAAGATGTTTATATTTGTAAAGGTATTATCAGTGCATGATTCCTGGAAGTGACTCAGTCCAATGCAATCTGTCACTGAAAGTGTCACTGTCAGGAAATGTGATCAATGGTGGCTTCAACACAATCATTCTTCTGCTTTTTTATGTCAGGAAATGTGATGTAATCAACCGTGGATTTTCTGGCTACAATGCACGCTGGTGTAGCCACTTGCTTCCCCAGCTAGTCACAAAGGATGTCGCCAAAGATGCAGCAGTTGTCACCATTTTCCTAGGGGCCAATGACTCCAACAACTTTGAAACAAATCCTCGACAACATGTTCCACTTGAAGAGTTCAAAGAAAGGCTAACTGGCATGGTGCAGCATTTGCTGGTAAAATTACTAAAAACTTCAATCATGTTCATAAGCATTTTTGCATCACTTCATATTTTATTTATATATATATATGAAGCTACGCAGATGCTTATGAACATGACTGAAGTTTTTTATGCTTTTTTGTATATATATATATGTGTGTGTGTGTGTGGTTCAAAACAATTGCACAGTTGTCAGGCTTAGGAATATTGCTTTTTGTTGTGTAAAGGTCATTTTACTTTACCTGAAAAACTGTTCAAAGTATTCCAACACTATCAGAATTCACATACCACACAAACTGAAAAGGTTTTTCTGGAGGCTGAATGCAAGTTTTTCAGTTTGATATAAAAATATTTTGAAAATCTTTTTTTGTTGTTGCTCTGCCCTCCAAAAAAATGCGTTTTTTTCTTTTTTTCTTCTCCATTTAACATTAAAATTTAAGCAAGTAACTCAGGCTGAACCTCAGTGATGTGGAATTGCTAAAAAATTAAACATACCCCACTTTGTCTAACCTCTACATGTGAATCACTTAATTATTGTTGTCCCATCAGTTCCAAAATTTTGTCGAAACAGGCACCTGTCTTTTTTTCTTCTTTTTTCACTCTGTGGTGTCAGTGAGGCCCACTATGGGAGCATACTGCAAGGCCTAAAATCTTTTTAAAGAAGAGGAAGTTTGGTCAATTTCCCCCCGAGCAGAGCAAAAACAACTGGAAATAGAAACATATTTATTCAATCGAACATTTTCCATATGGCCTCCAGAATTTTTTTTCCTCCAGCAGTGGTGGTGAAGTGATGCTTAATAAGTTAATGTCCTCAGATGTCAGTTGACATATTAGGGACAAGTTGTGACCAATGCCGAAGCACGGTTCAGTAATTCTTTACGTCCACGGGAACCAGAAGGCTCGTTAGGACGGACAGCTCAGGATGGCCACC
Organism: Alviniconcha strummeri; assembly: GCA_963584105.1. Taxonomy (NCBI): domain Eukaryota; kingdom Metazoa; phylum Mollusca; class Gastropoda; family Provannidae; genus Alviniconcha; species Alviniconcha strummeri. The sequence goes on along the minus strand of OY757541.1, from coordinate 32,460,863 downwards.
TCGACTCTCACACAGCTCCTGAACTCCAACAGTGATATGTGAAGCCTATTTTAAGTATTTGTGATTATTTTGAAGAAGAAGAAAAAACGGACAAAGAAAAGTGAAACTACCTATACACTCACGTGCCTTCTGTAGCTGATTAGTGAATGTCATTTTCCGTTCCCATTAAGCTGCTGTTGACCTGTCACACCACTATGACCATGCAGTGAATGTTGAAGGTCCTGCTGACCCCCACGTTTACTGTCACCCCTAGCACTTATGCATAACTATGCAGTGAATGTTGAAGGTCCTGCTGACCCCCACGTTTACTGTCACCCCTAGCACTTATGCATAACTATGCAGTGAATGTTGAAGGTCCTGCTGACCCCCACGTTTACTGTCACCCCTAGCACTTATGCATAACTATGCAGTGAATGTTGAAGGTCCTGCTGACCCCCACGTTTACTGTCACCCCTAGTGCTTATGCATAACTATGCAGTGAATGTTGAAGGTCCTGTTGATCCCAGGGTTTACTGTCACCCCTAGTGCTTATGCATAACTATGCAGTTTATGTTGAAGGTCCTGTTGATCCCAGGGTTTACTGTCACACCTAGTGCTTATGCATAACCGTGCAGTGAATGTTGAAGGTCCTGTTGATCCCAGGGTTTACTGTCACACCTAGTGCTTATGCATAACTATGCAGTGAATGTTGAATCAAAAAAATAAGGGAATTAATTAGTACTTGAAAGATGTCACGCAAACCCAGCAACAAAGACCCGAGTCGCCAACAGTAACTCTCACCTGGCATGCAAGGTACATAAACTCCGTCCAAAATAAATCCTCTAAATGAATGTTGAAGTTCTTCACCTGCTGATCCCCAGATTTACTATGACACCTAACGCTTATGTGTTTATAGCCATGCTGTGGATGTTGAAGTTGCCATTTAAAATAGGGCCCATTTTGCTATCTCAGCAGGCCCTGATCAGATGCTACAGACAGTGTCATTGTTGGCATCCTTTTGTTTCTAGCCAGAATGTTAGAGCTGAAGCAAAATCTTGTGTTAAGAATGACTTCCAGATGCACTGAACTTGACAGTAACCTCTGTTCTTTCCTTTTTGCAGTCTGTCGGTATTAGCCGAGACAAAATAATCTTTATATCACCACCTGCATTCTGTGCTGAAGAATGGGAAAAGGAGTGCATCAAAAAGGGTCGGAATGTTTTGTTTATGTTGTGTCTTTTTGTTTTTCTGTGTCTGCCTCTCTCTCACCCTCTCTCTAGAACCAAATGTCTTTCTTGATTCCCATGAAAATTGTTAGTCTGCATTTGTGACTTGAAAAGTATTTCTGTAAATGGGATGAAATATTTAAACAGAAGTAAGAGCAGTTTGTACCTGCCTCTTAAATCAAGGCATGTTGGTGCAGAACCTTATAATTACCTGCTGGACACAAGGTTTTGCATGGACACAGTTGATGTGGGGATAAATTTGTTGCGATCAGGAAACTGAAGAGGTTTAGTCAGCCACAGAGGCCCAGTAGGTTAACTCATTGAACAGGACCCAGGACTGTTGATCAGGAAACTGAAGAGGCAGCTACAAAGGCCCAGCAGGTTAACTCACTGCAGAGGACTAGGGACTCTGTCCATCAGGAAACTGAAGATTGTTAGAGGCCTAGTAGGTTAACTAGTAGGTTGAACAGGACTCAGGACTGTTGATCAGGAAACTGAAGAGACAGTTAGCTACAGAGGCCTAGTAGGTTAACTCACTGAAGAGAACTCGGGACTGTTGATCAGGAAACTGAAGAGACTGTTAGTCAGTTACAGAGGTTTAGTAGGTTAACTCATTGAATAGGACTTGGGATTGTTGATCAGGAAACTGAAGAGACTGTTAGCTACAGACCTAGTAGGTTAACTCGCAGAACAGGACTCGGGACTGTTGATCAGGAAACTGAAGAGACAGCTACAGAGGCCCAGCAGGTTAACTCATTGATGAGGACTAGGGACTGTTGATCAGGAAACTGAAGAGACAGTTAGTCAGCTACAGAGACCCAGCAGGTTAACTCTTTGAACAGGACTTGCGACTGTTGATCAGGAAACTGAAGACAGCCACAGAGGCCTAGTAGGTTAACTCATTGAAGAGGACTCAGGAATGTTGATCAGGAAACTGAAGAGACAGTTAGTCAGTACAGAGGCCCAGCACGTTAATTCTTTGAACAAGACTGGGACTCTTGTTGGTTTACTAAAATAAAAAATAAAAAAATCGGAGTAAAATTTACATATGTAAAAAAAAAAAAAAAAAAAAAAGGAAAAAAAAGAAGGAATTAGGTGTTATATAAAGTACCTTTTCCAACAGGAAAAACTCTGAGCAAGACCAACCAGACGACAGCAGAGTATGCCAAAGCTTGTGTGACAGTAGCCAGAGAATGTGACACACAGGTGGTGGACCTCTACAGCGAGATGATGAAGACTCCAGTGAGTTTTGTTTTTGTCCACATTTTAATGGTAACAAGTTGCAAGGATTTTTTTGATTTTTTAACTCGTATGAACAGGAGAGTCAGTGATGCAGAGCAAGAGTACTCGCTCTCAAAAGCCAAAGTTAAGCACAGTTGAGCATGGTCATCAAATGGATGGGTGACCATTAGGTGCTAGGCTTTGCATTTTTCTGAGATTTCTCCAGTCAAATTCTGTGCAGACTCTACAAAAGTCCTTTGGGATGGTACTATAAACCAAGGTCCCCCGTGTGTATTCACATGCAAAAAGATCACATAATTATGTACATTAAAGATCCTGTAGTCCATGTCAGAGTTCGATGGATTATGAAAACACCAAAATAACCAGCATGCCCTAAAAGTCTTCGGAATGTTGGACACTATACCGAAGAAGAAAAGAACAAATGCGTAATGATCAAATTTGAGGCTGGCCAGCCAGCCATCTGAGCAATTCACCTATCAAAAAGTTTAAAGGTGTATCTTCTTGGACACCATAAATGTTGTGTATGTGAAACCTGGCATGATGGCACAGTTCATTGAGTTTTACCTGGTCATGCCACTTTCAGTGACCGTGTCCACCTGTCAGGGTCACAGCAATATTAAACTGTTTTAACTGAGTTTTATGCTCTTATGTGATTAAGTAGAAACTGTGTGATCATTGATTGCACTGACTAGATCATGACTATATCTATTTTAGACTGACTTATATTCAAGGGAACTAATTGTCTCCTGATGTAACAGAAACTTTGATGTTGGCTTTTTTTTTCTTTTTCAGACAGTTTAAAGGTCTTTCAAACTTTGCATGGTTCTAACTTTGCTTGGGATCTACTGATTCATTGCCTACTTGATGACCCTGACCTTGTTTAAAGGTCAGATCTTGTGTAAAATATGCTGTGTTCTGTGTAGCTTTTGCTGTGTGAAAATAGTGACATACTACAAATAAAACTGGTATCTTAGTGGTACATGTTGAAAAACAAACAAAAATGCTTCATTGTTTGCATTTTCTCTCTTGCCCCAATTCAACAGTGTAATTCTGACTGCTTTTAACCTCAACTTTGTTTCAGAGCTGGGAAAGTCTTCTTGTAGACGGTTTACACCTGTCTTCATCAGGGTCACACCTGCTCTTCACACTACTGCAGCCAATTGTAGAGCAGCTCACATCCAGTATAGCAATCAAGTTTCCATTCTACGACGAAGTGGACTTGCAGGATCCCAAGTCGTCTCTTGTGCCTTTCAAAAAATGACATCTCCATGCATAGTCTGTGCAGGGTCCAGTCCACACTGCTGGTGTTAACAAAGTTTGGGGGCTTTATTGGAATCACTCTGTCTCTGTATTCATCTGTCCGTTTGGCATCTTTTGAACTGTTCAACCTTTCAAAACCAAACCTGGGATGGTGGTGCATTATCATGAACTGGAGAGTGTCACCAAACAAATGGCTTTCTATCTTCAAGGTAAAGGTCACAGTGAACGCTCACATGATTGAAACATGACGGTTTCTTTTGTATCATTTGAACTACAGCTCCTTTTGCAACCAAACTTAGTTTGATAATATACCATCAGAAATCAGTGTCTTGTGAACCGAGTGGATTGCTGTGTTCACGGTCAAGGGACAGCTGGGGTTCAAAATTTCATTTTCTGGACAATATCTTCTGAAGCGTAGAACTTTTTGTAACCATACCATGGTATTTTGATGCATATTATGAGCCAAAGTGTCTTACAAAAAAAGTGCTGTGCAACCTTCAAGGTCAGGATCACAGTGAGAGCTCACACTTAATGAAGGGATATGGCCGTTTCTGCTGTATCTTCTAAACTGCTGATTCTTTTGTATGCACAGGGTACACCATTATATCGTAGGAGTGCCTTGTGAAATGGTTTGGTTGCTCTTTTTAGGGTCACAGTCATAGAAAATGTTAAAATTTGTTGTTTGTCAGTCATAGTTTCTGTACCACTGACCTTTTCGCAACCAAATTAGGTGATTTAATGTACATTACTAATAACCAGACCAAGTAAGGAACTGGCATATAGACCGACAGTAACACTGCGACTTGCAGTATGTTCTTGGGCAAGGTGACAAACCTTTCTGCTAAACGGGGAGACCTTAAGATTTGTTTTGCCCAGCGGAGGGAAGACCAACACAAAAATATTACAGAACCATATCTTTTCATCTTTGTGTTCAGCCCATTGGGACAAACTTAGGTAGTCTGGTTCTATAACCATATTAAAACATTACACTGCAGTGAAGATAATTTGTACAGTTTAAAGTCATTTGGCCTCTCCAACTATGTTAAAACATTACACTACGGTGAAAATATGCAGTTTATTCATTTGGCCTGACCATGTTAAAACGTTACACTGCAGTGAAGAAAACTTGGGACAGTTTACATTCGTTTGAAAATAGGTATATATTGTGCCTGGGTTTCATGATAGTTTATCCGTTACACTACCCTATGAATATGATATTGTTTTTGTTGTTGATGTCATGGGAACTCTGTATGTTCTTGGTACATGTAATATCTGCCAGCCCTTGTGGTTGACTGGGCATTAAATATTCAGAATCAGTCAGCCCGATTCAAACCTAGAAATGAGTTCTTAAATGTTTGCCGTTTTGTTGTTTGAAAGATGCTCGCTTTTGAAATGATTTACATGGCAGCTATTCTGACCAAGGCAAAGCTCCAAGTGCACACACTATGCAGACAGATAGTAACAGGATTTTTAATGTTCTGTCAAATGCACAGGGGCACCAAGCACAAACACGGATGATCAATTACTAACGCCAACTTACATGTACACTGCAATCACAAAGGGTACAACTACTCACCCACATCTAATCCTGTGGTCTGTTTTCTGCTTGAGCCACTGTATCCATCTTGACTGTGTGCACTGTACTCTCAACACTACATTAGCCACTTCTAAGCCAGCCTTGCTAAAAAGATGGGTTTCATTTTCTACGCACGCACACACACACACACTTTAGTTTACTGTAAAGACACTCAGAACTTGACATTTTTGATACACCTTTATTCAGGAAAGGAGGAGAGAGAAAAAGTCCTTAGATATACACAAGTCAAAGAATCGTAAGAGTCAAAGAAGTACACAGACATACCCAAGTCATATACATGTAGCAGACACACTTAGCCTAAGCCAAATACTTACAATTTAGAGACCACAGACCTAATCTAAATGGAGGAGGAAAGCAACCAGAAAAATGCCCAAATAAAATACTCAAAGGAAGAGCGAAAAAGCTAAAAAGTAAAACCAAGTTGCTAGTCAGTAGCACACATTGAATAAAATACATGAGGACATCCATATTTTTGATTGCAATTATGCACAGAATCAAACTGCATTCAAGTGCTCAGCCCCGGCACATACAAACTATGTGCCAAGGCAGCAGAATTCATCCAACCCCTTTAAAAAATGTCAGCATCCAATCCCTGTAAAGACGACGTGGCAAAGAGCTCCAGCCCACAGAGTGAGGCGATGGCGTCGGCTGGCAGGCAGCGGCAGCAGTTGCCTGGACTGGTGTGGAGAGGTGATGGCGCAAGGGGAAGCGGCAGTGCCCGCTCAACTACTCCTCGATGGTTTCCTCGACCTTGACCAAGAACTCGATTGTCTCCTCCTCAAAGTTGTCCATGTGGCTGTCCAGCTCGTCGGTATCCACCCCTGCAAGGTGAAAAACAAGTTGATCAGAATATTAGCATGTTCAAATGTAAAGAGGAGACAAGAAAACCTGGAATGGGCAGGGGTCACTGGGGGTGACTGACATCTGCCACAATTGCCTCAAATTTTGAACTCGGTCAACTTTTTTGTTGTTGTTGACAAGCACATTGATGTGGGGTGTGAACTGCTGTCACGCAGTGTCCAATGGTAGTTTCGTGTTTTTGACATCAGGCACATTGTATTGTTGGTAAAACAAGGGTCTTTCTTGATCTAACAACAAACACAAACCAATAGCCATTTCTGTGGCTATTGATGACTTGAGCATGTGGAAGGACAGCCCAAGTCATGGATGGGCTATCCACCTTTAACTTTATTATTTGCTCATCATGCATATGGGCCCAGGTCTTCAGACACAGCAGTTTTCACCCCAGTTACCTTATTTGCTCATGCATATGGGCCTGGGTCTTCAGACACAGCAGGATGCACCTCCAGTTACCTTATTTGCTCATCATGCATATGAGCCCAGGTCTTCAGACGCAGCAGTATTCACCTCCAGTTACCTTATTTGCTTATCATGCATATGAGCCCAGGTCTTCAGAAAGCAATATTCACCTCCAGTTATTTAACGGGGTAATGAGATCACTATATCAAGCTGGAAAAAGCTTTGACATTCATCAGATATTTGAGGATCATTTAAGAAAGACGCATGCCCAAACTCAAGCAACATCCCATCTCCAGTCAGACGGGTATACCAGGTGCAAACCCAACAGGCAGAGCTTTGGCTTTCAGCAGCAGCAGCAGAGCTATGGACAAAAAGCACCCTGACAAGGAGAGAGAAGACCTCTGGGTTAGGGCTGTCATGATTGGATGGAATAAACTCTGACAAGTAAGTAAGTAAGTTGGTATTTTACGCCCAGTCAACCAGTATGGTTATATCAGGGCAATACACATCTCTTATATTTTAATAATGTGTATTTCTTAAAATGAGTCTATATATGCAGTTTTAAAACCATGCTTAAAAGGTGTATAACATAAACATAACTAAAAGTGATCTCAAATTTATATTTTTCCAAAAATATTGATTTCTTTCAAAAAGTTTAAAATCTTCTCAGGTAAAATATCTTGAAATAACATGCGCAGTGATTTAGCTGTAAAATGGCTCTCTCTTATTTCAATAAAATCTGAGCAAGTAAGTAAAATATGCTCTACGGTTAAACGTTTATCACATCTGATACACACTGGCGGTTCCTCACCCTTCAATAAAAAAGAATGAGTAATAAAAGAATGGCCAATGTGCAATCGAGCCATCACAGTCTCTTCTTTTCTGTTTCTCCGGGGACAAACAATACATTCTTTTAGTATTGGAAATATATAATTTATTTTCTGGGAACTCATCCCACTCAGACTGCCACAGTTCTAATATATATTTATTTGTGTGTGATTTTAGGTCTGAGAATGGGATGAGCTCAACCGAGATGTCGCCATCAAGGGCATCCTTAGCTGCAGAATCTGCAGCCGAATTTCCTCTAATGCCAACATGGCCGGGAACCCAAATGAAAAGAATCTCTCTCCCGTCTCTTGTCATTTCTGTATACAAGTCTAATATCTGAACTAAAGCTGGATGGTCATACTTTAGGTTAAATATCAACTGTAAAGATGAGAGGGAATCTGATATCAAAAACGATTTTCCTTTAGAATAATAAACATGTTTGAGAGCTAATAAAATAGCTCTCAACTCTGCTGTATATACTGAACTGTCATCTGGAAGCCGACAGGTAAAAGGTTTATTAATTCGTTTAGTTGATACAGCCGCCGCAGCAACTCTGTCCTCTGTTTTAGAACCGTCGGCAATTTTTTTTTTGCTGATAAAGGGTATTCTGAAATAAGTTGTAAATAGAGCTGTTTGTACATTTCCAGGTTTGTTGTATCTTTTTTGAAACTGGTTAAGTCAAAACAGACTACAGGAATGGAAAGTTTCCAAGGGATGATGTCCAATGTGGAGGCATCATCTACCAGATTTAGGTTGAGTTTGGATTTCTCCAAGTGGGGGATAATGCGGATGCCGGGATAATGCAGATGGAACCTTTGACTCCGCTGCTTCAAATAATTTGGTGTTTTCAGGTTCAAAGTTGTTACTGATCCTGCAAAGTGATATGTGTGATGCCTCATCTTTACTTTTTTGTGTAATGGGCCATGCGCTCCAACTGGAGAAAACAGCACACACAAGAATATATTATTATTATTATAATAGCGAACAAATAGCTTGCATATACTTCTGCCGATTCCACTGACCCCCACAGCAGATGACACAGCATTCCTGTTGCACAGTTGGTCTTCTGGCACATGTTAGTGACGTTTCTCATGACAACTGTGCAAACAGAAAGGCTGTGGTCCTGAAACAAAACAAGGGACAGAGATTTCCATACCTCCTCTGAGCTCTAGTCGTCGTGCTTTCAATTCCTTGTAGCGTACTTCCTTCTCCGCTCGCATGCGGCTGAACTCTTCCATCAGACTCTGGCGCTTCTCGATCATCTCCTGCAGGAGGTGGAAGAAAAGACAGCACAGAAGTCAAGCTTGACCGCAACACAACCATGTAAGTAGCAAGTAAGTGTTTCAATCACGGCAATAAAACATCTGAGTGCCTCTGGCCAGCCGTTTGTCTGACTGCAATGTGCAACACATCCCCATGTGAGTGGCGCCCTCATTTCACTTTTTTTACAGCTGCACCAATCTGTGTTTACTAGCAGCAAAAAATACAAAGTTTGGACATTAACAGAGGAAATGTATTTAGATGGAACTTCACTGAAGGCCAGCTACAAAAGAAGATAGGGAACTTCACAACATGGTCAACAAAACCTGCAGTCTAGATTTACATACATTACCATCACTAATGTGAAACATGGTAATTTTACACTGTGGTGATCTCTTTCATGGGGGGGGAGAGGCGTCTATTTCACCTTCAGGACTCGGTTTCATGATCAGCAAATATTGCACAGGGCCTCCCAATACAAAGCCAACATTCAGGGCAATCAGCTAGGAATGTCACAAAAAGCCATGTTTCCCCTTGCCAGTTTGTCTCTGCAGGAGGGTCTGTTTTTAGAGGTCCTGTGGGATAAGATGATGGAGAAATCTGTCTGTTGCTCACCATAATTTGCCATGTTTGTGGTTTGTGACAGACTCGGAAACAGGTTGATGGAATAGCTTGGGTTCAGATAGCTGCGGTGAAGCAAAACAGGCAGAGTGGCGCCAACCACTTGCATCACAGCAGCATGCACACGTCTAACCCAGACAGCGGAATTAATCGTTGCAAGTTACATCTCTCAACGCTTGTGGCTGCACTAGCAGGATCCAGACAGTCAGTTCAAAAGCCGCTTCTCTTGTAACTTGGGTAAACGTCGCATCACCAGACCACTTCCCCACATTGAATAGTTCACTCTCCCTACTTCTGCCTGTTGTTGAGTACCCTTTCCAACTCAAACGCCAGAATGCGCCTATCAACATTGCATCCCATGCAACTAAGCACCCACAGCAGCCTGTTACATCTCCCCATCGCTGCCCTCTGTCTAGTAGCGACGATCGCATGCTTCTTCGTGTCTTACAAAAACACCACTTCCCCCAACGTCTATCAGTTCATTCAGATGCTGCACTCAATGAAACAGAGGTCTGCGCAGCTACAGGACAGGTACAGAGCATGTAGATGCTGATGTTCAGCTTTAAGTGGTTCTAAAGCAGTCTACTCTACCATGCGAGCTGTGTTGATCACATAGTTTATTCAAGGACTTTTTAGAGCTAACCATTTTTGTATGACAACTGAGGTGAGCACTTTGCTGGGCAACTTTGATGGGGCAATGAAGGTTTCTGTGTTCAGCCCAACTTACCTTTGATGCTGTCATCTTGCGCATGGCATCTTCCGTCTCAAACTTCTGGGCCCAGGTCTTGAAGTTGCGTTTGATTTCCTGAAACAAGGCAAGAGATCACAAGTCTCAACTACAGGGCACTGTTTGTGAACTGAAGTTGGGAGGTGAGGGGTTTTGCGTGTCTGTTTTTAACACTGTCTCATAACTAAAAGATCCTGCACGAATGACAGAAGAACAAAAGCAGCAAATTAAAACATGTGCATGTACTGCCACACACAATTAAAATTCTAACTGGATATCAGTTGTTCCATGCCATGCAAATACATACATAATTCTACAGTTAATAATTAAGATGTGTCAAGAATTAGTTTCTGCTCAGCTTCAGTTGTCAGATAAGAAGTACTGTGTAGAGCTGCAATGATGCAAAGGAGGGTGAGAGAGAGAGCGAATGGCCTATTGTAATGAATGGATGCACGTTTCTGAATAAATGGCCTACAAGATGTGCTTGGCACAACAACAAAAAAGCAGCAGCAAAGAAGCCTCTCTAGAGGTGTTGCACGATGCAGCCACTGACCTTGATCTGTTTCTCTGACAGCAGGGAGGGAGGACGAGGCCGCCACATCAGTTGACAGAAGCGCTCCAGTGGTTGCTTGACCAACAGGTTTCCTTGGAAGTTCCAGATCCAGAAGGCATTGTCCACCTGTGATGAATCATCATGCAAATCAGTGTGTTTGTGAGTGATCCACATAACTTTCTTCTCCTTGCTTTGTTCAAAAAGTCTCCAAAAGTGTGGGTTAATATGAGGGACATAAACTCCTCTAGAGGTACATCCTCTGATGGAATTTATGTACCTTGTATTTACTCGCATGCCAGGTGAGAGTTACTGTAGGCGACTCAGACCTCTTGTTGTTGTGTTTGTGTGACATCTTTCAGGGTCCTGATCAGTAAACCAGTTATAGAAAAATTCCAGCAACAGAACTGACCTTGTGTCCCCACCAGCTGACAGCGGAGGTGACGAAACGCCCGGTGGGATCCCATTCCACATCCGTGGCCATGAAATGCTCCGTCTGCGCCATCACCGTCATGTCCTGAGTGTCCACAAACTCCAGCACACCATTCATGCTGTGCAACAGGAGAAACACCCATTTGGTCAGCTCAGCCTTTACTGCTCCTACCTCCCCAAGCCTTTTATCCATTGTTGGGATTCACAACAGCCAGCTGCTCCAGCAACCACACACACCGCATCCTTTTTAGATGCAGTGATGTTTGCAATGGCTGGTTGTTTAGCCAACCAGAGATAATTAACAGTTACATTCAGTGATGGCTGCAATAAAATGTAAAACTCAGTGGAAGGCAACTCTCACAAAGAGATCTATCTCTATTCAAAATCACTTTTTGGGGAAACTGATTTTATACATTTTAACCAAAAAACACCTCTGTTGAGATATTTTTTTAAAAGAAAAAAAAATCTGACTTGCAGTTATTATAGGCAATATTACAAGATGCATGGCACTGTAGTCGTCCCATTCTATTTGCAAAATGACTGATCATCAAAACAACTCTGCCAAGTACAGACCCATTCATCATCACCAGGGTGAAATCACTGTCAAGTAAGCAAGCTCAGAGAGCAGCAGTGGTACTAGTTTCTTCCTGTTCATGCAGACCCATGATTGTGATGAAAAACGTTATAATAAAAAAAAAGTTACCTTCAAAAAACCCTTTGATCAGCCTGTGTGTATGAAAATTGGTTACAAGGAAGAGGTTAAAAAAAAAAAAAAGCAGTTACCTGCGAAGTCCAGCCAAAACAATGAACTGTCCATTGGGGCTCCAGAACAGATGGTTGGCTTGTCGCTTCTCAAACGTTTCTGCACGAATTATGGAAGACTGGATATGTACCTTAGACTAGATATATCTCTCAGCAACCCATTAAATTGGATAGTCATTAAGTACCTATAAACACCATCTTTTAACAATACAAAACTGTGCTGTTAAACAACATTCCCTGGTCAAAGATTTTCGGGACAAGAGAATCTGACCCACATTACAGTCTGAACCTCCGTTCAGGTGGCATGACACAAACATCCAGACTGTGAAATCTGTTGTCAAAGCACACCCCCACACGCTTCAAAAGACACAACAGCATGGTAATACATCCATACTGAGGGTCACAGCCCAAGCAAGAGAGAGTATGGGTCAGATACACAGCGCTGGAAATGCACACAGGCTGGCAGGCTGCAATTTCTGTTTACAGCAAAGCTGCTGACTTGTGCCATGAGCAGGGTACACAGCTAAGTCTGCCAGAAAGACCTTCATAAACAGTCTTCAGCGTCTCCATCCTACCCGACGCATATGACTCTCCTGAAAGATGGAATTCAGCTTCCCAAATGGCACAGGACACATCTCCTGCATTTTAATGTCCATACAACGCAACAGTGGACTTACTGTACATACATTTAAATGCAGGAGAATGGTTGCAACTGCCCAAGCAAAATACCTGCCCTGTCTTATAACGTGAAAGTCTGAATTCACTCCCTGGAGACCTCTACCCAGCAACAAAAAATTTTGTGCACATTTTGTCACAACAGGCACATCGAGTGACATGCCAAACCAATCAGCGTCCGAGACTCACTCAAACACGTAACCTTGTACCCAAGCCTCCATAGGTCAGTGGCTTCAAAAGAGTCCTTGTCAGTGCCCCTAGAACGTAACGGAGCAAATTATTATGTCCCATTACAACAGTGCAATTACTGAGATCAGATAGTCTGCTTTACCCTTTGGCTTATCTGTTTATCAATGTATGCTCCAACTAAGTTTCTCGTTCGTACAATTGTCATTTCTGGTATGACAATTTCAGCCCCACACATTTAAAGACAGGATTAAGTGAAAATATACAAATGTGTGAAGGTATACTCTGGTCTGAGTTTGCCTCATTTTGTGTCAGTCCAACAAACTGCCCTTGCTGTTTTGTATACATACCAACAAAGTGTGCACTTCCTGAGATGGTCCATTTAGCCTATGCTGTTTTGTGTACCAATGCAGCAAACAGGGTACTGACAGAGGTGGTCCACTTTACCTATACTGTTTTGTGTGCCAATGCAACTATGGACTTACAGAGATGGTCCACTTTGCCCTTTCAGTTTTGTGTGCCAATGCATACAAATAACAAACCATGCATGCACTTACTGAGATGCTCCACACTGCCCATACTTGTGTACCAATGCGACAAACAATGTAGGCATTTACTGAGATGTTCCACACTGCCCCTTACTTTTTGTGTACCAATGCACACACTTACTGAGATGGTCCACATTGCCCTTACTTGTACCAATGTGACAAACAATACATGCACTCACTGAGATGATCCACTTTGCCCTTGGGCTGGATGGCATAGAAGGACACGTTGATGCGTGGACTCTCTCCGTGGATGAAGGAAAACTTGTTGTTGATTGGTTCCCAGGCAAAAGCCAGCACTTGCTCTGTGGAAACAACAAGAAAATGATGTGAATGTACTTTGAGCTTGCATCTGTGACTGTGCATAGTGTGTGTGCAGTTCTGCTTCCAATTTATGCTCATATAACTCAACCTGTGTTCTCGTTTTCTCCTCTCGTGCAGTAACAGCCATGAGAAAGACCATGTTTGATAGTGTGTAAGCAGAGTTCGCTGAACTTGGCTGGTATCCAGCTGTGAACATGACAAAAGAGGCCGATTCTATTACAAACATGACAGAAGATGCAGACAACTAACGTGTCCAGGCATTTTGCAGGATGAACATGCCAGCAGACAAAGACAACAAAACTGCTCACCTTTGGTTTCCACTTTGTCCACGGGGATCTGCTTCTCCCTGATGCGGAACAGCTCAAAGTTGTAGTAGATTCCCTACACGTGACACAAAACCAGCTCACAATTAACACCCTTGGATCAAGTAGTAGCAAAACAAACAACCCCAGAAAATTCTTATCTACAGTTAGCCAAAGACTGAAAGAGCAACAGGTATTAATATGCTTGTGATAAAATAAATATCCTTGAAGGTCTTACAACTGGGTTGTTTTTCAATGCTTACAACAGAATGAGGGAAAGCCAGTCAAATATAAAATGAGTTAGACACATCTTTTTGTCACTAACTCATTTCAGTTGCAAGATAACATGAAAGCTGAAAAATGCTATGGGATATCGTTTCAAGCATATTTTATAGTCCATGAACAATGTATACTACACTGAATGGCCAATGCTCGAAACAAATACAGCACATTGTCTCTGTGGGTACAGGACTAAAATTTCTGAAAAGCTGACCAGAAAGTTTTACCCACAAGCTGTTTCACCATTTTGAAAAGCCTGCATTTGCTGCAGACAAAAAGGAATGCTTGGGACAGGGCACGGCACACTCTGTCCCATGGATTACCAGAACTTCACCTGGTTCATAGGGGCAGCATCCACATGAGTCACTGTGAGCCTTAAATAAAACGCTTGTAGTTTTATCCTTCATATAAAGCTTTCACTCAGACACTGTACTGATTTCTGCTGAGTGCTGTACTGTGAGCCCATCAAAAGACTGGGTGTGAAATTTCCTTTCTGGCAGCCATTTTTGCATGACATACACTTATTAAAAATCTAAAATAGCTAAGACTTGCCACATTCATGTTACTGCTCATTGCAATTCGTGAATCAGTGCCAGACAGAACATAACAAGTGACATGAACACAACTCAAATTGCTTTAGCAGTTTGTATTCATTTCCACAGAAGAGTCTCAGATTCACCGGCACAGGAGCACAACCCATCTCAAGTTAAAGAAACTTCAGATTTCACTTCCAAGCTACAAACTTCAGCAAGAACAATGAAAGCTTTTCACCCCTATTCCACACTACAAACTACAGTATAAAAACTTGTTCCTTCCACTGCCATCATTATGTTGTGATACTTACACTGTATTTAACCTGGTCCTTCTCCTCCACCTTCCTGGCCTTGGAATAACGGTCGACCTTGACGCACAGGTGGTCTCCGTTCTTCTGCCAGTGCATCTTGCAGTCCGCCACGTTGAACAGGTTGCGTACACACAGCTCCTGACGGCTTGGGATCTCAATCAGTGTCACACGTGCAGGGGTGTTGGACTCCTCTGGTACCCAGTAGGCAATGATGTTGTCGGTTGGGGACCAGCTGAAGTCTCTGCACAATCAAACAAATGGCCATTACAAAGCAGTAAAGTCTAGCAGATCAACATTTCTTTTTTTCTTTACTGGGACTGGTAAATTCACCTCACTGAAGTCCAAAGCTATGCAATCTGCATACAGGGACACATCAACACACTATCAGGTAGTCTTACAGCATTCCACAGTTTGTACTTTGTGATTAACTGACACACATCACTGTCCATCAAGCTCTATTGGGTGGTTCTGGCGGAGTTGTTAACTCTCTTGACTTTTGCCCAACATTGTTTAAGTCCCTTGGCTGCTCTTACTTCCGGCACGTACTTTCTTCACAATGGAAGGCGGTGACAGTGAATTTGCGAATTTTACACTGCCAACTTTAAAGGCATTTTTGGAGGCCCGTAGTCAGAATGTGTCTGGCAACAAGCAGTAACTTGTTGCTTGTGCTATAGGATGCCCCATGAACTCGCAATCTTCTGGTCAGCCAAAAATGATGCAAAGACACTTTTTTCTACCCTCCACCCCCTCTCCCGGGTACTTTTTGCAACAGCAAAAGTGGTAGCATTTGTTCCGCTTCGCAATTCAAGGTTCAACTTCCGTTGTTATACACAGTGTGAAGCAATGCCTACTCAGAAATCAGCCCAGAAGTGATGCTGCGACCTCTCGCAACTTCTTGCACAAAAGATTATAAAGGGCATTCACTTGTGCAAACCAGCTTCACTGAACTGCCCAACAGAACAGGGCAGTGACTTTTCACAGCTCAGTTTTAATCAAACGATATGCAATAACAGAAACTTACTTTATACATGGGATCTTCAAGCTCTTCTTGTCCAGAAGACCAAAAGACTGCAAACGACAAAAAAACTTTCTGTCAGAAAATATCAGATTCTCAAAAACAGTACCAATATAACAAGCCCAAGGGGCCAACACTTGACAGCTTAAACAGAGAATGAGGGTCCAAACATTTACAGCTTGTTTACAGAATAAGGGTCCACAAAACTTTACAACTTGTATACAGAATAAGGGTCCAAAACTTTACGGCTTGTATACTGAATAAGGGTCCAAAACTTTTCAGCTTACATACAGAATCACGGAGTACTGTTCCCCCAAGGGGCCAACACTTTATAGCTTTCCTTCAGAATAACAGAGTACTGTTCCCTTAATGGGCAATATTTTACACCTTTACGGGTACTGTTCCCCCAAAGGGCCAACATTTTATAGCTTTCATACAGAGTATTAGGGTATTGTTCATCCGAAGAGCCAGCACTTTACAGATAGCCTTCATACACAATTATGGAGCATGGTTCCCTCAAGGGGCCAACTCTTTATAGCTTTTATCCAGATCATTACATTGTCCCCTCAAGAGGCCAACTGTATAGCTTTTATACACATCATTATGGAGTATTGTTCCCTCAAGGGGGCAACTCTTTATTGCTTTTATACAGATCATTATGGAGTATTGTTCCCTCAAGGGATCAACACTTTGTAGCCTTCATACAGATCATGGAGTACTGTTCCCTCAAGAGGCCAATTCTATAGTTTTTATACAGATCATTACAGAGTATTGTTCCCTCAAGGGGCCATATAGCTTTCATACAGATCATTATGGGGTACCGTTTCTCCTAGGCAGCCAATGCTTTACAGTGTTCATACAAAAATCACAAGGTATTGTTTGCCCAACACTTTCAAGTTTTAACAAAGAACTGTGGTGCACTCATGGCCCAATGGACCAGAGCTTATAAACGCATGGGGGGAAAATGTTCCACTGTACTACTTAGCTGTCATGAACACAAAAAAACTTTTACCATGAATTTTAAGAAAAAATGTCAGTGAACAATTACCGGTGTTTCATAGACACTGATGGCATCTCCACCTATTCTGGCAAAGTACACTCCATCAGGGCTCCACCTATAAGCCAACAAATAAACATCTAGCCAACACATGTCAATCTCAAGCAGGACAAAATACAGAAAAGGAAACAAAAATAGTTTAACCACAGTACCATAATTTCCATACAACAAGGCACTTCTATACATGAAGGATGCACCCCCCAAAAAACAAAAACAAAATAAACATGAGGCATATTTTAGTTTTTTTTAAACCACAGATAATGTGCTCCTGAATACAATGCACAACTCTAGCAGTGTCATAGTGGATGAGTAAAACATGATGGGCATATGTGTCAGACACAAAGAAATGTGCCATCATGCTGTAATATGGAAGAGTGGAACTGTTCAGTGAATTTGCCTTTGACAAACAGGCTGAAATGTCTTGAGCTGTCAGAGTACATAAACTTTTACTTTTTGTGCAGATTTAAATATTGGGTACAAATAAGGTACATGACTGGTACAGTTTATCATCAGAGTCACTTAAAAATAGGCCATGCTGTTCCACTATCAGCCTCACATGCCAGACACAAACAACTTATAAGGTAAAAGCATTCCTTTACGCACTACACACACTTCAAGATATGCCATCTTGTTTGACATTCACTCACATATTGGATGCAATAAGGTCCATGATAAGGGTAAAGCACTTCCTCTCCCTCTCATTGCCATTCCCTTTAAGACAGGCCATGTTGTTTGACTCTGTCTCCCAACTGGCCACATTAGACACAAATAGGTTACATAATATGGGTAAAGCACTTCCTCTCCCTCTGATCACCACTCACTTGAAGATAGGCCATGTTGTCTGACTCTCACAGTGGAAGCCTCTCTTCTTCTGACCCGTGCGCACGTCCCATATGATGATTGCCTGTGGGTCCTCGCGGTTGTCTGTCAGTGGACTGAATGTCACCAGGTACCTGTTTGAACAGGAGGGAAGTCAACTCACACTCAACACTGGTAGATGGACCTCAGCATTGTTTCAAATCTGTGACCTTGAAAATGGGTCACCAAAACTGGCATACACATGGACAGCTAACTCAACTGAGGTTATCACCATGTCAGTTCAAACAAAGATCTCACTGACACAACACCAAAAGATATGCATTTGCAAAGCTACACATGGGTGGATCTCCACTAAATGAAAGCCAAAAAAAATTGTTTGCATGCTCTTGGCCATTTGTGTAACAAATGAACAAGGTCTGTACACAACTGGAGCACACCTTATTGAAAAATACATCTGTAATTTAGACTTTTCCAACATCACTATCGTCTTCAATGTTGGTCAGCACTGTCAATCATACAAAGTCTGAAGACCCATCTTACCCAGTCTCACTCTCTGGAGCAAAATAAAAGCCAGTGTTACAGGTTCTTATCATAGTTGGTTCTAGAAGTGTATCACCATCTGTCAAACTTAGATTATAGATGCCCAAAACATAAAAAGTATTCTGAGTATGATCTTGTCCATGTTGATTGTACATAACACCATAAACTGGACCAAAAAAATAATAATTCAGCAGTGTGGTGACCTTGACATAAGCACATCAAAGCTGGATAAAAGCTCTACAGAGGAGAGGCTATCACTAAGTGAAGTCTAGAGGATGTTGTTTCGACAGCAGCTAAGAAACTCCAAAATGAACAGACCATCACACTCAAACAATTTTTCATTAAAAAACATACACAAATGCTCCGAGAGTGAGAGTATGTCCAGTTGTAGTAACTGACTAAGTGATAAAACCATGCCCCCCCCCCCCCCCCCCCCTTGAAAAAAACACAGTGGAGGACAGGCTTCTTCATTTGAAATTTTGTTTAAAACAAGGCCACTGAAAAAATCCCTACTGCCTGCACTGCACTGCTTTCAGAAGACATTTGTGTAGGCAAGAAATAAACAGCTGCTTTACCACTTTTCCACTGTGCAAAGATCAAAGCTAGTCCCATTCCCCTATTCACGCAGTCAAGCTTTCTCTTTCCACCTCCACCATATCCCTTCTTCAGTGGACCATTACACTCTGTCAATCCAAAAGTGCAGTGAAAACATATCCCCACCAATCAGAAGCTGTAAACTAATGAGGCTAAATCTGGGCAAAAACTTCCTCCACTTATTTGCCTAGCTTGCAGGCAGAGCTTACGGTCTGAGTGTATTGGTTTATTCAACAAATGAACTGATGAAGGGTGGACTGGTCTATTCCACAGGTGGACTGATGAAGAATGGATTGGTCTATTCAACAGGTGGACTCATGAAGGGTGGATTGGTCTATTCAACAGGTGGACTGATGAAGGACAGATAGACCAACACACTTTTCACAGGGCGAGAAGTCAATCAGTTGAACACCCGGGTGGCTGAATCGCTGGATCTGGATGAACTTCTCTCCACCCCAAAGGGCAATGCCTTTCTGGTGAAATGTTGCCAGGTATGTTCCCTGGGGTGACCAACGCACATACGTCTCTGTCCATCGCTGTGCAAAAAAGAAATTCATGCAATAAAATAATAACACCATAGGGAACTGAGCACTTTTAGCTGCGCAAAGCCCGACACAACTTAACCACAACAAAAGTGTCAAATGTACAAGGAGTTCCAGAGAGAGAAAACATGACAATAAAATAATAAACTGTGTTGACCCAAGTTAAGACTGATACGGTCTCGGTCCTGTGACAACTGTGTGAATTACAAACAGCCTCTGTTCACAGATGTATAGTCTTTCGTAGCTGTGTGGCCAGGAACTGTGCTGTGCACAAGATGCATCCTGCTTGAATGACCTGTACTGTCAGAGTTTGACTGTGGCATCTCACTCCACCAGCTTGATCCAAGTTAGTTTTGTTAGTCACTGGATTTCAATGGCCCATCAACCCTGAGAGTGAGACCTAGTTAACGTCTTGACCACCACGACATGATAAATTTCACTCTTTCATCCACTGCAACTGGGAACCTGCAGCTTCACACCATTATCAGAATGCTCAGCTAACCAATGAAAAACCAGTCCTTGGGATAAACTTACACTTCTCTCCTCCACTTTCGCTGGTTCAGCAGAGTTGACAAAGATGGCAGTCTTTTCTCCAGCATCATAGATGACACTGAACTGGTCATAGCAGTCCTTGTTCAACAGCCAACTTCGTAAATTGCCCTGGAAAATATTGTCATTCATGAAGAAAATAAATCTCCCTTGCAAAAAAAAAAAAAAAAAGACAAGCTAACTGCAGCATAAATCAGGTGTATGACTGTAGTGTTAGTGTATACCTGTGTATAAGAAGTAAGGCCCAAATATATATATTTGCACACATAGCTTTCATAAAAGAAATAAAAAAAGAAGAGCCCATTAAATAAAGCATTCAGATGTCCCAGCAGAATGAGAGTCAAAAAGCCCTTGCAGGCATGTTCCACAGCTTCAGTGTAGTGAATAAAACAGACAGAGGAATAATAAAATTCCTCTCAATCAGCTGATACAATTTAGATTTCACAACATATACTACCGGACATAACAATAAACACCCACTGTCCTTGAAAAATCTTTTAGAAGAGTTGCTTTCTGGAGTTTCCATAACATAACACTAAAATTTGGTCGAGTTTTCTAACTGATGTGATGCCACTGTGTTTCAAAATGAACCTTCACCAGGAAAGCAACAAACTGTACAAGCTGATGTGAAGTCAACAATAAATAAAACCCTTACAAAAATTACTGTCTTGGCGAGACTACATACACTCAAAAGCTGAATCAACTACACTCAAGTTCACTTTTAAGCATACACACCTTGTCCTCATATGGCCTGATTTCAGGTTCCTCCCAGGTCTCTGGTATATTCTTGTACCGTTCAAAGTCAGAGAACAGGTTGACCTGAAAAGTATGCTGTTTGTCCAGCTTGTAGCCATCAGTCATTTTCACTGCTTCCTGGGCATGCAACGGGGAGGAGAACTCCAAAAACATGTACCTGTAAAAACAAAAATGCAAGTTTTGTTTCTAAAACACATGCAACTTTTGTAATGCATGGCATGTGTCATACACTGATACAGATGTGTAAATAATGTGTCTCACACACACAAACCTCAGTTTGTCATGGTACAAGCCATTCTTAAAGAAGGCTTCATGCACAGCTTTTTGTTTCTCCAAATCAATCATTCACGAAAATGGTTCTTATCCCTCTTAAGTGTGCCCTGAAACACTTGGTCTACCATTCCTTGGCACTACTCAATCACTGTCCCTAATTTAACTGTGTCACTTACTCAAGTTACTGCAACTGATTACATCACATGCCTCTTTGTGTCAGTTGTTTTGGTACGACAGTATACTGACAACTACATTCTTCATTTCAAGATTCTTTCTCATCCAAAAACAGTCTAAACGTCAGTAAAAATGAGACATGAAATTGTGCCAATCATAAAACCAAAACATCCTTTCAGAAATGGGGCAGATGGCAGCTCCACTACTTTAATTCATCTAACTGCATTCTTATAACTGCCAGCTCTGATCAAAGTAACTTACCCTTTTGTTTTGTCTCCCTCAAGCGGATAGAAGTCATTGACAACCTTTCCAAACTTTGAGTACAGCTTCTTGATAACATTTCTCAGCTTTTCCAGTCTGTCAGGGCCAACTTGAGGGATGTTGTCCACAACTATCACATTGTCGATACTGTCTGTTGTTTTGGGTTTCTTCTTTATCAGGTCAGCCAGCAGCTCTGAAATTGAAAACCACCATCAAAATTCAACTACATAAGTGAAAAAGTCAATACTTCTTGGCATCTGCGTCATATTATTTAATCAAACAAGGTGTTAACATTCAGGTCAACTTGCCAATATTACCAATTTATATGCCACCCACACTGCCACAGTAACTGCTTGCTGTCAAACTACAAACATTCTGTATGTGTACAGTAAAAGCAGTTCAGAAGGAGCATCACAAGCGCTGTGGAATCTTATTTCAAATTCAATGCATCTGATCTCCAAATGTAAAGTGCTTCACAATCGCATCAGAGAGAGAAAAATTTTTTTTAAAAAATGAACAGTTGTGTGGGAAGAAACTGTAAAAAATGTCAGGCCATGAAGAACTTGGGTTAAAAAATTTAATAATCTCATGAGAATTAAATTAGCATGCCCAGTATTACTTTCATACAGACATACTTAGCAAAGCTACCAAACGCTTGGTAGTGGTACAACTAAAAACAAATTCAGCCAACCTTTTTCAAACCCTTAAATTTAAAAACATATTTTAGTATTTTTACCCTCTAGCCCCTGAACTGTCAACAATACTATTTTGAATACAGCAAATATATCAAAGAAAAACAATAATTCAGAAGAGGTATTACTGTTGTTTTTCCTTAGATTTTTAGAAGGGTCTCTGAACTCGAAGGAGGCCAGAGACAGAACTATGGCAACTGCTTTAGGGAGGCTGTACCACTCAGGCAAGGTACAGTGGAAGGTCTTTGCCAGTTCTGGCTGTGAAAGGGCATGTCAAAAGACCAGGAGCTAGTCTGGTGGTAGCTCTTCTTCTGGTCCCCTGTTGCTGGAGAATGCTTGGAGCTGGAATCTACCTTCAGCACTGTACCCAAATTTGTGGAACAGTATAACTCTGCCCTTCCCTCTTGACTGTGGCGATGGCCAGTCCAGCTCTTCAACTTCAAGCACATTATGCTGGGTGTTGGCTTATAAGTCCTGCATGCAGCATGGCCCATCTTGCTGCACACCTCTGGACTTTCCTAATGGAGTCACTGCAGCTGATGGTGAAGGGGTACTGTACCGGACTGGCATACTCCAGAGCTCTCACAGGAGCACTGCCCTTTTGCAGGCTGCCTCTTTTGTTTTGTGACCACAAATGCATGGATTGCACCTGACAAAACCCAGGGTGCTGTTCGCCCTCCTGGCAACACTGGTGATGCAAAGGTCCCATCCCACATAATTGGGGATTTGGAGATCATGACTGAGGCATTTGGCACTGCTGATGCTTTGACACTGGTGGCCATATGCGGTGCAGAAGCTGGCTAGTATCTTCCTGTGCCAAGTCATTGGCATGGTCAAACACTAATGAGGGTGGAAGGATATCTTCCGGCTTTCCTCCCAGATGGCAAGTCCATGAAGATCT
Source organism: Alviniconcha strummeri (assembly GCA_963584105.1). NCBI lineage: Eukaryota > Metazoa > Mollusca > Gastropoda > Provannidae > Alviniconcha > Alviniconcha strummeri. Next base: position 32,437,792 of record OY757541.1, on the reverse strand, counting down.
GGATTTAACTGGCACTGGTCTGGTTCACTGGACATGTTTTTCTAGCTGATTCTGTCATCAGCAAAGAGACACACACTGTTGCTGTTGTTTGCACCCCCACCCCTCAGTTAACAATAACTGCTTTTTTAAGATGATGAAATGTACACCATTTTTAGCTTTAAACTGCAAGACAGGGATGATTCCATGCCCTTCAATCGTGAAAAATGGGGCACCCTAAATTTCTCTTATTGTCTTAATTAACAATACTGAATTATATACTGTAGTGCACATCTACAGTCTTTGACTAAACTCAGGCTGTTGGACAAAACAGATGGTGGCAAGTACTGTTGGCGACACTGATCATATCTGATGATTAAAGAATTGTAGTTTGTACAAAAACGTGTGCAGTAGATTGAATACCCAATAAGGTAGCAGAATAGCAGTGTACAGTGGAAATAAACGAACGTGCAAGGAAACGTTTTTAGTCAGTTTTGACTTTATGGCCACTGAGCCGTGATTGAAAATGAACTAACGACGTCTAGTTAAACAGCAAACGGTCTTGGTATCTGCCCGGAAAAGAGCCCAGTCCTTTCACAAAAGTAGGCGGCATATGATTCTTTATGAAGTGCCACATAGTGACATAAGGGTATAAAAGTAAAAATACACAGGAACTTACCTTCATCGGTGATGTCATCGACAAAACCTTCTGGATCACCGAAATCGGGCTCCTCTTCCATTTCCATCTCCTCCTCCTCTTCGTTCTGAGATTCACTTTTACGTGACTTTCTGCTGTCTGTTCCAGCCGCCATCTTACACCAGCATGGTCGCACCGGCGAACACTTCGCATGCGCAACAAGCATAAAAGTAGTTCCGGTGTGTTACTTCCCAGTTCTGTCCCTTCCCTCTGCCCACGCACTGACCATGGACCTAAATCTAGTCTGGTTCCCTGTAGCTCATAGGATACAAAAATCCGTCAACCCGCATCAGAATTTTACGACAGGCCCTCCAGGATGGGGTCAGTTCAGAACCTCAGCTGTGTGCTAAATATTTCAGTCTAGGGCCCAGTGTTTCTGTAGAAGGTTTTTGAAGGAGTTTAAGGCTAATACAATACAGTATCGGCCGAGTGGCGGCGGCACTGAGCCGCCCCGGCGGTTGTTCCGTCGGCGTACCGATCGGCCGGTTCAAATAAAATACTGAATTAAATATATCTTCTAATAGTTTTCATTGTCTCTTTATAACACACACACACACACACACACACACACACACACACACACACACACACACACACACACACACTGAGTGACTCAGCGGCACACCGTCACGCTGCACACTGACACTGACACACACCCGTAACTGAGTGACACGGCACACACACACACACACACACACACACACACACACACACACACACGGCTGACATGCACGTGACACGCACGCGCGCCCCGGCGCGCGGGGTAGTACCGGCTTTAGTGTTTGTGTATGTGCATTCAGTTTGAGTACCGGATTCACCTGGCCGGTAATCCAAGTTACCACCGTGATGCTCAGTCGAACCTGGTGCTGCGGTACCGCCGTTCAAAGTATATATGCCGATGACAGTTCGGCATTGTTCACAGCCAGTCTTCTCACAGCAGTAACTTACCGCGCTTCCATGTATTGTGTCATGCCTGACTGGGTGCGCTGGCCGCGAGTGAGCATGGCGTGTTTGCTTGGTGTGCTGGTGTGTTAGCATGTGTCAGTGTGTGTAGATATGTCAGTGTACGCGCGCGCACTGTGTGCGTGTGCGTGACTAGTCACGTGCGGTGTGACAGTTTAGTTATCGTGGCCGCGAGTGGAAAATGTGTACGTTGTCTGTGTGTATGTGACTGAGCAGAGTGCGTGCGAGTGTGGGTCATGTCGGGCCACCAGTGAAACTCGTGTGACGGGACTGATCTTCGATCGGTGGGCCGTCTGTGTGAAACTGAGAGTGTCACCACGTCAGTGTCTTGAAGGAGAGCCCGGACTGAAGGAGCGTTTGTTAATCACATCGGTACTAATTCCTCTACGTACAGACCGCTTTTCAGTCTTTGTTGCAATGTTTTTAGCTTTGATTTGGTGAGCACGCGCGCGCGTTTTCCCTCCCAAACCCAAGTTTGGCCGACTATCAAAACTCAACAAGTTGTGACAACATCCAAGGCACACCCTGAGCACCGTTTTCTAGCACCTTCCTCCAGGAGGAAGGATGTCGTAAACCGACGTTTTGAGTTTGCATCCGATATTAGATCTCGGTAAACCTGCACCAAAAAGCAACCGTATATGAAAGTAGCCGCAGCCTTATCTACCAATGCAAAGATCAGTATATCGGAGTGGCATGTACACGTCAGCTGATATTACCATGCAGTTTCAAATAATGTCACCTTATTCAACGCTGCTAGGCTAATCCGGCTAAAAGAAGTACCAAAAATAGCTTGAAACAGATGAACACGATCAGCAATAAAAACTTTTACGACTGTACGGGCCATTGGTTTCGTAAGCTGTCTGCGTCATTGACGCTTTTTCTCTGTCCATGAAAGGGAGAAACACGTGCAGCATACATGTGCAGCCTTCAACATACACATCTGATGATCTATCATCATATTATTTTCCTTCCTTCTGAGTGCCCAAGAAATCACATGTAATCTCTGTCATATTTCACTTCTTTCCGAGTGCCCAAGAATTCACATGGATCATATGCAATCTCTGAAGAAGAAAAAAAAAAAAAGAGAGAGAGAGAGAGAGAAAAGAAGTCTCACAACAGACACACACACACTGACACACAACACAAACTCAGTCATTCTTTTTTAATTTTTTTATTCATCTCATCATTACGACATTAGACTCGGTGACGTATCAACATGTGGTAACTGGCATTCACTTTACAGTTAAAGACGAGTCGACTGAACAGCACCAACAATATTTTCCAACACACCCCGACTTCAACATACACATCCATCAGCATATTTCCCCTTCTTTCTTTTTTTTCTTCTTCTTTTTTCTTTTTGGAGCCCCAAAATTCACCTGTATCACATTTAAATATGCTTCAGAGCAGAGATGAATTACAGAATTACAGAAGCAGGGCATACCCCAAACTAGCTCAAACACATTATGTACATTTGCACTACCTGTTGCAAAGTCAATCCACCCTTGGTCTCATTTTGGAATTATTTACCTTTTCTCTCCAATTTGTTTTTTGTTTGTTTGTTTGTTGTTGTGTGTGTGTTTTTTGGGGGGTGGGGGTGGGGCTTCATATGTACATTTCACAATATTTTGAGGGTTTTTGCCCCCCCCCCTTTTTAAAATATTTTTTATTATTTCCCTTTTGCTTAAATTGAAATAAACATATTTACATAAAATCCACGTGGGCTGGAGTGAGGGTATCAGATATATTTTCATTTGGCTGATGAATTTATGAATTACAATGGCTCAGCTAGAGCCACTGCCAGCTATGCTTAACACCTTTAATAACACCATGGTAAAGTTGTCCATTATTATACTTCTGTCAAATATTAATGATTTTTTCACCAAAAAAACTCCATCGATGTCCTAACAAAACACAAAACAATGGAAAATCAAAGGAAAATGGAAGCAAACACATAATTTCACCCTATACCTGCCTTTTCAAAACCAGAAATTTTAGCATAAAGATTGTATTGTATGCACTGCTCACAATTCTAACTGAAGGTCATAAGTCATTTGAACACAGCAACACATTAAAAAACTTGGTGGTTGAGTATTTACATCAAACGTAAATCCTCATGCTCCATTTGTGCTACACTGCTGTGCTCTTGCAAATAAAATGTGATTAAAAATAAACGCCAGTGACTCATCACGAAAGCAAAACCAGGTAACTCTTCAGTCTTGTAATGGCACACTCAGGCAATTACGGACACATGCACATTTCTACATGATTCATTCAACATTAGCATTTAAAGTAACAGTAAACAAACATTGTCAGTCAAATGTTCATGAATTCATTCTTTACCCAATGCAAATTCGTGTCCAAAGTTATCTGACCAAAATGTTTCAAAACACACTGAGACTGAGAGTGACTGCATTATCTACAAAGCTGCATTTCTAAAGCAACTTGAAGCATTTCTCATAATATCTGATGTGAGTGGCAGAAAACAACTTCTTTTTTTACAGTAGCCCCCCAAAATGGGCGAGAGCAAAATGGGCAAACAACACATCTCACGAATAAAATTAAATTCTCACTCTTTCTTCTCTTTCCCATCTTTGTCCTTCTTGTGCTTTTTCTCCTTCTTGTGTTTCCTCTCCTTTTTGTGCTTCTTCTTGTTCTTCTTGTGCTTTGATTTCTTGTGCTTCTTCTTCCCTCCCTCTTCCGAGTCAGCGCGAGCCTTTTTGGAAGGGCTTGCTTCAACGTCTGAGGTTTCTTCTGTGCTGACGGTGGAATGCTGTTCTGCTCCACCCCCAGCTTCCTCACTTCCACTCTCGCTCGACTCTTCCATTTCCTCGTAATCGGGCTCAAACTTTGCCTCGTCTATTACAGATTCCTTACGGTCAAGAGCCCGCTGGGTTTTCTTGGGCACCTCTTTATTCCGGGTCTGCTCTAGCTTATGGCGCAAGTCTTTGGGTACAGAACTGATGGAGCTTCTTTCGCCGGTGCTTGTTTTTCTCTCTCTGTGATGCTCATCCCGGTCCCTGTGGTGATCCTCTTTGTCCCTATAGCGGTCCTCTGGGTCTCTGGAAGACCTACGGCTTTCCTCCTTGTCACGCTTCTCATGGTGTCGTCTGTCTGCATCTCTTCTGGGACTGACGGAATCTCTTCTGCTTCTGACATTTTCAGTGGAGTGGTGGCGCTCGTCAGAATATCTTCTGCGCTGGTAGGAACGGTCATCGTCAGCATCTCTTGATTTCCTCACAGATCGTGTATCTTCATCATTGCGACTATGGCGTTCTTGTTTGGTTGAGTGCTCATGTCTGTCAGGACTGTGTTTTTCTGATTTGGTGACAGTGATCTGCATGTCCAGTGAGCTGGTTCGAGTTGTCTTGACGTGACGCTCTTCTTTTTCCTTGACATGACGCTCATCTTTTTCTTCACTCGGAACATCTGTCTTTTCTTCCAGAATCACACGGCGCTGAGGTTTCATGGGTGAAGAAGTGGATGTTGCAGATGCTACTGTTGGCTTCACTGGCTTCTTTGCCATGTAGGTTTCAGCTCGATTCAGTACTGACCTGTCAACAGAGGCAAAATGTATCATCACCACACCATGCAAAACTGGCAATGACAAAGCTTTCAGGCCACTTAAATTATGTCCACCCATGTAACACCATGTAGCCACTTAAATTATGTCCACCCATGTAACCATCACACTGAATAAGAGTTTGTAATATCAATATTATGTTGCCCGTTTTTAGGGGCATGTGATGTAAACGTAATATGCTATATATCTGAAATTCAGTCAGTCACACTGAAAACTCACCCAACTGATAAAAAAATGACCAGTTTTCATCAAGACAGTTTTGAAATACATCAGGTCTTTACAGATACTGTGTCTGACCTTCACTTGTGAAAATTCTAGACAAATGAAGAAAAATCTTTGCACTGTCACTAAGCAACAGTGTTGGTCTCTGCCAACTAGACTTCCTGTGAAAGGCACCCTGAACACACAACACCAATGCCAGTGGCAGCAGCACACTGTATAGTGAGAATCACTGATATATGTTTAAAACATTTTTAATCTTTTTTATATACAATAAATTCTTTAAGTGAAATCACATATACTGAGTTTAACAATGCATTCCAAGCATGTGAAGATACCAGGCCTGTATCCCGAGCTACAAGGTGCAACACACATGCCAGCCCACACCAACAGCTGGAGTACAACTGTGCCATTCAGTTTCACTGTGCAGGTGAACTCACCATAGCTGTTCAGTCTTTAACCACCTCTCCACTGCAAGCTGTCAACATTATGCTTAGCTAGCACAGCTAGAGTATTGATGGATCAGTGATAGTGGTGAAATGTAACTGTGACTGAAACTGAAAGTGAATAGTTCTTGAAAGAACTTGACCTGTGTTCATTTTTAAAGTAAAACAGCAAAAGACAACAGAACAGTTTAAATACAAACCTGGGCAACATGGTGACACTCTTCTCTGATGGCAGGTTTCTCTTCCTCGATGGGCGATGCGAGTCAGACACATCCCAATCGTAGTCATCCCGTTCCCACTTGGACAGCTCTGGGGGGTGAAGCATCAGCTCATCATCACTGCTTCCAACTGGCTTCTCCTCCTCCTCCTCATCACCTTCAGCTGACACCTCCACAACATGTTCCTGCTTCACTGGAACCTTCACCTTGATCTCTGACTTTTCGGGAGATATTGTCTTTTCAATTTGGACTCTAGGAAGGCCACTGCTGGAGTCTGCGTGGGGAGCATTTTCTGTGTCCGACACAGCATTGTCAGAAGTTTCTTTTGTGACTGGTGCCACATCTGCCTTCACATTTGTGGCCTTGACAGACTTTTCTTCTGTACCTGTCGTGTTTGTTTTGATCTTTTTGATTTTCCTCACTACTTTCTTAGTGGCCCCAGCTTTTCCATTACCCTTTTCTGGGTTGGAACTGTTCAGCTTTTCACCTTTGGTAATTGTGATCTGAATGAGATTTGAGGACAGGGGCGTCTCTGAATCAGATGTATCCTTTTTCTCTGATGCAACAACCTTCTTCTTCTTCTTTAAGACTTTCTTTTTTACAACTCCACTGTTTTCACCTGTGCTATCTTCTGCTTTGGTGACCTTCAGTTTCTTTGCTGGGGCGCCTTTTTCATCATTTGAAGAGGCACGCTTAGCCACTTTCTTTTTGCTGGCCACTTTCTCCTTCTCCCCAACGTTTTCTTTGTCTGTCTTCTTTTTCTTGTCTTTGCTGTGTTTCTCAGAACTTCTCTTACTTCTTTCCTGACTGACTCGATCTCTGTCACTCCTGCCATGGTGGTCTCTACCAAACGAATTCTCTCTGTCTGCTTCCCGGGAATGATCTCGGTGGTTCTCTCTGTCCCGATGGTAGTCTCTGCCCTGGTCTCGGTGGTCTCGCCAGTGATCACGGGGATTGTCTCGTGGATGGTCTCTGCTGTCATCTCTGTAGTCCCGTGAATAGTCTCTTCTCTGATCTCTAGAGTAATCCCTGCCTTGGTCTCTGGGAAAGTCTCTGGGCTGATCTCTGGGATAATCCCTACCTTGATCTCTGAAATAATCCCTACCCTGGTCTTTGGGAAAACCTCTTCCTTGCTCTCGGCCCTGGTCACGGGCAAAATCTCTGTTCTGGTCACGAGCAAAATCTCTGTTCTGATCCCTGAGATCTCTCCCTTGGTCACCCATGTAGTCTCTGCCCTGATCCCTGCCCATGTCCCTGGTCTGATCCCTGGCAAAGTCTTTATTTTGGTCTCTGGGGAAGTCTCTATTCTGATCTCTTGGGTTCTCTCTGTTTTGATCTCTGCCTTGGTCTCTAGGGAAATCCCTTCCAAAATCCTTCTGTCCATCCCTCTGATAGTCCCGTCGGTTGTTGGGGAAGCCCTCCTGGCGGTCAGGTAGCTGGTCCACTCCTGGGGGCTGAGGTTCAGCAGAACGGTGCCTCTCCCTTCCCAAGTCCCCTCTGACATCAGGCGACTGTCGTGGTGGTAACAATGGAAGTGGGTGGGGTGGTTGCTGTTGCTGCTGCTGCTGCTGTTGTTGCTGCTGCTGCTGCCAGCCCATGTGCATCTGGCGAGGAGGGAAATGGTGGCTGCCACGTGCATCAGAGAATGCCTGGTTTTGATTCCACTGGGCTGGTGGGGGTGGTGCTTGGGCATCAGGGCCAAACTTGGCATAATAGTCTCGGTAGTATGTGTCAAAATGCTGGGCTGTGTATCTGGTAACAAAAATCCAGACAAAAATTATGTGCATCTGAGTTTTGTACATCATTAACAAGCCAAAATCTTAAACCTAATGTTTGTGCATTTTTTTTTTTTTAATGGCAAAGCAAAAAAACACCCAAAACATTGAGTGTCTCGACATTGTAACAATGTATGTAACTTATTGTCAGTATGCTATATAATAATATCTACATGCCCATCTTGCTAGCACTAGGTCTGATTATTAGTAATCAGAAACTTCAGAAAACATAGATCATGCTGTATGGATTGGACTGGATTGTGAAATGAGACTCTTTTTTTTAAATTCTAGAAATTGTCAAAATACAGACCTCCGTGTACATATTTTAATTTGATGAATCTCTATATGAATCCAAATGTACTTATATGATTGTGTAAACTTTCGCTGTGACTTTGACCCTGAAGACAGCAACCCATTTTTTTTACACGACACTCCACCTCACGACAATGCACCACCATACGAAGTTTGGTTACAAAAAGCTGAGCAGTTCAGAACATATCTTCTGGACAAAGCCCAGACACACAGCAAGATGGACAGACAAACACTGTGATTCCAGTACACCTAGCCACTTTGATACAGGGGGTATAAAAAGCAAAACAATCATAATAATAAAAATGATAGTATTCACCATACATACTGAACTCAATTTTATCACATCTCCAGTTAAATAAAACAAGCTTTCTATTTCCTACTCAGTCTTGCCCTTTATGTCCCCATTTAAATCATACCACTATTCAACTGTTAATGTTAACCATGAAGTACAAAACTGACAATATTTGGGGAAGAGCTCTGTTAGGCAATGTGAATGACTCTAACTTTAACCCCTTCACTGCCACAGCCTGTACAATTTCCAGGCTGAGAAGTGCACACATACACGCCTCCAAACAGTATATTTGATGGTCCTATAACAAGTCTACTTTCATTACTGTGCATTTTAACAGAAATCCATTCATACGTTCATACGAAGGGGGCAAAACAAGCTTTAATGGTTTCAAATTTGGCACTTTTATTGGTCGTTTTCCGAGTGACGGAGCAGCAAGCATGGCAGTGAATGGTTAAGATTAACATTAATATAAGCAAGCAAATGTGAGGTGATTGTCAGCCTACCTTGTGTATTCTTCCGGAGGCATGCCCTGGGTAAATTGGCCACCAGCAGGTCTCCGTCCATCATTGAACTGGCGGTGTTGAAATGGCACCCAGTCCCCTCTGTATCCACGCCCTCGTCCTCGACCTCTGCCACGCCCTCTGAACCCATGGAAACCACCTGGTGGAGGTGTGCGGCCTTTGCGTCTGAAGCCAGGTGAAGCTGAGCGACGTCGGAAGGGAGAGGCAGACCTGCGAGGTGGGGGGACACCCACTGGCCGCAAAGGGGTGGTGATGCGGTGAGGGGAAACGGAATAAGAGCGACGACGAGGTGAGGACCATGACCTGGAACGAGAGCGGGTTCTGCTTCGACGTGGGGTGCCACGAGACCGACTGCGGGAGTAGGATCCACGCCGCCTTTTTGGAGTGAATGATCGGCTTCTTCTCCTTGGAGTTAGTGAACTGGACCGAGGAGTTCTGCTCCTTCTCCTGCCTAGTGAGCGTGACCTTCCTCTGCTGAGTGACCTTGACCTGCCCCGGACAGGTGACCTGTACTTGTTGCTGTCCTGAGATCTTATGCTCCCTTTCCCTGGTGATCTGAATTTACTGCCTGGAGATCGTGATCTTTTTCCTGGTGAACGTGATCTTCTGCCTGGAGATCGCAGTTTGCCAGCACCAGGTGACCTTGACCTGTCTCTTCCAGGTGACCGAAGTTTCTGTCCTGGGGACCCTCTTGTTCGTGACAATGATCGACGAGGTGTTATGGAACGACCTCGAGAGTAAGAGCGTAGACGTGGTCTAAAAGGACTGCGGCTTCTGGATCTACCCTTGAATGACCGTGACCTGGATCGTGTGCGGCTTCGAGTACGGCTCCGACGAGGTGTGTAACTGTAAAAATAACAACAAAACACAAGTTAAAATGTTATTACGACCATGATGCATACACAATTTTCAAAATAAAACCAAGCAACCCCAGAAGACCACCTTCCCCAAATAAAGGATAAAAAAAGACACACTTTCAGGTCAGCATGTATGCTGAAAATAAATCAATCATGGAAAGAAAAAAAAGGAGAAGTAAAACAGAATTAGTATCTCCACATAAAAACTGTAAATGCATTCAAACAAACTACTGAACAATTCCAACTGTTTTTGTTGCAACCAAGAAAATACACAATCTAAATTTAGCAAGCAGTGCAAGCACAAGAACTCCAAAAGCTGCTTGTAAAATCTCTTACCTCCTTGCTCTTGATCGAGAGCGAGAGCGAGATAAGCTGATTTTTGGCTTCTCAGGTTTCTTCTCAAACAATTCTTTGGCAAAGTCTTCAAGCACATCTCTTTTCCTGCACACATACAAATAAGAACATTTATTTACACTGGTCACACTCCTGCAACAGTCTTTAAATTCTGTCAAAAATAATCCAATCAAAACCAGATTCTGACAACCTGTCAAATTATGTCTAAGCGAAGAGCACTGTTTTGATGAAACAATGGCCCTTGCAGTAGATTTTCACTAAGAAATGAAATAAGCCAGCGGTTACAGCTGCTTTCAAGAGTGGCAGTAAGGTGCACTTACAAGCTATCAAAGTTTTAAAAATCAAAATATGCTGTTTTTAGTGGCCTACAAGCCAAGAATTATCTCCCCTGATACATATTTTTATATATATATATATATATAAAACAGTGCTATCTATGACTGTGAGCTTTTGCACGATCTACTTAACAACCCTACGAAATCTGAACCTGATTAGATAAGAACTACTGACTTGAAGTTTGTTAGTTAGCAATTGGATTTTAATGTCCTGTCAACCACACAGGGTCACCTCAGATAGAGTCAGAACAATCAAACTCTGTCATAAGCAAATGTGCATTTTTAAAATGATTCACATACTCTTCACATCAATCCACAGAAACAATCCCTACATAAAAATGAAACAAAGAGTTTGAAGCATTAAAAGAGCCATTAAAAAATAAATAAGCCTAATCCAAAGCAAAAAATGTTTGAGAAATTTTGGGAAAAAAGGCAAGAGAATGAATCAACAGCAGAAAAATGACCCTTGTGTCCACTGAAATATTTGTTTCCAATTCTTTTAAACCACCATCAAGGATGAGCCTTCCTCCATTTAACATTTCCTCAGTTAGTAAAATGCTGCACCAGAAGCAAGCTAAAAAGACCAAACAAGCAAGGAGTACTCACTGTACAGGGAGCTGGGCTGGAGCCACTACTGGTGGGTAAGTTGGATACACAGGGAGTGGAAAACCTGAAAGGAAAACAACTGCTTTTTACATAAGCACTTGAGTGTTATAAGTTAACAGTGAATGACAAGTTTAACCTAATCTTTGGTCCAGCTGGTGGGAATGGCTCTTTTTGTTACCCCTATTCCAAATAACGTGGAAGTATTTCACCATAATTATCGTTATGGGTAGAGCACCAACAGCATTTCTGGAAAGATTGTCTGACCCACCAACCCTATTGTTTGCTTGTGTCTCTTCCACTATCCAAGAGATATTCAGACAAATAAGACAGATGCTGGTATTTGTATAGTCTATGGTCCCAGCTGAGACTTTTGCTGTGGGAAATTCAAGTCACTTCAACACAGGAGAAAGCCAGCTGCAACAGTTACATAACCCACTCATAATTCATTTTTAATCTGTCAACTCCCTAACACAAAATTACTGAAAGCCCCATTGACCTGAACTCACCTGGGGTGGGTGCAGTTGGAGGATAGCCATAACCAGGTGGAGGGACAGCCAGGGGCGGGTAACCAGGGTGGGCATATGCCAAAGCCACAGGGGCGGCAGTTGCAACAGGCACAGTGGGCTGAGTTGCAGGGAAAGTACTGGTGGTGGCTGGGGGTCTGTAACCATATAGCACCAACAGAATTTGTGAAAAATGTACTGCAGTTCTACCATCTATTAAAGTACTTCATCATTTCAATTTTTAGCCTCACCCATCCTTCTAAATTCTTCCTGTTGCCATTAATGCAAAAAATACACATTCCTACAGTTTCAGTCTCCTCAAAAATAGCACCGAAACAAATGGACACAAACTAGTGTTTACTTTTCATTGTTCACAGATCAGCAGCCAGGTATTACAAAGCTCTGAGAATCCAGCTTCTTTTTCGCTGGGACAGCTCAATGATTTGCAGAGGATGGTGACACTGGCACAATAAGGCAGACTTGCTGTACAGGTACTTAACATCTTCAAGCTCTGTTTGTGACACAACCTCACTGAAGGGTCAAGAAAACCTTTGTGAATAGCCGAGAGAGAGAGAGAGAGAGAGAGAGAGAGAGAGAGGGAGAGAGAGAAAGCATATCATTACTTACAGATGCGAATGGCCTCCCCTGACACCACGACCTTGACAAACAGAAAACAGAAACATCAGTTACCTGTGGGGTTTTGCCTTCTTTTCTTTGCTGACCAAACGACACTACACTATAACTTCACTCTGACTCAGCAGCAGTCTATCCCTGAATTATTTTGTTGTTAAACAGTACTCTGTCAAGTGGAGGTGTGGGACATGTTACCCTTTGCTCTTTGCTTTATAATGATTAACTTTACCCCAACCGTAATAGTCAAATAGACTTAGTGCCTTTGCCTACCTTTCAAAAACCAGTTATTTCCTGAAGGTGTGGCTTCAGCTTCAGCCATAAATTCAGAATCACAAGCAAATTTAAAAAGCAGCATCCTCAATTCCTTGCACTGGAATTACCATTCTCTCATATATTTGGCACAGCACAATTAAAGTTAACACACAACCATAGACACCCAGCCATCATCCAGGAAAATACAGGTCCAACTGTGATGTTGCTACAGTTTAATTTTATTACCTCTGAATCCGCCGCGTCCTCTTCCTCTGAGGTAGGGCTGAGCCTGTCCTCCAACCACAGCAATAACCTGTTAACATCATTCCAACAAAATCAAAATATTTTTATCTCTTCCATGAAGTTGAAAAAGAACTAATTCTCAAACCTCCTACTACAATGACTAAAACTTTTTCATCTTTACGAAACTAGCTTCAACATCAACTGCACTTTGTCTCCCTTTAAAAACTTAAACCAAACGGCATTTTTTCTTCTTCTGTTTAATGGCCCTTTCACAAGAACAGTCACAAGTGTAACTATTATCAACAACACTACTAGCTAGCATCACCATCACCGGAAGCATTATCAACAAAAATAAAATAATGCCAGCATTATGGCACACTACAGGTCACAAGTGTAACCATTATCTACAACACTACTAGCATCACCACCACCAGAAGCATTATCAATAAAAATAAAATAAATGAATGCCAGCATTGTGGTACAATGGAACTAGTCAAGCTCATCTGCTATTTGACACTGACAAGTTCAAATGACTAGAGTTTGCATTCATTGTACGAATATCTAAAAGGTGGGGGGGAGGGGGGGGGAATCTGAGAACCTTTCGATCCGAGCAAGTCATTAATATTAATTATCATACCATTCTCAGTATCACCACTCTAAGTGTCATCATCAAAATTTAAAGTCCATAGTTGGAATGACAAAAGAAAACAAGACCCCAAGCAAGAGAAATTAAAGTGCAACAGCAGCTTCATTTACTTAATCCATACTATGAATAATGAGTCAAAGTTACATGACACCAACCCTATCCACAGTAAAAGAAATCCATACAGTACCTGTTCAACACCGTCTTCTTCATAGGCAGCTCGAGGAGAATGAGAACTGCGAGGGGAAAATCTGCAACAACGCAGGAAACCCCTTAAACCGCAGAAAACAAGTTGGTCACAACATGCAACTGGTCCAAGCCAGAAAAGACTACAAACTGTCAACCCTGTCACAATTTCTTCTCTAACTCATCAATTGCCCATCTCTCTGAACTTTCCCACCATGTAAGGGAGTTCCTAGGCAGCTTCTTTCTTCTGCACACGCAAATACTTTGCAGAAACCTTCTGAGAATAAACCCCGCCCTATGCATAACCATCTGAACTCTTAAAATATTATTGGTAAAGTTGCACCAGCATGTCAAGTTTGGGTACAAAAGGCTCAGCAGTTCAGAATATGTGGGACAATCTTTTTTTTCTTTTTTTTAAAGTGTTGGACCTCAACGTGACCAGTCTTGAAAGGAGCAACCAAAATGTTGCTGTTACTGCACATACATGGCTGTATTCCTTACCTAGTGGAGCTGTCAGTGGCGGTGAGAGTGCTGGACACATACACAGGCGGGGCCTCAGGATGTGGGGCATGCACCCGCCTTTCCTCTGCATATCCAGGGTGGACATGCTGATGGTGGGGTGCCACAGGTGGTGTGCTGGGCTGGGAAGCTGGGCTGGCATGCAACTGATGGCCTGATGACGAGGCATGGGCTGGAGGGAGGTGATGGTTTGGCGGGGGCCGACTAGTATCATGCGACAGCGGGGCCAAAAGGGGACGAGGCCGTGGATTAGTTTGAGGTGGAGCCTGCTGGTGTGGCTGCTGCTGCTGGTGTGAGGGTGGTGGCTGGCGATGGCTGGGAGGAGGACCTTGGTGGTGTGAAGCTGGTGGCTCGTGAGACTGAGCCTGCTGCTGCGAGGGCAGTGGCTGGTGATGACCGGGTGGTGGGGCCTGGTGGTGAGGTGGGGGCGGCTCATGACGAGGTGGGGCCTGCTGACGATGAGGCGGTGGCTGTTCCAGAGGTGGGTTGTGATGACGTGGAGGTGCTGCCTGGTGGTGAGGTGGGGCCTGATGATGCTGGGGCTGCGGCTGCTGGTGAAGTTGAGGAGGCTGTTGATGCTGTGGTGACTGAGGCTGGTGATGCTGTGGCGACTGGGGTGGGGGATGTCTCTGCTGTGGGGTCGGTGCTCTACCTTCTCCAGACCTGCGACGTGCTTTGGAGTAACCACTGTCATTTGTAAATGCTGTGACAGCAGAGCGGAGTGAGTGGTTGGGAATGATTCCATTTGGTGACACACCATATTGGCCACATGTTGGGCACTGGTGATCCTCCGTCTCAAGCAAGGCATCACGAATACCTGAAAAAAAGGAGTAAGCCGTGAACAGCCAATTCCAAACACAAGAACGTTAACTAATGCACTTTCCTGTTCGACCTCACATCAGTGACGCTGTGCTCAATAGTCATTTCAAATTATCAGTATTTGCAGTAGATGAAGGTTACATACTACTTACACTCATCACAATAGCTGTTCCCACAACAAGGGATGACAACTGCATCTGTCAACAGGTCTCGACACAGGCGACATTTCAGCTCCAGTGGAATCTGTGGCTTCTCTGGCTCTGATGATATTGGGTGGGGGAGAAATGGAGGTCGCTCTTTCTTCCCTTCCCTGTAAGCTTTCCTGAGAGAAAAAGAAAAAGACTTCTGTCAACAGAAAAGCCTGATAATGTATGTAATTAAACAAACCCCCGAAGGGGTCCCCCTTCCAGCTCCAGCTGTCTCATAGTAACAAAAGCTTTTCCAATTTTGGTCCTTGCATTCTTCCAACAAAATGTATTAGTCAGTCTACAAACTGGAAGTTGGACACAAAGGAGGAGGAAGAACTGATACCAGTCTCTCTCTCTCTCTCGGTAAATAAGCTGCTGTAGCCAGAAAGAAACATATCTGCAACAGTATGAGAACTGTGCAGAGGCTGCCTGCTGGTGCTGGTTAGCTACCACAAGATTAAAAGCATATTGTATGAACTGTGGGCTGCCAGGATGCTTGTAGTTGATGGATGGATGCACAAAGCACAACTTAGTTCTTCAACTGACCACTGTGACTGTCTGAAAGCATTCCTGATTTACTTGTTGATGGAGATGGGAGTTGAAAGATGCCTCAAGGACGATGCGCAAGTCTACCAAATTTTAACATTAATTCCATACTACCTTTTTTGTCAAGTGTGCCATTTTTGTATGTGCCACATTTCTACTCGTGAGTGATAGGGGTGTGTGTGTGTGTGTGCAACATGCCACTTTTGCTTGTGTTTGTTTGCAAGGTGCTAGCACACTGTTTTCATTATTGCTGCTTTCTACCTAGGCTGTGTCAGGCAGTTCGGCACTGGAGATGTGCTGAATACTTACGCATCAATGGTAGGTACAGCAAACTGTCCATGGTGTGTCAGGAGAGCTCCAGGTGCAAGGGGATCGTCAACAAAGGTGAGGAAACTGTTAGGGATGCCTGTTGTCCTCTTGATGTGCGGCCCCAGCACCTCTGGTTTGTTAGGGCAGTTGGAAACATGGTGGCCGGATTGCTGACATCGGCGACACAAATAGCCCTCCGGTATTGGGCCCGAATGGTATTTTCCCACGTAACTGCAACAATGAAAAAGAAATACAAATTGAAAGATATGCAAAATGTGATACAATTCCACTACAAATCAAATGCACAAAATATTAATGTAACAGCCTCACACTAAGTTTCCAGTGAAAATAAACAATTCACAAATATTTAATATCGCGGTTTATCAGCTAACAATTATGTCTCTTTGTTGCACTGCACACATCATCTTTGTTGTGCTGCACACATCAAAATTCAACTGCCTCTATCCCAACCCCATAACAGTCATGGCAGCCTATAACAGTATAAATTTAAAATGCTTAGTTTTTAGTCTATTATTAGTATTAATGTATTTCACACTTACTCTTACTGCAATTGCCACCTCAACTAGTAAATTTCCCAAAAGAAGCTGAGGCCACTTTTTCAGATGAAAACCAGCAGTGACAAAGCTGCACTGCCCAGCCCAACTGGTTCCCAATGTTCTTTCCTTAACAAAGTATACACTGGTTGTAGACTTACTTGGATGGCTCAAACCCCTTGTTGGACTGAGCCACAGCAGCCATCACTTTGTCAATCTCAGAGGCACTGGCATTTGCAAGGTCGGGGGTCTGAAAGTGAAAAGCATGACCATCAACTCTTGGTGAAACCATACAAACAAGTATCAGATGAACGTAATGTACAGGTTTGCCTCTACCCGAAAGTTTTCAATTACACAAAAGCCTGGTGTGAATACATCACAACCACACACATCAGCCTGTTTACTGACATACAGTATAAGATACTGCCATCATGGAAAAATAATCTTAAAGAGGGAGGAAGCCTATCCAAAATAATAAAGATGGGATGAAGAGACGGAACCAGAAAGCTACTCAAGTGCTCCAGGAACAACTTCCTTAGGTTCTCACCTAGACCTCCATTTATACATTTTAAGGCTAAAACGCTAGGCCCACCCCAGACCTCTCTCTACACAACCCCACTGGGTACATTGCACTGGCCATGAAATGGGACAAACTTCTCTGCTACGTAAGTGTTGGGCAAAGGAAGTAAGGCACTGCTGCGGACAAGTGAAAAGGTCCGTCCTGACAATAAGGACGACAGACAGTAATGCCAACACTGATAGTAAAAACAGGACGTCTTCGGTTGCTGGACACACAAACTACACTGAAGGTACAGCATGGGATGGAAGCAGTGGCACTGCAGTTCCAGTTTAGCACAGGACTCTGAGAGTGAAGTTCTGACCATCTCCAACTGTGGATACTTGACAGCATTGTCATTTTTACAGACACCCTGCAGGCTCAGAATTGAGCTGACCCTGACCAAACTATCCACACAATGTAGCTCTCTTTAGCAAGAATGACTTGCAAAACATCTACATCACTCCTGTGGATGCTTAAAATAGCAAGCTGGTCGTCCTGCCAAAGCCAGCTAGTGGAGGTCACCTCTCTCAGCCCAGGTACACTTTGGCACAAAAACATTCTTTTGCAGCAAACTCAAGATAACTGGACCCTCACCAATGGCTACCAGGCACATTTCAACCATTTACACAAGCTACTGCACACCAACACATCTGTTTAAAAAAGAAGTTGGTCAGCAAGACATACCTGCTTCAGCTGTTCCAAGCTTAGCTGCTGCTTCTCCTGTTCTCTCTGCAAAATTTTTCAGCAAAGACATTAATAATAAAGTCTCACAGTTCCACACCTACCACTTCCGAAGAGACAATGAGGAAGACAGCAATGTTAGCTGCCAAAAGGACAGAAAGACAAGGATGAGTGAAGCACAATCCCATCACACATACTGCATTCACTCCTTCCATGCTCAGTGGTGTTTGTTTTAGAATAAATATTTTGCACTTTTCCGACTGTTATCTTTTCTCTCCTGTTTGTTTCGTTATAGCCATGACTGGTGTAAAATAAAACCAAAGCAGGACCATTTTCTACACGATCACGTCACAACAAACAGAACAATGTTTTGAATATGAACTTCTATTCAACTAAAATTAGCAGTGGCTTGTATGATTCTGCATTCAATAAAGCAAATTCTGTCAAGAGATCATGGTCAGCCAGGTTCGTCTCCTCTTCTTTCAACGGTCTCATCGATGAAGCACTGTGCCTTGAAGATCACACAACAATCTGGCAGTAGTGGTGTATGAAGCAGTTGTCCACTGTCTATGCCACGGTACCTGTATGCAGACTGGACATGGTCTGCTGGCAATGCCCACAAAACTATATACCGAAGTACAGATGATGAAAACAGATTTCAGGTTCAAACTGTATTTGAGATATTTCACTCTTTTTTTTAAACCAATTTAATTAGCACCTATGGTGGCGTTGGCCATCTTCTGTCAAAGCCAACACAAAATGTGGTGGCAGTTGCTGTGCAGCAGCACTGTCCATGGATCACACCATAGTAGCTGTGCACTGAACAGTCTCTGCATCCCAGTTGGTGAAAGTTTCAATCTTGATAACATCGGAAGATAAACTAGAGTCCAAGGTTCCCAACCAAGATAACTTCCTGTTGCTGAAGAATGTTTTATATACTTTTTGGCAACTGGATTCTCTTTATACTACTGTGTGACTGGCAGAGGGCTGGACCAGAGTGAGATCAATAAAATAAAAAACCCTTTCCAGACTAAAATTCCCAGCCCAGACATTTCCACATTCAGAATACTTCTGTAAAAATGGACATACTTTATCACTCATGCACTCTAGTTTCATTATTGTGACAAATTTGTACAGGCTCGAACCCCCGACGAGTTGATACTCTTTCTGGCAGTAATGCAGCCTGGTACATGTAGTGCTTCCTCTGAGAATCTGACACTGTTTAACATCTCCACGTGACTTCAGGCCCACCAGGTAGTCCATTTGAAAACTTCCTAAGCAGACAGGAAGTCTGCAGGCTGCTCTCCCCACTGTCAGATAACTTTTAAGGAAGAGAACACAGATCCAAGATGCCATGGTTATTGCTGTAAGATTTGATTTACACTAGCTGGGTATTTCAGCCGCAGGTGTTGGTAACACTCTGCTTTAATCCTGTGTATTTTCTATATTTATGTTCCATTTAATGTGACTGTGATGGGATATCAAACACAAATGAAAGACGGGAAGTGATATGAGTGACAGACATTTGCTTGAGTGCATAGAGGAGGCACATGAAGGTAGCAAGTCAAGTCTTCTGTCATCCACACACACACACACATTCATACACGATACATGTGCAACCATACGCATTACCCACGGGGCTGCCAAAACAAACTTTATTCAGAAAATTTCTGCAAGCTGAAGATGAGCTGGATCTCCTGGAAGTTCTCCTGACTGTAGTTCAAATGTACTATTTCACATTTCGCTTTTCACTCCTTGCCTTCACATTTCGACGATCCCATTTTCAATTTTGTTGAAAAGTCTTTCGAAGATGAAGCTTGCTCAAACTGCTGGATTGACGATTCAAATTACAAAATGCTGCAATCCAAACTCCAGCCTTTCAGAGCTAACACATATTCAAAAATCAGCAACACAGTAACAAGAATGGAATTTGCACCCTCTTAATAATTATCCATTCTTTTCTTTTTGTACATGCACCAATCTGAAGGAAACATACTTTCATGTCAGGAGAGTTAGTAACTGGATATTAACATCATTTCAACCACAAACTAGATCAATACTGATGACTGTACTGTCACATATACAGAAGGATCGTTTATATCAAACTCAAAATAATTCAAACCACAACTTAAAATCTCTGTAATATATAAAGAGGATACAAAATGCCAACATTCCACAGCCAGGAGAAAATAGTTCATTAAAAATTAAGACAGCAAGACTGTTAATCTGCACCCAACTAGAAAATACACTGCATTTTTTGTTGTTGTACTTTTGAATTCTGTGACCTTGAAAACGGGTATGGTCATATATAATATGAACAGGTAAAGTCCAACTACAATCATAAAATGTTTTAAGCCTGTATACAAACAAATGTTTTGTCCTGGTTGTTTGCACACGTTATTTGATTAAATTACGAATTATTTCTGACATCAGGACTGCTGTATTTCCCCTCTTTATGTCTTCAATACTTTCACATTTAGACCTCACAACTCTCAAATAACAGCACAGCAATAAATACAATGAGATTTTCCTGTAACTGAGAACACAAACTGGTCCATTTGTACGTAAAATGAAAGCGGAAGTTAACCGAAAGACACAATAAGGGTCCCACTGATGGGAATGGAGCAAAAATAGACTTCTGGTCCTGTTTGTTAAACACTGACATCTAAAGTCACAAAAACACAACTATGAGTGCTGTGCTGCCATTTTGTGCATGTCAGTCTGTATCAGTGATGTCATGAACAAGGCGCGGAATGTGTGTCAATAAGTATCAAATATGTCATGATTTTTTCCCCTGCCGTTCACTGTTGAAGAGTTAAGGCCGGATACGGTAGTGCAAATTTGACCCAAAAAGTTTTTTGTCACTTTTTTTTTTTCCTGCACATACGTCTCTTTGACACCTATTAAACACATTTTCAGCCATGTTTTGCATGAAAATTGTTTTTAATGCCTTCAACTGTGCCAATAAAGAGTGCTTATCAAAGTTTGTCGCGTTCTTTTGAATTTATTTTGGGGAAAAAAGCACATTGTTTGACCCTTGCCGACGGCCCCAAGTCGAGCGAAAAGTAGGTCAAGTTTGGTATCGTTGGAAAGGTCGACCTCTCTTCTTTGTTCCAAGTTCGTCGTCATAATCGCCGAGACCGACCATAAATAGATTTCCCGCCGTTTCCGACCCTTGATTTTCAACGGAAATCTCCTTATATGTAGTGACCAGCATGACATCATTGGATTCTGAAATTGACCAACCAGAAATCAGAACCAAGACTCCGGCCACGCTCGGCTGTACTCGGCCTTCCCACAATGCACTGCACTCGATTTCCGTTTTGGTGATAATTTGTCAACAAATCTGACCAGCTCAATCGATTCACGAAGTATTTCTGCAAATATTCCCTAAAGTTACACTTTTTTCCCGAAACTGTGTATTGCCATCAATACCAGAGATGCCATGGAAGCAAAATAAGCGGACTCATGACAAAGTGCTTTTATATCGAACGGCGAAAGCTGAGAAGAAAGTGAGGGTGAATGACCGTGAAGACACGCTGTGTGAACCGAAAGTGGTGGGGTGCCTCTCGGGTGAATTTTTTTTTGGAGATGATGGGAGCTGCAGATCGTGTTGCAGATGGAATGGAACAATCTTGGATTACTGCTCATGTGTTCCAGTTGACTTGTTTGCTGACTGACGTTTCGTGCCCAACTTGTGGAGAAACCGGACTGTACATTTCAGTGTGTGAGGGATCGGATCAGTGGGCTCGATTCGCATCAAAGCTAGCTTTGACTTGCGATCTTTGCGAGTACAAGAAATTTTAAATGTCGTCTCCACGAACGCAGTTCAGTGACAAGAAGAACGTAGCGTATGAAGTCAACCCAAGAATGGTTGTATTTAGCCACGAAAGCAGTATTGGAGACAATCAAGTGATCATGATGTTGGGAATACAAGCACACGGTGATGATGACTTTGTTCCATCGTTTTCTGTTACTTTACTTTTTGTTGCATATTTTCAGCTTAAAATTCCTAAGGCTCTGGTTGTAATAAAGATACAGCTTTGAAACTTGACATGGTGTTGCTCTATACATTTATCTTGATTCATACAGAAGGTTTTATTGATAAAGTGAAATTTGTTGTATTTATGTAACATGGAATATATAAAAATCACTGAATTTTCCAGATGTTTATGTAAAATATTTGTAAAAAGTCAAAAATGAAGATATCCATAAAACCTTCTGTATGAAGTTTGATATTGTGTTCTTAATTAAAGTTCAAAAGGCAGTTTTGTTCTATGTGCATTATCTTTGGAGGAGTAGGGATTTTTAAAAAGGTTGTTTGGCGGCCATCTTTGATTGTTTCCATGGCAACAGGTGTCGAAAACAACATATAATTATACTTTTTTAAACTTACAATGTAAGGTCTTTCAAATGACCCTAAATGCAAAATCTTGATTTGACAAAGAAAAAAAATCAATTTGCACTACCATATCCCCCCTTAATCAACATGGCTACCTAAACACAATGTATGCTCACATTCAAGTACAAAATGAAAAAAGTTAACAAGCTCCCTTCAAATACACACCAGCATCACACAAAGCATGTGTATGATGATGTAAATTACTACATAGCAACAATACAAAATTTAAATATACTGAACAAGAACCTAAAAAACTAAATTTGCAGATTCTGTTTCTTACACACCTGTGACCTTGAAAAAGTGTCAAAGTCATCAAACTGGCAGATCCCAAACTGGGTTACAATCACGCAAAGTTTTAGAGACTTCAATTACGAAACAGTGTTTGAGAAAAAGCCAGTGTCAAGTTTTTTTTGTCACATCAACAAATGCACAGTTACATCCCTTAAATTCAAGGGGAAAAAAATAATTAAAAACCATGATTTACTGAACAGCTATAGAGTTTGAACTTAATCAGACAAAAAACAAAAATCTCAGTTCAAAATGAACACTACTGTCACTGAAATGTGGCTATGGCCAGTGAAGGTGGTCTGAACAGGGGAAGCTTAATGAGCCATACAGAGTTTGAACTTAATCAGACAAAAACCAAACATTTCAGTTAAAATGGACACTGCTGTAACTTTGAAATGTGGCCACAGCCAGTGAAAGTGGTCTGAACAGGTGAAGTTTAAGGAGTCATGCAAAGTTATGTTGGGTAACGTTTTCGACACACCCAGACAGTGAACCAGCTGGCTGGCTCAACACTGATCATTGCACAGACTTGCTTTTTTTCACGTGGGTCAAAATATACATTATAAATTAATATATCTTCATGCCTGAAGTGCTTTTGCTTAACAACAACAGCCTGAAAACAACAACAAACAAGAAAATGTGACCCAGTTTGACATGATGCTGGAACTTGTCACTGAAATACGAGTCTGAATTCTCTGTTTGTGAAGTGTTAAGACCATAAGGTAACACACAAACACATACAATCAGATCTTTTGAAATTTGTGATTGGATGTAGCGGTTGACATAAAAGGTACACACCCCATCCCACCCCTTTAAAATAAAATATTAAAACCTTTTCCATGGATCTAAACTGCCAACTGTTAGAAATCTGATTGCAAACCTTTCACAAACTATCCAACTGATGTAACCAAATTCAGAGGAAGCCTTCTCATACACAAGAGTAATTTTTCTAAACTCATTTGTATGACATTCTGTTTGCATTGCCCTGCAATATCAACACACAAAATAAATCAGAACAGTAAGTACACCACTTCAGTGGATATTCAAGAATGCGTTATAAAAAGCTATTCATTCATGCAGAATCACATGCGAGTGCAGTGAGTCTGCTCGCAAGTGAAGAACAGTGCCATATAAAAGCGATCAACAACAACAAGAAGTTGCTGCCATTTTACATCACCAGAGGCTTATATCACAGTCTGCTTTGTATCATTTCATTTAGTTTTCTACACACACAATTATGCCATTCACATGCCACTCGATGTGCTGGTCTCAGCAGTAAGATCAAATTTCTCAACAAGAGGAGCACAAGCTAAACAGACTGTGATACCCAAATGCCTAGACTATATCAGTAGAGAATGTGCAAAAATAATAAGTACAGTTAATGAGTAATAATTTAAGAAAGCTACTGCATTATCCCACATGTTTAATAACATTTTTTTTTTAAAGCCGTTATAGCTTATTCTTTTACAACATGAAAGGGTGGTGTGTTTTTTATTATCATTTCAGGGTTTCTAAATCTGAAGTTGGTCATGTCATACACTAACAGCCAATATTTTGCCAGCAACTGAATAGAGGCTGTGAGTGTGACATCAAGTGGCAAAGTGCCCATACAACTTGGAAGCACACATCCTCACAGTAATACTTCCAAGAACAAATGGACATGTAACCAAACACTGTAAATCTTCCCTGATCAAATGAAATGTATTAGACTAAAAGTGTGTCTGACAAAGTCAAAAGCTAGTTGCCAGCTAACTTCCATCGCATTTAAAATTCCTTCATAAATGAACAAGTCAATGTGAATCCTTTAGCTTTTTTGTGTCCAAAGAGGGGAGGAAGAAAAAAGAAGCTATATAATACAGTAGCCAATGAAAGCTCTCCCAGTATTTTTTCTTCCCATGTTGTTTTTGCAAAATATTAAAGTTATTATATTCCTCCCATGTTGTTTTTGCAAAATATTAAAGTTATTATATTCCTCTACAGTCACCTTGTAATAATTAACTGGGTATACCATGTCAGTGAACACAGTCATAACAGTACTTTGTTCCACAAAGCGTCACATTTGCTTCCCATGTCTTGGGATCAGAAGATAACAAAGGCATTCCTAACTAATCATATGTTGAAAAAAAAAAATGTGAACAAATTTGTTCAATTCCAAAAAATCAACTACACAAGACAATTAAAAATGCAAACATTATCCATTGCACACTCCTCATATTGCATCATGAATCAAAATAAACTGGTACCCTACAAATGTGATAATAAAATTTTTTAAAAGTATTAAGCACACTGATAACAACAGGACCTCAATCAATGAATACTAGTTGCCTTAACACATCATGAAGTATCATTACTGGCGTGTTCAACCAACACCAAAGTACTCTCCATTAAACGTGATGAATTGAGACACAAGTGAAAAATACCTGACAACTAACTGCACCAATGGTTACACAGTGTCCATGTCTTTCACCATTATGTGTGTGTGTAAGAGGGGGTTGTTGGTATGTAAATTGCTTCTTTTTTTGGGGGGGGGGGGGGGGTGAAGGGGCGGGCGGGCGGCGGCAGATAAGTTAGTAACTTGATTTCAACAACTTGTCAATCATACATGGTCACTTCAGGACAAACCATTCATAATTTGTTTTAGAAGTCCAAAGTACTACACACACACCACTTGTCACAATTATGAATCAGAACAAAGATTTCACCCCTCTTCAATGGGCATCATTATGAAGCTAAGGGCCTAAACTGAGGGTCACAAGTAGCCTATCACTGATTAAGCCGTAACCATTTTGTCTTTTGCACCACACCACAAATGCTCAGCCTCACCACCATCTTCACACTTACACTCATCCAGTACATACATAAAACAGCTTTTGTGAGTGCATGTCCCCCCCCCCCACCCCCCTTCAGAGTAATTTTAAAAGTATTCTTTCAAATGCACAAGCTACCAGAAAAAACTCTGGGTCACCAAAAGGATCTCACAATTTCATGGTGATCTTTACTTGTATCTAACTGCCAAATAACTGATTGAAGTGCTGTTTTTGTGACAGTTGCTTCTTGATCAACTCATCTTTCATCAAAACAGCAAAGGTACAGCCTCATTGCAGCTGTGCCAATGAAAAATAACACATTAGCTAAGGAAGGAAGTAAGTTGTGTTTTATGCCAAGTCAACCAATATGGTTATATCAAGGTGATCAGCGAAGGAAGCAACTACAAAAACAACAACAACAGGGGTTCTAATCAATTATTTGGCTGCCAGAGCAAATAATAGATCACTGTTGAACTGCAACCACGCACTAGCAAAAATGAAGGAGGTCTCCACTTTTCCCTTTACAATTCAGTCACACTTATGCTAGTGATTGCAGTTGCACCAGTCGAACTTATGCTAGCCGCTATGGTTGTGCTTAGATCTTTTCAGCTGCTTTAATGCTTGTCCCTCTCTCTCTCAATGTAACAGTCATCAGACTTTGCTGTGAAGTGCATCTTCACACACACAAGTCAGGTTAAAGTGGCATGTTTTCAGCTGAAGTGGTTCCTATGTTTTGTGTGTGTGTGCGTGTATGTGTGTGTGTGTGCAAATAAATTATGCAAACCATGGATATTTTTTTAAAAGAAGCTTTCAATATCAATCCTATAATTGGTGCAATTGGTTATGAATATTAAAATGCTTTGCATCACACAAAATAATTTCTAAATATATGCATGTGACTACCAATGAAAGACTGATCTGTGCCAAAATCCAACACAGATTAAAAATGGGGAGACAAGCCAATGTAATTTTTTTTCAACAAGTTAGCACCAATGCTGCTGCTATTGCACTGTAAACATAGTTTCTGCGTAGCTCATACATGAACATTTATGAAACACTTCAGCTTATTCCCAAATGTTTGTCAAAATGCTCTAAGCACAAACACAAACCTTTTGACAATTCTCAATCACCTTTGGTAACATGAACATTCAAGAAATAAAAGATCAAATATATATGGAATGATTGATCAGCTGCACAAAATAATAATTCCAGATGCCAATTACCATATAATACTAAAATCACGAGACATTCAATCATTAGATCAGATCTCAATAAAACAGCACCAATACCATTCAGCAACAGATTACCAATTTAGTATGGTTCATATGGTCAGAATACATTACACATCTCTCACTGCATACCATAACAAGCTTTAGGGTCTGAATTAAACATTAAAAAAAAAAAATCCTGACTACAAAAAGAAAACTGGAGAGTGCATCACAATCTAGCATACCAATGACAGACAACTTCAAAAGACAATGAATTAGCTATTGTACAGATGTAACATTTTCTTACAAAACAAGCACACCCACATTAAGAAAAGAAAAAAGTTGGGGCAGGGGAAATTACAGATGAACGTAATAATCCATTAAAGACACTGACAGACACATGCGGAGGTACAAACGCCACACACTTGCCTTTCCTCTTACTGTTCAGAACATTTAAGACTGAAAAGCTCTGTTGCCATTACTTTTAACAATTTACCCAACTACAATTCCCACTAACTGAATAATGGCACCAAATGATGGTCTGCCCAGCAAACCACATCATAAATCCCCCTTTCACTATTCATTCCAGACAATGCTGACATGGCAGAATGCCATAATGTTCTACTCAGCAAGCTCTGTTGAAGACATTGTTTATTACTGCCCCAGAAACCCCCAGAATTAAGTTGGTTTAGAAAGATCCAAACACCAAGACAAATTTTTCACTCCAAAACATAACTTTGTTAAAATAACAATACAAACAGTTATGCCCTACTTCTTTTTCAGTGGTTGCTCCCATTCCTAATGAACCATTTGAACTGGTTTGCACACAATGTGCCAGTAAACAGAGCTGCAAATTTCATTAGCCCATCAGTAAAAACATAAACTGTCAGTTTGAATGTTCCTGTACTGAAGAATACTGTGTGTGGATAATGTTGCCAATTGTAGCAATGAATAGCACTCACTGTGGTCACTTAAACAACTCATCCACCCACCCTACTCCATCATTCAGCGATTCCTACCACATATGAACAACACAAGTTTGCATACCAACAAGTAGAACTGAGACATAAACACCAGTTTTATAATGTTCAATGTACATTCTGAACATGAAGCTGATACAACAAAATGTCAAAAACAAACAAGGACAAACAAACAAATGTCACCAAAACAAATCAGATCTGTCTGAACCAATCTCAATGTTTTACGCACATTATCTCACGTAACCGAAAACATACCTGTTTATCAGCACAACGGTGCAATAACAAAACAGAGCAAGCCAAACATTCAGCAAAACACACAGAAATGCTAGCTATGGAACATAGTAAATTAGTTCACATGTGCAATGTCGTAAGTATTATACTCTTCTCCGTTTTCAAATTTCACGCAATGCATTCAGTCATTTGAAATGTAAAGCAATGTTCAACAGATCACATTTTATCCACATGAAATATGCATGTCAACACATTGTTCAGATGTAAAAGTAAAGAGGTTACCAATCCTTGATTTGTAAGCTATAAAACACGTACTGCTTTCGCCACTTCCTGCTTGTACGCCTCCCTGAAACACAAGAGTATGAAACTGCTTAGGTACCTCAAAACTGACCACAAAATGCAAGAGAAACTACACGCATGCACCACAAAATTCTAGGTTTCCTCAAAAATCTAGCCATCTCAAAATATGTTTCATCCAACAAGTAAAAGAGGTAAAAACAAAAGCTTTTGAAATTCAAAACTGAAGGTTAATGGGGGAACATTCTACTGATTCTGATTTTAAAAGCCAACCATGTTTTGTGAGTGACAGCTGGTGGGACTGATTGCCTAAAACAACTCCATATGTCCTAACTTGCCTGTTATACACCCCCACTTCTCTGGTGTTCAACATGCAACAGGTGTTCAATGTATTTATTTTTAAGAAGAAAAAAGAGAGGGTTAAACCATCCTCTTCTCACATTTTCACCTCTAAAATATTGTGAACTTTGAAAATTTATAGCATAAAAGATTATTGCATTAAACTTTGTCAATATGAAAATGACGCTACTGGAAGGAAGTGGCACATGCACTTCAATTTGAAAGGCATTATTCTGTTTGAAATACAACAAGAGCCAACAGTGAAAGTGTGCAACACTGTTCAGTGGGCCATGCTGGGCAATTCAGGAACTGCAGAACACACTTCTGGTGGGCCATCTCCAACAGTTCAGGGGGCATTGGGTTCTGTACTTTAAATCTGCACATGATCTTTTAAACTTTATCCAGAATTTGAAACTAAAATTGACAAAACTGCAATTTATTCAACTCACCATGACTTCTGAGTGCTGCTTGCTGCACATGGCTTGGCTGGCACTCGATAGACAATCACGGATGCATTTCTTGGAATTAAGGTAGAGTTGTTCTTGTACACTGCAACACATTAAAAGATTATTTCAGTCTTTTCCTAAGTAAGTCTGCAATAAAAAATTAAAAAAGGCCATCAACATAATTATAAACCCTCTGCTTGTTCAGAATGAGAACAGCTCTCAACTTGAAAAGTTCTCTTTGAAAAATCAGAAATTGGCCCATATCTATGAACCACAAATCAACCCCTTATTTGTGTTTATTTTCTAAATGGTAATGAAACTGGGGAAAAAAATCAGCATGTGTGAAGAACAAGAAGACTATCTGGCCAGCTTAAATGAGTTTCAAGTTTACAGGCCCATTTTTCTACATTTAAGCTGCCAAAACACTGTATAAAAATGGCTGCTTGGTTCCTGACAAAAGACTACTACTGAGAAGAACATAAACACTTGTATGGACTAACACCATCCCACCTACCACTGAAGACCACAAATTACTGAAACAAACTGGATTAATGCATCAAAACACATCACGGTCAACACAGACGTCAAAGAGAGTGACTGGAAAATCTCCAATGGGAAGGGGTCTGCAACAATCCAAGTAAACTTTGACAAGGCTGTTGTCGTACAAATTGGCTGCAAGTGGCACTTAACACAAGCAAACAGCTGCTTTTGAACTTTTGAACCTAATGACGACTTGAGCATGTGGAAGGACTGCTGGACTAGCGTACCCTTTAGCAAGTCAGGATATGGGGGCTATCCACCCTTAACTTCATTTACTTGAGTACGCTTTTAACAAATCAGGATTTGAGGTTATCCACCTTTAATTTTATTTTCTATTTAGACATACAGGCCCTTTATAGCCATTGTTGTTTTAGGACCCCTGCTCAATGATGTCTACAAATATACTTTGATGTGGTCCCATATAATGCATACAATACAAAAACCAATACACAGAAGACTGAAAATTTGCATGTATTGTCCAGCATATAACAAAAGGAACTACACGTATAATCATATCCCATCTTTTCCTAAGGATCCTTTGCACCAAAAACGGTTTTAAACGTATTCTGACATTTTTCCATTACCAATTTTTCTATGAATTTCTTGACAGTCTCAAATCCTTAGAATACACATTACAAGGATGCCAGTGGCAGTTTATGCCACTGAGGGGTGCAAATTAAGAGTTTTGGGCTGTCACTAAAAGTTAGAATGTAAAAGAGGAAGAAACAAAAATCTGCATATAAAACAGTCTCCGTAAAAGACAGAGAAAAAATAATAATTATGCAAATAATCTTTGTGTGCGTGTGTGCACGAGCCTGTGTGTGTGTGTGTGTGCATTCATGTTGAATGCACTGAATTTTGACAATATTTATTTGTAAAGAACATGTAAGCGCTTAGGGCCTGTGTGGGTTAGGCGCTCTAAGTATTCATTATTATTAAATAAAACAGTCTCACCTGAACCTGTTTGAGCATTTGCTATTTCAAGCTCAAAATCTCCAAGCCGTAAATGCTTTTGGTTGACAATTTCCTTCTTCAAATCGCCAACCGAAATGTGAAGACCATCAAACTTGACATGCTGGTAGTCAAGACTACTTTTGAACTTGTAGTGAACCAAGGACATGTTGCTGAAACAGAAAAATAACAACATTAACTGATGTCCACTCACATCCATCATGGATTTACTGCAGTCCTGAGCATCTTTGTCAAGTCAACATTGTAAAGTTCTGTAACCTGTCATCAGTTTAACAATAACAAATGGTCAGATCCACATTCAAAATCACTATTTTTGTCTTTAAATTCTGTATTTACACAGCATTTCAAATTGTGAAATACTCCCCGACTCTTACAAGAATAACAGGCACACATCCCACCCACCCTCCATCTCCTACAAGAGACATGCGTCAGGTTACTACATCTAAACAAAGGAAGTGCTGAATATCAACTGGGTACCTCTCAAGTTTTTTTTCCCTTTTCCCCCAGTTCAAAGATGAAGTTTTGTTTTTAAAACGGTGTACTGTTTGACCCCAAAATGGTATACCTGTACAAGTCCATGTGCAACAGAAAATGCACAATCAGCAGACTAAAACAGTACACTGTGATTACATTACACACATGTGATTGTGTGATATGAAAGATCTCAATCTTGTCTGGTCTACAATGCAATGGAAGTCAGTCTGGTCTGCCAATCATTAGGCAATTGTTTTCTGTTTAATATTGGCATGCTACAAACTTCTGTACATGTCACAGAAATTGAGCAAATATTGATGCATAGTTCACATTATCAATAGCTTTATTCTTTGATAACTCATCAAAGTAATAAGACTAAGAGGTTATAGTAAACCCTTTGTTGTTATATAATGTTAAAGTATCAGGAACTGTAATTACTTTCATGAGCAGATGGCGCCTCTGAAAATTATTAACTAATTAAGCAGAATAAAATTAAAGGAGATCACTACCTTCTAAGCTTTGTGTCACATTTTGGACTAGTTTTACTTCTGAGTGAGGAACTCATTTTCCCCCCTGTAGTGTGAACGAACTAATGCCACTCACACCGGCTAAGGCTGTACTAAGTCAGTATTCCATGTTGCTGTGGTATCTAATGATTTTTTTAAATATTTCATTATTTGAATAGATGTGTATTTCATTTGAACAGATACATATATTTAATCTAATCAATACTGACAGAGAACAGCATATGCAAGGTACATTCACTCTACATGATTCTATGAGAAGGGGTCAGAGCCCCCAAATGGGGGAGGTGGTAAAAGCAGGAGACCAGATCTAGCGTGAGCGTAAAACATGAAATGATGGATCATGCACACAGGAGGATAGAAAATGAAGTAACAGAAATGAAGAGCAACATCTTTCTCACAGTTGTGCCATATGATTCTGTTGGATGGTAAGTGCAGAAATCAGTTTAGATCTAGATGGAGAGTTAAAAACGCATAGGGGGGAAATACAAGCATGTCAAGCAACACATGTTTGATCCACAAGTACAAGATAACAGAAGAACAGCTAATCTTTTTCTTTTTTTTAAAGATCTTCAGTAAATATTGCTGTTTTGAAGGATCTTGTACATGTTAATGATGACATAGCAAAATAACAGAAAAAGGCTGTTCACATTTTGGGACAGTTATTTTTGTAACAAATGTTAAAAATATAAACCAAGTTGGTAATCACATACATCATAGATCTACATGACAAGCGATGCAAGTCATGTTAGTAATCGGGGCATTTCAGGTATGTTTTCACTCAAACTTGTCTACAAATGTATGGAAACATTAACGCACAGTCATACTTCTTTAGGTTGTGCATTTGCACTGATTAATGCTAAACCTGTACACATCATAAAAACAGCCATGTCTCTTCTTTTCATTCCACAATCATGACTGATTTAATGCTGCTGCCATCCAGTAAAATGTTGGTCTTTTGTGCCTAGTCAGTGTGGTTATTTCAGGGTGAGATGCCATCAAAACTTGCATGAATTTCAGATTTTTCTTTCATTCAGTCTACACATGTCAACTTTACCTCACACTTTATAGACTGTAAAATATGCATTCTCTGATTAATGCCAAATATGGAGGTACCAAGACTAGGTCTGTACGGTGTACCTCTTTCTGTTCTCAAGTAATCATAATCAATGTTATGATGCTACCATCAAAAACTGAAGATCGGACGACCAGAAAATCAGACATTTTCGAATTTTTGGCAATCTGTAATTCCAAAATTTTAGTCTCTGGCTAATCTACGTAATGCCTACACTGGGTAATAAAAGTTCTGGGGACGAGTGAATCCCTGAATGACTAAAATGTGCGTAAAAGACTAAAACGCCTGGACTGTACCTATATTTGAGAAGCTATTACAGACAAATGCACGAGATTGTATTAAAGGCTATTAATTGATTGTGTTGTCTGAGTTTTAAAAGGCTAATTATAGCCTTTACGTGCGTGTCACTGTCACGTGCTGTGTGTGGTGTGTAAATTTTGTAAATATGTAATCCAGTCTTCATACTGAATACTTGTTCAAATGTGGACTATTCTGACACAAGTTGCATAAAATCATACAAGAAGCGCCTTCTTACAAGAGGCTATCACATTTATACGAATTTATGCCACAAAGTCAACTTGGCGTACGCCCAAGAACGTGTGTCTGACATCCAGGCCCGGTCTCTGTTACATCAAAATCCATTTGCCTTATTTTAATATAATTTATATCACTGTGACTCAATTTAGTACATCAGAAGTGTGATCATTCAACACCTTTTGTCAAAAACATCTGAAGATATGATTCGAAGTGACCAAATAAAATACAAAATCACCTTCAAATGTGCAGCTCTTTCAGCTTCTTCTTCCAGCAAACATGGCGTCTTGTTCAAATGATGCATCCTGGGACTGGGACCCACTTCCGCCTTGCTGCAATAACACTTGCGGGCCTTAATTTCGCCTATGACCTTTCACCCATGACCCGATCAGCACAGACACTGCCAACTCGCTTAGACACAGAAGAAATTCAATATTCTGTGCCTGTAGGCTGGCCCTAACTACATGCATGCACACTGCGAGCGGGAGGTGAAGAACATCTACACCGTCATTCGATCACATTCCGGTTACTACATTCACTCATCCAGTCCGACAGCTGTGCATAAAGCCAGTCGATTTCACTCGATCAGTTTTGAGTTTATGACTGGTGGGAAAAAACAAAGGTCTGTAAAATTTACAGTTATATTTATATATTTTCTCCACAGATGTGTGTGTGTGTGTGTGTGTGTGCGTGCTCCAACAACTGAAATGGTCAACCCTACAGCACAGACGCAGGACCATACGCCTCACCATGCTGTACAAGTACACCACTGGTAAGCGTGCGTGAGGTGACCTCAAATTCCAGCCAGCAAGTGGAAGAAGAAGCCACCACAGCCGCCAAGTACCAAAGCTTCAGCTGCCGCACAGACTACAGAAGCAACACCTTCTCAGTTCCCCCGCACAGTCAGGGACTGAAACGAACTCCCCCCAGATGCAGTTCTGTCCCCCACTCTTGGCACCTTCAAGTCGAAGGTGTCATCTCCCTCCCAGTAAATTTATCCCAAAATTCTTTTCTTTTTTTTCTTTTCTTTTTCTTTCTCTTCTCTCTTTCGTTTCTACGTCTTTCTGCCTGTATCACTGTTAGTGCTGCGCAGTACCCTAAAATGACAGTAATGGCCAGCTTTGTGGCGGATGATTATTAACGGAACGGAAGAAGAAGTGTGTGTGTGTTGGGCGGGGGGGGGGGGGGGGGGGGGATCTGTGCATATTTAAAGCCGGCGGATTTCACTCACTTTAGGGTTCATGACTGGGGAAAACGAAAGTGCCATGTTTCCAAAAATTACAATTGTATAATTTATATACTTTATCCACAGATTTTCTCAAAGAAAGGTCAGGCTATAGTGCATATTTTATTCATGAAGGCAGTAGATTCATGTGGGGGAATGGTAGGGCAACAGTTTTAACTGGAATTGAAGAAGTCTGTGCCTAGACTGCAAGATCATGCTATTTATCGATGCACACAATTTCAAGGGGGGGGGATGCACACAATTTCAAGTGGGGTCCCCCCCCCCCCCCCCCCCCTTCAAGTGCCCCCCACCCCACCCCACCCATTTTTTTCCTCAGGGTTGTTGATGCTGGCCTGTTTTTGAATGTGTAATTTCGTTTTCTTTTTAACTCTGTACGATTCCTTGCTTTTCACTTTTATGTAATGGCAGGCCATGTGCACCAATGGAGAAATAGTTTATAAAAGACTGTGTGTGTCTTTTGGAAATCTTTGTTATCTTTGTTATTAAGATGTGGAGGTAGAAAAGCAGGAACAGAGGGTGGAAGACTGTGGAGCAAAGGCTTGCATACTGTACTGGCCTGCTGCATGCCATCACATTTTTTTATGCCCCCTGCTGGCTCATTGCTGCACAAGTCCCTTCTCCACCCAAGTCTCACCCACTGACATATCATATGAAGCCTGGAGTGTAATGCTGGAAACCTAAGCCAGTCTGTGAATGACAGTAATCTATGTTGTGTACGTGTGTACATGTGTGCGTGTGTGTGCGTGTGTGCGTGCATGCATGCGTGTGTGTGCATGTGTGTGTGTACACAAGCCGCCACAGCAGAATATTAAACAAAACCCACAGACGCAACACGTGTATAAATGTGAAGGAAAAGATTAGCTTGCAAAAATGGCTTTATTACTCTTCTCATTCATTCAGCGTCACAAGTACTTGCATGGAAAAGAACAACACTGACAGACCAAAAACCAATCTTCCAGTTCCAGATTAACAAGTTTTGTTCTCTCTGTACAACCTGCACACAACAAGGAACTAACAGAACACAAGCAGCTGCCATGTTGATCAAAAACATAACAGGCATAGCTTGAAAATTTGCATGTTGCATTGTGCCTTGATTTAAATAAGTGTGCTTTTTAACCTTTCATGTGTTTGGTATGAATTGAAAACAGCAATAATTATTCCAAGTAATCACACTCAGCATATACTGTTGGAAGAACCAAGAAATATCCCACCCCACCCAAGCAAAGGAAACAATTAAAAAGAATGACGTAAGATGATGTGTCATGAATTCTGTGATGCAAGGTCTTTTTTCTTTCTTTTCTTTTTGATACAAAAAGTGGTCAAGAGAACACATTTCTAGATCTATACAATAGTTTTCGTAATTTGCACAGCTGAACAGAGTAAAAAAAAATTCTCCATCCACTTTACTCAGTGGCTTGAATGAACTGTGTTTCGACTTATGACACAATGCACACTAAAACAGACCCACTTGTAACTGGTAAGGGACACTTTTTCAGATGGTATTTTCCTGGTCTTTGGCTACATCAGTGGGTCCATTTTTAAAGTTATGGTTGCACAAACTAAAGATAAACAATTTTTGCGGGTGTGAAACAAAGTATTACTCAAACCATCAGCGTAAGCTGTATGTTTAACTTTTTACACCTCGGTCGAATACACAAAAAGATGGGCATGCATTCCTGCAGGTAACATTTCACCTGTGGTCAGCAGTTACCTGTACTGCAGTTTGGCCAAGTGTAAGGTGTTAGGCTGGTAAGCCAGTGGAAAACGGTTTTGAGTCTGCTTTTGGCTCTCCACCCTGTTCAAAAGTCGAGGTTTATGGATACCATCTCATGATTAACAAAACATTAAAATGGCTCATGCCACTGCTAATCTGAATGTACAATCATCCTGGTGGTGACAAGGTAGCATTAGGTATATATATATCATCTGACAAAACCTCCCCGGAACACACACACAAACCATTTTGTTTAATGTTGTAGATTTTTGCCTAGTGGATTACAATTTTCTTTAGTTTATTTTAAGATAATGATAAATTTCCTTGAGAAGGAAGATGTAGGTTATTGTGTTGAATTACTTTATTTGTGTTGGTTTTATGTAAAATGACACTTCTGCCCACCACTGAAACTGAAAGGACGCTGATTAAAAGCTTGAACTTTGAGGACAGCTTCCAGTCTCTGTATGCATGAATGCCTGTTCTACAAATGTAAAGCCAAATGAAAAGGAGAAATGAAGCCGGCAGCATCCAAAAAAGTGGTGCATTGGTTTTTACATGCAGCAAACTTTGGCCTGACCCTAGTCAGTGCAATGCTTAAGGAAAAAGCAGCTCAGTGGTAGTGATTGGGGGATCCACAACTTCACAAGCCTCTAGTGCCACTTTGGGTCATTCAGCTGTAAATGATTTCTCCAAAAGACTGAATGCAGCTGCCTGAGGACTGAATCATTCTGCGGTGCAAATTCAATCAATACCACTTTAATTAAGCTTATCAGTGTAAAATGCAGTACGCTAATTATTATCAAAATATTTCATTAATCTTATACAGTTAATTGCTTTACACAGAGTTCCGGGTAATTACTCCCCTGAAGACTGAACTTTGTGCATAATCGTCACTGACAAATCTTAAACCAGGTTTTAATATTAGTACACTCAAGCTCTCGCATTTTTACACATACTCACGCTTGCATACTAGTGCTGAATGAGGTGAGAATGCTAACACTTATGACATGCGTTTATTAACTAACTGACAAATGAAGCACCACAGGCTGGCTAAAGACAGCTGTAGACCAAGCAAAATAACTATTATGCCACTGAGCTGGCCAGTGCCTTTGCATGGTAAACCGTAAAGACCTAAATGAGATATCAAAACATTTAGTTCTAATCAGGCAATTTCATTCCTGGGATGGGTGCAGCATAGAGATAGATCTGCTCAAAGCCCCAACTCAGACAATATGTATAAAAAAACATGGGTCTGAAAAGAGAAAATAATCACCGTCAGAATTCAGTTTTACACTACGCACACATGAAAAAAATTAATATATGAAATATCTGAAAAACCAGTCTCAACACACATCAGATGTCTGACAAATCCATATAATTAAACACCTGACTGGTTTTATCACTCCAGCAGAACATAAAATGCAATGCCAGTACTTTGACACACGAAAACTGATGCTGTATCAGACATAAAGTCTGAGGATAGCATCAGAGAGGACAGCGAAAAATCAAAGGAAAGGGCGCATTCAAGAGTCCTGGAGAGAACTGGTACAAGCACTGCTTCTCAGGTTAGCATGTTCACAAACAGCATACATACATTACTGATTATGCACATCTTTGTCTTGGTCATGGAAACAAGATCAAACATGATGTCACAGAAATCTGCTTGCTGACTTTTTAAACTGTTATGAGGCAAAGTTGACACATGAACATGAAAAGCAATTTACATGCAGATGACCCACATTCAAGTGCAAAATTGAAAAAACAACAACAACATATTCTGCACCACCTTTTTAACGTGTGTAGCAGCCATACGACTCTGACAATAATCTAAAAAACACAATTTGCAGTTTCTGTTAAACCTGTGATCTTAAAACAAGGTCAAAGTCATCAAACCTTGTATGAATCTGTAGCCCCCAAGCAAAATTATAACTTAACTTCCCAAAGCTTGACAGATCTTGCTCTAACAGTATCCGAGAAAAAGCTAACGTTCAAGTTTTTACCAAATCAGAAAACGTACCAATTATCTCTCATGAACGTGTGAAAGTGAAAAATAGTGGTATCCTCATGCTCCTCACCATAAAAAGGTTTTGACTTTATCTGACAAGAACATAAAATTTTAAGTTAAAAGTATCTGACCCTGTTGTGACCCTGAAACTGGTCAAGGTCACTCAAAGTGGTATGACTCGATGAGTAAAGCTCAACAAGTAGTAGTACCATCATGCTATGTCTGACTTGAATCACATTTATGGGGTCTGAGAAAATCACTACATTAAAGCTTTCCCCACATGCCTGGATGTTCAACCAACCAACTGGGTCCGCAAGCCCAACAGTGATCACTGCATGTACTCCTGGGTTTTTTTCATGCAATTCAAAAACATTCTGCAGATGACACGAAGAGGTACCAAATGCACACAAGCACACACACACACACACACACGCATGCATGCACACACACACACACACACACACACACACACACACTCACTCACTTTTCAACCCCAGACACAGGCAAACAGCAGCTGTTCACAGATACAATCTCTAAAAGCCCTGATCCATCTTCGAGCAATGACATATGAATGCCAAATGCACAAATGACAAGTTGGTATGGGAATGGACAGCTGTGGCATCACCACTAAGCAAGTTCCTGGTGCCACTTTGGAATCCAGCTTGTGCTATTCTGATCTGACAGAAGCCATTTAACAGCCAATGAAATTGCATACAACACTGTATACATGTTGTAGGCATTCTTGGTAAACCGAACAGTAAACCAAGAATACTACTGGTGTGATCGTCATGTCTTTGGTCTACAACTATACTTCAAAATTAAACTCTTTTTTTTTTTATAAACAATTAAAAAACATGTATTGTGTATTTCTCTTCATGTCACTGGTGACTGCATTATCTCACAAATGGTGATGTAATAGCTTTTGTTCTTTCGTCCTATCTCTGACAAGGTAATAATAGCTTTTGTTCTTTCGTCCTATCTCTGACAAGGTAATAATAGCTTTTGTTCTTTCGTCCTATCTCTGACAAGGTAATAATAGCTTTTGTTCTTTCGTCCTATCTCTGACAAGGTAATAATAGCTTTTGTTCTTTCGTCCTATCTCTGACAAGGTAATAAAAATCAACCAATGCTACAGTTGCCTCATTGCTGGTGTATGCCATTCAACAGTGACCATCCCTACAACTGCATTTCCATCATACATTGCATAAATGCATTGCAATGCAGGCTACATAACATGGGTAGCTGACACACTACATCTGCACAGGCCATTGCTTGAAAGTGGTTTGGGACCTTAATGAAGAATTATAGCTTTTGTTTTTGTTTTTTTGCCATACACAGCATTGCTTTTTTCTGGTGTGTGTGTTTGTGTTGTGAGGGGTGGGGAGTTATGACTAGCCTGCACAGTTAGTTTATCATCACCCTTGGCCACTCTGGTTTTTTCTTGGACAGTAGAGTACTCTGGTTTTTTCTTGGACAGTAGAGACATAAAACATCCTCTAGTTAAAAAACGGACTCCCACCCTCCTCATCACTTCTCACAAATCCTGTGTATGCAAAAAGAAAAAAACAGGACTAGCATGACTAAAATTTGAAACTGATTATAAACATGCCCGTGGAGAGATAGACATCATCAATATACTTGACACACTGAGAACACAAGCCTGAGATGCTGAAATCACTGAGACCGGCCTTTCATGGAAAAAGCATGAACACATTTCCAACAAGCCAATTTGAATTGTGGGATCCTCACCTGGCAAGTCCTGACAGCATGTCATCTGGTTCTGTTCTAATCAGAAGAGATCCATTTTACACAATATACAGTTAATTATGTACAATATATACACACACAGGTAAGAGGATTCCGTATAATGTATACTATGAGTCAGTTACTACCACACCTGATCTCCAGTCAACAGATGTAATAATGTTGTAATGGAAACTGAAAGACATTTGGCACTTTTACCAGCAACAACAACAACAAAAAACACTCATGCATTCATTCCAGTGTTTATACAGATTCATATGAAGTCCACATCCATGTAATATACTTGGTACTTGGGGGTAATAATCACTGTATAAAACTGTTAGCACTCACACTGGATGATATGCATGAAAATGAAGTCTGAATGTTAAAACTCTTGTTAAACACAGTGATTTTATCCACCTCACTGTTCGAAAAGGGTCACAAGATGCCATTTTTCCGAAAGGTCGCAATAGCACCCAGGACACCGGTGGTGCCTTCTGCAGGTAGAATTTCATTGGCAGTGGGCTTCCGTAGGGGTTTAGCTACATCAGCTGGTGAACTCTCATGCGAGGAGACAGGTGAAGAGGCCGACGAGACAGGGGGATTTGACTTGTTCCACAGAAGAGAGTACCCCGTGCTGATCAGCTTGCCGAAAAGGCTGGGACTGTTGGCAGAGCCATCCCCCAAGTTGGCAAGACTGACTGCGGTGGCGCCACCTGACAGAGTGGCGACAGAGTCGGCAGGAACAACAGGGCAGGAGGCGACAGGTCGCAGCAGGGAGCGCGTGGTGGATGAGTTTTCCCGACCCTGCAGAATGGCGGCCAGCCCCAAGGACATGGTGTAGGTGCTCTTGGTGGTGCTGTGCTTCCTGGCAGTGGCTGCCTGCGAGGTCGGGGTAGACGTTCCCAAGGGCTGCAGGCTGCCAGAGGACTCGCTGCACGCACACCAAAATAGCGATCAAACCATCACTGTCACAAAATCTCCCAGGCATTTGCGGCCCATTTTTTAAGCTGTGTATATTTTGTTTTGTATGGTCAGAATGCTTGTGTGTGTGGGTGCCTGTGTGTGTGGGTGCGTGTGTGTGTGTGTGTGTGTGTGTGTGTGTGTGTGCGCACGCGCATGCTTAGAACAGTCTCTAGGGACAAGATTTTGCCCCTTAAAAATACTTTTATTATTATTATTAAAATGACAACAACACCAGCACCATCCCCAGGAAAACAACAGTGCGAATAACCATGGCCAGTGGTGAGGCAGCTTCAAGTTCAAAATGTAAATTAATATATATTTCATTTCTCTCATAACCTTGAGCATGGGCCAAGGTCATCAAAGAGAGATATATAAGCAAAATGCTCAACAAAGGTTTTGACTGATAAATGTATGAAAAGATAAAAGACCAAGGAAGCTATCACAATACAATATCTCAAATATTTTGTTAAAGAATGTTCGAACACAAGCCAATGTTGCTTGCAATGCAGAGTCCAGAAGAAAAAAGAAAAAAAACACCCCCCATAATCCCCTCACACATCCTGGCCATGGTCACTAAAAGCACTATAGCTATGTGTCCTTGTCTACATACCCAAAAGCTTGGTCAGAAAAGGTTTCACCACCAAAATACAGCTTTTGGTCTGATCTCTAAAACTAAGGCACTACTGAGACATGGAGTTATGCAAAGATGACCAAAACTGGCACAAGTGGGTGAATTTCAGCAAGGCATCATGCAACTGTTTGCTAAAAGAATGGTACCAAGCAAAATTTGCTTATCCCTTGCACTTCCTTAAACATGTTAAAATTCTGCAATCTGGCATGAGGCAGTGATACATACAATGGACATGTCTTGTCAACATGAACCAGACACCCCCCCCCCACCCCCATGTTGACAGGCCACTGATGCCATCAGTTCTAACAAGGAAGTGATGTGTTAAGTGGTAAAGAGACTGGACTTTGAGACTGCCAGGTTGTGGGTTTGATTCCAGGTTACCCTCTCCTCATCTCTTTCACCTGGGGGATGGGGAAGGTGGGGGGGGGGGGGGGGGGGGGGGGGGGTAGTGGATTCAATGCATGGTCTTCCAGTATGAGGTAAAAAATCTCATGTGCTGGAAGCTGTTCAGGGGGCTAAAGAGAGCTCGCAGGTTTGATTCCAGGTTACCATCTCCCCATCTCTTTTGTCTCAGGGCTAGTGGATTCAACGCCTGGTTTTCCAGTATGAGACAAAATTCTCAGGCGCTAAAAGCTGTGCTGGTGTTAAAAGAGACAAAAGAGGACCCCCCCCCCCACCACCACCACCACCACCCCACCCCTGGAGAAAAAAACACACACCTTGCACTAGCAGAAGTCTGCAGGAATTTCATCCAGCATGAGCAACAAAATAACTGGTTGGGTACATCAGCAACTACAGCATGTCCAAGCCTTGGAGGCAGCAAACTAAAATTTCCCATGTGGAAACTTTCATGCAGTGGGGAGGTCATAGAAGACTGGGGTCTTTCGCCCAAGGACCACACTGACCTGGGAGTGAGACCATGCTCGCTGGGTTGGCTGACCAAAGAGTTGGTGAAGGTGTAGATGGTAGAACTGTCTGCCATCCTGCGACTCGGGCACTCCACAACCTCCTCTGCAAAATTACCACGGTGGTCATAATTAGGTGGAGCGCTGCATCCCCCCCCCCCCCCCCCTCCCCACTTTTTTTTAAATTGGTAAATTACCACAGTGACCATGTTAAAAATGGAGTGGCATCTTTGTGAAGCCACAAAACAACACTTCAACAACAGATAAACTGTTTAAAAAAAAAAATACGATGAAAAATGAGAGGGAAAAAACAACAACACAAAAACAATTATCTCATTTTGGTTGAGTTTTTGTCACTTGTTCAGTGCTTGGAAGACTGTTGGCATCTGTCAACAATCTTCCAAGCTCTTAAATCACTCATTACCCCAGAGATCATCTGTTAATACCCCACCCCCATCTTCTTTTTTCTTCTCTTAATCAGTAAATTACCACCAGAGAGGTGCATCTACCTCCCCCCCTCCACCTCCCCACCCCCACTTTTGTGTGTGTGTGGCTCAACGAACACTGCAGTACAGAAAGCCGTAAGTTGGCAGCGAGTGGGCATTACCAACACCAGAGCACATTACCATCTTGGTATTCAGGACTAGTTGCGGAAGTGCATCCATCCTTCTGTAATTACATCAGTAAGAATTTAAAAAGGCTAGGTAAATGGGGGCATTGACAAAGATGGCAGTAAACTAGAGTACCAGCCCCCCAACCCCCTCCCCCCAAAAGTGACACAATAAAATGGGAATCTGACAAAGTGACAAAATCTTCATTTGCAACCACCACTTCCCTACCACCCCCAGTTAAAACTCACCATCATCTTCCTCAAAGTCGCTGAGAGTGTAGACTTCTCCATCAAGGTCCAGTTTGCGTTCCCCCCTCACCTTCACCCCCTCCCTGCGCTCAAAAAGCCCGCCCAGGTGAGGCTGTGCCAGGCGCTGCCAGTGACGCAGAGTCACAGAACCTGCCAGTGACAGAGACCCCAAAAAGTCAGAACTGCCGCCTTGGGCTTATATTTATCAGATGCCACAACCTCTGGCCCATCGTAAAGGACATATCAGCACAACAACAACAAAAAATACAAAAAAATCTTTTTTTTTAAATCACATGTAGAAGCCTGATTCTCTGTCACAGGGGGTGTGGGGCAGGTGTGGGTTGAAGGAGGGGGGTGGGAGGTGGGGGGAATGGGAGGTGGGGGGTTGGGGGGGGAACGACTTGAATAAACCAGAAGGTCAAAAGGTAGTGAGCCCAGATTCGTGACAGTATTCAAAGCTTGCAAACCTTCTCCAGACTCAGCTCTGGATCCTCAACAAAGGGGACCTGAGCTTCTGCATTTGACACACCCACTGTAGGGCGCCACCATGGGGTGTCTGCTATGCGCACAGCAAATGCAGTCAGTGAATCAGCCTTCAATCACTAAACCACACCAATAAACATGCACCTGTTCAACGGTCATCTGTACAAACTGGTTGTAAATCCATGTTCCATGAAATCCATGTTCACCAGAGAGAGCAGGATGACTACTAGGAGGAGGACTGGCCCCTGGAGGGGGAGCAAGCGACACAAGCAGCAGCACAGGGCAGTAGCATCCTCAGTCACGCCAAAAGACTTTCTGCGCAGCCACTTACTTGCAGCTACAAATTCTAACTGTGGCTCCAAGGCCAACAGCCATAATAAACACATGTGTGCACATAGACACTACCAGTAATGTAAGCAATATGCAGAGACAGGGGGAAGAAAAAGGGGTGGGGAGAGACAGAAAGGGGGTAGGGGGACAGAGAGAGGGAAGGAGGGTGAGAGAGCAAGAGAGGGAGGGAGGAAGGGTGGGAGGGAGGGAGGGAGAGAGAGAGAGAGGAGGAGGGGGGAGGGAAAGGGAAGGAGAGAGAGAGAGAGAGAGAACTTGAACTTAAAAACTTTAATTCTAAAGGATAGTAGCATAACAGCCAGTCCTTGCAATACTAGAAACACAAATAAGCACAGAGAGGACTAAGAAAGAGACAGAGACAGAGACAGAGATCAAATTTACAATCTGAACAAACCTTCCAGTGGCTTGACAATCTGCAGTTTGTCTGGGAGCTTAAACTGTGCAGCAGCATGATTGCTGGAGCTCAGGTAAGAGTAGCCACTGGCGGGCGAGGCCATACTGTCTGGTGTATCACCAACCCTGAAGAAGCTCGTGCCTTCATCCCTGTGTAGGGAGAAAATACAGCTGAATCAAAATGGAACACTCATTCTCTTTGCCTTGATGATTTTGCTCAGGTTATGGTCAACCCTCACTGTGCTGTCTGCCAAAGACAGAGGTTTGCCGGAAGGTTGCTCTCTGCCTATCTATGGCATTCAGTATAGTAACTGTTCCTGTTCACACCACCAACATTCGCCAGCTTCAACGTCTACAAAGAGAGAAAACCAACAAAAACACGAAACACCGCAAACAAAACAAAATCATAATCACTCATAAATGCAGGCGCTGCCATGTTCGGGTATTT
Source organism: Alviniconcha strummeri (assembly GCA_963584105.1). Classification (NCBI taxonomy): domain Eukaryota; kingdom Metazoa; phylum Mollusca; class Gastropoda; family Provannidae; genus Alviniconcha; species Alviniconcha strummeri. Next base: position 32,393,145 of record OY757541.1, on the reverse strand, counting down.
AAAACAATTTACACTCAAACTCAGTGCACTTTGACAGTAAGACATTTCATTCTTAAAATCTTTCTATCAGCAACTTTCTACCAACAACTTCGAAATCAGTCTGAAATGTATAGTGGACTTGTAAGGACTGTTCTACAAATATTTCTCAGATGCATAGAGTTCTAGCAGCCAGCCCCCCCCCTCCCCCCCAAAAAAAAAAAAAACAACAACAACACAAGGGAGGATTGGGGAGGAGAAGCTGAATGTCAAAATGTGTTGATTCAACAGAAACTGTTGCTATACCTTTCCTCTTGCTGTGCCTCTTGGAAGTCCCGAAAGTCCCGCTCGTTCATGTCATTGGCACGCCTCAGAGCCAGCCTCCTTAAAGCACTCTCCAGGTCGTTGGACCCGGGAATACCAGGCCGGCCAAGCTCTGTGCAGGAACTGTAAGATGGATTATACTCAGTCAGAATCATTTTGTGTACATCGTGACTCTTCTTCTCTTCTGAATGTGTGATGCAAAGCTAACAGTGACGCAGCATGACAATACAGAATACAGTAGGAAAATGACATGTCAGACTGAACAGCATGATGATAAGAACATGAGCGATTCCTAATGTATCACAAGGCATTGATGACAGATGAGGCCAGCATGAAGTAAATGAGAAAGTATGCGCATGCTAACAGACACACTGCATTATACTTTGTCTCTAATTATAATTAAAAAAACTAATTTAAACCATACACACACAAACAATGTTTCATGGAATAGGGTTCTGCCCCCCCCCCCCCCCACCCCCCCAGTAAAAAACAAAACCAAAACAGAATTCTACTGTTCCCACATCTTGTGTTTTAAACACAACCAAAGTGCAAAGAACACTCTAAACAGTACCCCTTCCGCCCCACTTACCCATATAGGCTATCCATGTCAGCATGGTAGCCATCACTGTTAAATGACTCGGCGTCTGAGTTGACGTTGGATGGGGTCAGGCTGTTGCTAGAGTTGGAGTCCTTCCAACTGGATGTGGAGGTGGACAGACGCACAGAGCTGTCACGAGACGATTTGGATGCAGCCTTCCGAGCCGCTCTTGCTGTTTCAAACACTTTCCACTTGCGAGACCTACCAAGACAGCATGAACTGAATAATACCGACTGATGTTTATCTTCTCTACACAGAGTGTTATGTGAAAATAGACCGTTTACAACTTTACTTAGGTCAGCATCTAGAAGCAGCCTGAGGTAAGCATGTGCTTTTCTGCAAACAAACTGAGAAGCAAACCTGAAGGAATTTCTCAAACACCAATCACATGCAAGCAAGCAACAGCCCAGGCCGCATGGTAAAATGCTCATTTTCCACACAACCTTACATTACAAAGTGACAAATCGCAACGGAGTATAAAATCGCTTCATGTCTGAAAGTTCCTCGAGACTTTTCTTGTTTACCACATGGTAAACATGCTCATTTTCCCACAGCCTTTCATTACAAAGTGACACATCACAACGGCACATAAAATCACTTCAAGTCTGAAAGTTCCTCTCAAGATTGTACCACCCCAGGTGCAAGAGGTTTCAAGTTTTGCCCCGCAACAAAACTAAAATGCATCAGTGCGTGTGGGTACGTTTTACGCCATGGTGGGCTTGAAGAGAAGCAGGAGTGCTAGTCACCTGTGGCCTGTTTTTTGCGCTCCTTCGATTTCCTCCTTGTGCATAGAGTTCTCCAGTTCTGAGGCCAGAGAGTCCAGCCCCCCTGTGGATGAGGCCAGGGCAGCGCTGGTGTACAGGTGTCGTGTGGCCTTGGGGGCATTACGGCTTCGGTAAGCACGCAGTTCATCCTGCGACTCCTCCAGCATCTCAAACAGCTCATCATAACGATCTTGTTTAACGCTCAGCTGCACATGGGAACACACTTTTATTAGTTATATGCAAAGCATTTTCTTCTCTTCAGTTGTTAATTTACATAAACAACTAGAAACAGAGAAATCCAACAGGTTTAGGTTGTTGCTCTTTTTCATGGCAATTTTTTTTAACTGAAATGAAAGATGAAACATAAATAAAACAGTTTCAATTTTTCTTCAAACCGCAAGTAAATATTAACATCAGCAGAGAGAGATAAAAAAAAGGGGGGGGGAAAAGAGAAAAAAGAAGAAACACAGCCTTACCTCCCTTGCCAGCTGTTTCTGTGATTCCTGAGATGCTTGCAGTTTTTCAGCCAAGTCCATGTTTTCAATGGTCAGCTGCAAACAAGTAAATATCACTGTAAGCAGCTGCACAGAAAGTGACTGAAACCAAAGAGAACGGCTACACACACACATACAAATACACAAGTAAATAGCACAGTCAGCAGCTGCAAACACACAAATACCCCAACAAGAAAACACCACACTGTGTAAGTACGGCAAGTATAACTGTAAATACACAACTACCACAGCATGCAGATCTATGCACAACACAAAAACATCACACTTCACAGCACACACCTGCAAATACACAAACACCACCACAAGTAGCAGTAAACCGACAGCTACCACAGCAAGCAGTCACGAACACACAAATACCACAGTACCTAGAAATATGGTAGCTACCACATCTACAAACACATAAATACCATAGTACCTAGCAATACGGCAACTACCAAAGCTACAACAGCTACAAACAAACAAAAATACCACAGTACCTAGCAATATGGTCGCTTCCAAAGCTACAACAGCTACAAACAAAAAGGACTATTTTGCAAACTATTATAAGACACTACAAAACATCCTCCTTACATAATCACCTTGTAACAAACATCTCTCCATAGCTCACACTTCCATTTCAAGAACCCCTCACCAAAGAGCTTGTCAGTTTTATGGTGACCTTTTATTTGGCTTTATTTTATTTCAGTCTGGCTTCTCTTTTCTTTTTCTTCTTTTCTCTCTCTCTTGGTGATGGTGGTTCCATTTCGTGAGAAAGAAACAACAGTTGAAAGACAAACAAGCAGTTTTGCCTCGAGACTCACCTGTCGTATTTTTGTGTGGAGCTCAGCCACCTGAGCTAGAAGAGATGTCATCTCCTCCTTCTGTCGTGAGCTCTCCTCCGTCTTCAGCTTCAGCTCTCCCGCAAATGTCTCTACCTGATGGTTCAGCTCAGCTGTCATCCAACAGAAATCACAGATATCAAATAACCCTCTCTCTTCTCTCCTATTTTACTTTGACTGATTTCTCTCTCTCTCTCTCTCTCTCTCTCTCTCTCTCTCTCTCTCTCTCTCTCTCTCAGAAATCACAGATATCAAATAACCCTCACTCTATCTCCTCTATTTTATTTTGATGAATTTCTCTCTCTGTTCTGTTTTTATTTGTGATTTAGCTCAAAGGTTCAGCCAAACCAGGTGAAAATGTTGCTAACAGCAGTTTTGCTTCTTTGTGTGTGTGTGTGTGTGTGTGTGTGTGTGTGTGTGTGTGTGTGTGTGTGTGTGTGTGTGTGTGTGTGTTGTGTGGTTGTGTGTTTGTGTGTGTGTATGTGGTATGTGTGTGTGTGTGTGTGTGTGTGTGTGTGTGTGTGTGTGTGTGTGTGTGTGTGTGTGTGTGTGTGTGTGTGTGTGTGTGTGTGTGTGTGTATGTGTGGTTGTGTGTGTGCATGTGTGCATGCATGTGTGCATGCCACTGTGTGCGTGCCCCCTCCCCTCCCCCCCAAAACCCACACACAACCAAAACCCAAGCAGACAAACACACCCTGCAACAGTGACAGCGTGGTGCAATGCACACCTGGGAAGTCTGCAGCATGGAGAAGAGCATTGCAGGGGTGATCATCATCAAGTTCATTATTACGCCAAAGACCACCCCATAAAATGAAGCCTCCCCCAGGAACGTCAGCCGAGGACAACCTGATTTCCTTCATGCATTTCGTGCCAAGGAGGAAACGTTGGTGATTAGAATAATCCCCAAATTTTGTCAGAGGTTCAGGGAGTTCTGGCAATCAGTGGCCAACAACCCAGGGAAAGTCCAGTGGGTAAATCTGAGCCCAACAAAATCAACAGGTTTTGAATTTTAGGACTAACCCCACACCTAACAATTAAGACACATATGATGCCAGTCTTCAAAGGCACCTCTCCTTTCTTGCTACAGATCACCCTGATATAACCGTCATGGGTGACTGGGCATAAAACACCCAGTTACTTGCTTACTTCTTGCTACAGTGCACATGCACTTGGGTGCAGAGCTCAGAAACAAGAGTCCCTAATTTGACGAGGTACCTGAGAAAGCCCTGTGCCAGCACAGTGTGTTTGACTGAAACGTGACGGACACAACAGGGAGTGGGGCTACTTTACGTCCTTACCGAGCTGCTCCAAGCAGTCCTGCACCAGTTTCTTCTCTTTCTCCTCATAGCTCTCTGTATTAGAGCGTAGCTGTGCACTCTGAAACAAAAAAACAAACAATAGATGATCTTCGGAAATCCAGGGGACTGCACTCGGTAAATGCCTACAGGCATGGCCTGTATATACAGGTCCATGCCTGTGGGTGTAGCACAGAGTAGGCACGCTTTTGTTGGGGGTACAATGAGCACGTGGGCAAGATGACGGATACCCGTAAACAAAGGCAGAAAAGGCAGCAGGAATGCCAATCAAACGCTCGCTGTTCGTGGGGAACATGCAGATCGGATAGTAGGTTCCCCCAGCTGGTAGTCTAGTATAAATTATAATAGGTCCATGCCTGAAGATCTAAAACTGTCGCAGATCAGCTCTTCTCAGCTGCTGCCTCCATTCAGGGGACTTCATTCTCCCAGAGTAAGAAAACACTGCCAAATTATCTATGCCTGTTATTTCCGGAAATCATCTATTGGTACAGCGGAGTCCATTCTTTAAGACCACCCTAAAAAGTCAAACAAAAGTGAGTCTTAAAAGCAGGGCTGTGTGGGGTGGTGATGGTGGGAGGTGGGGGCAAAGGAACATTTACACAATATCAACAAAACATTTGTAGTAATTCCTCCCCCCCCCCCCCCCCAAAAAAAAAATCTTAAAAAAATCCAGCAAATGTTCCCCACTCCCCCTCTATGAAATCTAAAGGCAGCAGAGAAGCACTAAACGCTAGAAGAATGCTGTTCCTAGTTAAATAAGCTAAAGGGTGCAGAAAAAGGGGTGTTATTTCCAAAGTATCAGCAGAACAGCTGCATTAATTTATCTGTCTTAGAACAACAGATTCCACAAAATCCCCCCCCCCCCCCCCCCACCCCCAGTGTAACCTGAAGGCACCAACAAAGCACTAAATGGTAGAAGAATGCTAATCCTAATTAATGGGGGAAGAAGAAAAAAAAAGAGGAATTTTTTTTGCAGCCCAGTGCATTTTCAGAAGCATTTCAGTACAATCATAATGAACACACTGAAATAATAGCTGCACACCTGTGGAATGCAAACCTCACACCTGCTAAGATCAACAAATAAGCTGACAATTTTAACCCATGTGAAAAATTTCCAAAGTTTTGTTGTTTTGTTGCTTTCTTCCTTTCTTTATTTGTGAACCCATGTGAAGCGTAGGATCTGAACCTACGCTACATAGCCAGCACAATGTTACGACGTAGCGCCGTGCAACAGCATAGCAACAGTGAGATGCGCAGGTACCTCTAGTCGTAGATTGAGGTTTTCTTCCTCCCAGTGTGCCCACTTTCCTCTGCAGCATTTCCATGTTGACCTTCCCCAGTTTGGCCGCTGCTCCATCGCTGCAAAAGACAAAACCAGCTGAGCTTCGGTCACCCCTCAACTTGCTTCCGGGGTGACCCTGTGCAGTTCACAGGATGTGAACACCCAAGAACTGACTCCCAGCCTTACTGTTCATAAAGAGTCAAGTGACCCAATACAGAGCATTCATAAAGAGTCAAGTTACACATTACAGACGACAACTGAATGGAAACATATGTCACCTTCTGTAAAAACGGGTGCCCCAGAGGAAGAAGAAAAATGTGTACTGAAAGCCTTCTGTATTAAACAGGGTTTACACTCACCCTGTGCCTGACAAGACACTTCTGAGGGACAATGGGATCATGACTGTCAGGGGTATCATTTCTGAGGGATGAAGGGATTGTGACTGTCAGGGGTATCAACCACATAGACACACATAGTCAAAGAGCTGTTTTTGCAAAGGTATTCTCACAACATTCTTTAATGTTGAAACCTTTCTGCTCAGGAGAAATAATGGGTATTTCATTTCAAGGCATCCCAGTTTCATGCTATGCCATTAGCACTCAAAAATTCACCAAAATATGTGGAACTGGCAATGGTTAAATT